>WOXC01008097.1:1200000-1800000 GCA_011680675.1 Gymnobelideus leadbeateri
AGAATATAAGCTCCTTGAGGGCAAGGGCTGTCTCACTTTTGTATTTGTATCCACAATATATGATAAGTGCTTAATAAATACTTCATTCATTTACTCATTCAATCTTAATTAACATGTCATATTACTGTAATGCTTTAAGATTTACAACACGTTTTCATGACAATTCTATCAGTAGTGTAAAGATTATGGTTTTCTTTTTATAAATGAGGAAACAGTGTAAGAGAAGTGATATAAACCCTTTATCTCCAGTCATTAACACTACCTGGACAACTAAGGCAGCCTGGTATAGTAGAGAGGACATTGTACTGGAAAGCAAAGAGACTTAGGTTTTGCACTCTTACTTGCTGTGTGACTGGACAAGTCATATGTCTCTTTTCTGGACCTCCCTTCCCTTCTCTGAAAAACAGGTGAATTGAGATGGCTCGGGGCTCTTCCAGCCTTGTAAAATGTCCAAGAGAAGGGTTGGAGGTGGGGAGGGAAGAGAGAGAATCCCTGGTTTTAGTGTTGTCTGGGGAGTAATGGTGGTGGGAAACAGGGAGAGACATGAGTGTGGGTATGATGAGCTATTAACAAGAGCAGGTTGCTGGAGCGAACTCAACCCCCTGAGGCAGCCCCTAGCCCTGACCAGGCCCAACACACTGGGTTTGGGTATGTAGGAAGAAGACTTGTTTGATTCCTTGCAGTTATGAAGCTCACACTGTGACATGTGACAAAGTTGTTTCTGTTGCCTTTGCAGCTGCCATAGATGAAGGCCTCACAAGAGCCAGCAGTTGAATTGTAGAAGAATCAGAATTTTGTCTCTTGGGGCTTGTCCTTGCACTGACCCAATTTCTTTTTGTTTTTTGGAGGGGGAAGCCTGGGCAGTTGGGGTTAAGTGACTTGCCCAAGGTCACCCAACTAGGAAGTGTTAAGTGTCTGAGGCCAGATTTGAACAGAGGTCCTCCTGACTCCAGAGCTGGTGCTCTAGTAACTGCACCTAGCTGCCCCTCACTGACCTATTTTCAAAGGCCATTTGCAGTAGTTGGGGATACCATGGGGGAAGGGATAGAGTTGGGGGTGAGGCAATAATAATCATTACAACTTACCTTACTATGTATGATAATACAATTTACAAATCACCTACCCAGCAGAGGGAGACAAGTTTGGACATTTTTATGATCTATGTGTGGCACAAAAGCAGTTGGGTTTTGTTACATGATGAAGGCAAGAGTGCTGTCATTTCTGCCCAGGAGGTGGAGAAGATTTCTTTGTAGTCTAGAAACACTTTACCTGGCTTTTATTAGCTCAGGGTGGTGGCTATGATTAAAAAGCTGTGAGGCTATCCTTATCATATTATTAATTCAGCACAGTGCCAACATAGTAGGCACTTTAAATGTTTATTGATTAATTGATATTAGGGAGAGATTCTAGTCACTCTATTTTAGCATAGCATCTGGACAGCACATGGCCCTGAAGAGAAGAGGTCCAGAAGCTGGTAGCAGGAACCTGAGACCATGTGCCCAGGATCCACCAGCAAACATCATTGTATTAGCTATGAACAGTGGAGCACCATACTTAGTTGAGATGCCACATTCATTAGGGACCACAGTGCCAGCCATATAGTGACATCACCAGAAGATTTTAATGGTTCTGCAGTGTCAGAATTATGAATTACCCCCTTCAACCCTGACCATATGCGTTTTATAAATGTGTGTCCCTCACCTGCGATCCCTAGACATTCTCATTCTCTTTGTTGATGATGTTTCTATTTGTGGGGGAGTCTGACTCATGTTTAATTGGGAGAATGTTGTATTGGGATTTTACTCATGTCATTTCATTAAATCCCTTTACTAGTCATATCCTTTGGCTGAATAGAGAAAAAGGTAATCACATTGGTGGGGGCTCATGATAGATGAAAACCCATAGAGCATTTGAAAATTGTCAACTATACTGGGGGCCCCATTTGTGAGGAGGGGGTACTTCAGGTGCTACATTAACACCAACTCTGTTTGGAAGGTTAATATGAATGTTATTATGTCCATTTTACTGATGAGGATCCTGTCTCAGTGGAAGAGATGTTATCTTGGGCTACAGCTTAGTAGTGGCCTCATGGCAATGAGATGTTCAGATTTTAGGCTCATGTTCATCTTCTTTGAGTTGAGAAGGGCTTTTCTATACTTAAGGATTAAGGAGAACAGCTCTTCAAGTGGAGACTTCTACATAGGAATGACAGCTTTGTATAGAGTGAAGAACACTGGGCTGGAATCAGGAGATCCAGGCTCTAGCATAAACTCCACTGATGACCTCCCGAGTGACTCAGGGCAAGTGACTCACTTTCACCAGATTTTAATAATCTCTAAAATGAGAATTTTGATAGATAGGTAGGTAGGTAGATGACTTCCAGGGTCACTTCTAGTTTTGAAGTTTACATTCTATGGTCCCTTCTAATTCAAACATTCTATATTCTAAAAATGCTAGCACTTTTGTTATCTTATCTCATTTTCATTAATTGATTATCTTATTCTTATTTTTCTAGTCCCTTCTTGCCCTCTTCACTCTCCAGGGCTAGATAAGGTATTCCATCAGTTAATGGAATAAGAGGAAGCACTAGGGGATCAGAAGTGATCATTTCTACCCTCCCTGTCACATTTCCCTACTCACCTGTTCAAACCAAACAGGTGGGTCACTGAGCACAAAGAATGAGAGGAGGCTGGTGAGCTTCATAGTGCTTTGAACAGAGATTGAATGTAATTGAGCCCAGTGTGTGTATGTTTCCCCCTATATGTGAGCAGAAAGGGGATGTGTCTAAGAGGGCAGGACCTATAATTCTAGCACAAAGTTCATGCCTCCAGCTTCCTGTCCCATTGGAAAGTGCTGCTGGAGAGAGTGGGGGTTCCATGTCCAGGAAGCTCTGAAGATCCACACACCAGCTGCCTTTGGCTTGGGGACCATCTAAAATCCCTCCCTGGAGCTAAAGCCTTTGTCATGGATGATTCAGCAGTTACTTGTGTCCCTTTTGCACTCTTAGTCATAAATGCTGCCCACATTTTCAAGGCTTGGGGAGGGCAGCACTAGGAGAATGAGTGGAATTCAGTAATGGAGTGTTAGAATGGAAGAGCCGGAAGGCAGTTTAGGGCATAGATTGTCAGAGTCAAAAGGAACCTTAGAATGTCAAAATATAGACCAATGATGACAGGTTAGTTCAACTCTTTCATTTTACAGTTGGAGAAATGATCTCAGAGAAAAGAAATGACTTGCTTCTCTGATAAAGGCCTCATTTCTCAACTATATAGAGAACTGAGTTACATCTGTAAGAAAATGAGTTGTTCCCCAATTGATAAAATGGTCAAAGGATATGAACAGGCAGTTTTCAGATGAAGAAATCAAAGTTATCTATATTCATATGAAGAACTGCTCCTCTAAATCACTATTGACAACTCTGAGCTACCACCCCATACCTATCAAATTGGCTAATATGACAGAAAAGGAAAATGGTAAATGTTGGAGGGGATGTGAAAAAAATACGCTAATACACTGCTGTATCAAACCATTCTGGAATGATCCAACCATTCTGGAGAGCAATTTGGAATTATGTCCAAAGGGCTATAAAACTGTGCATACCCTTTGATCTAGCAATACCACTACTAGATCTGTATCCCAAAGAGATTTTTTTTTAAAGGGAGAAGGACCTATATGTGCAAAAATATTTATAGCAGCTCTTTTTGTGGTGGCAAAGAATTGGAAACTGAGGGGATGCCCATAAGCTGGGGAATGACTGAACAAGTTTTGGTATGTGACTGCGATGGAATACTATTGTACTATAGGAAATGATAAACAGAATGGTTTCAGAAAAACCTGGAATTGATGAATTGATGCAAAGTGAAATGAACAGAGCCAGGAGAACATTGTACACAGTAACATCACTGTGCAGTGATCAACTGTGAATGACTTAGCTATTCTCAGCAAGACAATTCCAAAGAACTTATGATGAAAAATGCTATCCACCTACAGAGAAAAAACTGATGAAGTCTTAATGAAGATCAAAGCATACTTTTAAAAAAACTTTATTTTTCTTTTTTTATTTGTGTTTTCTTTTACAACATGGCTAATATGGAAATAATATGACTGCACATGTATAATCTATATCAACTTACTTGCCTTCTCATTGAGGAGGGAGGAAAGGGCATGAGGGAGAGAATTTGGAACTCAAAACTTTTTTTAAATGATATTTTTACACAATTTTACATATTTCTTTACATATAATTAGAAAAAATAAAAATTTTAAAAAGGAAAAGAAGTGATAGGTGATTGCCCAGGGTCACACGTTTAGGAAGTGCTTGAGGCTGGATTTAAATTCAAGTCTTACTGACTCCAGATCCAGCATTCCATCCCCTAGCTGCCCAATTTTTCCAGGGAACTTTTGGGGGATGATATATTCTAAGCTGTGTGTGTGTGTGTGTGTGTGTGTGTGTGTGTGTGTGTGTGTGTGTGTGTGTGTGGCGCCCTCACCTGGAATGTTTTGTTCCTGTTCTTACTATACCTTCTCAGTAAATCTGTTTTCTAAAAGCTAATAGAATTTAACTAGGCAACTAGGTGGTTCAGTGAATAAAGGATCAAGACTGGTGGCAGAGACATGGGGGAAAACAGCCTCTTAATGAGCTGAGCATGATGCTGAGACTAACATGTAAAACAATGGGAATCAGTTCAGTGCAAAGCTTTATTGCAAGCAACTGGGAAGAGGGGGAGGGGACCCAATTTACAACTCAGACTCGTGGACTAACATAGAGCATAATTCACATTGGGGTGGCACTGCATTGGGGAGCACAGAGACACAGGTCTGTTCAGCAGGAGTGGGGGTGCTCCAGTGGAAGTTATGTTCCTATTGCAGGAGAGCTTAGGGGGTGTGTTCTAAAGTGCCCTTCTGAGAGGGCATTCTCTGCTTTTGGGTGGCCCCCCTGGAATTGGCTGATTTGCACATGAAGGTCAGGGCAAAATATTATTTTGGAGGTTTGTTATCAGGGAGAAAAACAAACTAGTGATGGACAAAAAATTACTTGGGGCACATAGCTGTACCAATCTTTGAAAAACATTGTCATTATATTATATATATTCTATAAGGTTACAGCCTCCCTTAAGGGTAGAGCATTATTATTGGCTCAAGACCATCAGGCCTAATCTTTTTTTTTTTTTTGGAGGACAATTGGGGTTGAGTAACTTGCCCAAGGTCACAGGGCTAGGTTTTTGTTTGTGTGGGTATTAAGTATCTGAGGTCAGATCCGAACTCAGGTCCTTCTGACTCCAGGGCCAGCGCTCTACTCACTGTGCCACCTAGCCGCCCCTATCAGGCCTAATCTTATAACATCATAGGTAAGCCACTTTAAAACTCTACCTTTCTTCCCTCAACTATAAAATGGAGACCATAACAGCATCTACCTTGCAGTGTTGTTGTGAGGATCAAATGTTATAATATTTGTAAAGTGCTTAACACAGTCTCTGGCACATAGCAGGAGCTGTATAAATGCATACTCCCTTTCTTAATTCTACTTGATAATGAGAGAAGCACATCAGTGGGGGCTCCTGAGTGACAGTGCTAGAAAAACCAAGGCCCCAAGATTCTAGGAGTAGAATCCTGGTGGGGAATGGTAGTCATTACCCTCTGGGGACCTGCCAGTGTCTGTTTGACTTGGGGGAGTGGCCACAAAGGTGGTGCTATAATATATTGTCTCCCAGATACAATGTAAGTTCTTTGGAAGAAAGGATTGTTTCCTTTTTGTCTTTGTCTCTCCAGTGCCTAGCAATTAGTAGATGCTAATAAATATTTGTTGATTTTTCCTAGAACATTCCCAGGATTTTCCTGTTTCTGACTTTCACACATCCACTCACTCTTTTTATCAAATTTTACCCATTCTTCAGGGTCAACCATAGTAGATCATAGGATTTAGAAGAGCTTGAAGATAATTTAGAGAATTATAATAGTTCCCATTTCCAAATTGATTCCTGTTTACAAAGTACTTTCCTCCTAGCAACCCAGGGAGGTAGGGAACGTTAGTATTATAACCTCCATTCAGCAGATAAGGGAACCAAGTGAACATCAGAGAGCTAAAGTAGATCCCTAGGCTCATAGATCTTTTGTTGTTGTCCCCTTAATTTTATTTTTGTTGTTGTTCAGTCATTTTTGTTCATGGACATCTCTTCATGATCCCATTTGGAGTTTTTTTCATTTTCTTCTTTTTAAATTAAAACTTAAATACATAATGATGTATGTAATTTAATTTATTTAATCAATAAATTAATAATAAATTGTCTCTTCTCTTCAAAGAAGTAGAACTGAGATAAAAGCTATTTTAATTAATTAAAGGTTTGGGTAAGTTCAGATTTGACTTTAGATAGAAGCCCACCATGCCATATGTGTAAGATGGGGGCCATCTCCAGTCATTCTTATCTATATTTTGCCACTGAACCCAGGCGTCACATAGAAAAGAGTGAGGCTGATGACTTTGTACAGTCCTGCCTCACTTAAATCCAATTCACTTACAAGTCAAGACATCACCCTCCTGATGTCATTGGTCCTCTTTGAGAATGAAGGATGAACAACAATCCGTGAGTAGTAGTAGCTGCCCCACTGGAGACCCAACTGGTCTGTTCCAGTTGGGCAATGCTGCTATTTTCTTCCTCCTTCCCTCCCTCCCTCTTTCCTTCCTTCCTGATTCCCTTTCTCTCTCTCTCTTCCTCTTTCTCTTCCTCCCTCCATTCCTTTCTCCTCCTTTCCCTCTGTCCACAAGGTGGGATCACAACCTTATGTGTGGACGCTCTCTCCAAAGGAATATAAATTTTGATTGCTTATACTTTGCAAGATATATTGGGGTTTGGAAAATAGATTTTTTCTTCCCTACTTATTTATTTTATCATTGTTGTAAAAAAAAACTGGAACAATTAACCCTTTTGTTTCATATAGTTTTCATTTATGATTTCTTGAAATATAGCTCTGACTGAAAGCAATTGTACTCAGTACTTAGTAGCCACACATAAATAACTAGTGGTAACCTTGAGCAAGTTACTTAACCCCAATTGCTTAAAAAAAAAAAAAAAAAGAATAGGGGCAGCTAGGTGGAGCAGTGGAGTCAGAAGGACCTGAGTTCAAATCCAGCCTCAGACACTTAACACTTACTAGGCAAATCACTTAACTCCAATTACCCTGCCCTCTCCCCTCCAAAAAAAAAAATTAATTGAGTTATGGATGGTGGGCTCATCAAATTTGCAGATAAAAGAGTTGGAAAATAATGAACATATTGGATCACAGTCATTGGACTAACTCCAATAAAATGAACTCCAATAAAGATAAATGGAAAGTCTTATACTTGGCTGCAAAACAATCAACTTCAGAAGCTTGAGATGCAGGAGCTATGGGTAGATGACACTTATTCTGGAAAAGATCCAAGCAAACTCGGTGTAAGTCAGCAAGTCAGCAACAAGCTATGGCAACCAAGAAAACTAATGAGACCATGGCTGCCTGCAAGAGGCTTCACCTGGAGTACCATGTTTAGTTCTGCGCACCACAGTTTAAAAAGGACATTGATTAGCTAAAAAGTATGCAGGAGAAGGTAACTAGGCTGGTGAGGAGTCTTTAGTCTATGATATATGAGGATGTTTAGTCTGGAAAAGACTTGGGGGGGGGGGGCAGGATAGTTGTCTTCAGGTATTCGAGATGCTGTCACGTAGAGGAGAGATTAGACATTCTATTTGGACCCAGAGGGCAGAGCCAGGAGTAATGGGTTGAAGTTACAAAGAGACAATTTAGCTTGCTGGAAGGAAAAGCTTCCTAATTAGAGTTGCTTAAGAGTAGAATGGGCTGTCTCCTTGGAGGTCTTTAAGCTCTGGTTGGAGAATCACTTCTAGTGGGGATTCCTTTGGTGAATAGGTCGGATTAGATGGCTGCTCAGGTGTCTTTTGATTTTCAATTCTGTGTAATCCCATTGATTGGATAAAAGTGTTTTTTGAAGTGTTTACTATTAAAATGACTTCCCTGGGCCTCAGTTTCTCAGTCTGTGAAATGGGGAAGCTGGACAAGATAATATCTAAGGTCACTTTTTACTCTGACATTCTAGAATCTGAAAAAGAAAATTCTATAGGATTCTAATTGCTTTCTTCCCTGGATCCCCCTATGGTGGTCCCACCCTTGAGTAGCCATGGGGTTCCTGAGTTTCTCTGTCTTCCACCATCATGGCCAACCTGCTGCATTCCTCTGGAGGCACTGGGCAGAATGGCTCTGTCCCTGTAGTTGGGGGACAGAGGAAGAGGCTGGAGCCAGTCTGGTGGCTGCACCTGATGCTCCTGTTTTGTGCCTCACAGGTGGATATCAGCCAGGAAGAGCAGATAGGATTTCTCTTTATTTTCCTTTACCTTGGAGGTGATGTGGGGACTGGGAAGGCCATTCTGGATTGTGTGAGTCACTTGGGCTAAAGAAGAGACAGAATTTCTGGGGGTACTTCCAGCAATTCATTAACATTCAGGGGCTTTGAGGTTGGAATGAACAGCAAAGCCCATGATCTCCTCAGGGTGTGAAGGATGGAGGCATAGACCCCAAAATGCTATTAATGCTTTATTGTACCAGAAGAGGGAATCATAGAGGGAAAGAAACAGGACAGCATCATCAGGGTCTGGATGGCAGTAGGGCTGGTCAAGGAAGTGATGTGGCAGCCTCCATGCTCCCAGAATGATCAGTATCAGCTTCAGTTATTATTGTTCCTGTTCTCTGTAATGGAAGTCACAGTCAGTCACCTCACTGGCCCTTGAGCTAAAGTCAAAGTTCCCTCAGACATCTGCTATCACAATTGCTTCCATGACCAACAATATCACCTCATCTTCATCAGCAGGAGACTTCACACAACCTTGACTATCATGCTTATCACTATGGCCACCATCATCATCACCATTATAAACTCACCATGGCTATCATCATCCTTGCCCTCATCCCATCACCCTTAGCAGCAACATCCTTTTTCTATTTTTATTCCAGTGCCAGGTAGGCATTGAGGAAGTAGGTGACAGTCACTTACTGTTGAGTCTGCAGGTCTTTAAGCAGCATTGCACTGAGTCAAAATTGTTCCCATTGCCATTACAGCCACTGTAGACAAAAGCCTGGCAGGCATGAGAGGTTGCATTGTAGAAGTAGCGATGAATGTGAGAATTGCAGTTGCCCCTCACAGGTGGGAGACGGCATAAAGATGGAACCAGTCGGGATAGGTTCTCCAGGGAGTTCACTCGGTCTGTGGATGTGGGGAAGGAAGAAGGTGATGAGTATATAAACTCAGCTAATGTCCATTGATACTCCATAAGCTTTACCAAGTGGAAGCTGAAGGACCACTTGTTGGGGATGGGATCAATAATTTGGCTCAGGGTTGGATTGGATGATTTTAGGGATCCTTTTTAATTTTGTATACAGATGTGTGAATGGGCATAATAATGTACATCAGTAGTTGATTAAGGTCCATTTAAATAATTGGTTAATGCCAATAGGATAGGGATAGGATTAAGCCTGGGTTTCATCAATTTTGAGGAACTCCTAGGAAGGAAACTCCCTCTATCAATATAGATCAGCACCTTCTCTGAAGGTGCAGCTAGGTGGCACAGTGGTTGGAACTCTAGGCCCGGAGTTAGGAAGACCTAAGTTCAAATCCAGCCTCAGACACTTACTAGATATGTGACCCTGGGTAAGTAATTTAATCCTATTTGCCTCAGTTTCCTCATCTGTAAAATGAGATGGAGAAGAAAATGGTAAACCTCTCTAGTATCTTTGTCAAGAAAACCCCAAATGGGGTCAGGGAGAGTCAGACACTACTGAAAATATTTGTCAACAAACTTCTCTGAAATTCATAGTCACAGAGATTTGCTTAGGGACACTGAGCAGGTAAAAGTCTTACCCAGGGTCACAGAGCCAGTATGTATGAGATGGGGGACTTGAACCCAAATCTTCTTGGCTCTGAGTCCAGATTTTAGTCACTATGTCATGCTAACTTTGTAATGCCCTTAACTATTGCTAATGTCCACCAACAATTAGTTAACAAGAAAATGTTTATATTTCTATCCTCAACTTAATCATTTACTGAGGTTAAGAGAGTGTTGTGGACTAATGACTATCAGACAGACTCCAAATCAGGAAGATTGGAGATATGAGTTCAGGTCCTACCTCTGACTCAGTGACCTTGGGCAAGGTATTTAGCCCATCAGTTTCCTAGGCAACTCTCTATAAGTTAAAGAACAGGTGTTGAACTACACTGGTCGAGCGAGTTTCTGAAGTGAGAGTTCCCTTCACCAATAAAAACAGAGGTTGAGAAAACAAATAGACAATTGTACTCATTAAAGACTTTTTAATGAATCAAAATAGTGATGTCTATCCATCCATTCATCTACAAATATATGTATACATACATACAAACAAATGCACATCTATCTATACAAAGTATAGATAGATGGATGGATGGATAAATGTAAGGACAGATGAATTGGTAGCTAGCTAGCTAGATGCATAAATGTCCCCGGCAACTCTTTAAAACTCAGGTGCAGAACATTGGTAGGGCTTTCACCATTAGGGATTCCTTCCTTTCCCCATTAGGAATTTCTTCTACCAACGGACTCACACACAGAGATGTGGTACATATAGACAATTAGACTTGGGAGCAAAAGAAGGCAGTTTCTGATTCTGATAGACCCATTCATTTGAATCTGCTAATGCACTTCTGTCATCGAAATAAACAGGTAATAAAGAAAGGCCATGGGAAGACCATTGATTTTGAATCAGTGTACTCTGCTATTCTTACTACCTGTATAACTTTAGACAAGTGATTCCATTTTTCTGGGCTACTGTTTTTTTCCTCTGTAAAATGAGGGGGCTGGATTGTGATCTCAAAAGGTTTCTTCCAGCTCTAATTGATCTAAGTTGAGAATAGGTTCTACTGTTGGAAGGACTCTCTGGCTGTCACCTTCTATATCTATCCCTCCTAGTTCTGACTTAGGCAGTCATGGCTTAAGGGGTTCTTAGTGAGGGGAGAGGTTCTTCCTTGGTATCCCTGGACTGTTATTGCACAAAAAAGGCTTCCTTTCCTTAGAACAGGTTTGGGTCTGGGCAAAATTATGGAATCAGTTACTTTGTCTTTGGCTTCCTCCCACTTCTATCCTACACTATTTCTGGTCACTCTCTGCTATACGCCATCTATCCTATTACAGCCCCTTGTCACTTCCTCACCACCTTCTTTCCTCCCCCTCCTAAAAAAAGGGACTAGCTCTCAGCTGATTCTGCCAAATACTACAGGACTCAAAAAGTAGATGCTCAGTAACTGTTTGTTGATTTGATTTGTTGTTTGCACTTGAATAGTAGATAACATCTATTTATTTGGTGTTAAAAAAAATCCTGAGTTGGGATTCTGGATGCTTGAGTCCTAACCCTGACAATAAACTTCTGTGACTTCCTCCAAGTCATTTCCCTTTCTCCAGCTCAGTGTCTTTATTTCTAGAATAAGGGACTTGGATCAGATGGTCTCCAAGGCCCCTTCCAGATCTGACAGTTTTAAAATCCCTCCTAGACATTATTTGTTATGTTTTAAGATTCCTTCCAGCTTTTTTTTTTTTTTTTTGCTTTTTGGAGGGCAATTGGGGTTAAGTAACTTGCCCAAGGTCACACGGCTAGGTTTTTGTTTGTGTGTGCGTTAAGTGTCTGAGGCCGGATCTGAACTCAGGTCCTTCTGACTCCAGGGCCAGCGCTCTACTCACTGCGCCACCTAGCCACCCTCCTTCCAGCTTTGAAGCCTGTCTTGGAAGGATCATAGGTTTTGAGCTAGAAGGAGGCTTAAAGACCATCTAGTTCAACCTCCTTTGTTTTACAGATGAAGGAATTGAAATCTGGAGAGGTGTAGTTGTGGAGCCTGAAGTCAGATGTACAGAGCAGTGGAAGAGAGAGAAGTGAAGTTGAATCCTCTGACTCCCAGTGGGTTCTTCTTCTGCTTGCATGATGCTTCTGGCACCTTCTAAAGCTGACCTTCTGTTGGCTTATTGACTTTCTACACTTTATGCTCTAAGATCTCCTCCTGCCTAGTCAGTGTTCCATATCTTAAGGACCTTGCCAACTTTACAATCACAGGATTTTAGAGTTGGGAGAGACTTTAACAAGGTCTGGGCTGGGTCTAAGTTTCCTCATCTGTAAAATAGCTTTGGACTAGGTGATCTCTAAGGCCCCTTCCTGCTCTTTTCAGCATTCTATGGGAACGGGGCACTGGGGGACATGGTTTTGGAAGGCAAAATACACTCAATGGTCCTCAGTTAGCTTCCCAAAGACCAGCATGTAATCATCTTGTCCTGGTTTGATTTCTGTAAATGGTCCCAACAAACTTCTTTTTAGAGTCGTATTGTCAGATCTGGGAGAGACCTTAGAATATAGAATACCAGAGCTGGAAAATACTTAACAGGTCATCTGGTCCAATTCCCTCACTTTATAAAGGAGAAAATGGAAATTTAGAAAAAAGATGCCCAAATTTGGTTTAGAGTAATTCTAAGGTCCCTTTCAGCCCTAAATCTATGAACTCATGAGCTTACTAAGTCGGACTAGAACCCAGTTCTCCCAGTGTTCCATATGTGAAACTGTTCTATGCTACTCCCTCTCAAATAATATCAACTTTATGGGTAAGAGTAGGATTTTAATAGCCCCAGCTGCTGCCATGATTCCTTCTCTTGGGGAGGGGAGTGCTACTTACCTAAAAGTTTTTCTGAGCTGGTCATGCCAGCCAGGCTGAAGGCGAAGCAGAGGGCAACGATGGCGAATTTCATGGTGCTGCTGGTAGATAACACTTGATTAGTGGTCTTGAGCCCTTGGGATTGGTTTTATACCCTCAACCAAAGTGGGGGAGAAAAGGGGGAAACTATATCCTGGGGTAAGGTAGGTGGGGGATTGGTCATACCCATCATATGACTTGGAGGAGGAAATGTTCCCCACCTCCCACCCCCAGGCAAAAAGTTTTTGGCAAGAGGAACCCAGCCCCTACCCTTGGGGTATCTGGCAAGCTTCTGGCCCAGGTAGCCTGGAGAGACTGGGTATAGATTGGGTAAACCCCACTAGAGTGAAAGCCAGATTATTCTCTGGGCTGCCCAGGCATCACCCCTACCTGCAAATTGGCATCATCTCTTGAGCTCCTGAAGTCTGGTGGATGGAAGGAACTACTGAAGGGCATCTGGGTAGCCTTGGCTCGGGAGGTGAGAGTGTCCAATGAGGTAGGGGCATGAAGAGGCAGAGGCAGAGGCAGCTGCATGGGCTGGCTATGGTCATTGGGCTGCAAGCCAGGAGAATTGAGTTCTAGCCCAGATGGCCACTCAGCCAAGCCACCATCCTTCTCTGGACCTTAGTCTTTTTATTTGTTAAAGGGCATAATAAGGTCTTCCCTATTTGCCTACCCAAATTGTTGAGGTTCAAATGAGATAGCAAATACTTATGTTTTTAAAATGATCTATAGATATTAAGGTTCAAATCCCAGCTCTGACACATACTGTGATCCTGGAAAGTCTCTTTAATTCTGTTCTCTAGACAACTTTCAAAGACTTTTAAGGTGCAGAGAGGTGCCAGCCTACATTGGTAAAGAATGTTCCCAACACCAATAAAATCACAGATCCTTTACTTCTCCTACAAATATCAGATTATTGTTAATAACCTCTCCATCCTCCTTACCTTCTCCATCTGTAAAGTGAGGCAGCTGGACTATCCAATTTGGAAGATTCCTTTCAGTTCTACCATCCTATTTCATGTACCTTACAGATGTACAGATATATTTTTAATTCAGTTTAATGAAACATAAAGCGTTATGTGGATATCTACTTCAGCGCTGCCTTCAGCATTGGGCAGAAACTGTTTAGGTCAATGGTGTCAAACTCAGAGAGAAATGGGCCACTAAACTGTACCTAAGGATCTCTGAAGACTATATATTGACTTAGAAAACCATTTATTAACATTATTCATGTTTTGCTGTATTTTTTTCTGTTTTGTTTAATATTTCCCAATTACATTTTAATCTGGTTCCAGTCACACTAGGGAGTATTGTGGGCTTCATGTTGGCTGCTGTCTGGGAAGCATAACTGAGGGACATCCTATGATCATATATAATTGCTTGGAGACCAGGGGCAGAAAGATTGAAGCCTTCAGGTTTCATGCTGATCCAGGAGAATACAGATGCTTTTGAAGGGTAGGAAGCAACATGATGTGATGGAAAGGACACTACATCTGGTGTCAGAGGACCTGGCTTCATATCTTCTATCTGTTATTTCCTGCCTATGTGACCCTTAGCAAGTCACTTAAAAGCAAAACAAAACAAAACAGATTTGATTCCCTTGTCCTCTCTGGGTCTGTTTCCTCATTTGCAAAATAGGGGACTAGAGGATCTTGGGTTTAAAGCTAGAAGGAACCTAGGAGGCCATCATTTTACAGTGGAGGAAACTGAAGAGTAGTGTGCTGGTAAATGTTTAACCACCAGCTCCCTATGATACCCAAGTTCCTAATCTTTGCCAACAAATAGCTGGACCAGCCATTTGATGTCTCTGAGCCTCAGTTTCCTTATCTGTTAAAGAGAGATAACAATTCCTGTCCTTTTCCCTCTCAGGATTGCTATGAAGAACAAATGAGGCAATGGATAGGAAGGCACTTTTGAAAAGCTTCCAACCTCTAGACACACATGGAGTGATGTCGAAGAGGGGCTGGTACTGGAGGTACCTCAAAATCTTCTGACCTGGAGGCTTTTCCTGGAATGTGGCCCACTGACAGGGAGGGTGGAGAAGGAGATGGTTGAAGAAGGGATGGGAGAAAGGGACACATAGATCTAGGTTAGGCTAGGACAGCATCTTTGGAAGTCATCAAGTCTTCATTTAGTGGATGAGGAAGTTAACTTAGGTCTTTTGACTCTAATTCCAATGTTCTTCCCAAGACACACTGATGTCTTCGTGTCCAGCAGTTCCCAGAATCTGCCTCAGGCCCTAGGAAGCTCTGGATGGAGGGAAGCTATTTCATCATAAGGCCCAGGGGGTCCTGGGAGACTGCCCAATAGTCTCACTTGATGGAGAGCCAGATTCCCCCACCCCCAAACCTCATCTTTCTCTGGCCCCAATCCCACTAGTTGCTGACTGGGATAATTTCCGAGGTTTCTCCTGGTATATGCTGGCACATATCCTGGGAGAACAAAATGGGGCAATGGCAAACCCTGATTGTTGGGTATAGAAATGTAGCTTCTTGGCCTGAAGGGTTCTGTTCTCATTTTGTCTCCCTATCCCTATCCCTCTTCTTGTCTAGGGCTGAATGGGATTTCTCTGCTCAAAGACCTGAGGTGCGCTGGAGGGGACAAATTTGGTATTGGAGTTGAAAGGCACATGCTCATTGTCTAGTTGGCACCCCAGCAGCTCCCCCAAGAATCCTGAAGTCTTCTTGACCTCCATACTATGGGAGATGGACTGGGCACTCTGTCAGACCCTTGGTTTGGGGCACTGATGCCTCATATACCATATACCAGTGGGATTAGAACCCACTCAAGTTTCTGGATATTAGGACACACTGTACAATGCTCATTGTAATTGCTGACATTTATACAGCACTTTATGGCTGACAACATCACTTTATACCAGTTATTTAATTTCATCTTCACAAAAGTCCTGTGATGTGAATAGTGCAGATAATACCAATACCTCCCCTCTCTTTTTTATCTTATTCCCATAAGAGAAGAAACTAAAGCTCAGAGACACTGAATGATGGGCTGTCAGTCCCCTAGCTAGTTAGGGGTGGAGGCTGGACTTGACCTCAGGTCCTCTCATCCTCGGAAGTGGCTTTTCTACTACATCACCCTTGGTGTATCTCTCTGGGTGCATAATGAGTTCTCCCTATGTGCCTCGATCTGTGCTCAGGGATGAGGGGAATGGGAAGAGGGAAGAGATCCCCTTCCTCCCCTTAGAGAGCTCCACTTCTAGTCTAGGAGGCAGAGAATAAAGTTACAAGCAATCAGAGCCCAGAGGGATTTTAGATTACCTAGTCCAACCCCCTTCTCTTAAAATTTTATTTAATTTTTATTTAAAAATAAGCTTTATTGATTTTTGTTTGTTTTTATATTATAGTCATTGATACATACCCCATTCTCCACCCTGAAATTCCTTCATTTGAATCTTTCCTTCTATCAATAAAAACCCAAATAAACAAGCTGTCACAGAAACTGTATCTGACAATGCTTTGCCTTCCTAATCCCCAGTTTCTCTGTGAGAGGCCAGGGGTGTGTTTTGTTATCAGATTTTGAGGACCTTTATTAATTTTAAAAAATTATGCATTTTGATTTCCCTTTTAGTAATCTTTTAATCTACATTATTTTAATCACTGTGTATTAATCACTGTGTATACTCTTTTTTTGGATCTGATTATTTCTTTTTTTTTCTTTATTATTTCTTTTTAGTTTTCAACATTCACTTCCATAAATTTTAAATTTTCTCCCCCTCCCTCCCCAAGATTACTTGTAATCTGATATGGGCTGCACACATATATTCCTATTAAACACATTTCAGATTAGTCATGTTGCACAGAAGAATTATAATGAATAGGAAAAACCATGAGAAAAAACAAAAACAAAACAACAGAAAATAGTCTGCTTTGTTCCACATTCTGACTCCATAGTTCTTTCTGTGGATGTGGCTGACATTTTCCATCATGTGTCCTTTGGGATTATTTTAAGTCCTTGCATTGCTGAGAAGGGTTAGGTTTATCAAAATCAGTCCTTGCACACTATGGCTGTTGCTGTGTACAGTGTTCTCCTGGTTCTGCTCCTCTCACTTGCCATCAGTTTATATGTCTTTCCAGGTTTCTTTGAAGTTCATCTGTTCATCATTTCTTATAGCACAGTAGTATTCCATTACATTATTTTTTAAAATTAAATTTTATGTTTATGTTTAGTTTACATCATTCATTTCCACAGGATTTTGAGTTACAAATTTTCTCCCCATCTTTCCCTTACCCACCACCCCTAAACAGCAATCCCACTGTATACCCCTTCCCCCAATCTGTTCTCTCCTATATCTTCCCCCATTCCCCCTCCAACTTTCCAGTAGGGCAAGATAGATCTCTATACCCCAGTGCCTGTGTATCTTATTTCTCAGTTGCATGTAAAAAGAAATAATAATATTTTTTAAACATTTGATTTTAAAATTTTGAATTCCAGATTCTTTCCCTTCCTCCCTTGTCACCCACCCTTACTGGGAAGATAGGCAATTCAATATAGGTTGTACATGTGTAATTATGCAAAACATTTCCATAGTGGATATATTGTGAAAGACTGACTATATTTCCCTCCCTCCTATCCCACCTCCCACTTGTTCTATTCTCTACTTTGACCCTGTCCCTTTTCAAAAGTGTGTGTTTCTAACCTCCCTCCCTGCCAACCTGCCCTCTCCTCCATCATTCCCTCTCTCATCCCCTTCCCCCCCTACTCTCCTGTAGGGTGAGATACCCTATTTAGTGTGTATGTTATTCCCTCCCTAAGCCAAATTCAATGAGAGTAAGGTTGACCCATTCCCTTTTTTTTTGGTTTTTGGAGGGCAATTGGGGTTAAGTAACTTGCCCAAGGCCACATGGCTAGGTTTTTATTTGTGTGTGTGTTAAGTGTCTGAGGCCAGATCCAAACTCAGGTCCTTCTGACTCCAGGGCCGGTGCTCTACTCACTGCACCACCTAGACACCCCGACCCATTCCCTTTTGCTTTCCTGTTCTTCCCCTCCATTATAACAATTTTCCCTTGCCTCTTTTATGTGAGATAATTTACCCCATTCTGTCTCTTCCCATCTCCTCTCATTATATTCCTCTCTCACCTCTCAATTTCACCTTTTAAGTATCATCCCTTCCTATTCAATTGGTCCTGTGCCCTATGTCTATGTATACCTGTACACATATACACAGACACACATATGTATTCATATGCCCATATACCCTTCTATATAGACATATATATGTCTATATAGATGTGTGTGTGTGTGTGTGTGTGTATATATATATATATATATATATATATATATATATATATATTCCCTTCAACTATTCTTATACTGAGAAAAGTTTCATAAGCTACAATTATCTTTTTTCCATGTAGGAATGTAAATAGTTCAACTTTGATAAGTTCCTTATGATTTCTTTTCCCTGTTTACCTTCTCATGCTTCTCTTGCTTCTTGTATCTGAATGTCAAATTTTTTTATTAAACTCTGGTTTTCTCATCAAGAATGATTGAAAGTATTCTATTCCATTGAACGACCATATTTTCCCCTAAAACATGATACTCAGTTTTGCTGGGTATGTGATTCTTGGTTTTAATCCTAGCTCCTTTGACCTCCAAAATATCATATTCCAAGCCCTTCCATCCCTCAGTGTAGAAGCTTCCAGATCCTGTGTTATCCTGATTGTGTTTCCACAATATTCAAATTGTTTCTTCTTGGCTGCTTATAATATTTTCTCCTTGATCTTGGAATTCTGGAACCTGGCTATGATATTCTTAGGAGTTTTCTTTTTGGGATCTTTTTTCAGGACATGACGGATGGATTCTTTCAACTTCTATTGTGCCCTTTGGTTCTAAAACATCAGGTCAGTTTTCCTTGAGAATTTCTTGAAGAATGATTTCTAGGTTCTTTTTTTGATCATGGCTTTCAGGTAGTCCAATAATTTTTAAATGATCTCTCCTGGATCTATTTTCCAGGTCAGTGGTTTTCCCAATGAAATATTTCACATTGCCTTCTCCTTTTTCATTTGTATGGATCTGTTTAATAGTATCTTGATTTCTCATAACATCATTAGCTTTCATTTGCTTCAGTCTAATTCTGAAGGAATTATTCTCTTCAGTTGGCTTTTCCAATTCTTTTTCCATCTTGCAAATTTGGCTTTTTAAGGCATTCTTCTCATTGGCTTTTTGGGCCTCTTTTGCCATTTGAGTTAATCTATTTTTTAAGGTGTTATTTTCTTCAGTCAGGCAGTTGACTCTCTTTTAATAATTTTCTTGTATCATTCTCATTTCTCTTCCCAATTTTTCCTCCAGTTCTCTTATTTGGTTTTCAAAATCCTTCTTGAGCTCTGACATGGCCTGTAATCAGTTCATATTTTTCTTGGAATATGGTATAGAGTTCTGACTTTTTTGGCTTCCTCCTGTTCCATGCTTTGATTCTTTTTGTCCCCCAAAAAGGAATCTAAGGTTTGACTGCTGTGTTTGTTTTGCTTCCTTTGCTTGTTCATGTTGCCACTCAATTACTTGACTTTTGAGCTTTTTGCCACAGTAGAACTCTGCTTCCAGAGAGGAGAGCTTTGTCCCAAATTGCTAGGGTTTTCTCAGCTGCTAGAGCTATTAGTTGGGTGCCCTCTCTGAAGCCTCCACCCACTCTGGCACCTGGTCACGCACCCAGGACCTCCACCCTAGATAGCAATCCAGATCCAAGCAGGTTAAAGCAAGAGTGATTACCCCTCAGACTGGTTGCTTGGTCCCCCTACAATCTGCAGTCTAGGAGCTCTGAAGCAGCCATGCAGCAGTTGTGCCTCAGCCTCTTCTCACTTGGTGGGGCAGAGGCTGGTCCACACTACTGGACCCCCTGTTCCCAAAGTCCACTGACCTCTCACTTTGTCTTTGGCATTTATGGGTGGATAAATCTAGAAACTGCCACAGCTGCTGGTGATCCACTCTCCCAAAGTTGGCTCCACGGTTGGGGGCTGTCCTGAGGCTAAAACCTTAGGCTCACAGGGGCTGGGCTCTACTCCCAGCGTGCTGCAATGGACCTTTCCTGTCTACCTGCTGGGCTGTCTTCAGCTGGAGGTTTGTTTCTCTCTGTCACTTTGTGGGCTCTGTAGCTCTAAAGTTTGTTTAGTCATTTTTAATAGGTATTTGAGGTGGTTATGGGGTGAGCACAGGGAGTTTTCCTGCTTCTATGCTGCCATCTTGGCTCCCCCATTACCGGTCCTGATTATTTCATCCTGTTTCATCACAGGCAAATCTTTCAATATTCTTTGAATTTTTCACATTTGTCTTTTGGCACCATACAATAACACCCCCACAAGTTCATCTCCAGGCTTTGTGGTGCAGCAGCTAGCAGCATCCACCTCAGAACCAGGAAGAAATTGTGCCTTTATATACAAGTTCCTCATAGGAGGCTCCCTACTCCCTAGCCTACATATACATATTAGAGTTTGTTCAATTTCTCCCCAATGGATGGGCACCTACTAACCTCCTCTTCCATTTTTACAGGTGAGAAAAATGAGGCTTGGGGAGGGGAGGGAAGGGATTTGCTTTGAAGGTACATATCAGTCTAGACTAGAACTCAGGTCTCCTCAACCATCCTAGTATTCTGGCCAAAATCTGTTGGTGGTACAGAGTTTGACTCAAGAATCAGGATGCCATGGTCCTGGCTCTAATTCTGTCCCTGACTTATTCTGTGACTTTGAGCATGTCACTTATCTCTCTAGGCTTTAGTTGCCTTATCTGTAAAATGGCTAACATTTATGTAGATGTTTAAGGTTTGTGTATATACATAAATACACAGATCTTAAATTCCTATCTATATCTATATTGCTATATGTCTACAACTATAAATACATGTATGTATCATAATCTCATTTGTAAATAATCTCATATATGTGCCTTTATATACAATTAATTATTATAAGCATTATAACATAATTGTTATGAAATTAATTATATGTTATATATAATTAATTCTTATACATTATAATATGCAATGTATAATATACCAGGGCAGCTAGGTGGCACAATGAATAAAGTGCCAGGTCTGGAGTCAAGAAGACTCATTTTCCTGAGTTCAAATCTGGCCTCAGACACTTATTAGCTGTGTGACTCTGGGCAAGTCACTTAACCTTGTTTGCCTCAGTTTTCTCATCTGTAAAATGAGCTGGAGAAGGAAACCATCTAGTATCTCTGCCAAGAAACCCCAAATTGGGTCCCAGAAAGTCAGACATGACTGAAAAACTACTGAATAACAACAAAATTATATATTATTATATCTAATTTATAATTGCATAGGATTCTACTTCATTTGTGTTCTTTTCATCTGCATTATTGTAGTCATTTTATATGTTGTTTTCTTAGTTCTGTTTACTTTGCTCTGTATCATTCATACAGCGCAGCCATTTTCTAGTTAATAGTCTAATTTTCTAATTAATGGAACTTTGGTAATAGATTGGGGTTTTGGAGGTAGGACAAATAGTACTACTATGAATATTTTACTATTTTTTTGGACTTTTGTTTCCATTTTCCATCTCTTTGGGCTGTATGTGGGATTACTGGATCAAAAAGCATAAAGAATTTGGTGACTTCCCCAATCGATAAATGGTCAAAGCAGTTTTCAGAGAAAGAAATTAAAGATATCTCTAAACATATGAAAAAATGCTCTAAATCGCTATTGATTAGAGAAAATCAAAATGACTCTGAGGTACCACATCTAACTGGTCAGATTGGCTAAGATGACAAAACAGGAAAATGACAAATGTTGGAGAGGATGTGGAAAAATTGGAACACTAATGCATTATTGGAGTTGTGAACTGATTCAACCCTTCTGGAGAGCAATTTGGAACTATACCCAAAGGACTATAAAAATGTGCATACCCTTTGACCCAGCAATACCACTTCTAGGGCTGTGTCCCAAAGAGATCATAGAAGGGGGAGAAAGACTCTTATGTACAAAAATTTCTATAGTAACTCTTTTGGTGGTGGCAAAGAATTGGAAATCAAGGGGATGCCCATCAATTAGGGAATGGCTGAACAAATTGTGGTTTATGAATGTAATGGAATACTATTGTGCTATAAGAAATGAGGAGTAGGCGTACTTCATAATAACCTGGAGAGACTTATATAAACTGATGTTGAGTGAGAAGAGCAGAACCAGGAGAAATTTGTACACTTTGATACTCAGCAATGTAAGGTTATATGACAGCTCCAAAAGACTCATGATAGAGAGGGCTATCCATATGCAGAGAAAGAACTACAGTCTGTATGCAGATTGAAGCAAACTACTTGCTCTCTCTCTCTTTTTCTTGTTTTGTTTTGTTTCATCTTTCCCATTGTTATATATAACATTGGTTATAATCCTTCTAATTATAATCCTGGCTAATGTTTAATATGAAGGTATTTGTACATCCTATATTTGATTGCATGCTGCCATGGTGGGGGGGCGGGGGAAGGAGATTGAGTGGGAGAAAGTTTGAAACTCAAGGGATTGTGAAACTGAATATTGTAAAATAAAAGTAAATAAATAAATTTTACAATAGATTTTGGTGACTTTTCATAGATAGACTGAGAGAGGTAAGTGACTTGCTTAGGGTCTTAGTGCTAATAAGTATTTAAGGTAGGGTTCAAGTTTAGGTCTTCAATGACTCTAAGCCCTGTCCTATATTCATTAAGTTATTTAGCTGCCTTAAAAATTGGAGGTGAGGGACAGCTATGTGGCACAGTGAGTGAGAGTGCTGGCCCCAGAGTCTGGAGGACCTGGGATTGGTTCCGGCCTCAGAAAATGAGCACCCACATATAAATAATGACTGGCCGTGTAACCTTGAGCAAGTTACTTAACCCCAATTGCTTTAAAAAAAATTGGAGGTGAGCGGGTATAAGGGAGTGGTTTGGCCTAGGTGACATCTAACCTCCCTTCCATTTCTTACATTTAATTTGATTCATCAAGCATTTAATAAATTACTGCTATGTGTAAGACCCTGTTGGAGGCACCATCAGCCCATGACCTCTGGTCCTTGGGTCTCTGGGGAAGTCAATGATAGTTCTGCTTGGCTTGGGCAGGGTTGGTGCCCCAGGCTCATCCTCAGAAGGGAGCTGCTGAAGTGACTGCCTCAAAACTCCAAGGTGCAGAGTTTATGAATGTATTGTGAAGAAAATGGAGTTTGAAGGTCTGGGCTTGAATTCTAATTACACTTAGCAGCTATGTGACTTTGGGCAAGTCCCTTATTTCCTAGTCTCAGTGTCTCAAAGGAAGGGACTAAATATTTATAGAACACCTACTATCTGCCAGGCAATAGAACTGAGCTCTTTTTGCAATTGTTATCTCATTTAATCTTTACAACAACCCTGGGAGGTAGGTGATATTATTATACCCAACTTACAGTTGAGGTTACTGAGGCAGAAGTTAAATGACTTGACCAGGGTTACACAGCTAGTAAATATCTGAGGCTGGATCTAAACCAGTTCTTCCTGATGCCAGGTCCAGTTCTCTAACTATTGGGCAGCCCAGCTATCTCCAGGCAGTTTGGACTAGATGATCTCCAAGGTCCTGGGTAAACCTAATACTCTATAATTTTATGATTAGGATTAAACTCCTCTGTTTATTTTTTATCTTTTTTTTTCTTTTGGAGGGGAGAAGGCAGGGCAATTGGTGTTAAGTGACTTGCCCAAGGTCACACAGCTAGGAAGTGTTAAGCGTTTGAGGATGGATTTGAACTCAGATCCTCCTGACTCCAGGGCTGGTGTTCTATTCATTGTTCCTAACTGACCCCTTTGTTTAGCTTCTAAAGTCCTTTGAGACCTGGTCCCAACCCATCTTCCTGTCGTCATTGGACATTCCTCTCCTTCCTATATTCTGCAACTGAAGCCAAACTGGCCTTTTTATTTTATTTTGTTTTTTCTGTTCCTCACACAGGCCACTGTCTCCCATCTCTGGGCCTTTGCACTGGCCATCCCACTCACCTGGAATGCACTCCTTCCTCACTCTACCTACTAGAATCCCACATTCTTCCGGGAAACAGCTTGAGCATCATCTTCTACCCAAGGCCTTTTTTATATCTCCCCTCTTCCTGCTGGCACCAACTGGTAGTGCCCTTCCTTGTATTTAACAATCTTGTATTTATTCTTCTTAATTTATTCTTTATATACTTCCATACATATTTTTTTTCCTCTCTCAGTAGAATGTAAGCTCCCTGTGAGTGGAGATTGTCTCATTCTTTGTACTTGCATCCTCATTATGATGACGTTTAGAGTTGGGAGAGCTGGTTCAGGAGTGAAAGAATTCACTTAGACCTTCTCTTTTAGCCAGTGGGAGGATTTTATTTTATGTAAAAAAGCATCAGGGGCCTCCTTGGCAAGAAAGCTAATCGAGAAGCCGCTGTTTAAGGGAGTTATGCTTATATAGAGGTTTCAGAATGATGATGTAGTTTTAGAGGTTTCTATGGGGGTTGGAGATTAGGGACAGAATGGGGAAGATGGATGACAGGCTAGGAGATACAAGATACAGGAGACGGGAAATTTTAAGACTCAGGATGGGGGGAGACAAGGAATTTTATGGTCTAGGATGATGGGGAAACTTTACGGTATTTGAAGATAAGGGGAAGAGACTTTAGGACCCCTTCAGGTTAGAGAATAAACTGGGGGCTAACCCTTAGAGCATGTTTGTGTCCTCATCAAGTACAGCGACTGGCACATTTGACCCCATGGACCATACTGTCTATGGAGTTTTCTTGGCAAAAATACTGGAGTGGTTTGCCATTTCCTTCTCTAGTAGATTAAGGCAAACAGAAGTTAAGTGACTTGGCCAGGGTCATACAGATAGTAAATGTCTGAGGCTGGATTTGAATTCAGATCTTTCTGACTCCAGACCCAGAGCTCTATCCACTGAACCACCTAGCATGTAAGAAGCACTTAATAAATCTTTGTGAATTGTGATTAATTGATTGATATCATCTGTGATTTTTGGTGGGGAGGAAGCTATGCTATGAGAGAAAAGCAGCTAAGGTAAATCTCTTCTCTGGGACCAATATTGACCATTATAATCACATAGCACCCTACTTCATTTTAGGGTTTGTTAGGGAATGGGGATTTAAGATCTTCTCTGCCCCTAGGCCCTTTGATAGGCTTAAGTGCACCTGGAGCCTGTGGGGGGAGGCTTGATTTTCAGGAATGCTCTGTGATTGGGCAGTGGGTCATCAAGAGGGTTGTTACATTCTCTGAGCCAGGAGAAGGCTATATAAACCCTGATGTGAGGCTTTGTTTTGGGACTCACTTTGAGAAGCGTTGTGTGATTTGACCAGATAAGACTCTGGGCAGCCCTTGAGCCCCCCGGCTTTGAAAACCCAGATGTTGATGCTTCCCTCTCTGGTAACTGTGATTTGGTATGGATGTAATGGTCAGACAGTTGGAAGCCTGTCTGCTTGAAATGTTTCTCTGTCTTCTTGTAACTTCTGCTTGTAACATCTGTCTATATACTCTGAAGTTCAGGGTGCTGACTTTTCCCCCTGAACTAGGTAAATGATATATGTTTGGCTGATTAAAGCAAGATTGTTAACCCATTTTGAGTTGCTTCCTTTAGAAAAGCAGATCTAAGAACCTGTGTTGGCAGCCACCCTGGGGATGCTGGGGTGCTTGTTGCTACAGGGTTCTTTTCATCTACATTATTGTAGTTATTTTATATATTGTTTTCCTGATTTTATTTACTTTGCTCTGCATCATTCTTATGCCACAGTTTGCTTAGCCATTCTCTAGTCAATGTGGTTCAATCATGTCCAACTCTCCATGACCCCATTTTGGGCTTTTCTTGGCAAAGATACTGGGGTGCTTTGCTATTTCCTTCTCCAGCTCATTTTACAGATGAGGAAACTAAGGCAGACAAGGTTAAGTGACTTGCCTAGGGTCACACAGCTAGGAAGTGTCTCAGGCCAGATTTGAACTCAGGAAGATGAGTCTTCCTGACTCCAGGCCTGGTACTCTATCCACTGTGCCACCTAGGTGTCCCCTCTCTAATCAATAGGTCCCCACTTTGGTTCTAGGTTGGTTTTTTTGTTGTTTTTATGTCATTTATGACGGGACAAATAGTGCTATTATGAACATTTTGATTTTTTTGGATTCTTGTTTCTGTCCTCCATCTCTTTGGTCCATATGTGAAATTCCTGAGTTAAAAGGTATGAAGAGTTTAGTGACTTTTCCCACATTACAATTCCCTGACCTCCAATTCACAGCTTTACCAACAATGCTTGATTTTTCATAGCCCTCCCAATATTGTCAGTAGATTTTTCAAGGCCATGTAGGTAGGTATCCTTATTGGGAGGAATAAAGGCTTCTGGGAACCTGGACATTGTTGGCCAGCCACAGGCCAGGCTGTAGTGAAGTGGTGGTGTGTGTGTCATTCTAACTCAGCACCATAAGAGTTATTCACTGACTTTGAACCAAGTTCAAAAGAGGTTACCAGAAAGAGGTTACCCTGAGGGTGACCTTGGGATAAGGGGAAGGGGGATTGTTCTACTTAAACTCTACTCCCTACCATCTGGCCCAACTGGATCCTTCAGCCTGAGGCCTTCCTTATAGCCCTTGGTCTGAGGGGAGAAAGAGGCCCTCAGGGTTGTACTGAGGCAAGGGGGTATTGGCTGGAGGTGGGGAGGGAGCCACTGTCAAATCCCTTCTGCAGAGCTCCTCATGGTACCTCTGGCTGCTCCAGAAGTAGGGCTCTGGCCTGTTAGGCAAACATTAGAGGGTGAGCTCTTGCTGTCTCCTGCTTCCTTGTGGTAGGCTATGGGAAGAACAAACAAGAAGCACAGAATCCTAAAATGTAGGAGATAGAAAGGCCCACAGAGACCATCTAGTCCAACCCTCTCATTTTATATATGGGGGGAAGGAGACTTGTAGGAGGGGGGGATGACCTGTTAGAGGTCACCTGGATCAATAGCAAAACCAGGACTGGAGACCCAACCTAATACTAAGATGAGGGACCTTCCTTTCACTTGTGCCAGGAGATCTAAAACAGAGTGGTCACTTTCCCCCAAAGTCACCAATATTTCTACTTCAACAACCAGTTCCTCCTTGTGTATGAGATTCATATTTATAATAACAATGAAAGCATTAGCTTCTCTGATTTGGTCAAAGAAATAGCTTCAGTAAATTTCTGGATATCTGGATAACTGAAGTTCCCCCATCACTGCCTCCATGCCTACCTTGTGATCTATTTCCTAAACTTTTCTGTGTCTTCCTTCTGTTTAGGTGGTTGATGATATTCCTAGTAAGCATTAATACAAGTATTTTCATTCTTTCATTCATTAGAAAAGATAGAAAAAACTCTGATGGAATAAAGTAGATATCCAGTCACTTCCACTCTCAGAGCCCTTCTCTGCTCTCTCATATTTCCCTGCCTCTGTTTCTCTAACCAACAAATCCTCCCAAAAATCATGGAATGAACTGATGAAACAATGAATGAATAAAATAACATTAAAGTGCAAAGTTCTGGGGTTACAAATAGAAAAAAA
Source organism: Gymnobelideus leadbeateri (assembly GCA_011680675.1). Classification (NCBI taxonomy): domain Eukaryota; kingdom Metazoa; phylum Chordata; class Mammalia; order Diprotodontia; family Petauridae; genus Gymnobelideus; species Gymnobelideus leadbeateri. The sequence continues at coordinate 1,227,242 of WOXC01008097.1, forward strand.
AAACAGATAAATAGAAAAGCAAGACAGTTCCCACTCTCAAAGAGCTCCTCTCCTTCCTAACAGGGCAAGACAATATATACGTGACTTTCAGTTTCAGTTTCAGTTTCCAATCAGCTGGAAAGGTCCTTTGGTTATGCAATAGTAGAACAGATGCTAATGAATCTCCTTTAATGTCATTCCCATTGATAAAACCATAGTTGTGTCTAAGGTTGAACCATTTGATAGTACCAAGTAGGCTGGTAATTGAGTACTTTCTTTTCTAGGTCTTCAATAGAAAGAGGAGGCAGTAGTAGCAATGCCTGAAGACTCAGTTGCCAGGTCATAAATCCCCAAGGATCTCTTCCCTATACAGTGGCTATGAGAGCTGGGCTGGAAGCAGGGTTGCTGGGGATGGGGCTGGCACTGCTATTTCTGGGGTTTTTAGGCTCAGGTAACAGGGTTGCCTATGAGGGAAGGTGGATGCAGCAGTTTGACCCACCTGGCATATTTCCTGCCTAGTTGATGACATTTTGTCTACAGGTAGTATTATTGATCTTGAGTTGTTGATTCCTTTCTCCATGGGAATTGCTCTCCTAGATGCTGGACTCAGGGGCTTGGCTGGAAAAAGGGCTGGTGGTTTGCAAGGCACTGATGTTCCTAGGGCTCTTGGGCCTCTCCTCCAAGAATATTTGCACTTTAATAGGCAACTATGGGAGCCAAAAGGATTTTCAAATCTCAAAAGAAACAAATGGTAACAGATGAGGAGAGGAAACAGTTTTGGACAGATGGCATCACTTGACACCTCCCAGGTTATACTACAAGTCTGCTTTCCTTACAAATAAGACCAGGCCTAGAACCAGGAGGTAGCACTTAGGAGTAGGAACACTGTCTTCCCCTTTCCCCCCAATATTGCTACCTGGTCAGCTATATAGCTGGACAGATAAGATAGTAAAGTATCATCTAAGAGGCAGGATAGTCTAATAGAAATTGCATAGTCTTAAATCAGGAGCCCTGAGTTCCAGTCCCAGCTCTGACACTTACTAGCTATGTGATCTTAATGCTCTGGGTCAAGCCTGACTCAGATTGGTCTAGACCGGAAAGAAGAAAAACCCCAGTAGACCATCTAACATTTAATAAAAGGAAGTTCAGTTAACAATATATGAAATGATATTCAGCAAGGATACAGCATTGATCTAACTCTGCCTCTGTATTGGCCATGGTGGTATGACTGGTAGGGTGGGACAGGCCCAAGGAGCCCCTGACTCTTTGTGTACTGACTTTTGTACTTAAGCAACCAGTCTTCCTGGTTCCACCTAGGTGGCGCAGTGGATACAGTGCTGTACTTGGACTCCACTCTACTCCTCTTCCTGAGTTCAAATCTGGACTCAGACACTTACTAGCTGTGTGACCCTGGGCAAGTCACTTCACCCTGTTTGCCTGGTTCTTCATCCATGAAATGAGCTGGGGAAGAAAGTGACAAACCACTCCAGTTCTTTGCCAATAAAACCCCAAATAGGGTCATGAGGAGTTGGACGTAACTGAATGACAAAAACAAAAGCAGGAAGATACGAGGGTATTGAAAACATCCCCTGGAATGATGAAATCTCCAAGATGATTTGCCAATGTTGAGCCTAGAATACTGGAGAAGTCACAACTTATCTGAACCTCAGTTTCCTTTTAAATTGTGAATGTGAAAAAGGTATGAAAGATATGAGTCAAATCACATTTCTGGATGTGAACTCCCCTCCTCCATCCCCAGGCAGTTAGCAGCTTTCTAAGGAAGTTGGCACAAGAACTACTAGCAAGAAGGACAAGGACAAAGGACTGGAGCTGTCTTCTAGAAATTACGAAGAGTAGGGAGAAATTTGTGGTAGCTTGCACAGTGTACAATGTTTGTTCCTCCTTGGTCAAGTAGTTCTTGTCTGTGATCAAAGAACAGCCTGATTTACCTCCTAGAAGAGAAGAAGGCAAAGGAGCTCTTAGAATGACTTTATCGATGAGATTGAAATCTTCTTTGGAAAAACAGAAGAAGGTCTTCAATGTAAAAATACAGAAGAATATGAGAGAGAGGAACATATTTTTCATTTTTTAAAATTTGTTTTATTTCCCCCCAATTATCTGTAATGAGAATTTTTAACATTCATTTTAAAGTTTTTGAGTGCCAAATTTTCTCCTTTCCTCCTTCAGCTCCCTCCACCTTGAGATGGTAAGCAATTTGAAATGGTTCATGCATGTTCCAGCATGCAAAACATATCACCATATTAGTCATACTGTGAAAGAAGATACAAACCCAAATAAAAAAAACATGAAAAAAAAGTACAGAAATGAAAAATAGTCTGCTTCAATCTTCATTCAGATTCCATCAGTTCTTTCTCTGGAGATGGGTAGCATTTTCTTTTTTTTTTTAAAGCAATTAGGGTTAAGTAACTTGCTCAAGGTTACATGGCTAGTCATTATTTATGTGTGGGTGCTCATTTTCTGAGGTTGGATTTGATCCCAGGTCATCCCAACCCTGAGGCTGGTGCTCTTACTCACTGCGCCACCTAGCCGCCCCTGTAGCATTTTTTAATATTGAGTTTTTTGGAGTTGTCTTGGATCATTACATTGCTGAGAACAGTAAAGTCATTTATAGTTGATCATCAGAGGAGAATATCCTTTTTAAAAAAATCTATTTATTTTTAGTTTTCAACACTCACTTTTTTTTTTAATAAAGCAATCGGGGTTAAATAACTTGCCCAAGGTTACAGGGCCAGTTTTTTTGTGTGGCTGTTAAGTATCTGAGGATAGAACCAATCCCGGGTCCTCCTGACTCTGGGGCCAGTGCTCTTACTCACTGAGCCACCTAGCTGCCCCTCAACACTCATTTTTATAAGATTTTGAGTTTTAAATTTTCTCCTTCACCTTCCCCCTTCCCCAAGATGATGTGCAATCTGATATAGACTATATATGTACAATTATATGAAACATATTTTCACATTAATCATGTTGTAAAGAATTAGAGCCAAAAGGAAAAAACTGAAGGAGAATATTTAAGAAAATTTTTTGCTTGTTCAATCCCATGAGGTTTTGTTTGTTTGTTTGTTTGTTTGTTTAGAGATGGTGAGGCAATCAGGGATAGGTGACTTGCCCAGGGACACACAGCTAATAAGTGTATGAGTCTGGATTTGAACTCCTGATCCCAGGGCTCTCTATTCTTCTCTCTATTCACCTTGCTGCCCTGTCATGAGTCTTTAAAAATTCAATTTTAATTAGGTTTTCAGTTCTGAATTCTCTCCCTCTCAATTTCCTCTTCCTGTCATCAAGAAAGCAAGAAAAATCCAAAACTTGCAACGAATGTGTATAGTCAAACCAAACAAATTCTTTTATTATCCATGCCAAAACAAAAGATACCTCAATCTGCACTCTGAGTCCATGATTTCTCTATCTGCTGGGGTGTGGCAGGTTTTATCATCCAAGAGAGGAGAATCTTAACCTGTGTCAGGAGACTGGAAAGTAGAAGAACAGGATAGAGAGAAGAATATAGGAAGGACCAGGGGACACTTGGAGAGGAGTAATAGATAGGAGACTTTTTGTGATGAGTATTACCTGGATCCTCTGGGGAGGAAGCAGTTACTTCTCTAAGGGAACGATGATGTGAGTATGTGGGTGCACAGGTGCTATCAGGGGAAATGGCATCTAGTGATTTACTGGGGAAGAAGAGAACAGGGGTATGGTTTAGTGACTCCCCTGAGGTATATTAGAGCAGCTATTTGTGTACCCTATAACAATAATATCTTCCTGGGGTACAGGCTAAGGGCTTAATAGGGAGTCTCCCCAAATTTGTCAGACCTAATGACCACTATTCACCTTGGGTGATTCACTTGGGGACAAATGATATTGCTAGAAGAAATCTTTAGAAGGTATCACTGAAGATTGCAAAGTCTTAGGCAAACACTTAAGACTTTAGGGGCAGAGTTATTTTATTTCTTTTTAAATCACTACTGAAGATCAAAGATAAGATTTCTAAAGAGAAAGGTAGATTTAGAAGTAAACAACTGGTTAAGAATAGTATTTGGATTTCTGAACTATAGTTTAAGTATGTCAAAAACAGACTTCTAGTCAGGGATAGAATGTAATAAGGAAAGCAATAAAGAATGAAGGAATGGTGAAATGTATTTTCCTAGAGTATTAAAAAGCCAGTAAAAGGATATCAAACATATGGAAATGAGAAGGGGTCAATTACCCTACATATCTCTCTCTACCATTTACCATATAGGGTAGCTGCAGTGTTAAAAGAATATTATTAAGGATGCCCAGAAAAATCTCAGGAGACAAAATGTGAGAAAAGAGGAATAAAACCATGGCCCTGGATGTCTGTAAATAAATGAATAATTATAGGTAACAAAGTAGATAAACTAGGGATTCTAAGTCAAAGGGTAACATTTCATGTTATTCATATCACTTGGGATGATAGTTGGGATGAGTGCTACAACTGAAATACAATTCTATTTCTGGAACAATGTACTTTATTTAAAAGTAACAGGATAGATACATGGGATTGGTGTGGAATAGCATTGCAAGTTTTGAAGTTATCTGTACATAGGGGAGCTGATTTTTGAATATCATCTCTGCCCCAACATTACATTCAGAATGTATTCGCAAGGTGTTTAGCTGTAAAGACACAGTTCCTTTAGGATGTGTGAACACCTTTCTTTGATGTAATTTAGGGGAGCTACTTCCTCATACCATCATGGCTTTAGTTATCCCTAGGGATAGAGTTTAGATGTCAGGAACTGAACTCCTTAAGACTTTGTAGAGGAGATGGGGAGTTTTCTTTCAATCCCATTCAGTAGGTCAAGAGTTTGTGAGTTTGAGAGAGTTCAAGGCACAATTGAGGGAGCAAAAATATCCATTCCAGACAAACAAATACAGGAAGGGAGGAAGCAGCCCCAAGAAAGACCTGGCAACAGAGAGGAGAACCAACTATAGACTCATGAAAGAGTGCTATCCCTGGAAATCGAGAATTGGGCTATGGGGACCTGCAGATCCTAGGAAAACAATCAGCAATGATGCTTCACCCAAGGAAAGCTTGAGGACTCAGTACACAAAGAAAGGATGTCCTACAGAATGTTGAGTTGCCTTTGCCACATATGTATCCTACCTGAAGGTATCTTCTTAAGACATTTCACTACCATTGTATTCTAAGCTTGACTACTCTGTCCATGGATGATGTGTCTATTTATAGGAGAATGTACCCCAGGCTTGTGGGAGGAATTTTTTAGGTTTCATTTTTACTATGCTATCTTTGTAAATGCCTTTATTGAGAGCTAATTGTATCTACTGACTGGTTAAACGGAAAATACACTGGTGAGAGCTGTGAGCTCATAGCTCCAGAATAGCAGCTACCCCTGGAATCTTGAGGTACCAGCAACTTTCTGGAGAGAGTAACTCAGAGCAGAGTGCTACACTATATGAAGAAATCAAGGAACCAGAGGTAGGAAGCATGGTAGTGAGCATTTGAAAGGAACAACAGAGACAAAAACAGAAGGAATATTATTTTCAGAGTATGCCATCAAGCCTCCAGACAGAATGAAGAAATAGTTGGAAAGTTTGGGAAACATATAGTAAGCCTGACCTGGAGAGAGTGGTGGGGAATTTCATCTTTCCAGACATTTGCTAGAGTTATCTCTTTGTCCATCAGAGAAGTCAATATTTTTGTGGCTTTCATTCCTCAAAATGTAGAGGAACCATTAAGGAGACCTGTTATTCTGTATCCAAGTCTCACCAACAATTAGGAATTGATTGTTGAAATAGAAATGAAGGGCAGCTAGGTGGTGCAGTGGATAGGGCACCAGCCCTGAAGTCAGGAGGACACAACTGACATTTACTAGTTGTGTGACCTTGGGCAAGTAGCTTAAGCCCAATTGGCTCACAGAAAACAAATGAAAAACCCCAACCAAAAACAACAACAAAAAAGAAAAAATAAATGAAGATGATTTGGGTGGTGAAGGGGGAGTGATCACTCTATCTTGTAGTCTGTGACAGAGAAGAATAGAGGAGACAGGAGTGATCTGATGTATACTTAAGGGCTCTGGAGAACAGGTTTCAAAGCTCTCAAGGAAAGGATAGGTAGGCTCCCTTAGACTTAGAGATGGTTTGGCTAACCTGTTTTTTTTTTAAACAAATGCTTTATTAACTTCTGTTTTACATCATTCATTTCCGCCAGATTTTGAGTTACAATCATTTGCCCCCGGTTATTCCTCTACCCAAACTCCCAGAATAGCAGTCCCACAAGATATCGCTTCCTCCAATCTGCTCTCTCCCATACCTTCTCCCATACCCCCTTCGACTTTTCCATTAGAGGAAGGTGAATCTTTGTGTCCCAATACCTTCATATCTTATCTCCCAATTATAAGCAAAAGAGTATTAATAATAGTATTTATATATATTTGAAACATTTAATGTTAAGACCTAGACTTTCAGATCCATTTCCTTCCTCCCTTGTCACCCATTACCTCTGGGGAGATAAGTAATTCAGTATGTGTTGTACATGTCTAGCTATGCAAAACATTATCATAGTAGATATATTGTACAAGGCTGCTTATAATTCTCTCCCACTCATCCCGCCCCCTACCTGGTCCATTCCCTACATGATCCTGTCCCTCTTCTATAGTGGGTACTTCCAACTACCCCTCCCCCCAAGGATGCCCTCCCATCCATCATCCCTCCTCTCATCCCCCTTCCCCCTATTCTGCTGCAGGTTGAGATATCCCATTTAGTATGTATGTCATTGTCTCCCTGAACCAAATTCAATGAGAATGTGGTTTTGCCTTTTTTGCCTTCCTATTCTCCCCCTCCATTGCAACCACTTCCCCTTGCTTCTTCTACATAAGATAGTTTACCCTACCCTGTCTCTCCCCATCTCCTCTTGCCACTTTACTCTCTCACCTTATAATTTCATCCCTTGAGTATTCTCCCTTCCCAACTGTAGCAGCAAGCACCCCAATATCCCCAGGGTAGCTGCCAATATAGGTTCTTAGATCTGCTTTTCAAAAGGAAAGCAACTCAAAATGGGTTAACAAGCTTACTTTAATCAAACAAACACACATTACCTAGTTCAGGGGAAAAAGGTCAGCACCCCAAACTTCAGAGTTACAGAACTTACAGATCAAACAGACAGGCTTCCAAACTGTCCAAACATCATATCAATACCAAATCACAGTTACCAAAGAGGGAAGCATCAACATCTGGGTTTTCAAAGCCGGGGGGCTCTCAACAACGGCTTCCCAGAGTCTCATCTGGTCAAATCACACAATACTTCTCAAAGTGAGCCCCAAAGCAAAGCCTCTCATCAGAGTTTATATAGCCTTCTCTTGGCTCAGAGAATGTAACAACCTCCTTGACCCACTGCCCAATCACAAAGTATCAAGGTGTGGGCTTTCCTGAAAAACAAGCCTCCCACCACAGGCTCCAGGTGCACTTAAGCTAGGGGCAGGGAAGATCTTTAAATCTGCATTTCCATTTCACCAACAAATTCAACTATGCCCCCTATCCATATATAACTGTAACCATATACACACACATTCACATATGAATTCATATGACCACACACCCTTCTTCCATTATTTTCATAGTGAGAAAGATATCATCAGGCACAGTTATTGCTTTTCCATATAGGAATGTAAATAGTTCAGCTTTGATAAGTTCCTTTTGATTTCTTTTCCCTGATTACCTTCTCAGGCATCTCTTGCTTCTTGTGTCTGGATGTCAAATTTTCTACTCAATTCTGGTTTTTTCCTCAAGAATGCTTGAAAGTCCTGTATTCCACTGAATGACCATATTTTCCCCTGAAACAAAATACTCAATTTTTCTGGGTAGGTGACCCTTGGGTTCATTCTCAGTTCTTTTCCTTCTGGAATATCGTATTCCATGCCCTTCGATCCCTCAGTGTAGAAGCTGCCAGGTCCTGGGCTATTCGGATTGTGTTTCCACAATATTGAAATTGTTTCTTCCTGGCTGCTTGTAGTATTTTCTCCTTGATCTGGGGATTCTGGAACCTGGCTATAATATTCCTGGGAGTTTTCTTTTTGGGATCTTTTTCAGGAGGTGATCTATGGATTCTTTCAACCTCTATTTTGCCCTCTGGATCCAAAACATCAGGGCAATTTTCCTTGAGAATTTCTTGAAGGGTGATTTCTAGGTTCTTTCTTTGATCATGGCTTTTGGGTAGTCCAATAATTTTTAAATTGTCTTTCCTGGATCTATTTTCCAGGTCAGTGGTTTTTCCCATGAGATATTTCACATTGCCTTCTACTCTTTCATTTGTTTGGATCTGCTTAACAGTATCTTGATTTCTCATAAAGTCATTAGCTTCCATTTGCTCCAGTCTAACTTTGAAGGAATGAATCTCCTCAGTGAACTTTTGAGATTCTTTTTCCATCTGGCAAATTCAACTTTTTAAGGAATTCTTCTCCTCATTGCCCTTTTGGGCCTCCTTTGCCATTTGAGCTAGTCTATTTTTTAAGGTGTTGTTTTCCTCAGTCAGGCTGTTGACCCTCATTTCATACTTTTCCTGCATCCTTCTCATTTCTCTTTCTAATTTTTCCTCCACTTCTCTATTTGATTTTTAAAGTCCTCCTTAAGGTCCTCTATGGCCTGCAACCCACTCATGTTTTCCCCTGGGGCTTTTGGAGCAGGACTTCTGACCTCACAGTCCTTTTCCCTTTCTATGCCCCCAAAATAGGAGTCTAGGGTTCCATTTTTCTGTTTCCTTTGCCTTGGCATGTTGCCACTTAATTACTTGACTTTTGGGCTTGTTGCCATACTATGGCTTTAAGGCCAGATTGAGGAATTTTCGTCCTGAACGTGTGGGGGGCAACTTCCGTTTCTGGCAAGCTGTAAACCCACCCATGATTTCCACCCTAGATCACAATCCAGATCCAGGGAGATTAAAGCAAGAGCAATTACCCCCCAAGACTGATCGATGGATCTCCCTACAATTAATTGCAGGCCAGGAGCTGGAGCTGCCTCTGAAAACTACAAAATGGCGTGTCTCCTCAGTGGCTTCTAGCCCCCAGGGGAGGGAGCTGACGCATTCCCCAAATACTAGTCCCAAAGTCCATAGGACACTAACCTCTTACTTTGTCCTAGGCATGTCTATGTTGATAATTCTGGAGCCCACAGCTGCTGGTGTTCTGGGGTCTCTCCAGCCGGCTGCTGGCCCTGCTGCCCTGGGGCTAAAACCCCGGCTCATGTGGACCTGGGCTCAGCTCGGCTCTCCACACTCTGCGCACTGCCCACTCCCAGAGTGCTGCACTGGTCCTTCCTGCAGGGCTGCTGGGCTGTCCTCAGTGGGAGGTTAGCTTCTCTGTGTTGTTCTGTGGGTGCCGGGGCTCCAGAAGTTGTTCAGAGTCCCCTTTTACATAGTTTGGGGGGAATCTGGGGGCAGAGTGGCTTGGATGAGCTGTTTCTACTCCGTCATCTTGGCTCCGCCCCCCCCCCCCCGGCTAACCTGTTTTTATATGGCCCAAGAGCTAAGAACGGTTTTTAGATTGTAATTACAATAAAATTTTATTTAAAAATATAAAAACTAGGGGTGCCTAGGTAGAACAGTGAATAGAGCACCAGCCCTGGAGTCAGGAGGACCTGAGTTCAAATCCAGCCTCAGACACTTAACACAAAAACTAGCTGTGTGACCTTGGGCAAGTCACTTAACTCCAATTGCCCCCCCCAAGGCAAAAAAATAATAAAAACTATTCTTAGCTCATAGTCAGTAAAAAACAGGTAGAAAGCTAGATTTGGTCTGTGGGGGCCATGATTTGTTGACTAGAAATTTGTTGTTGTTTTGTTCTTTTTATTGTTCAGTTCTGTCCAACTTTTCATGACCCCATTAGGGATTTTTTTGGCAGATACTGGAGTGGTTTGTTGAAGAAACTGAGGCAAACAGGATTAAATGACTTATCCAAGGTCACACAACTAGTAAGTGTCTGAGGTCAGATTTGAACTCAGAAAGATGAGTCTTCCTGACTTTCAGTCCAGCACTCTATCCAAAATTCTATAGCTTAGGGGGAGTGGGAAGTTCTCAATGATGAAATTCTGAAGACACACACACACAAAAATAATTCCAAGGAGGAGAAAAAGAGAGGATTGTCTAAGCAGATCAATGTAAATATACGGGAATGCATAGATTTAAAGAAGACACACACAGAAGGTCGAAGCAAGGGACAGTAATGAAACATGACTGCAATAGCATCAGTAGTGCTAAAGCAGGATAAGTTGAGACTGGTGAGGAAAGTGAGAATAGTAGAAAGGACTTTAAAAACTCTATTGCAGAAAAGACAAGGACCAAAGAAAGGGTAAAACTTGGGATAGATGGGACATAGATAAAGGATGACGGTGAGAGTTTTGGTCCATTTTGATTTGCTTGTGATGACTCCACTCTAGGACCTGTTCTCCTGATTGGTGAGTCCCTGGCTGGGATTTCTTATGGGGCTCCAGCCATGCTTACTTCATTCTCACTCTATCTAGTTGCCCTTGATAAGTTTAAGAGGTCATAGTGGTTTTTGATGAGTTCATAGATGAGTTCATAGAATCACAGAATCTTTGAGTTAGAAATGACTTCAGAGGCCATTGAGTCCAACCTATAAATGATAAAGAATCTATTCTATGATATTACTGGCAAATGATCCTCCAAACCTCCCTTTGAAGGCTTTCCATGTAGAGGAGCCCTCTGCCTCCTAAAGCAGCCTATTCTAGTTTTGGGTTTGTTTTTTTTTTTGCGTTTTGGAGGGCAATTAGGGTTAAATGACTTGCCCAAGGTCACACGGCTGGTTTTTGTATTAAATGTCTGAGGCTGGATTTGAACTCAGGCCTTCCTGACTCCAGGGCCAGTGCTCTATTCACTGCACCACTTAGCCACCCCTCCATTCTAGTTTTGAAAGGGTCTAATCACTCCTTGCATCAAATCCAATTGACCTTCCTGCACTGTTACCCTCTTTTTCCTGGTTCCAGCCTCTGTGAAGAACTGATTTCCTCCTAGAGTACAGAACCAGAGCAAGGACCAAAACATAACATTAAATCAGCTAAGCCTTTCTCAGCCTGGAGAGAATGTCAGATTGAATGTTATTGGTCTAATCCCTAAGGGAACCTACCTAGAGGTAGGAAAGAGAAGGTTCGTTTTAGATAGCACTCAATAGATTTCAGACTCAGAGCTGGAATTAGGAATTCAAGCTGCAAATGTGTCTTTAGATTAACCTTATGAAGAAAAATCTGGTTAGGGCAGGTCCTTTTGGGAAGAGGCACACCACTTTTCTGTGGCAGTTAGGTAAAAAGAGACATTGGCCTTTATGGCTAGAGATGCTGGAACATTGGCTGCTACTGGAGAACTCCAGAGTAGGGTGAAGGACTTCACCTGGAGAAGTACCATCTGGTGGCCTCCTAGTTTTCCTAATTATTCTTGGGAATCAAATAATATGATCATTAATTTCTATGTAAATGAAAAAGCTCAGGCTTTGATTCCTTGGAAGTGAAGCCCACATCATTTCACTCTATATCAGCTCCCCTTGGACTAATTCCTCAGAACTTTATTTCTAGACTAGAATATTCATGCCTCTGTAAACTGTGCACCAGTCGAACAGCATGCTTTTCTCACCCAGAGTAATAAAAATAACACATTTAAAAAAAAAAGAGACAAAACCACCATGATTTTAAAAACCACTTCCTAAAGAGTTGCTAGGGTTAGCAAAGATGATTACAGTGATCATTTTCAAACTAAATGATTATGCAAAGTTTCTCCTTTTCATAAACCTAGATATTTGCAAGTCAAATGAAAAATCTCAATCTTACCCAAGCCTCATAGGATATTGTTACCACCCCTTTATAGTTCTAGGAAAAGGTCCAGGTGGGGATGCTGAGTCATAGGAGGTTTTCTGAGGACCCTTCTAAAGGAGATCTCAAAGAATGGTGCCAGAGAAACCAGGAAAAACTCAGAATCTCAAACACCCTCTTCTTCCCTGAATAGTCACACTTCCTCTTCCCTACCTCAGCCATTTCTCCCTTCATTATAATATTAAAGGGCTTTGGTGTATGAAGAAATGACTTCCTTTTGTTCTTTCTTGACCTTTTCTGTGGTTGGAACTGGTGATTATATCACTGGAGGGAATTTCTAGTGTGGAAACTACCTTCTCCATTGTCTTCATCAAAGTTTATTTCTCCCTGAAAATACCACAGGGCCAATGAACAATTTGATTAAACATACATTTATTAACCCCCTACTCTGTGTAGGACAATGTAATATCCTGAAACATTTTCCTGAGAGTTGGCAAAATTCAGCAAAAGTGGACCAGTGAAGTTAGTGTTGACTTGTGATGAACCATGAGATAGATGTAATAAAAGGGCTCTTTGGAATAAAGATATTTGATCAACCCGCAAATAATCAGAACTCAGAGTAGTAAGACAAATAGTAAATATATTATTACAGCATTAACAAGAACTTCTTTAAATAAAGGAGGTAGCTATTATAATGAATAGAATGCTGGACTTGTAAAGTGCTAGACCTGGAGTCAGGAGACCTGGATTCAAATCTTGCTCCAACCAATTACTAGGCCTGTCATCATGGGCAAGTATCTAGGCCCAATGTTCTCATCTGTAAAGTGGAGATAATAATATTCCACACTGTCTATCTCACATGGTTGTCAAGAGGACAATGCTTTGCAAGCCTTAGGACACCACAGGAATGTGAGCTGGCTTTATTATTGTTGCTTAGATCTTGGCATTGGCCTCAACCCTAGGGGATCCAAGGGCTGTAGAAGGAAGGGTAAAACTTAGTCTCACATGACCATTCAGTCTTTCCTTGAGCCACTTAGTGAGAAGAGACATTCCTCCCCCTCCCCCTCCCAGTCACACTCTTATGGACAGCTCTAATTATGAGGAAGCTTTTCCTTACACTGAAGCCTAAATTTGTCTCTTTGTGAGAGTGTCCACGAGTTTCTCCTAGTTTGTCCATCTGTGGCCAAACGGACCAAGTCCAATCCTTTTTCAATGTGATAGCCCTTCAAATAAATGCTCAAGGAAAACTATCATGTCTTTCCCTTCTCTAGAGAAGAGAAATAACACCTTTTCTTTCAAATGAATCTCATATGGCATGAACTCAAGACTCTTCATACTATAAGAGGATCAAAGGACTTGGGCTCAAATCTAGGCTCTCCCACTTCCTATTCATGGGAACTTGGAAAACCAGGGTTCTAGCTTTGACTTTTTTGCTGATTTGTTGTGTGACCTTGGGTTCATCACTTAACTGTTCTAGGCCTTAGTTTCCATATCTGTAAAATGAGGAGGTTGGATTAGATGATCTCTAAGGGCTCTTTCAGCTCTTAAAAACTATGAAGCCATCTGTCTATAAGCTCCTTTTTCTCTCCTATGAGGAGGTATATTCTCCCATGAAGAAGTATGTTTTCTCCTCACCAAGACTAGCCCCTTACTTGCCCTCTTATTTTGTTTTTTTGCTTTTTGGAGGGGGAGAAGGCAGGGCAATCGGGGTTAAGTGACTTGCCCAAGGTCACACGGCTAGTAAGTGTTAAGTGTCTGAGGCTGGATTTGAACTCAGGTCCTCCTGACTCCAGGGCCAGTGCTCTATTCATTGCACCACCTAGTTGCCCCAACTTGTGCTCTTATTACCATTACTTCCTCTCTCCTCCAGCACCTTGTACCCCTTGAGAGTTCCCTTTCTTTTTTCAGTTTTAATCAATTATCCATTGTCTTCTTTCCTGCTGTCTATCTGACCAGGATTCCCCCATACTTAAAAAAATCTTTACTTGTCTTTGTCATCCCTTCAAGCTATTATTCCATATCTCTTCTCTTTCATAGCCCACTGTGAAGAATAGCAGCTTGGGATCCAGAGGACCTAGATTCAAATAATATCTTTGATCTGATACTCCCTATATGACTTTGAGTAAGTCACTTAACTTCTGTGATCCTCAGTTTCCACATCTATATAATCATGGGGTTGGAATAGATAGCCACTGAGGTACATTACAGTTTTAAATCTATCATCCTACATTCTTGATACCTTCTACCAGATCTCATAAATCGGAGAATAATTATCCATATTAGTCTCACTTTTGTTGTATTTGAACTAAACTTTAATTCTTCAGGAACAGTGAATATACTTTTGTGGGAGCTGTACTAAAATTATCCAGTAATTTTGCCCATTATTTCATGCCATCCTCCCTTCTATTGATCTCCAAGGTCAGAAAAAATATATAAAGAAAGAAGAGAAGACTTGGATTAAAGTCTCAGCTCTGATTACTTTTGGGTCACATGAACAGTAAGATGGAAGACTAGACATTTTCTCTGATTCCCATGAGCTCTCAGACCTCTCCAAAACAGAAATTATGCACCAAAGATAAAGTAACTTTAGCTGGTTACATAGGTTAGGACACCTAGAATCCAAAAGAAGATTTAAAAGAAATCCCCCAAACCCATGAACCCTCACTGACCCTCAGCTCACTTAGCACTCTTTCCCCTCATCCCACACTGCTGGCAGCTAGGCTGCATTAGAGACACAAGGATCTGACACACAGATTTAAACAAAACCTGTCCCTACATACTGGTCCCTCCTCTCTTTTTCCAGTGCCATGGAAACTATGGTTCCTAGCTGCAGAAGTTTGCCTGGGCAGCAACAGACAACTAACAAGGCCACAACCATTTAGATCAAAGACCTGCAAGAGGCCCACAACCCTAAAGCCTCAGCACTGCAAAGCTTTGAATTTCAGGTGGCAGGGAAGATAAGAATAGCAATAGCACAGTAGCTCTTTGAATTGAATTGAAGAACACAGGGAATGGAACAAGTCACCAGGACAGGACACCCTGTGTGTGTGTGTGTGTGTGTGTGTGTGTGTGTGTGTGTGTGTGTGCACGTGTGCTGATACTGTGCATGTGTGCATGTGGGTATGCACAGTATTCCACTATGCCTGAGGGAACAAGCATAGCATTCAGTTGGGACCAGTTCTGACCACCCAAAAGTCACTTGAGGGACAGACCAGGCTGGTGAATCATGAATTTCTTAGCAGGGGAAGGGGCTGAAAAACTTTGAGATCCAGCTCCTATTAGAGGGGAAGAAGGCAGAAAGTGAATAAGGGAAAATCAGGGGGGAAGGAAACTAAAAAGCTCAGGGAGAAGAAAACTCAAAAGATCTTAAACCTAAGCAGATAAATCATCAGGGGAAACATCAACAACAGAAGGAAATACAGTCTCCAGATCTAGTAAAAAAAGTTCAGGTATCTATGAATAAATACTACAAAACAAAGAAAATGATTCAACATTTGATAAGACAGCAAGCCCAGTGGAATGTGAAGAGAACATGGAATTACAGCACACTATTCCTGAGTGGTTCAAAAGAGAGATAAAAATTATGAGAATAGAATTTAAGGCCTTTTCAGAAGGAAAATAATAGACAGAATAGAAAAAGGGAAACCTGAAATGACAAGCCTCACCCAAGAAGCAAAAAAGAACAAGTGATTGTAAATAAAAGTGTACAGAAGTGAATGACATTTTAGCAGAGAAGCAAAAAGCAGTACAAACAATAGAAACGCACAAGGAATGAATAAGAGTAGCAGCTAAGGACTGCAGCAGTGTCAGCAGAGAGGCTAGTGAGAAACCTCTTTCTGAATGTACACAAGGCGACAGGGTTCAAGGAAGAAGTCTGGTGGAGGTAATGAAGAGGCAGGCATAAGGCATTATGAACTGAACCTGGTGACAGCCTGCTTACAGGTGAATCAGTGTTATCTATGTTATAACATGAGAGGGTACATGAAAGGGGAGAAGAGGGCAAGGGGATAGAAAAGAATGGCTGATGTGCTGGTGCCAAACCAAGGGCCTGCTCCCTTGTAGTTTCAGAAAGAGAAGAGTCTGCAGAGGAGAAGATGAGGAGGAAAGTGGAAGTATTTAAAAGAGGAGAAAAGGAAGGAGGCATTACTTTAGGGGTTTGAGGGGGTACCACTGATGAATGTTCCTGTAGGGGAGGAGAGATGGTTTGTGGAGAGAGATGGGAACCTTGAACTAGGGAATTTGGAACCTGAAAAGTCTACTCCTCCTACCTCAGCTGGAAATCATGGAGTCAACTGACTCCTGGAGGAGTATGAGAGCATGGAACTAAGGAGGAGACTTTGAGGTGAATTGGGAAAAAGGTAGCCAGAAAAGGATAAAAATCAGTGGTGGGCTGCCTACCCAGGGATGTGTTGAGGGAAGGGACTTACCTTGAGGCAGAGTTTTCTCTGACACCTGTAATAATTGTTGCACTGGCAAAAACAGTTGGCATTGTTCTGGGATTGAGAAACAATGGAAAAGTACCTAGAGGGGAGAGCCTAAAATAAATATCTTAGAAACTCTGACTGAATGAAGAATACGGAGAAAAGAGAGAGACCAGATAATTAAAACAGTCATGAATCAGAAAATGAGGGGCTAGAGTAGAAGAAAGAAAAGATGGATAGAAGAGAGAAAAATCTTCTTGGACAGGGGCACAAATAAATGAAATTTAAAGACTATTGAACAGGACTAGTTGAAGAGGAGAGAAAGGAATGTTCTACTTAATTAAATGAGAGGGGAAAAAGAGGGAAGAAAAATATAACCAGATAAAAGCAGGAGAGAAAAAGGAACAAATAAGCAAAGCAACAAAGGGAAAGAGATAACAAATGAGGGAAGTGCATCATGGGAAGGAGAAGAGAGCCAGTGTGAGCCAGTCACCTTAAAAAAACTAAGGTAAAGTAGCTTAAAGAATATAGTACTGTATTTACAGTGGAAGAGAGAAAAAATCATACCATAAAAATTCCAGTATTAGAGTTAGAGGAAAACATACACCTAACTTTCATAACTTTAAATGTAACAAAATGAAAAGAAGTGACAGATTAGATAAGAAAGCAAAACCCTACAATCTATTGCTTTCATGAAACATTTAAAAAACAAAGACATATGTGGAATAAAACTGAAGGGATGGAAAAAAAATTTTACTATGCATTAACTGAATAAAAGAAAAACCCAGTCTCAAACATGCTATCTGACAAAGCAAAAACAAACATTCAAAAACCCCAAAGGTATAAACAAGGAAACTATTATGCTGAAAGAAACCACAGACAAAAAAGCAATATCACTAAATTGTTTAAATGCTCCAAATGCCTTGATACCTAACTTCATAAAGGAAAATTTAACTGAGCTTTAGGAAGACATAGAAACACAATAATGACAGGAGACTTCAATATCCCACTCTCAGTTTTGGATTAAGTCTAACAGGAAGATTAAAAAAAAGGAAAAATATGAAATTGAACAAATTGTTGGAGAAACTAGAGTTATGAAGTCATTTAAATGGGACAGCAAAAGAATACACATAAATTTTCAGCACCACATGGGACTTAAAAAAAATTAGCCATATACTAGGGCACAAAGATATTGCAAACACATTCAAAAAGGAAAATTCATGCTTTACAAAATGTAATGTAGCAAAAATAATATTTGGTTTAGGGGCCATAAACAAAATATATAGACCCAAATGAAGACAACAAAATAATGTTAAAAAATGAAAGGGTCAAGGAACAAATGATAGAAACAATTAATAACTATGTAAGAGAAAAGTATAGTGATGAAACAACATATCAAAATTTCTGGGATTCAGCTAAAGCAGTTCTCATGGGAAAAAAAACACATCCTTACAAACATACATTACAAAATAGGAAAAGAGAAGATTAATGTACTAAATATATCCTTAAAAAATTAGAAAGCCAGGGGAGGCTAGGTGTCGCAGTGAGTAGAGCATCAGCCCTGGAGTCAGAAGGACCTGAGTTTGGATCCTCAGACACTTAATGCACACAGAAACAAAAACCTAGCCATGTGACCTTGGGCAAGTTACTTAACCCCAATTGCCCCCCCCCCCAAAAAAAATTAGAAAGCCAACAAATAAATGAAACACCCTCTCCCCAAAAAAGCTCCCCACAAAAAAAAGATTAAAAATGAGGAGAGTTGGTAAACTAGAAACAAAAATATAAATGATGAATAAAAATATAAATATATTTTTATATATAGCCATTCCCTAAGAGATAAATGGCCAAAGGATATGAGCAAACAGTTCTCGAAAGAATTCCAAAGTATTGACAACCACATGAAAACATGCTACAAATCACTAATAATAAGAGAAATGAAAATCAAAATAACACCAATGTTTCACCTCACCCCCTGAAAATTAGCTAAAATAGTTTTTAAATGGTAATAGTTAATGTTGGAGGGATTATTGGATGACAGGCACACTAATACGTTTTTGGTGGAGCTGCAAAATGGTATATCCATTTTGTAAAGCAATTTGGAATTATGTAAATAAGGTGACTAAAGCATTCATACCCTTTGAATCAGAGATTCCATTTCTGGGCTTATACCACAAGGAAGTTATCAATAATTGGTCCCTATTTATTCCAAAATATTTATAGTAAAATTTTTTGAGATAGCTAAGAATTGGAAACAAAGTAGAGGCCCATCAATTGGAGAATGGGCAAACAAATTGTGGTATATGAATACTATGGAATATTATTGTGCTGTAAGGAATTATGTGTGTGATGACTTCAGAGAATTATGAAGATCTACATGAGCTGATGAAGAGTGAAGTAAGCAGATCCAAGAAAGTAACATACAAAGTAACTGGAAAGTTACAGAGTAAATGGAAAGAACAAATAGACACCAAAAAATAAAAGATGAATGTAACAAAATTACAAAGATCAAGCAGGATTCAGAGGTCGGACCCAACTCACCCCTTGTGGGTTACACATTGCATATGTTTTTGAACCTTTTCAATGTATTGATCATCTGGGCTGATTTTTTTCCCTCTTTAAAAAATACTCTTTATCATATGAAATGACTCCCTGGGAGGGGAAGGGGTAAAGATATTTGGGATAGCTATGATGATAAAAGAAATAGAAGATATCAATGAAAACTTTTTTTTTTAAATCTCAGCTCTGGTACAAGTAAGTCACTTTACCTTTCTGGGTTGTAGTTTCCTCTAACTCTAAGATTTCATGATCATTATGATTTCCCTTCCCTATTTCCCCTGCCTCAGGCAAAAGTTCTTCCAGAGCAGTTTGGCCCCTTCGGGAGGAAGGAGGAAGGCTTAGGGGCTGGAAGTGGAGGAGATTGTACAATAGTCTCAGCTGTCCTTCAGGCTCTAGATCACTACTCCCAACCACTTACTGTAGGTTATTTCTGTCCCTACCCATAGAAGGTCCTTCCAGACTCCTCCAAAATCCTCCTAAAGATAGCTGCCACCAGTACTATCTAAGCAGCCTTTACCCCACTACCACCCTTCACTCCCTTCCTCTTTGCTCTGGAGACTCCAGCATCCAACATTGAATAACCAGAGGAAACCTTCTCTCCCAAAGACCCAGTCAAGGGTGCAGAGCTCTGAGCACCTCCTCCTATAAATGGAAGTCCCTAGGG
The DNA here is from genome assembly GCA_011680675.1 of Gymnobelideus leadbeateri. Taxonomy (NCBI): domain Eukaryota; kingdom Metazoa; phylum Chordata; class Mammalia; order Diprotodontia; family Petauridae; genus Gymnobelideus; species Gymnobelideus leadbeateri. Next base: position 1,246,667 of record WOXC01008097.1, read on the forward strand.
TCTAGGCAGTGGTGGAATGATGGGATGATGATATTTGTGGAGAGAGAAGATGCTTAGGGAGCTCCTTGTCCAGGTTGAGAGAATCCTCCCCTCTTCCAGCCTCCTACCTCCCTTTTTTTCCCCCAACTGGACCAGCTTAGGAACCTGGCTCTATGCTTCAGTAGAGTAGATGGTCATCTACATAGTAAGATTTAAGGGATATAACCTCTGCCCTGAAATGCCTCACCTCTGGCCTACTTCATGGCCTGAAACTCCCACAGAGATAATCCCTTAATAAGCAATACTGTTAACAGCTCCCATTTCTGTAGTGATTTCCTTACAACAGCTTCTGCCTGGAAAGCTGGCATTGCCTCCTTAAAGCCCATGTCGAAATGAACCTGAAGGTGTGTGTGGCTACTTGGAAATATTCATGATCTAAGTTCAGAGCCTGACTGACACCAGTTTCCTGGAAAAGGTAAATTTCTACTGAGATCTTAAAAGATGTGGTGACCAGTAAGATGTGAAAATGTGGGTGGCTAAGGGGAAAGGAGGTTTGAATCGTCCTTTGAGGTATGGTAACACAGCATGGAGATGCCTCTTTTGATTCCTAACCTGCTCATCCCACCTCAGAACTCTGCAGGGAGTACTATCCTCCTCTGGTGAACGAAGGTTGGTGCCTGAAGCTGTTCTCAGTACTAGTATGTGATGGTGCCAATGTTTATGTGTCCACTTCTACCTTTAGCAATCGACACTTTTTTTTCATACCTATAAAAGTATTTAACAATACTCAAAGCACTTTTATACCCGTTATCCCATTTGATCTTTTCTGACCAATTGTGAGGAATGTCTCTCCACTTCCATATTCTGGATGAAAGAAGACTCCAGGAGGAGTTACTAGCACAGAGTTTCTCATTTGCATACATGGCCCCACTTCCTTCCACAGAAGTAACTGACAGGAAGTAAGTTAGCTGGCTGTCTATCTTTTTCTCTCTTGCCTGGACACACTTCAGGTGAGTGGTGTGGATCTGGGGACCTCTGAAGTGGGGAAGGCTACCCAGACAATGTCTTGCAAAGTCACAATAGGATTGAGGACTTGTAGAGTCCTAGAGATCATCTTGGCAGCCTTCCTTCTTTTACACTTGCAGAAAATGAGAGCCAGAGAGAGATATCAAGTACTCATCTATGGCCATAATTCAAAGAGGTAGGAGTTGGGCTTGGATCCTCTGACTCCAAATGCAGTGTTCTTACCATTAAGCATAACTATTCCAGTGTCAGCTTCAGAGATGGCTTTTCCATTGTACCTGGGAGAATCCCTCCTTTTTCTCCCCCGCCCCACACCATTTCCCAAGCACTCAATTTTCATAATAAACTTTAGGTACTTGCTTTGCTCTTTGGTTATTCTTTCCCCAGCTATTTCTTGACCAGGCACGAGTTGCCTATGGGTAAGTGAATGGGTAACAATTTTGTGAGGCCATTGTGCTACTGTACTTACGTGGATTCCTCACCCCTTATCCCCTAAGATTGGGTAATGGGATCAGCCCATTCTGTCAATACTGGATGAGCCATAAACAGGAAGGAGACCAAGTCTAGGGAAGGAAGTACCAAAAACAGGAGATCTTGAAGACTTGAGCTCCAACCTTGGCTCTGGTATTTGCAAGTTGTGGGATTTTAAGAAAGATATCTCCTTTGCTCTGAGGTTCAATTTTCCTTCATTATAAAATCAAAATAATATTTATACAACTCAGCTCATAGGGTTAGTGTGAGGTAAGTCCTTAGCAAACATTAAAGTGCTATAGAAATGTGGGGTCTTATTATATCTCTCCCTGAAACATGAACCTTCTGAAAACTCTCTTAGGGTCCAAGACACACTTTAGGTCAGGATCTATATAAAACTACAGCTCACAAACCCTTACTGATGTTCACTCGATTAACTAATTAGTCCTAAGTAAAATGCCTTAAATACCAAAGCAAAATAAATGACAAGGAAAATTCTGGGTCTGTCCCTATAAAAGGGATACATTTTTTCACACCATTCGTGGAAAAGAGAATATATAAGGTCAAGGAATATGTGTGGAGCAGGTCAAATATTTCAAAGCAACTAAAAAAGTAAAGGAAGGAGGTTCAGCAGTCCCAGACATCAAATTATATTATAAAGTAGTAAATATCACAACTATCTGGTACTGGCTAAGAAACTGAAAGGTAGATCAGTGAAACTGAATAGGCATACAATGCCCAGTACTAAAGGATTATAGTAACCTTGTGTCTGACAAATGTAAAGATTTAAGTTTTTGGGATCAGAATTCATGTTTGGTAAAAAAAAAATTGTTGAGAAAGCTAGAAAACAGTTTGGCACAAATTGGGCATAGATCAATATCTTAAGCCATGTGTCAAAATAAGGTCAAAATGGATGTGTGACTTAGATATAAAAGGAGATATTACAAGAAAATTAGGAGGACATGGAACATATTATATTCATGGATAGGAGAACAATCTATGAATAAATAAGAGATAGCTTTGTGAGGTATAAAATGGGTAATTTTTATTACATTAAATTAAAAAGTTCTTGTATGAATAAAACCAATATAGACAAGATTAGAAGGTAAGTAGAAAATTGGGAAAAATTTTCATAGACAGTCTCTTGGATAAAGGTCTCATTTCTCAAATGTATAAAGAACTTTGTCAAATTTATAAGAATATGAATCATTCCCTAATTGATAAATGGTCAAAGGATATGAACAGGTAATTTTTCAATAAAGAAATAAAAACTGTTTATAGTCATATGAAAAAAATGCTCTAGATCACTATTGATGAAAGATTTAATTTTTTTTTTCTTTTTGGAGGGCAATTGGGGTTAAGTGATTTGCCCAAAGTCACATGGCTAGTAAGTTTTAAGTGTCTGAGGTGGGATTTGAACTCAGGTCCTCCTGACTCAAGGGCACATGGAGTCATTCATTGCGACACCTAGCCCCCCCCCCCCCCCCCGAGAGATTCAAATTAATACAACTTTCAGATACCATCTTATACCTATCAGATTGTTAAAATGATACATGTCTTCCAATTAGGGAATGGCTAAACAAGTTGTGGTATATGATTGTGATGGAATATCACTGTATTTTAAGAAATGATGAGCTAGTTGATTTTAGAAAAATATGGATAGACTTAGACTTAATAAAGGAAGATACTATCCATCTCCAGAGAAAGAACTCATAATTAGAAATATGTACAGATGTTTTTACATATATGTGTATAAATTATACACACACACACATATATAATGTGTGTATGTGTATATATATTTAATTGTAGCTTTCTCTAGGGTGGAATGGGGGAGGGAAGGAGGAAAAAAGTGCCCAGTAGAAAACGAAAGAAAACTCAGTAGGACTTACACATAGCCAGGGCAACTCATACTCCTAGGGCTGCCACAGCTGAAATCCTTCTCTGCCTCTGCCAATTGCTGTTTCTCCAAGGAGCCACAATGATAACTTCTCTTAGTTTCCACTGCTGAGCAGTTATCTAATAATTCTCTACTGCCACCTACTGGTTTCCTGCTGAATTCCACTTGCTGTGTAGGTTTTTGCAGATGGGCAGGGGGTCGTCACATTTTTTTAACCCATAGCCCCAGGGACTACTTCAACTTTTTTTGTGGTTCAGAGCCATAGGTCCTTGTGGCCAGTCTTAGGCCAAGCTTAATTTTATTTTCTGAACTCTTTTGCTTTCTGCCTAAGTTGCCACTTTCTGAGCTCAGTCTATTATTTAACTTAGGGTAAGGATACTCCTTTCAACTGCCATCATGCCTGGGTTGCTAATCTAGGGCCATGCAAATCACTCAAGAGAATTTCATCTAGCAGACCTAGAGGGATAGGGTAGAGCTAGTGATTTGTGTTTTGCCTTCCTACAGGTACCAAACTCACTGCTCTACTGTATTTATTATTATTACTACTTATATACTAATGCTATTTTTATAACATCAATTGGTGGTGAAGGGCAGCTAGGTGGAGCAGAGTAGTGGGCCTACAGTCAAGAAAATTCATCTTCCTGAGTTCAGATCTGGCCTTGACACTTACTAGCTGTGTGACTCTGGGCTTCACCTTGTTTGCCTCAGTCCCTCATCTGTAAAATGAACTAGAGAAGGAAATAGCAAACCAATCCAGATCTTTGTCAAGAAAATCCTAAATGGGGTCATAAAAAGTCGGACATGACTGAAATGACTAAACAAGAATACACTTATAATCTTAAGTTCCTATGAAAGCAAAGAGTACTTCTTAATATCAACATTCTGCTGGCGTTGCTGTATGGTTTTGAGACATGAAATAAAATAGTTTCCAAAGAATTAAAAAGGGGGGGCGGCTAGGTGGCACAGTGAGTAGGGCTCGGGCCCTGGAGTCAGAAGGACCTGAGTTCAGATCCGGCCTCAGACACTTAACACATACAAACAAAAACCTAGCCGTGTGACCTTGGGCAAGTTACTTAACCTCAAATGCCCTCCAAAAAAGCCAAAAAAAAAAAAAAAGAATTAAAAAGTGATGTCCTACAGAGGCCGAGGGAAAGATATATGGTGAGTATGAGCAGACTGCATCATATAATCAAGAAATTATCAAAAGAACAGGAATAAAATGTGTTCTCAAGGAACATTGGGACTCTTTACAAAGGGAAGATAGCTGGTCATATGACAAGGGCAAGCACTGAGCTCTATAGCCTGAGTGTTCCATGATATCCTCATGATGTCAGGACAAAGCAAAAAAGGCCTCTGGTGGTTTGGGAGGACCCCCAGTGGGGAACTTCAGGACAGGCACGGACAAAAGTTCCTAGGGTGGGCAGGCATGGATGACTTGTGATCTCTATAGTCCGTGAGATCACAGATATTTGAGGATTTACTTATACTTCAGCATATGGATATTTATACTCAAATGTAAATAGCTATAAGGCCATAGAAGTTCAAGTTCTCATCTGGAAAATAGATCATATGACCAATGGAGTCATCTGCATGTGGCCAGAGCTGCCTTTGACCCTTCCTAGAGAGTTTGCCTTCTCATATTCAAGAACATTACAGGTGAGAGGGACCTTGGATATTGTGTAGGCCAGGGGTTCTTAGCCCTTTTTGTATTATGGACCCCTTTGGCAGTCTATTGAAGAAGCCTATAGATTCCTTTTCAGAATAATGTTTTAAAATACATAAAATAAAATACATAAGATTATAAAGGAAACAAATTTTATGTTGAAATACACTTAAGCTATTTAAAAAATAAAGTTCACAGACTTCAGATTAAGAACTCACGAACATAGTTTTCCAAACTATGTCCAGAGAAATCTTGTTGCCTTTTGTTAAGGGAGACATTTGTGAAAAGTGATTACAATTAGTCAGGTTGCCACAGTACTTCAAGGTAATTCTGATTTCTTTGTGGAGGATGCTTCCTCCTTTTTTATTTTAGGAGATAGTTTGAGGAGTTGCTTTGGCTAAAACAGAACAAAGCAAATAATGTACTTAAGTCCTTATTGGCTCAGTAGAATCTGTCAGTCAGTGTTATCACTCCACTGGCACAGTCTTTAAGAGCTTATGGGCCCACCTGTGCCTCAATGAGCCAAAATGCAAATAGTGATGAGAGTAACATCACTACTACCACTATCACCACCAACTGTTATTTTTTTAAAATAAAACTTTAAGGTTTACAAAATCCTTTCTTTCCTCACAGTCTTATGAGGTAGTTAGTACAAATATTATTTTCCTCATTTCACAGATAGGGAAACTGAGTCTCAAGAGAAATTCAATGATGTCATAGAATATCTTTAGTGGAAGGTTAAGCACGAACAAATATCTATTACATACAACAACATCTAAGTGTGCAAAATATGACAAATTTCTCTTTTTAGCTCCAAAATCTCTCTAGTCAGTTGCTCATCATTTTTTTCTAGGATATTTCATATCTCTGAGTGTCCCTCCTACCCTTGTACTTATGATCATATCAAATCCAAAGTGTTCTTTAATCAAATTAGTCTAGAAAAAGTGATCTAATGTGACTCTTTCATTTGACAGATGAGGCAACTGAGGTTCCAAGAGGAGTCGTAACTTATCCAAAGTTAAAGAGTAGTGAAGTTGGGACAAGGACTCTGATTTTTCCCTATACTCTTTTCCTGGCACAACCATTTTCTAATGTTTGGAAAGTCTTCCTAGTGACTAGCCTCAAATTTCTTTTCCTATGACTTACATTTCTCCATTTCTCCAGCTGTGCAAATTGTTCTACAATATTCTTGTTATGTCCTGCAGGTTACAGAGAGAATTTGCTCCAACCTCTTCCTTATCCCCCTCTCCCTTTCCTTATAAGACAGGGGTGGGGAACCTGCAGCCTCAAGGCCACATGTGGCCCTCTAAGTCCTCAAATATGGCCCTTTGACAGAATTCAAACTTCACAGAACAAATCCCCTTAATAAAAAGATTTGTTCTCTAAAACAATGACTCAGTCAAAAGACCACACCCAAGGACCTAGAAGGCCACATGTGGCCTCAAAGTCACAGGTTCCCCACCCCTGGTATAACCCATTCATGCCTTCTTACCTGGTAGGACTGACTCCATGGAAGTCCATACATCTTGGACTTTGTACTGTCTCTCTGTCTCTGTTTGTCTCTCTGTTTCTGTCATTCTATCTCCGTCTCTCTCACTCTTTCTTTTCTCCCTCTAGCAACAGGAAGGGTGTAAATAGCAACAGAGAGCTCCAGAAAACTGAGCACCTCTAAGGACCAGTAAAAGCATGAACTGCTGGCCCTGTAGGCAGTTACAAGCTGGGAGTCAGATGAGGGAAGAGAACCAGGCCTCTGAAAGGGAATCATTCTTGGTGATGAGTGAACAGGAGGATTTCCCTTTTTTCACCAATCCCACCTGTATAATCCATATAACTTTAAAACAGAGCTACTGGACCAGTAGGAGATATTGCATCCCTTAAATTGGACATAAACTGGCTATAAAGAGACTTGAGAAAACAATTTCAAGAAACAAGACATTTGTCAACAGAAAAGAAAGCTGGTGATGGAGAGAAGCAGACTCTGGGATGGAGCCCAGCTGGACCCCCCAGAGATACTGCACCTCAGGGGTGTGATTGAAGAGGAAAAGGGTTATAAAGGTAGGGAAGGGTAAGAGGTTCTGCCAGGGACCCACCCTGGCATCCAGTCTGGAAGGAATTCACCAGGCTCAAGCAAACTTGGAGTCAAGATTGTAAAGTTTATTGGTATGCTGTGCAAGGACAGCAGGCTAGATTCTTATGGAACCTGCAAACTTCCATGGGTCACAGGCATAGTTTTATGGAGTCAAGACCATAAATCAGGCGTCAATTATGCTAACTAGGTGAGTAAGGGTGGGATCAGGGAGGAGTTAAGGAGTGGTCAGTGCTTAAAGGACCATGCACTTTTAATATCAACTGCGCAGGCGTATTGCCCATGATTCACTGGGAAATAGCCCAAGTTGGGGCTACCTGGAGGTGTGGTTTTAGGCCTGACACGTCACCAAAGTCAATCCTCGGTCATGGCTACTGAGGAGTGCCCAGTCTGCCACCCATCAATGTCAGGCTTGACAAGATAGATGTTGGGAACCAAGGTCATCAGAGACACAGTATGGGGATAATTGGCTAAGGAGTTACCCTATAGATAGGGTACTGAAGAATTCATGGTGCACCTGGCCACTCTAAGGAAGATAACATTTGCCTAAGCTAAAAATGTTTATAGATAGTTTTGTGAAGGATCCATAAGTAGCTTATTGTTTCAAGCAGAGATAAACAGTTCATGAGTTGTTGCTGGGCAGAGTGCTGGCAGGGGGAAGGGGCAGAGTTAATGCTTTGAGACTGGAGGGGGGGGAGTGTGACTTTACAGACTGCTTTTACAAATTGATTTTACAAAGATCCCAAAGCACCCCATTTACAAACTGATGTTACAAATGGATATTACAAACCGATGTTACAAACATATATGCATCCCAAGGACCCCATCATGATGACCTTGTGAAGAGAGAATGGACTTCTGGGTCCCAAAGAGCCAGGAGTTACCTTTGACATGTATATCCTACAGATGAATCTCTCTACTGTTTTACTTGAGGTTTGAGACCATTCTTCCCAAGGATACTATATACATTTGTGGTGGGACAGAATGCCTCAGGCTTATGGGCAGCTAGAAGCACAGTGGATAGAGTATTGGGTTTGCAGTTAGGAAGACCTGGTCTCAGAAACTAATGTGTGACCCATGACAACCTCTGTTTACTTCAGTTTATCATCTGAACAAAAGGATAAGTATTAATAATTATAAATATATAATAGAAAATAATGATAATAATAAGTAAGGATAATAATTCCTCCCAGGGTTGTTGTGAGGATTGAAAGAGATAATAATTGTAAAATTCTTAGCACAGTGCCTGGCACTTAGTACTATGGGGTTCAAAATTGTCCTGCCTACAATAAAAGAAACTGAGGCAGAGCTTCATGTAATTAACACTTTATTAAAGTGTCCTTTGCTTTCTCTAATGAGGTGGACCTCAGATCTTCCTCACAATTTGAGATGCTCCCTTCCCCAGGGGCTTAGTTATATAAGTGTTTGATGCCCAGATGATACAGAAGAGGCACATTAAAATACAGTACCTGGTTGCTTGATAGAGCTTGACCTCGATCCTCTAGGAGGGTCTTCACAAAATACAAAATTCCATTGGTTGACAAATGAGCTGACCAGCAGACCTATCTTGACTTTTTGGGAGGTCCCACTGAGCCAACGAGCAGACCTATGGGGTGAGCTGATAAACAGATGTCAAAACATCCACATGGGCCAATGGGCCAGTATAGGCAGGCCACAGATCAACAAGCAGGGCCACTTGTTGGTCAAGTGTTCATGGCCATCTCCCAATGTTGGGTAATAGAAGGATGACATGGACCGAGGGGCAACAAAAATAGCTGGGGGACTTTCCATGTCATTGAGGTACCTCTGCCATGCTGGGCTTGGTCACCATAATAAGGCAAAGACCAGGGTGAGGGCCTCTAGTTAGATTCCTGTGGTTAAGCAAGTGAATTTATAATCTACGGTTCATAGCTCAGGGGCCTAAAATACAGAGTTTATAATCACTACCCTTATGGAATCATATCAAACTGATTAATACTGATTGGAATAAAATGGGGGTCTTAATCACTTAATCACTTCCCCTCTTTGATCCATAGAAAGACAGTGTTGGGGAACCTGCAGCCTCAAGGCCACATGTGGCCTTCTAGGTTGCAGCCTTTTGATTGAGTCTAAGTTTTACAGAACAAATCCCTTTATTTAAGGGATTTGCTCTGTGAAGTTTGCATTCAGTCAAAGGGCTGCACTTAAGGATCTAGAGGGCCACATGTGGTCATTGGTTCCCTAGCCCTAGACTAGTCTTTCTATGAATTATCACAATTTAGGCACACAATCTAGGTATCTATCACTCTATGGGTGATGCAGAATCAGAGGGGGCAGTTAACAGTGTAAGGGGCAAAAGGGAGACTGACTGATGCATTGACAGAAGCCGTTGGGAGTTGGCAAGTAAGCCTTACAGAGGATAATGGCACAATCCCTTTCTCAGTAACCCATTCCTTCCTGTCCATTTCATCAGTTCATCATATCTTAAGGTTCAGATGTCTCATTTCATGTGGTTGCCTGGCTTGTGAAACTGATACAGTCTTCTAGTCCTCTGGAGATCTCTTCTCTTAGGCACACTGGAATGGGTAGGGCTTCAGAGCACATTCTAGCAGATTTGCTTCTTTGGTTCAGGTCACTTGCAGAGAACCACTCTTCTGTTAAAATTTCTTACAAAACAGATCTTAATACAATACAAGTTTGTAGTGACAACAACATCAGGTAGTGAGAGCTAGCTCAAACCTCTTAATATGAGCCATTAATATGAATAGCAAATTAGTAACCTCTAGACCAGAGAATTTATATTTTTTGCATGTATAATTATCCAACCTTTGTTAGTATTATCTTTTATTTAGAAATTAATTTTCAAAACTCATTTCCTCTTATGCAATTCTGCTAAGGAACTAATACTAGAATACTTTTTATAAAAAAAAGATCTCTAACACAACTTAATTCATTTAAAAGTTGCTAAATAACTGCAATTGCAACAAAAAGTTCTGCGATGGGTTGTATAAATACATTGAGTATAAATTTCAAGACAGTGCATATCAAATAAGTTGTTTATAATAAAACATGATTATACTTCAAGACATGCTCAATATCTACGTGGGAAAAAGAAACCCAAATAAAACTGGCCTTTTCTATTTAGGGAACATAGGATATTACATAAATTACTCTCTTCTAGAGAAATGGAATGCATAAAAATTGTTTTCTTCAAACCAAAACGGAGGATGTTTCTGTTTTTAGGTTTAATAAGTGATAGAACAGCAGCTTAGTCCTATAAACTGTTCCATCAATACTTAATTATTCTCACATTAATTTTAGAAAATACTAAAATTGTAGGCTAAATAGTTTAAATCTTATACTTGTATCTTATTATGGTGACTTAGATATGCTCCAGTATTAGTCCATAAGATAAAGATTTAATAATGTGTTTGTACTATCAACTGCCATGAATATAAAATATTTTCCATAGAAAGAAAAAAGTGACATAGCTATAGTAAGGGGGAAAATACTTCTGTAACTTACTGTCAATTTCAGGTAAGAGTGATATAGAGAGACATCTGTACTGACAAAATGGTATAATTAGGCTTAGAATTTTAGCCAGGTGGAAAATTATCTATTCAAGAAGAAATACTACACTAAGGAATTGACATCAGCCCATGCTAAAAGTCATTCTTCCCACCTTTCATTGAGACAAAACTCTACCTGAAGTAGCTTGCAGATGTCATTCTTGTTGCCTGCTGGTCTATAGATCATTGGTTCAATAACATTTCTTGCTGATTATACCTGGAATCAGACTCAGAATAATATCAGTTACAGTCTCATAAGGTCTAACAACCAGTTCCAATAATCATAACTTTGGATGAATCCAACTAGTAAGGATCACATATCCTTGATGTAGATGACAAAAGTTCAAGGGTCTGTATTGTACTGGGGACCCCCCACCATGGAGTTCTTTTAGCCTGCTTGTAATGATATATTGTTGGAATAAACCACGTTCTTAGGTCAGCTCTAAAGGGGCTTCTTTCTTCTAGATAGGCTTCTCAGACTTAACACAAACTCAATATAAAATAGAGCTATGAGAAGAATCATTCTATTAAGAACACATAATTAGCCTGAAACCAGAAAATTTCAATTGCTACCTCATGAGGGCCCAAATTGGAAAATGAGTCTGTGTCCCTTTCAAAATGATTAAATAGATGTTTCAAACAATTTTTAAACATAAAATTCTTAATCTGATTTTGAAAATTGTGTCACATTTCTCACTAATTCACCCTTATGAGGATGTCATTATCAAATCAACATAATGAAAGGATTTTAGAGTCTCTATTACCTGAGGTTCTAATGACAATTCAAAATGCTCCCTCACTATTGTAGTACTATAGTAGCATATATTACTTGATCAAAAGTCACCAATAGGGTTCATCTCTTTTACACTATCAATGGAATTTTCTATGTGAGGAGAATGGCAGGGACATAGCGGCATTAGTTTTGTTTGAATTGAGGTATATATCATAGATAACCAATTGTAAGACAGGATGCCACAGTCAGGCTCAAAATGAATCAAGTGGGAAAATGTCTTATATAAGAAACTGAGTCAGGAAGGTCCTTACCTTAGTCTTCTTAAGGTTCACACCCCCACCCCACTATTCCCAAGGGACAGATGAGTTCACAGATGCCGTGCTACTCCTGTCGAGCTGTTGACATTTTCCTTAAATATGCAGAGAGGTCAGAAATTTATACCAATTTATATCAAAATGTAGTAGTGTGTCAAATTAAAGTCCCACCAGAGTCTGCCTCAAATAGCAAAACTTCGTTAATTACAGCTTTGGGCTAGATTATTATTATTTTTTTCATATCCTCAAAATTTCTTCTATTCACAACATCCCACCTTGGTCTGCAGATAAAGCCAAAGAGAGAACATCAGAACATTTCTAGCATTTCTAGATAAGGACCCCAATGGGGTCCATGTAGGCAAGTGGGTCATACATAGCAATTTCCTTGGTGAAAGCTATGGTATCAGAGGAGATGTGGCTTTTCAAGTGGAGAAAAGTTCAACATTGATCAAGCTCTGCCTTGGACATAATAATCTTCTTCTGTAAGTTCTCAAAGAGGTGGTGCAAGTTAACAGATGGTCACCAGTAGATGTGACACAAGTTGGACAAGTGGTTGTTATGTGAGTTGCTCCTGTGCCTAGAACAACCCACCCTTGCTTAATGGAATATGTCATTCTTTGTATGCCACAATGTCTCCCCCCAACCCTCATGAACTAAGCAGTATACCTAGTGATAGACTCTGGGGAGAAGTGACTTACCTCCCTCACACCTGTTCAGTCTTATTTTAGCTGCTGTTTCCACTTCTTCAGTTCAGTATCATTGTAGGGGACAGGATGATATTATCTTAAAAAGTGTCAAGAATTGTATTCATATATAGTAATACAAGTTCATACACATAGTAAATAGTTGGATACAAGGTACAATTTCATGATACTCTAAATAATCTTAGCCATACATCTTTCCATTTTGGCTGGGAGAGGTAGTACTTCTGAGTTTCACAATACCCTGTCAGTAGGGCTGTTAAAATCTTTGTTCAAAACAAAGAACATGGAACGGTACTCCGTCACTCCCTTCTCCCAACGGTGAGATATTATTATTTTCTAATTTATTAAAATAAAATATACTAGGTGATATTAATGTAGTCAAATGCATTCCAAATTCATCAATTCATAGAAAGTAATTTATCTTATAACCCCTGGTATTTTCACAGAATGGTAGTTTATATAATGCTTATCACATAACAGGTTTTTTCTAGGTCTTAAGAATTGCTTTAAGGAATTTCAGACACCTGTTTTCAGAAGTGCTTTAAATGTTTACTCTATGATTTTTCAGTTACAATTTGAATTCCTGAAATATATCAGCAAATTTGTTAACATTCTATGAGAATTAGGAAAAAGATCTATGTCCAATTGAATTCCTACACAATCCAGACATCATGTTAAGCATTTCACAATCATATGCTTTTCCCAGCAACTCTGGGAGTTAGGTACAAATAATGATTATTCCCTTGTATATACAAAGACTGATTAAATCTTCTAATTTACTACAATTACAATATTTTCAACTGGATCAATTTTTATTTATAATGGCTAGTGGCAATAACTAAACCTCATTTTTCACAAGGGTCCATTGTTTTTATTTAAAAATTCTTATATTAAATTATATACTTACATATTATTTTACTATATTAAAAAAAAATTCACAGTGACATTCCCAGTCTCCAGTACTGTTTATTTCTTAGAAACTCCCAAAGAGCGAAATAAATTCTTTTAAATTTTCTAAATTACTAATTCTTTAGCATAACTATTTAAACCCGAGCAAAGAAACCATCCTTTCTCTATCAATCAGTTAGTTAATGTGTACTTATTAAACTTCTATTTATCCTTTCAGGGTTAAGAAACTAATTTTGTGATCCTGTATTGATTGGGGAAGGGAGACATGCAGCAACTGTCAAAGAGATATTGCTTTAGAAATTCCTAAATCTTTTTTATTTCAGTGGGATCAAAAATTCTTTCCCAAATCTCCTTTCCAGACCTTCAAACCATTTACTTTCAAATCTTGCATTCACAGTGTTAATGGAAGCAAATTCCCTAAATTTTCTACCCATTCCTCTCTCATTTCTACTTGCTTAAACTGCCACCATTTCTTTCATTTCATATTCCTCCTTGATGAAAAGCTTCCAAAATTAGATTCTTCTTATTTCCTTATCCATTGCTGCTTACTGTCTTCTACTTACTGTCTTTCCTCTAGTTTATACTTCCTTTCATATAGACTTAATCTTCACCCCACTGAGTTTTGCTTTACACCTTAGCACACATAGTTATTGCACAAAACGTTTTATTACACACAAAAAACTGTGATACTGTTTGTCCTTTTTTGTTTACTTTGTGGTTACAAATGCACAGATCGTTCCGATTTCTTTAAGGCTTGTAGTTTTTGTAAGTGATAGGCAAATAAATCTTCAGTGAATTGAATTTGGGTGTAAAGTTCCTCCTAGTTCCTAACTTCTGACTTGGGAGAAGAAAGCATTTATTTCCTTCTCAAAGTCAACCTTTTTTATGCCAGAAAAGCATTCATCCAGCTATTTCACAAAAGAGTTCACTTAGCAATTACCAAGGGGATTGGCCACAGCCCAACTATGGCACAGGAATATTACTATTATTGGTATTTTAAAGGGTCTCTGTTAATCCTCTCATTATAGTAAGTTATTATTAATATCTACTTTATTATGCCCTCTAAATGAAACAGTTTTCTACACATTTAAACTGCCCTCCCCTTCCAATACAGTTCAATAGCAATGTTTAAAAGCAATTTTTCATTTTGATGCTATTAACTATGAATGGTTTTTGTTCTTAATTACCTCTTCCTTTTACAAAGTTTGGATATTTCCCCAAACTGTAGATTATTAGGTTAACAATTTTTTTTTTTTGCTTTTTGGAGGGCAATTGGGGTTAAGTGACTTGCCCAAAGTCACACAGCTAGTTTGTGTGTGTGTGTGTGTGTGTGTGTGTGTGTGTGTGTGTGTGTGTGAGTGAAGTGTCTGAGGCTGGATTTGAACTCAGGTCCTCCTCATTCCAGGGCTGGTGCTCTATTCATTGTGCCCCCTAGCCACCCAAATTTCCAATTATTTTTAACAGAAATCCTTATCACACTCCTTTAATCTTGAATTCACTTAAATGAAATATGGTTGTATATTACTAATGGTATTAATTTTAAAATCTCAACTGTGGGATACAAAATTGTCCAATATACAATAAAAGAAACTGAGGCAGAGCTCTGAACCAATATCACTTTATTAAAGGGACTGGACCCTTTCAATGAATGGAACCTCAGATCTTCCTCAGGATCTGAGATGCCCTCTTGTCCCTTAGGGTCTTACTTTTATATGACTGGATACCCAGACATACAGAAGAGAGAAAGTATAATACAGAATCTCATTGGTTGATAGACGTTGATTTTGACTTTTCAGGAGGGCCAGAAAGAATGCATCAGCATGGGTGGTCACAGGATGGGTAAGGCAAGAGTCATCTCCACTATGTGGTCCTAAGATTGAGCCCTCTTCATGATGAGTAAGAGGTGGTCTGAAGGCATAAAAATAAGTTGGAGGACTTTACATATCATGTCAAGACATCCCACACATTCTGGGCATGGTAATGAGCTTATCATCCAAAAGGGTGGAGGTGCTCTAGTCAGCATTCTTGTGATTAGGCAAGTGAACCTTATAGCAAGCTGGTGAACATTGATTAAACAGTGAACTTATAGCTTGATTAAAGTTAGACACCTATTATAAGAAAGAATCTCTTATTTAATTATCTGTAGATATAATATATGATATGTATTAATATATATGACTGATACTAATATTAGTTAACTGGACTAACTAAATGCATATTGCTAGATGAAAATATCAGTAATAATCACTAACAATCATTAGTCCTATGGAATCACACTTGAACAATATTGCTGTAAATATGTACAGTGGTTCTGTTTACTTCACTATGCATCAGTTCATATAAGTCTTTCTGGATTTTTCTGAAACCCTCCTCCTCATTACTTCTTATAAATCAACATTTTCCCATTATAATCATATATTATGGTTTGTTTAGAGATTCCCCAATTGGTGGGCATCCCTTTGGTTTCCACTTCTCAGTCATGTAGAATTATTTAAACTTGTGGGACTTTACTCAAATTTCTCCTATACTATTTTCCTGAATATTTTTCCTGAATCTTTATTCCACTGAATCTCTCCCGAGCTATAACTTTTTTTTTGCCTTTTTTTTTTTTTTTTGGAGGGGGTAAGGTAAGGCAATTGGGGTTGTGGCTTGCCCAAGGTCACACAGCTAGTTTTGTGTTAAGTATCTGAGGCTGGATTTGAACTCAGGTCCTCCTGACTCCAGGGCCGGTGCTCTATTCACTGTGCCACCTAGCCGCCTCTGAACTACAACTTTAAATCAATCTCCGGTCATTATAAACATCCCCCTTTACTGAGTAACTGATCTGTGAATTTTTGTTTTCATTAAACTCTACAGAGCTTGTTAGTTCCTGTCCAGTTAACACAAGACTTGCTAAATAAATTATGCTGCTCTAATATAATGGAATATTACTCTCCTGTAAGAAATTATCTAGAACAGGGGTGAGGAGCTGGAGGCCACAGGTCACCATAAAAAGGTAAAAATGAGGTGGAGGTCTTCTAGTTAGTGCCTGTGGTTAAGCAAGAGAATTTACAATATGCAGTTCATAGTTCTCAGGTCTAATATATAGAACTTATATTCACTATCATTATGGAATCACCTCAAACTAGGAGACCAGTTCTTACAGCATAGTTATATTCCATTATATTAGTGAAGCAGAATTTGGGTGACCAAGCCCAGCACAGCAGAGGTACCTCAATGACATGAAAAGTCCCCTAGCTGTTTTTGCTTCCCCTTGGTCCTTGTCATTCTTCTATAATCCAACGTGGAGAGATGGCCATGAGCACTTGGCCAACATGTGGCCCTATTTACCAACCTGTGGCTTTCCTGTCTACTGGCCCATTGGCTCATGTGGATCTTTTGACATCTGCTTTTCAGCTCAGCCCATAGGTCTGCTCATCAGCTCAGTAGGACCTCCCATAGGGTTAAGATATGTTTGCTGGTCAGGATGTTTGTCAACCATTGGAATTCTGAATTTTGTGTAGATCTTCCTAGAGGATCAAGGTCAAGCTCTATCACCCAATTAAGCTCTTATTTTACTCTGCCTCTTCCATATCATCTGGGCCAGGGGTGGAGAATCTGTGGCCCTCTAGGTCCTCAAGTGTGGATTGAATCCAAACTTCACAGAATAATGTAATAAAAGGATTGGTTCTATAAAGCTTGAACTTAGTCAAAAGGCTGCCCCCAAGGACTTAGAAGGCCACATGTGACTGCAAAGCCACAGGTTCCCCACCCCTGATTCTGGGCATTAAGCACTATATGAAGGATCAACAACAGCATGCTTCAGCCTTTCAGCCTGGGCCTTTCTCTAGAATTGTGGCCAATCATTGTGTTGATCAGAATTCTTGTCTTTCAAAGCTGTTGGTCTTTACAATATTGTTTTATTGTATGAACTGTTTTGATTCTTATCACTTTATTCTGTATCACTTCATAGGTTTTCCCAGCAGAGACCACCATATAAGGAAGTATTTGAATAAAGCACCTAGATAAGAAGGTTGTCTATTTGCTAGATAATTTCAAAGGAAACAAAAGCAGTGGGAATCCTTTTGGAATCCAGAGAGAAGGAATCTCTGGTTCCAAGAAAATCCTTAGTAAAAATAGAGAGAAAATCTAGGTACCAATCACATGCAATGGTCTAGAGGTAGCAAGCAGCTCTATTTTTTCCCTTCCAGATTCTATACTAAAGTAGAGGTTTTTAGTTTTATTTGTGTCATGGGCCCCTTTCTCAATCTGGGGAAGCCTATGGACCCTGTCTCAGAAACTGGGTTTTAAATGCATAAAATAAAATTCATAGGACTCCAAAAGGGAATGAATTATGCTGAAAAACCATTGTAAAAATATGTATGCTATTTTTTTTTAACATTTCCACACCCTAGGTTAAGAACATCTGTAACTAGGATAGTGCTACTATCTGTCAGGTTCCAATTACTCTGAAGTGTCTGCCTTGTTTTTGTTCTGTTTCTTCCAAAATGGCTTGAGGTCTGAAGAACATTGGTTCTAGATCATGTCTGGAGCAGATCCTTAAAGAAAATTCAGTGTCTTCCCTGTTTTTGTCTGTGTGGCTCACAGTCCTCCCACAACTCAGAGGAGTCTTTTTGAATTGTAGTGGCTGAAGAAAGGAATGGCCAGCTTTCTAATTGATAAGCCCTTCTTCACTCAACTCTCCCTCTCAAGAAACTTTCCAATCTGATACAAACTCCTTTGTTTGGTCTTGAAAGACTTTCACCATGTGGCTCCAGCACCCATTACTGTCCTTTATGAACACTACCTTCCTGACAAAGTATCCTTCTTGTTCTTGTTCTTTAGAGGCAGCTGTGCTGCACAGTGGTTAGAATTCTGAGCCTGGCATCAGGAAGGCCTGAGTTCAAATCCAGCCCAGACACTTAATAGCCATATAGCCCTGGGCAAATCACTTAACATCTGCCTCAGTTTCCTCAACTATAAAATGGAGATAATAAATAACAACTATCTTGCAGGGCGCTAAGGATCAAATGAGATAATATTTGTAAAGTATTTAACACAGTGTCTGACACATAGCATGGGCATAATAAATGCTTGTTTCCTTTCTTCCTCAGACATTCCTTCTCATTGCTTTTGCTCAGGCTTTCATACAGTTTCATGTCCCTGCCTCCTCCTGCTGCCTCTCCCTTCTCTCCCCTCATTGCTAGTGCCCTCTCCACAAAAACTACTTTGCATACATTTGGTATTAATTTTTTTATTTATACATCATTTCTCCCCAGTAGAAGGTAAGTTCCTTGAG
Organism: Gymnobelideus leadbeateri; assembly: GCA_011680675.1. Classification (NCBI taxonomy): domain Eukaryota; kingdom Metazoa; phylum Chordata; class Mammalia; order Diprotodontia; family Petauridae; genus Gymnobelideus; species Gymnobelideus leadbeateri. The sequence continues at coordinate 1,265,275 of WOXC01008097.1, forward strand.
AACAGGTCCTATTCTGTTTTCTCTTTGTGATGGGGTCCTTGGGATGTATATATGTTTGTAACATCAATCTATGTAACATCGGTTTGTAATATCCATTTGTAACATCAGTTTGTAAATGGGGTGCTTTGGGATCTATGTCTGTAAAATCAATTTGTAAAAGCAGTCTATAAAGTCACACTCCCCCCCCCCCCAGTCTCAAAGCATTAACTCTGCCCCTTCCCCCTGCCAGCACTCTGCCCAGCAACAACTCATGAACTGTTTATCTCTGCTTGAAACAATAAGCTACTTATGGATCCTTCACAAAACTATCTATAAACATTTTTAGCTTAGGCAAATGTTATCTTCCTTAGAGTGGCCAGGTGCACCATGAATTCTTCAGTACCCTATCTATAGGGTAACTCCTTAGCCAATTATCCCCATACTGTGTCTCTGATGACCTTGGTTCCCAACATCTATCTTGTCAAGCCTGACATTGATGGGTGGCAGACTGGGCACTCCTCAGTAGCCATGACCGAGGATTGACTTTGGTGACGTGTCAGGCCTAAAACCACACCTCCAGGTAGCCCCAACTTGGGCTATTTCCCAGTGAATCATGGGCAATACGCCTGCGCAGTTGATATTAAAAGTGCATGGTCCTTTAAGCACTGACCACTCCTTAACTCCTCCCTGATCCCACCCTTACTCACCTAGTTAGCATAATTGACACCTGATTTACTGTCTTGACTCCATAAAACTATGCCTGTGACCCCTGGAAGTTTGCAGGTTCCATAAGAATCTAGCCTGCTGTCCTTGTACAGCATAACAATAAACTTTACAATCTCGACTTCAAAGTTTGCTTGAGCCTGGTGAATTCCTTCCAGACTGGATGCCAGGGTGGGTCCCTGGCAGAACCACTTACCCTCCCCCCCTCCTTATCACCCTTCCCTCTTCAGATGGCGACCACCAGGGACAAAGTCTGAGGTCTCAAGCTTTTATCCTTTAAACTCCCCCCTCTCCCTGTAGTTGGGTTCACCTCCACAAGCCCTAAGAAGGCTTGTGGGGACGCTCCGGTCTGGGCTAGGCCGGTGTGGGTCTGTTAGACCCTGGGTTCGCTCCCCATTCGGGACAGAGGATGCTCTTATCCCCGGGATGCTTTAGGTACAGGGATTTTGGTGTCAGGGCAGGAAAAGGATCAATCGGTCAGTCTCTCTCCATACCCCGAGACTCCCCCCCGGGATGTCTCTTGAGCAGTTGGAAAAAACTCGGTCTTCACAACCCCAAGAAGGAAGGATGGGCCAGTGTTTCCCCCTACATTCGGGGATCTGAGCCTAGGTTATCTTAAAGCAAGTCTTACCTGGCCTCCATTAGCACCTATCTGGAAGCCAAGCAAATATGATTTGTACCTGGCCTCCATTAGCATCTATCTGGAAGCCAAGCAAACATGATTTGTGCCTGGGGATTTCTAACAATCCTCTGTGAGCTTTTGGAAAGTTCCTGTCAGTTTCTCTCTCTGTTCTGTTTTTTTGTGTGTCTGTGTGAATGAGTGAGTGTGTAATCTAACATCCTGTAAGGTTCAAACTGCAGCTGGACTGCTGGACCTTCCTTTGGAATGCTCTTAGCTCTTTCCCTCCCCCTCCACCAATGCTGAATGGAGGCTGGAGGAGAAGAGAAAGAGAGGCAAATACTGTCTTGTTTAGGTTTTATGATGGTAAATGCAAGTCTAAGACTTTAGGAAAAGCAAGAAAGTTTAAGCATGTAGCAAAGGAAGATGCATGGGTAGGAAGTTAAGATAGAGATGGTATTTGGTATTGAGAAGTGTGAACAGAAGTTTTAAGATCTTTAAAAGTTTGAAAATCTCCTCCTCTTCATTCCACTCTGGCCTAGTGGAGTGAGGAGAAGGCAATAAGAAATCATGAGGGAATCTTCTCCCCTCAAATCAAAGAGGCAGGCAGATGAAAATTTAACTATTTCCTGCCTCACCTAAAAGAGGAAAAATCTGTGTATTAGAATAAAACTATAAGTCAATTGAATTCATATGAGAGGTAAAAAAAAGTGTCACTCCTAATTTGATGCTAAAGATAAGTCAGAATTCATTTTACTATTTGGCATTTAGGCAAATTGGAATATTTTCTAAGATTTGATAAGAAAAAGTGAATTTTCTTTTGGGTTCTCTAGTAGTGAGAAAGGGGGAAGGCGTCCCCCCAATATCACTTGCTGGAGAGGTCAAAGCTATCACTTTCAAAGAAGTTTTTGTAAGGTGTGGACACATAAATAAAGTTTATTGGAGTAAAAGTTAAATCGGCTGAAAACATTTTACAAAAATTTATTAAAGTCTCTCGTTCTAGAAGAAAAATAGAGTGCTAAAGAATATAGGGAATTTGAGTTAAGCTCCCCTACTTGAAAAAGGGGGGGGGGCACAGCAGCTATATCGAGGGGCCTGACAACACCCCTGGGTACACCGAATCCCACACCTCCAGGCATGCAGATGACCCTCTCTCCTTTCAAACCCCTGGATCCACAACCAGGCTCTGCAGCTGTGGGGAGAGAAGAAAAGCCTCTGTACTTGGTAAGCCCAATTTTTCTACCAATAATTTTTGTATGTGATGAATTGGAAATGCAATTAATGTCATAATGTCATTGTGTTATTATGGTATCTCTAAATTGTAAAATCCTCTCATACTGTAAAAGTTTGAGTGACCAGTGTGAGCCAGAAATGTTGTTAGATAAAGCAGTTTTCAATCTGCATTTTGCTGAAACTAAAAGATGGAGAAAGAGTTTTGTAAAACCAGCTATGTTACTTTATCAGTTCTGCTAATCCTGTCTTATGTTTATTTCATGTGAATTGGATTTCTTATGTTATAAGATCTGACAGTTTAAAGCTGTTATATTTGGGATACAAACAGGTAGTAATAATATTGCTGATATTTACTGTGATAGCTGATTGCTCATTTAACTTTTTGGCTATTCTTGAAATATGCAGTGATTTAAAGTTATAGTTTCCACATTACTAATGATGAAATGAATAACTGTGCACAGTGAATTGGAAAGGCATTTTGTAGAATTCTTATTGAGCAAATGAGAAACTTGGGGAAAAAGGAAAGAAAAATATAGGGATGTGGTTTTCAAGCTTGCTTCATCTAAGGATGCATTTATGTTAATTTGAAGGTTTATGGATCACCACATTCACCATCTATGTGAGATTCCAGAATGTAATTGATTTCTAGTGATAAGTTGATCGGGTGTATGGCATCAAGAAAATTTTAGTTCGGTGTAACTTCAAAAACTTGATTTTTAAGGTCACCAGATTGGTAATTCATTTGTTTTTATTTCAAAGTTCAAATTTAAGAACATGATAATTGTTTATGATATTGTTACTGGTAAAAATTTCTATTATCTATGCTGTATAAGAAGCAGTTTTTCTTAAAGTCTCAGAGTATTGTAATTTGGGAAATCATAAGCTTCCAAGTCTGTCTTTGTTTAAAAGGAAGTTTCAGTTAAGACTGTTTAAAAAACTTGTAAGATTGTTAACTAAGTTATTTTGGCTACTGTTTTAATGTTAAAACCTAAAATTGTTAATTGATTACTGTATGTGGAAAGGAGGAAATTGGATGAAAACTTTATTCTGACTAGTCCTCTTGCATGTTTGAGAATTGGCTAAGCAGGAGCATCATTATTAGCCCTTCCCCCAGTCTCTCCTCCTTAGAATTCATATAAATTTTCCTTATGTTGTAAAACTGCCAAATCCTCTAGAAACCATCTCTATTAGGCAAGGTCATTCAGCCTGGGAAAGGAACTTGTTTAAGTGTAGTTTTAAATGAACCTAACTTGCTAAGAAGTTGCAAAGATTAGAAAGGATTTCTATCAATTGGCTTTTAGATTTCAGAAGGAAAGATGGTAAATGGAATTCTTTACATTTGTGAGACCTGATAAATCTTCATTGCTTAGTGCAGCTCCATGAAAATAAAAATAACTAACTAGCTCTAAGCTGTGATTGGTGAAGCTTGTTGTTTGAGGTAAAAGGCACTTGGGACCATAACTAAATTTTATTTTGAGTTTGAATTTGGGTATAGTTGTCTGCATTAAATCAGTATCTCGGAGAAAATGCCACAAACTACTCAGAGGGAATGTGATCCTGTACTGTTAACAGGTGGAAGTCTACATTTGGTAAAGGCCAAAGGGACAATCTTAGCCTCTGTCTGGGATGGGATCCCTCCTGGCTCAGTTTACCCATGGGATTCCTTTGAAAAGGAATGTTTCCCACCTATTCCTGAGTCTAGCTATAAGATGGAACACATACTGCATGGTTGGATATCTGTGAGTTTACCTGAATTTAAACAGAGTCAAGGATGTTTTATCCTGTCATATTTGGAATGTCACATGTCCCTGCTTTTTTCCTTCTATAGCAAGTTTCTATGATCGGAGCAAGTAGTCAGTAACAGATATGAGTTTTTTCAGTAAGCTTACTGGAAAATATAATATTATTTTTCATCTAGAATTGGAACGTGTGTAGAAAGTATGCAAATTGCTTAAGATCATTTTAAAAGTTTTCAACTAACTTTCTTCATAAAAGTTTAGTGATCAATTATAAATCTTGAAACTGTTTTAAAAGAAGGGAAAATACTCTCAGAAGAAATTTTTAAATCTCTAGTGTAATTTTAAGAGGCCTATTGAAACTTTCATTGGCAAGATAAATTTATTGCTAAACTAATGTAATGAAATATAAATCAGAAGAGATCTTGCTGTTTTGGTCTGAATTTGTAGTTATTCCATTATCTAAGTAAAAGTTAACGTTTGTAACTGAATGTACATGTAAAACATTCAATTTATGAAGTGTCTCTTTCTTCCAGAGTGAATATAATCAGAGGATAAACAAGCTTTGTGAAACAAGGATGTATGTCTTCTATTTAGCTGTGAGGTTCAAGCTAGGAACCTCTTTTGTTAAAGGCAGTACAGTTATGTTAGTAAAAGAATAAAGACTTATGAGGTATCTTGTCTATGTAGCATGTAGAAATATGAAGGAAAGTGAAATAGTCTGAGTAACGGCTTATGCTAGCCCATCCTCACCCCACTTCTGGTCAATTTTCTCTTACTTCTTTTTGGCCCTTGTTTGTTTAATCTCTTGGCTAGATTTGTGTCTTCTAGGCTCAGCACCCTTCACTTGCAGATGACAACTCAGGCTGAGTACCAACCCCTGTCCAAGATCATGACCCTTCACCCTCTGGACCTGGCATGGGCCAGGTTCTGGACACTGGCTACAGACCCCACCCCTTGAATGATGGAACCCTGTGAGGCAGAGACAGCTCTACTCCCCTTCCCAGTGAGAAGCAGTTCGGGAAGCTGAGACCATCGACCCTTGTCCCCAAATGATTTTGGGTGCCATCTGTTTAAGGGGGGAATGATGGGGTCCTTGGGATGCATATATGTTTGTAACATCGGTTTGTAATATCCATTTGTAACATCAGTTTGTAAATGGGGTGCTTTGGGATCTATGTCTGTAAAATCAATTTGTAAAAGCAGTCTGTAAAGTCACACTACCCCCCCCAGTCTCAAAGCATTAACTCTGCCCCTTCCCCCTGCCAGCACTCTGCCCAGCAACAACTCATGAACTGTTTATCTCTGCTTGAAACAACAAGCTACCTATGAATCCTTCACAAAACTATCTATAAACATTTTTAGCTTAGGCAAATGTTATCTCCCTTAGAGTGGCCAGGTGCACCATGAATTCTTCAGTACCCTATCTATAGGGTAACTCCTTAGCCAATTATACCCATACTGTGTCTCTGATGGCCTTGGTTCCCAACATCTATCTTGTCAAGCCTGACATTGATGGGTGGCAGACTGGGCACTCCTCAGTAGCCATGACCGAGGATTGACTTTGGTGATGTGTCAGGCCTAAAACCACACCTCCAGGTAGCCCCAACTTGGGCTATTTCCCAGTGGATCATGGGCAATACGCCTGCGCAGTTGATATTAAAAGTGCATGGTCCTTTAAGCACTGACCACTCCTTAACTCCTCCCTGATCCCACCCTTACTCACCTAGTTAGCATAATTGACACCTGATTTATGGTCTTGACTCCATAAAACTATGCCTGTGACCCATGGGAGTTTACAGGTTCCATAAGAATTTAGCCCGCTGTCCTTGCACAGCGTACCAATAAACTTTACAATCTCGACTCCAAGTTTGCTTGAGCCTGGTGAATTCCTTCCAGACTGGATGCCAGGGTGGGTCCCTGGCAGAACCTCTTACCCTTCCCTACCCTTATAACCCTTTTCCTGTTCATTTGTATCTCAAGTGCCTAGCACAGTGATAGGCACTGTACTTGTAGGTGCTTAATAAGTGCTTGTTGATTTGAATTAACAGAAAGAATCTCCACATCTATAAAATGAGGGGCTGTGCTAGATGGTCTCTGAAGGACTTTCCAACTATAGATCTATGATCCTAAATTAGGGAGGGGAAATAATGAGTTAAGTTTTAGGTCTAAGATTTTAGAGCTGGAAGGGTTCTCTGAAGCCATTTAATCAGATCTGATCACTCTGACCCTGTCATTGAGTAGGGGACTCAATCAACTCTGAGGGCACTCTATTGATCTATTTTTCTAGGATAAAATATATCTCCCTGTTTAGCTTTTTAAATCTTATATTTGTTGCTGCTCTTCAGTCATGTCCAACCATTCATGACCTCATTTGGAGTTTTCTTGGCAAAGATCCTGGATTTGTTTTGCCATTTCCTTCTCCAGCTCATTTTACAGATGAGGAAACTGAGGCAGAGTCAGGTGACTTGCCCAAGGTCACACAGTTAGTAAGTGTCTGAGGCCTGGCACTCTATCTCCTATTGCACCTAGCTGTCCAAATAACTTGAGCCCTATCATTTCCAGTCTCATTGGATATTACTCTCTCTTCTTCACTCAGTGATTCAGAAGAGAGTAAACATTGGGACTGCTAGCAAGTCGCATAAATTTGTTAAAATTGAAAAAGATAAAATGAAATGAGGGTTGTGGAAAGAAAGTTTCCTGGTCTTCTGGTAAACCACTTCTTTGGGGTTTTGCACCCCAAACACTGACTCATTAGACTCCATTCTCTCTTCTTTGTTCCTCTCCCCCGCCCCCATCTAGAAGGGGTGAGGTCGGGTGAGACAAGACCGGGGATGTAAAACTGGTTGCCTCTGGCTCAGGTCTGGTTTCCTGGTGCTGGAGTGGGGGGAAGAGGGGGATTCCGGGATTCCGCAGAAGGAGGGTGAACAATAGGACCCCTTTGAGAGAGGCCTCTTGCACCACTAGGTCAGTGCCCACAGAACGGGACCTACCAGCGAGAACCGGCTGCCGGAGGTTCTGTGTCTGTCCTCTATGTGCCCCTGCCCGGGAACTGAAAAGCTTGCCTTGAGCTTGTCGCTCCCTCCCCCCATAGAAGTTGACTGTTCCCTGACCTCAGAACAAACAGAAGCCTAGCTTGGTCACCTCTTAGCTGCCGTGGGAACTGCCCCTCCCTGAGCTGGCATGTCCTGGCGTCCCTGGAGGTAATCAGGGGCTAAAGCACACCTGAGCGGGAAGTGGGGGGTGGGGAGGAGCTTCTGCGCTCCTTCTTCTGGCTGATCCCTCATCTTGTAGGGCAGGACCATGTGATAGTGTCCCCACTCTCCAGTAAACCACCTGGAGCCAGAATCTCTACTATCCCCTCTGGGGTTCTTTCCTATCTCCTACCCTATTCTAGTTTTTTCTCTAGTGTTCCGCTTTTTCCTAGCCCACAAGGGTCCTGGGAACGGGGAAAATGAGACCCAGGAGTGGGTATCCAGGAGTGTCTAGGCACTTAGTTTTATTTAATCCCAGCCAGTGACTGCCTCTCCCCCAGAATCCAGGCCAATGCCTCGGCATCGCTACCCTCAAAGGATGGAGTTCGCCAGCCCAGGGTGAATAGGGTTGACACAGGGCCTGGGGACTTGGGGGTGGGCCCCAAGTCCGGCGGGGCTTGAGACCGCTGGACCAAAGAACTGCATTTCCTGGTTCCTACCTGGGCCAAGAACGACACCTGATCTTAGGGGGATTGTGAAATGGAATGACGTGGCAGCCGGACCTCACCATCCCTTTGCCCCCACCCAATCCCCCTCCCCTCAGCTGGCTCTCTCCCCGCCCTAGCCTCCGCCCAGAACGTCTAGGTCTCTGTTTAAATCTCTCACTGGGAGGTTAATATTTAGAGCCCTTGCAGCACCACAATGGCCAGCAAGCTCGCCCCCTTCTCGGCGTTCTTCGGCGGCCTCTTCCTCTTCTTCTTCCTGGGTCTGGCCCCTACCATCGGTCAGAACCATACAGGTAAGTATCAAAGCTTGCAGAGCGGCAGGGGTTACAAGGGGGCGGCACCCAGCACGACTTCGGGCTCTGTGGGATGTGAGGGGGAGCCGCTGGACCTGGTGTGGGAACCTGGGGACTGCAGCAGGAGCCTTAGGACAACCCCCGGGCCCGGAGACGCAGGGACCTCCCAGGGAGACGAAATGGAGGACAGGGCTTAGATTTGCCCCATGGATGTTGGTAGAATGGAGTTGGGCTCAGGAGAGGCGGGACTCAGAGGCAGCACGTGAAGTACCTGGGAGATGGAGCTATAATGAGATTCCTGGGGCACCAGGGACCAGAGATGAAGGAAAACCTGGACCTCGAGCCAGAGATCGAGGATTTCGGGCTGTAGGTGAGAGTTGGTGGGTGGGGCCTTTCCTGACCTCCCTTTTCTCTTCTGAGCAGAAAAGGTCGGCGTGTGCCCAGAGGTGCTGGAGAATCAAGACTGCCCCGTTGAATGTCGCACTGACGAAGACTGTCCCGACGTCCACAAGTGCTGCTCAGCTGGATGCACGTCGGTCTGCACAATCCCCAACGGTAACATGCCGGTTCCCCCTTCCCATCACCCGCCATCCCCCTCACCCCGGGCTCTGGAGGCCCTCAACTCCCCGGCCTCCCCAGCCAGGGCTCCTATCCAGCTGTTTCTCAGTCTAGGGGGGTACCTTGACAGGGGAGGGGGTAGGACTTCAGGATATCTGTCTCCTCAACCGTTCTGGGGAAGAACACAAAGACCCCAAACACCTCCCCTCCCCTACCCCAAGTTTGGCTTCCTTCAACAAGCTTTGTATGTATAGCCCTCCCTAGTGTCTAGTGCTTGACGGTTTCCTGGCTCACACAGGTGGGGCATTGTTCCCAGAAAGCCTGAGGTGTGTGGCAGAGCGACACGCCTGGGGAGAGGGGCTGTTTGGGAGGCTTTTGGAAGACTGGGACCGACAGGTTCTGCCTACCCCTACAGCAAACTCCCACAGCAAAGTATTCAGATCCCAGCATGACCCCCTGGGAGCAGGGAGAAGCATCCTAATCACCTGGCCCCTGCTCTGGATCCTGCTGTGGGGAGGGAAAGACAAAAGGATAGGATTGTATCATTTCCTTTGTAGAGATCTTGTAATCTAATCCCTAATTTTTCAGAAGAAGAAACTGAGAGGGAATGACTGGTCCAGAATCAGGAAGAGAAATGAAGTTAGAGGACCTAGTTTCAAATGAGAGCTCTGGAGTTACCAGATTCAGCCAGAATTGCTTATTTTAAAAAAAAAAATTTTGGAGGGCATTTGCGGTTGTGACTTGCCCCAGGTCACATGGCTAGTTTTTGTGTTAAGTGTCTGAGGCCGGGTTTGAAAACTCATGTCCTTCTGACTCCAGGGCCGGTGCTCTATTCACTGCACCACCTAGCTGCTCCCAAAATTGTTTATTTTCTTTATCTGTATTCACTAGAGTTTACCTCAGTGCCTGGTTCATACAGTAAGTATTCAATAAATGTTTGTTGGATTGAATTGAATATTCAGTACAAGGGACTTTTGGGTTCCCATCCTTTGCTCAGGAGCTTCACTTCTCTCAATCTTGCATCCCCACCCTGAGGCTTCCTGAAGGACTGAAACTGGGGCATTCTAGAAATGGAGCTAAAATAGGCAAGAATTAAGGCAGGGCTCCTTGGGAAGGGGGGTAAAGATCGCTGGGGCAAGTCACTTAGTCTCTTTGGTTAGGGAAACCTCCTCCTTCTAGGGAGGGTGAAGAGACGCTTGCAGGACCTCCCCCCACACCCTACAAGACCCCTAACCTCTTTGGTCCTTCCTTTTCTCTTTCATAAAAAAAAGGCTGTACTAGTAGACCTGCTAAAGCTCCTTCCCGTTCTAAATCTCTGATCTTAAGTAATGGCAGAGTTGGCATTACAGCCCATACAAGTCCATTTTTCTTTCTGTTCCATCAAGCTGCCTTCTCAAAGTTAAATAATTAGAGACAGTTATAGGTTAACTAGAAACTGGGGGTGAGATTGAAACCAACAGAAAATTAGACCTGAGAGATCAGGAAGAGATGAAAGAAAGAAGATGAGCTGTTGTCTCTAAGGCAAAAATGGGTAAACTAAGGCATGAAGAGGGAGCCAGAAAAGTCAGAAGTAGGCTCCTGTATTAGGACCAGGAACATTTTTCCCATTCCAGATTAGGTCTCCTCATGGTATAGGGTGAATGGGATCTTCCCCCCTTGGTTGATGGTGGCCCTGGGGAATGTAAAGGATATCCTTTCACTAGCTGGGGAGAATTTACTCATTTGTGCTTGTAAGGCAAGGAGGCTTTTTTTTTTAATGACTTGTAAGTATATTAATGAATGGTGGAGGAGATATTCAGAGGAATGGGTGGGAGTGAGTGTTTAGGGGTGTGTGGGTGTGGGTGTGGGTGTGTGGGTGTGTGTGTGTGTGGTCGTGGGGCTCTGTACAAGTTTAGATGAATGGCTGTAACCATAGAGATTGTATTGGGTGTAGGTTAGGGTTACCGGGGCTGAATGTGAGTGAACTTAGAATGTCTAAAAGTATGTGGGTGAACTTAGTGTAGGTAAATGTCTTGTGTTGATAAACATAAGTATGTGAATGTGTGTGGTGGGGATGTTGGGGATGGGGTAATCACAGATATCAGGGTGAGAGTCTTAGAAAACTCTTTGCCAGCAACCGTACCCTAGACACCTTATAAATGATGGTCCTAGATCCTAGAATGTTGGAGGGTAGAAAAGAGTAGAATTTAAAGCATAGTGACAGAACTGGAAGGAACTTTAGAGACTGGTCTAGTCTCCTCATTTTGCAAAAGTCCAGAGAAGGAAATTGACTTGTACAAGGCTACTCAGTTGCTTAATAATCTAGCTAGACAAGAATTTGTTTCTGGATTCCCAATCTAGAATTCTGTTTATAAGCCCTATGATTCCCTGTGCCTTCCTCTATCCAAATCTGTACTAGGAGAAGCTTTGCTATCAGGTTATCTGTTGATAACTCTTTAGGTATTGACTTCCCCCATTAGACTAACCTCCTTAAGGGTAGGGATTCTCTGCTTTTCTGTGACAATGTCCATCAGTGGGTCTGCTTTCGTGATGGAATTGAAATCTTCTCAGTTTCATTTCAACCTGTGGGATAAAAGTACTATCTCCTGGGAAAGGGGGTCAGTAATCAGGGTATAGGTAGAATTGGTATTTGGGGGGTCTAGGGGTGCCTTCCTAGACACCTTAGAATCATACCAAGAAGGCATCACGATTGTGAGGAAATTAAGCTCTGATGAAAGTATCCATGGTTATTATTTTTTAACATTCATTTTAAAATTTTGAATCCCAAATTCTCCCCCTCCCTGAAACCCTTTCCCCACCCAGTGGGAAGGCAAGAATATGATACCCATTATACATGTGAAAAACATATTTCAATATTAGACATCTTGCCAAAAAGATTATTATTTTTTTTTAATAATGCACCCTTCCCATTTCTGTGATGTTTTTCATTTACTGTTTTCACAATAGACTCTAAGTGGTAGAAAGTTCAGATATTAACCCCTTCAGTTTTCCACTAGACCATTCCACTTCTACTGCTAAATTGGGGGATTTAAACCACATGTCTGCTAGGGAGTTTTGCCAAGACTCCAGGTTTCAGGAGCTCTGCTCCCTCTCATTCTTTCCCCAGAGAAGAAGGGTAAATGCCCTGATAATGACAGTAGCATCTCTATGCTGGGGATTTGCGAGGACCAGTGTTATGGCGATTCTGATTGTTCTGGCCCACTCAAATGCTGTATCAATGGCTGTGGAAACCATTCCTGCCTCACACCTAAACACTGAGGTGGGTGGGGGTACAAGGGGAAGGGGGCTGGGCAAGGAGCTAGGCCCTTAAAGGGAAAGTCCTATGGGGGAGGGGAGGGAGGGAATGACCATTTTTTTTTCAGGGTCTACTATGTGTTAGGCACTGTGCTGAAACACTTTTATTTGATTCTATTGCCATATTTGATTCTGTTGCTCTCGGGGTGGCGGGAAAGCTTTGAGGCAATGCTGGGAGAATTCAAGTGGGAACAAAGAAGTGGACCCTTTCTGGAAAAGTCCCATTTTCCAGTCTCAAATATTTTTCTACAGAAAGAGTCAAGGGGAAATCCTTGTCTAGAGGACACTAGCAACCTTTAGTAGAAAATGTCCAATGGGATGTGAAGTGAGACCACCCAGGTTTGGAGGTTTGTACCCCTAGGGTTTGCCTCACTACCTCATGATGTGACCATTAGGCAGTCACTTAACTTTTCTGGGCCTCAGTTTCCTAATGGGGGATGGTTTCAATGACCCTTAAATTCTCTTTAACTCCAGGGTCTGTGATCTCTGGTCCTTTGGAGGTGGTGCTGGAAAGAATTCATTCTGAGAGGTCTGTGTGAGCAAGGGGGTAGTTGATGGTAAGAAGTAACAGGGAGGGGTCTTGGCTTGTCTGCCTCCCAGGGATGGGAGCTCTAGAAAGCTAAAGCTTTAGCTTTCTCTGGGTTGATGTTTCCATTTCTTTCTCTTAAAAAAATTGAGGCTCCACAGAACTCACAGCCTTTACTACCTCAGTATCTGATATATGGGGCCTCCCTGAACTGGACTTGTAACCAGAAGAACTTGTTCCAAAATCTGTCACTGCTCCTGCCTTGCCCTGGGACTCTGAGCAAGTTACTTAAGCAAACTGGGCCTCAGTTTCCTCATCTATAAAATGGGATGTGACAATACCTGCATTACCTACCTTACAGGGTGGTAATGAACATTTTTACAAAAAAAAACCTAAAGGGCTAAATAAATAGAGACTCTTTTTTATTAACTTTACCCAAAAATAGTTTTTGTACCCATGGATTACTAGATTACTTTTGTTCAGCCGTTCAGTGGTGTCTGATTTTTCATAACCCCATGTGGAGTTTTCTTGGCAAAGATACTGGAGTGATTTCCATTTTCTTCTCCAGTGGATTAAAGGCAAACAGAGGTTAAGTGACACAGCCAGTAAGTGTCTGAGGTCACATCTGAACTTAGGTCTCCCTGACTTCCTGTAACTAAGTGGCACAGTGGATAGAGTGCTGGGTTTGGAGTCGGGAAGACTCATCTTTTTTTGGGGGGGGGGTTGTTTTTGTTTGTTTTTTTGATAGGGGGAAGGCAAGGCAGTTGGGGTTAAGTGATTTGCCCAAGGCCACAGAGCTAGTAAATGTTAAGTGTCTGAGGTCATATTTGAACTCAGGTCCTCCTGACTCCAGGGCTGGTGCTCTATTCACTGCTCTACCTAGCTAGCTGCCCAGAAGACTCATCTTCTTGAGCTCAGATCTGGCCTTAGACACTTCCTATCAGTGTGACCCTGGGCAAGTCACCTAATCCTGTTTGCCTCAGCTTCTTCATCTGTATAATGAGCTGGAGAAGGAAATGACAAACCACTCCAGTACCTTTGCCAAGAAAACCCCTATGAGCTCATAAATTGTTGAATGGGACTGAAAAATGACTAAACAACATCTGCCTGACTCCAGGCCTGGCACTTTGTCCACTGAATCATCTAAGTGCCTCTAGCAGGTCACTAGACTTATATAAAAGACAATAGACAAATGGGATCCTTGGCTCAGTCATCAAAATGGCACAGAGGATTGTGTCCTGGCCTTGGAATCAGGAAGACCTGAGTTCAAATCCAGCTTCAAACACTTAGTTTTGTGACCCTTGATAAGCCAGTTTTGTGACCCTTGACAAGCCACTTAACCTCTCTCTCAGTTTCCTCATCTATAAAATGGGGATAATAATAGCATCTAACAGGGTTATTGTGAAGTTCAAATGAGACAATATAGGTAAATTGATTTCAAACCTTATATAAATGATAGCTTTCATTGTATGTAAATCTTATGAAAATGATTGGCATAAATGATTAAAGATGAATATAAGTAAAAATGGCTGGATGGCTCCAACTGGAGACTGCCCTTCAGTCAGTCTCTTGCCACCTCTGTCATAACTTCCTACATTGGGGGGTCCCCTGGCAGATGCCTTCTAGTGGCCTTGAAAGGAATCAGCCTTGTGGTCACAACTCACTTTAGTATGTTGTTTTATATTAGTTTACAAAGCACAATACTGATAGCACCTCTGTGAAGTAGAGAGGGGAAGGCTTACTATGCCCCTCTCATAAGGAACAAAGTTGAGAGTCAAAGAGGGGAAGCTACCTGGTAAGGGCCAAAAATGGAGTAAGAGAAGTCAGGTTTAGACCTGACTCTCCTTCTTACTTCCTGGGTGACCCTAGGCAAGTTACCAAATCTCTTGGGCCCTTCATTCGGTATCTATAAAATGCCTTGGGCTTGAATGCTTCCAGCTCTGGATCTCGTTGGTCGTATGGTCCTATGAAAGGGCAGAGCTGGAACCTCCAACTCAGGTCCCTTCAGTCTGCTGCCTCTCTCCCCCAAAATAATCCCAGTTCATTTTCAACAATGCTCTTGAGTTCATAAAGTGCTTTCTTCACAGCAAATCTGTGAGGTCAGCAGTGCAAGTACACATAGATTTCAGACCTAGAAGGCAACATCTAACCCAACACCTTCATCTAACAGAAGAGAAAAACAAAGCCCAGAGATGTGACTTCCTAAAGGCTCCATGGGTGTAATAAGTAGCAGAGCTACCATTTGAATGCAAGTCTTCTGACTCCAAATCCAGTGTTCTCTTCACTATATACCATACTCTCCCCACTTTACTGAGGAATAAACTGAGGCCCAGAGAGGGGAAAGGTCTTGCCCAAGGGCATCATTGTTGTGGTTCGTTTGTTTCAGCCATATCCATGACCCCACCTGGGGTTTTCTTGTCAAAGATAATGGAATGGTTTTGCTGTTTCCTTCTTAACTCATTGTAGAGATGAGGAAACTGAGGTAAACAAATGAAGTGACTTGACCTGTGTCACACAGCTAGTAAGTGTCTGAGGTCAGATTTGAACTCAGGAAGTTGAGTCTTCCTGACTCCAGGCCTGGCACTGAGACCATCTTGTTCTGAACAGGTGTCTCCTCCACAACATCCCCAACAGGTGTGTTCATTGAATGACTTCTCATGAATGCGTTCAGTCAGTAGGGAAGCCATTATCTCCTGAGGCAATCCATGCCACTTTTGGATAGTTGGAAAGATATTTGCTCTTACCTTAGGTCTTTGTTGGAACAAAGATCCTGGGAACTCCTGGACTCTTTAAAGTTGTACTGAAATTCACAATGATCTTCCAGCACTTCCTGACGAGCCGCTGGAGCTCAAGGCTTCTGGACCAGCTGTCCTTGGATCTGATTATTACCCTTCTTTCCTACCAGCACCTGAACAAACCCAAGAGAGAAAGCTGCTCATTGACCTATCCTCTGTCATCTTCTGGGTCCTGGGACCCCATGATGAATCAGCCTCTCCCTCCCCTGCTGGGCTTCAAGCTTCCTTTCTGGGGCTGAGCATGTGTAACCAGTATGTCAATAAAGAGATTGGTCCCTATACTAGCAGCACTGTGGTGTCCTGTCTTCGTAGCCTCTAGGGATGTGGGTAGGTTGTTGCTGGAATTTTGGGGGAGGGGTATTGGGGAGGTGGAGAAATAGGAGAAGTTGAAGAAATTGGGTTGAGTACTGGGCTGTACACTGGGCAAGACACTAGAGCCCTGGAATCCCAGGAAGAGCAGAAAGTCACATTACCCTGTCTGGTCCACGCCTTATAACTTCCATGTCAGGTGATCATCCAGCCTCCATTTGAAGAAGATTAGCGACTGCCTTCCCAGGTAAATCCGTTCCATTATTAGAAAACTCTAAATGGAAGTTATTTCTTCCATCAAGATAAAATAGGCCTCTCTGCAACTCTCCCAGCTCCCACCCATCCTGTTCACTGCAGAATACAACTAATCTCTCATTTAGGATAGCCCTTCAAAAACTTGAGGACAGCAATCAAAACTCCCTTAAGTCTTCTCTTTTCCAGGATAAACACCTCCACTTCCTCCCAGTGATTCTCATGTGCACTGGGCATAAAGCATGGAACAGAGAGAGTGCTGGCACACTTGGGCTTATCCAGCCCAGGGTCCATATACCCTTAGGCACATAGCATCTTTTCTAGTCCTATCAGCATTCTACTTCCTAAAATGTGATGCCCAGAACGGAATACAGTACTCCACATATAATTTTTATAGGAGAGAGGACAGTGGGACCATTGCTGAGAATCACTAGAGAACAGGTTAGCTTTTTGACTTGGGAGGGGAGATAGTCAATGAAGGCAGAGGGTTATATAAAGTTTGATTTAGGGCTGCATCCTGTAATTTAATCTCACCCCTACTATTTTGTAAAAATTGAAGGTGGTGAGGAGGAGCTGTTTAGATGAGGCCAATTTCTCAGCATCCCCTAAATCCAGACTCACAAGGTTGCCTGTGGTTGCACAGATGGAAGTAGAGATGGGATGGGACTTGGGTGAGTCACTGGGTTTCCTAAGGGCCACCAGATTTGGGGGCTCACTGGTTGGTCTCGCCAGAACTCTAGTTCTACTACCCACTGCTCAGACTCTGCCCTCTCCCAGAGCACAGGGTGTGAGAAATGAGACCAAGCACTCAGGTGTCATGAGGTTGGGGTGTGTTTCCAGTTGTGTTCAAATGGTGGCAGCACAGATCCATTGAAACCCCATATGAGCGTGTTTTCCTTGGTTTATTATCTTTTCCCTTCTCCTAGCTTGAAATGAGGTGACCCTTACCTCCCTTTTTTGTTCAAAATATGCATACATGTTTTATTAATATATAACTACAGTGCCAAGTTAAACAAGGCAAACAGTTAATGACTTCACAGTTCAAAGGATTTAGTACCCATAGTTCACAGAGGAGTGTATTTGTACCTCCAAGAAGCTTTTTGTCTTCAAACAGGCAACTCACAGCATTTGTGGATAAATTTTAAAAGTGACTAATGCTGGGTATGAAATTCCTTCACAAATTAGAAATTATTATCAAATATAATGAACAAATATGGAATTAAAATTAAGATATTCTATTTAATTTCCACTTTACAAGAGATTTCATGAAGATGCTTACAAAACTCAACTTTTGTTTTTGTTTGAAATATTTGTTTTTTTGCATGCCTTTAATGAATATATTATTAAGTATGTCAACAATTTTTTTTTTGAGGAGAGTCAAGACCTAGGATTTCATTGGTTCCTGTTTAGGAAAGTCTCTCTGCCAACTTGGAATTGTTCTGGATTTTTCCTATTAAAGAGTCTCCTGGGGCCACTCAGAGATTGTTATTAGTCCAGCTATGTCATAGCAAGTTTTTGAAGCTTGCTTGTAAGAAACCATGTGCATTTCACATAGGTAACACGTTGTAAGGGTTATGGGATTTAAAGATCTTCCATGCCCCTTTGGACTTGCTGACATAGCAGGAAAGGGGAGGGGCAAGAGGAAGCAGAAGAAGAGTTAGAGTTCCGTTGGGGACTGTTGGTGGCCACAGCAACAGCAGTAACTGCTGAGGTAGAGCTGGAGGCCCAAAATCTCTTTTTAAGCCAGCCAGAATTTCTGCTAGGGACTCTTGTTGGGGGCTGCCGGGAACTGGAACTATGGGGGGCCGGAGCTGTTGTGAGCACGCTTCCTGGATGCTGAGCAGTTGCTGAGAGTCGGGAGAGAAGGACCTTTGCCTGAAGTAGCCTGTTCTGTTTTGAAGGCTTAAGAATGTGGTTGTTTACTAGGTTAACTACTTGTGCCAATTTCATAACTACCCTGATGGCTTTGACTTTCTGGTTTTGGGACTCGGTTATTTGGTATTTTTATAAATTCTCTGGCTTTATCCCCCATATAGAGAGACTGATATATTTTGTGATTAATAACCACATAAGCCTATTTATAATTGCTATAGGCATAGTGAATATTGCATTGTTAATACATTTGGCGACGAGGATGGGATCACAAAATATCAGGCCTCTATTTGGAAGCAGGGGGGCTTTAGAGGGAGAAATGGCTATCCCAGGATGGGAGGATTTGCCTTATTCCTCTCTAGCCAGAGAATGGGCCAAAAGTACAGGGCCCTGTGAAAACTGGGAACCAAGACTAAAAGAGGGAGAACCTGGAGATTTGGAAAGATGTTTGCAAGGAATACCCATAGAACCAGGCAAAGAGTTGGCAGGAGTGTGCAGGAGAGGCTGGGTCCTGCTAACAAGTTATCGCCTCACGTGTAAAAGTAGGGATAAGCTGCTGGAGGAAAGAGCTCAGATGGCTAGGGAGTTGGCTGGTTTGCTTGAGGATTCTTCTGTGTCACAGCATTCAGAAGAGCAAACCGGAGGGACTCAGGTGGTCCAGGAAAAAGCTACTGTTCATGTAGCTAAAAGGAAGCAAAAACCTAGCAGAAGAAATGTGCATGCAGCTTTTGTACAGGCTGGGCAGAGTTGCCTAGACAGCTGCCAGGAGAATGTGTGTGTGGAGAATGCAATAAGGTTAGATGAGGAGTCTTCTAACATAGAAGTTCTCCCCATATGAAGAAGAAGACAGGAGAAGTGCCAGGGCCAAACAGAGTCCAAGGAGATAATTGAGGATTTCACTCAACAGGAGATTACTGACATATTGAGTAGATTCACCCAAAGAATGGGAGAGTCTTTAGTGTCTTAGATAGTAAGAATCACTGATGAAGGCGCTGGAGGAATAACACTGGACAGTGAGGATTGCTTAAAATTCATAAGTATCAGTCAGAATCCTTTTGTCCACCAAGCTTTTAGGGACTACCATGTGGGAGGAGGCCTCAGAAACACTACTCTGTTAGCTTTAGTTGCACAGGGATG
The DNA here is from genome assembly GCA_011680675.1 of Gymnobelideus leadbeateri. Classification (NCBI taxonomy): domain Eukaryota; kingdom Metazoa; phylum Chordata; class Mammalia; order Diprotodontia; family Petauridae; genus Gymnobelideus; species Gymnobelideus leadbeateri. The sequence goes on from WOXC01008097.1 coordinate 1,284,301, forward strand.
CAGAAAGCAATATCCTACTGTCTCTGTGTGGCCTAGTGGAGACAGACCCTGGTACTCACTTAGAGATTGTATGAGGAAGCTAAAGGAAGAGGTAATGAAAACTACCATCATGGTTGGAGATGCAAATGCATATTATGAAACCCCCCTAGGAGTTCCTCATAGAAATATCATAGTGAAGACTGCTCCTCCTGCTTATAAGCACTTAATTCTGACTTTATTAATTGGAGAAATAGGGCACCCTCTTTCAGAGGTGCTGGATAAGATTTCACAATTAAGTGACCTAGGGGAATGGGGACAAGATAAATTGCCTAGAGAGAGAAGAGTAAATAGCCAGAGGATTCAGAGACAAAATAGACCAACTAGAAGGGAACTGTTTTTTTGCTCTATTGAGAGCAGGGGTGGACTTTAGAAGAATAGATGGTATTCCAACTGAAGAGCTGCATAAGCTGTACCAAGAAAAGGTACTTAATATTAGAATGAATAGGGAAGCAAGAACTACCCCTGCAGGTACTCCTGAATCAGAATCTTTGTATCCAAGTTTGCCCCACCTTCAGGGTGAATAGGAAATAGGCCAGGCCCCAGCCCAGATTAAAGAAATATACAGAGGAGATTGTAGACCCTCCTCCCAAAATGACTGTCAGAGGAACTGAAGGATTTGATTCTACTGATAGAATAAAATCGGGAGCTAAAGTATGGGTAAAAAGGAAGCCAGATGATATTCCAAAGGCTGCAGAGATTATAGCACATGGGAGGGATAACACTGTAACTATTGTTTATTCCGGAGAAGATGATTACAAAATTGTACCCTTAACTCACATATTCTACTGTGAGTGAGGCTACAGTAGTCTGGTTATTTTCTCTTTGCTTTTTCTTGGCTTTTTGTCTGTTTACCTTGTTTGCTAGATTTGTTTCCACAGGCTTGGTACCCTCCACCTATAGATGCCCAATAGCTTAAGCTGGATGTCACCCCCTGTCTGCAACTGTGATGTGTCACCCTTGGACTTGGCATCAAGCACATTAAGAACTGACCTCTCAAATGGGACCCCTTGGGACAGGGACAGCTCTACATCTGATTTCAGCAGCAAGTAGCCATGGAAGAAGAGATCTTCACCCCTTACCCCAAGATTTCGGGGCCCCATTTGTTCGGGGGGGGAAATGATGGGGAGCTTGTGCTCAAACCCCACTCTGAAATATTGTTTTCTGTTTTCTGTGTTTATTGTGTGCTATCTTTGTTATATTGTTGTAAAATTCTGTTGACACCAGTTATTCCTAATATACTTTTGCCAAGTAAGGGACATGAAAGATCTTGGGGCCGAATGTAAGGGTTATGGGATTTAAAGATCTTCCATGCCCCATTGGACTTGCTGACATAGCAGGAAGGGGAGGGGCAAGAGGAAGCAGAAGAAGAGTTAGAGTTCCTTGGGGACTGTTGGTGGCCACAGCAACAGCAGTAACTGCAGAGGTAGAGCTGGAGGCCCAAAATCTATTTTTAAGCCAGCCAGAATTTCTGCTAGGGACTCTTGTTGGGGGCTGCCGGGAACTGGAACTGCGGGGGGCTGGAGCTGTTGTGAGCATGCTTCCTGGATGCTGAGCAGTTGCTGAGAGTCAGGAGAGAAGGACCTTTGCCTGAAGTAGCCTGTTCTGTTTTGAAGGCTTAAGAATGTGGTTGTTTATTATGTTAACTACTTGTGCCAATTTCATAACTACCCTGATGGCTTTGACTTTCTGGTTTTGGGACTCGGTTATTTGGTATTTTAATAAATTCTCTGGCTTTATCCCCCATATAGAGAGACTGATATATTTTGTGATTAATAACCACATAAGCCTATTTATAATTGCCATAGGCATAGTGAATATTGCATTGTTAATACACACGTGTTCCAGACATGAAAGATATTTCACCAACAGCACCAACATGGCAATAAACATTTGCCAAATGAAAGCAAAACAAAAATATTTATCATTCACATAGTATAATTCCCAGTGAAAATTATATAAACTTAATAGAATCAATAACAGGAATTATAAGGGAAATAAATTTAAAATGTTTATAGAGGTCATTGTTTTAAAATAGAACTTTATAATTTGGTTTTTTTGATTTAGGAAAATAAAAATCAATATAATTTTGTCATCTATTAATTAGCAGCACCTCCCAAATTACACACGAAATAATTGGTATTCTCAGCAAAAGGATGGCAGGATATCTTCACTGATTTGGATGAAGTACAATTTCCTCAGCAAATTCAGAAAGAGTTGTTATGGGGCAAAATGAACTTCCCCTTCATATGAAAAATGTTAGAAAACAAACCCACAAAATCTTGCATAAACAAAGGATCTACATTTTAAAAAATAGTATTTTTACCCAGTTACATGTCAAGACAATTTTTAGCATTCAGTTTTACAACATTTCGAGTTTCAAATTTTTCTCTCTCCTTCCCTCTTCCTAAAATCATAGGAAATTTGATATAGGTTATACATATACTATCATGTAAAACATATTTCCATGTTAGTCACAGTTATGAAAGAAGAAACAGATCAAAAGAAAAAAACACAAAAAAGAATAAAGTAAGTGAAAAAAGTGTTTTGATATGCATTCAGAGTCCATCAGTTCTTTATCTGGATATAGAGAGCATTTTCCATCATGGTTCCTTTGTACTTGTCTTGGTTCATTGCATTGCCGAGAAGAGCTGAATCATTCATAGTTGATCATTACACAATGTTGCTGATACTGTGTACAATGTCCTTCTGGTTCTGCTCACTTCACTTTGCATCAGTTTACACAAGTCTTTCCAGGTTTTTCTGAAATCTGTCTGTTCATCATTTCTTATTGCACAATAGTATTCCATCATATTCATATATCACAAATTGTTCAGCTATTCCCCAATTGATGAGCTTCTCCTCAATTTCCAATATTTTGCCACCATGAAAAGGGCTGATATAAACAATTTTGCACATGTAGGTCCTTTTTACTTTTTTATGACCTCTTTGGGATATAGACCTAGTAGTGGTATTGGTGGATCAAAGGGTATGCACAGTTTGGTTGCCCTTTAGGCATAGTTCCAAATTGCTCTCCAGAATGGTTAGATCAGTTCACAACTCCACGAACAATGCATTAGTGTCCCACTCTTCCCACATCCTCTCCAACATTTATCATTTTCCTTTTTTGTCATACTAGCCAATCTGATGGGTGTGATGGTGTGGTACCTTAGAGTTGTTTTAATTTGCATTTCTCTAATCAAAAGTGATCTAGAGCACATCTTCATGTGACTATGGCTTTGATTTCTTCATCTGAAAACTGCCTGTGTGTATCCTTTGACCATTTGTCAATTGGGGAATGGTTTATATTCTTATAAATTTGACTCCGTTCTCTTTATATATTTGAGATATGAGACCTTTATCAGAGACACTTGTTGTAAAGATTGCTTCCCAGATTTCTGCTTTCCTTCTAATCTTGGTTGTTTTGTTTTTGTTTCTGCAAATGCTTTTTCATTTAATATAATCAAAATGATCTGTTTTACATTTTGTAATGTTCCCCATCTCTTGTTTGGTCCTGAACCTGTAAGTCACTTACTTAACTTCTCCTTTAAGAATTTGGATGCTATGGGGCGGCTAGGTGGAGAAATGAGTAGAGCGCCGGCCCTGGAGTCAGAAGGACCTGAGTTCGGATCCGGCCTCAGACACTTAACGCACACACAAACAAAAAAACCTAACCGTGTGACCTTGGGCAAGGTACTTAACCCCAATTGCCCTCCAAAAAGCAAAAAAATAAAAAGAATTTGGATGCTATACTACTTGGTACATATGTGCTTAGTATTGATATTACTTCATTGTTTATGGTACCAATGAACTTCCTACTATACAACACTGCTAAAGTTGGAGAAGAAGACCTGAGATAAATGAGAGGCATTTCGTTGCCATTCAGTAATAAGGTGAGGGGTTAAAATTCATACAGATCCTCCATGGAGAAGGCAGGTAAGGCAGAGACTAGATTGAGAACTGGGTGATGGGCACTCTTCTGTTGACCTTTGATGCAGAGGGAAGAGAAAGTATGTGGATGAGAAGTTTATTCCCCCAGGGGATAGTGATTCATCAGGACTTGAGTGTCTCTTCCCGCCAAGCCTAGTGACATATGGAGCTTCAGGACAAAGATGGTATTTGGTTCTTTGTCTCTGTTTCTCTGTCTCCCTACTCCCCCACCTGTTCCCTGAATTACTCTTCAATCCTTTGCTTTCTTTTCTTCCCGTCTGTTCCTCAGGGATTCCTGCAGGAAGGGGGCAAGAGGGAAGACTGTGGTCAAGGCAACCCATAATCCATTGCTAGGAGAGGTGGCAGCTGCCCTTGGCAGGAGTTCACACTACAGACCCCTAGGGGAAGGGCTCCTGGCCAGCCAAGAACCCAATCATCTACTTTAGTGGGGGAGATTGGCAGACCATGGGCTTGGTGCCAGGCTGACGGAACAGACTTTCCACAGACTCAAGCCAGGAAATCTCTGCCCAGAGAGCAGCCACAACATTTATCTCATCCAAGGGCAGAGTTCCCACTGGCAAGAGAAGGGAATGGATTGGACTAGGTTGGATTAAGATCTGCTTAAGGAGTGTCCAGGGATAACTGCCTCCTATGGGGTTGAGAGGGGAAGGGATACCTCTGCCCACCTTGTATTCATAGTGCTGGGGTCCTTCTATTCATGACCAACAGTTCCCCTCATCTCTAGGCTGGTCAGCTTCCTATTTCTGAGTTTCTAAGGAAGAGAGGAGGGGAGATCAATGTGGTACAGTAGAAAGAGCTCTAGATTTGGACTCAGAGGATATAGGTTCCAATCTTGACTCTGCTCCTTACTACCTGTGTGACTTTGTCAAGTTACTCAAAGTTTTGGGTCCTCAGTGTCCTCAACTGTTAAGCAAAGGGATTGGACTAGCTCAAAAATCTGTGGTCCTTTTCAGAGCCTCTAAAGTCTGTAACTAAGAAGCATGGACCTTGGAGTCCCAGATCTTTTTCTCTCTGAAGGGGACCTATATCATCTATGTCTGTTTCTTCCTTCCCTTCCTTTTGGAGCATGCTTCTGTCTAGGGCATCAGACCTCAAGAGGCAATAGAGATTTGATAAGTTCTGGCCAGTGACTTTTATCCATACTAGAAATTCTACCCCTCTCCTTGGGGGAGCACTAGGTTAGATTTGGTGGGAAAGGGAAGACTTCTTGATGACAACTAAATGGTTTGGTGGACCAAGCACTGATCTGGGTTCAAATCCTCACTCTTCTCTGGTTCTGTGTGACCTTGGACAAGTCACTTTACTTCTTGGGGCCTCAGTTTACCTATCTATAAAATGGAGGGGTGGATCTTGAATGATCTTTAAGGATCCATTCAGCTCTAATAGTTAAACCTCTCAGGCCTTGGCAGGCAGGGCCCCCTGACCCATAGTAACACTGAGGACAGAAAATTTCTCCCAGCACAAAATCTGGTAATACTGATTATCCCTCGTGGTTCAGGATCTGCCTGGTGCTCTGGGCTCTTCTTCTAAAGACTATTCAGTTTCCCTCTCTTCCCCTTTCTCTTTCCCCAATCTCTCCTTCCCAGCACCACCACCCCTTACAATTTAGCTAATCTTAGGCAAATTACTGGCTCTTTGGGCTCAGTTTCCTCATCTGCAAAATGAAGAGATTGAACTAGAATGCTTTGAACTCTCTTACAGTTCTTAATCAAAGACCCCCTGATCCTCTGCTTCCTTCTCCTTTTCTGTATTTCTCCCAGCCCCAGTCCCTCTTTTCCTCCATCCATTATCTGCTCCTCTCCCCCATCTCCCACCAGAAGCTCCTCTCCCTGCAACTAGAGGCAGGGGGAACCACTATCCCAGCCTGCAGACCGGCTGACTGAAGCTCCCCACCCATCACTCCTGGCTTCTCAGGCCCTGATTTTGCTTTGACCATCTTTTTTCCCTTTGTGCCCAGGTCTCCCAGTCACCACCTGGCTTCCAGGCAGCAAAAGGGCCTAGGATTGATATGCAGCTTTCCCCAGCTTGGACCTGAAGGCACTTACCTCCCTCCATCCACTGAACAGGAGACCAAAGGCCACTGTCTGTAGCTCTTCTTCCTTTTCCTGCTGCCATCTCAGGGCTAGGGTCACTTTCCTATAATCACAACTCCTAGGCCAGAGTTACTCCACCTTTTTTTGTATGTCTTCTACATCTTTGGCAGTCTGGTAAAGCACCCTGAACTCTTACTGATATGTTTTAAATGCATAAAACAAAACACCTAGAATGACAAAGGACACCAAAGTTTGCTGAAAACCAAGATGTCTTTTTTTCCTCTGTACATTTTCACAGACCTCCTGAAATCTATCCACAGGACCCTTTGGGATTCATGGATCCTGGCTTATGAGCACCTGCTCCTAATAATAAAAAAATGTGAACTTTTTTGTTTTTTTGTTTGTTTGCTTTTGTTTTGTTTTGTTTTTGGAGGGGATAAGGCAGGGCAATTGAGATTAAGTGACTTGCCCAAGGTCACAGGACTAGTAAGTGTTAAGTGTTTGTAGTCGGATTTGAACTCAGGTCCTCCTGACTCCAGGGCCAGCGCTTTATTTACTGCGTCACCTAGCCTCCCCAAAATATGAACTTCTTAGCTTAGTGGCTCAAGCCCTTTGTGACCAGCCTCCAATCTAGCTTTCCTGTTTTCTTTGTATATTACTCTCTGCACACTCTATAACCTGGCCAAACTGTCTTCCTCAAACTGGTTGGTCCTGACTCCATGCCCAAGTGGCATTCTTTTCTTGCCTTTGCCTCTCAGTCAGGCAAGAAACATCTATTAACCATCTTCTGGTTGGCTAGGCTCTGTGCTAAGTCTTAGGGAGTCAAAGAAAGGTAAAAGTCCCACTCTCAACTTGTTCATAGTTAAAGGGGGAGAGGGCACGTGAATAACTAGGTACAAATAAGATATGAGAGGATAAATTGGAGATAAAAAGCAGGGGTGGGGCCTAGGACGAAGGGGATTAGGAAAGGCCTTCTCTACAAGGTGGGTTTTTAGACTTGAAGGAAGCCAGTAAGAGCAGTAGGCAGAGATGAGGAGGGAGAGCATTCCAGGAATGGGGGACAGCCAGGGCAAATGCCCAGAGTCAGGAGAAGAATGTCTGGATCCCGAGAGTATTTTGGAGAGTGTAAGGTAAGGAGACTGGGAAGGTAAGGGGGGGATAAGGGACAAGTTTATAAGGGGCTTTGAAGGCCAAACAGAGGATTTTGTAAATGATCCTGGAGGTGATAGTGAGTTGATTAAGTGGGGTAAGGGAGTGGACGGGGGAGGTTACACTTCAGGAAAATCTCATTGACAGCTGAGTGAAAGATGGACTGGAGTGGGGAGACACTTGTGGCAGGTAGAGCCACCAGCAGCGCCTTGTAATTGTCCAAGCATGAGGTGAGGACAGCCTGGACCAGAGTGGTGACATATCAGATGAGAGAATGAGACATATAAGAGTTATTATGAAGATCAAATTGACAGGCCTTGGCAACAGAACTGATGTGTGTGTTGGGAGACAGGCTGGGTGGTAAGAAAGAGTGAGGAGAGAGGGATGACAGATAGGTTTCAAGCCTGGGTGACTAGGACAATGGTGGCCTACTCTACAGTAATAGGGAAATTCTGAAAGAAGGAGGATTTGAGGGGAAAGATAATGAGTTGTTTTGGACATGTTGAGTTTAAACTTTCTCTAGGACACCTAATTGGGATGTCTGAAAGGGAAAAGTGAGATTGGAGGTCAGCAGGGAGATTGAAGCAGGAAAGGTAGATTTGTGAATCCTCAGCATGGAGATGGCAATTGAATCCAAGGGAGGTGATGAGACCAACAAGTGAAATAATATGGAAGATGAAGAGAAGAGTTCCCTGGACAGACCTCTGTGCTACAACCCATAGTTGTAATCATCACCTACCTTCAAGGATAGACTCATACATTAGTACCACAGGAATCCTTTCTTGAGTCTCCCTCCACCAACCAAAAGGTTGTTCTTCCAATCAACCTGTTTATACTTTTTCTTTTTAAATGTTTTGATTGATGTTCATTTATTTTATAAACTTCATTATCACTTCCCAACGATTTTTTTTAAATGGTAGTTAGATTAGAAAGGATTCATGAGTTGCTGTGACCTTTAAAATTTTTTCTATACATGACTAACCTTCTGGTGACTAGCTCTCTGGATTTAGTATGGTTGATCCTTAATGTTCAGACCCACAATGTGTTGCCAAGCTATCTTCCTCTGTGTCTTGGCAGAACCTGCCAGGGCTTACGTTCTGCTGGTATAGCCTTTGAGAGCACATAGTCACCTCCCCCACTGGGTGGAGGATCTAATGGAATGGAACTAATATTTACAATATATGCTATAAAGAGCACAATTTGATGTTTATGAAAATGCGCAGTTATCAAAAAAAGTAATATTTTTCAATCATGTCTGACTCTTTATGACCCCATTTGGGATTTTCTTTTTTTTTTTTAAACACATGCTTTATTAACTTCTGTTTTACATCATTCATTTCCCCCAGATTTTGAGTTACAATCATTTTCCCTCCATTATTCCCCTACCCAACATCCCAGCATAGCAGTCCCACAAGATATCGCTTCCTCCAATCTGCTCTCTCCCATACCTTCTCCCATACCCTCTTCGACTTTTCCATTAGAGGAAGGTGAATCTTTGTGTCCCAATGACTGCACATCTTATCTCCCAATTATAAGCAAAAGAGTATTAATAATAGTATTTATATATATTTGAAACATTTAATCTTAAGACCTCGAATTTCAGATCCATTTCCTTCCTCCCTTGTCACCCATTCCCTCTGGGGAGATAAGTAATTCAGTATATGTTGTACATGTCTAGCTATGCAAAACATTATCATAGTAGATATATTGTACAAGGCTGCTTATAATTCCCTCCCACTCATCCCACCCCCCACCTGGTCCATTCCCTACATGATCCTGTCCCTCTTCTATAGTGGGTACTTCCAACCTCTCCTCCCCCCAAGGATGCCCTCCCATCCATCATCCCTCCTCTCATCCCCCTTCCCCCTATTCTGCTGCAAGTTGAGATATTCCATTTAATATGTATGTCATTCTCTCCCTGGACCAAATTCAATGAGAATGTGGTTTTGACTTTTTTTTTCCTTCCTATTCTCCCTCTCCCTTGCAACCACTTCCCCTTGCTTCTTCTACATGAGATAGCTTATCCTACCCTGTCTTTCCCCATCTCCTCTTGCCACTTTCCTCTCTCACCTCATAATTTCATCCCTTGAGTATTCTCCCTTCCCAACAGATTCAACCTATGCCCTCTATCCATATATAACTGTAACCATATACACACACATTCACATATGAATTCATATGACCACACACCCTTCTTCCATTATTTTCATAGTGAGAAAGATATCATCAGTCACTGTTATTGCTTTTCCATATAGGAATGTAAATAGTTCAACTTTGATAAGTTCCTTTTGATTTCTTTTCCCTGATTACCTTCTCAGGCATCTCTTGCTTCTTGTGTCTGGATGTCAAATTTTCTATTCAATTCTGGTTTTTTCCTCAAGAATGCTTGAAAGTCCTCTATTCCACTGAATGACCATATTTTCCCCTGAAACAAAATACTCAGTTTTGCCAGGTAGGTGACCCTTGGGTTCATTCCCAGCTCTTTTGCCCTCTGGAATATCATATTCCATGCCCTTCGATCCCTCAGTGTAGAAGCTGCCAGGTCGTGGGCTATTCTGATTGTGTTTCCACAATATTGAAATTGTTTCTTCCCGGCTGCTTGTAGTATTTTCTCCTTGATCTGGGGATTCTGGAACCTGGCTATAATATTCCTGGGAGTTTTCTTTTTGGGATCTTTTTCAGGAGGTGATCTGTGGATTCTTTCAACCTCTATTTTGCCCTCTGGATCCAAAACATCAGGGCAATTTTCCTTGAGAATTTCTTGAAGGGTGATTTCTAGGTTCTTTCTTTGATCATGGCTTTCAGGTAGTCCAATAATTTTTAAATTATCTCTCCTGGATCTATTTTCCAGGTCAGTGGTTTTTCCCATGAGATATTTCACATTGCCTTCTATTCTTTCATTTGTTTGGATCTGCTTAACAGCATCTTGATTTCTCATAAAGTCACTAGCTTCCATTTGCTCCAGTCTAACTCTGAAGGAATGAATCTCCTCAGTGAACTTTGAGATTCTTTTTCCATCTGGCAAATTCGACTTTTTAAGGCATTCTTCTCCTCATTGCCCTTTTGGGCCTCCTTTGCCATTTGAGCTAGTCTATTTTTTAAGGTGTTGTTTTCCTCAGTCAGGCTGTTGACCCTCATTTCATACTTTTCCTGCATCCTTCTCATTTCTCTTTCCAATTTTTCCTCCACTTCTCTTATTTGATTTTTAAAGTCCTTCTTAAGGTCCTCTATGGCCTGCAACCCACTCATGTTTTCCCCTGGGGCTTTTGGAGCAGGACTTCTGACCTCACAGTCCTTTTCCCGCTCTATGCCCCCAAAATAGGAGTCTAGGGTTGCATTTTTCTGTTTCCTTTGCCTTGGCATGTTGCCACTTAATTGCTTGACTTTTGGGCTTGTTGCCACACTATGGCTTTAAGGCCAGATAGAGGAATTTTCGTCCCGAACGTGTGGGGGGCAACTTCCGTTTCTGGCAAGCTGTAAACCCACCCACAACTTCCACCCTAGATCACAATCCAGATCCAGGGAGGTTAAAGCAAAAGCGATTACCCCCCAAGACTGATCGCTGGATCTCCCTACAATTAATTGCAGGCCAGGAGCTGGAGCTGCCTCTGAAAACTACAAAATGGCGTGTCTCCTCAGTGGCTTCTAGCCCCCAGGGAAGGGAGCCGACGCATTCCCCAAATACTAGTCCCAAAGTCCATAGGACACTAACCTCTTACTTTGTCCTAGGCATGTCTATGTTGATAATTCTGGAGTTGCCACGGCTGCTGGTGTTCTGGGGTTCCTCCAGCCGGCTGCTGGCCCTGCCGCCCTGGGGCTAAAACCTCGGCTCACGCAGACCTGGGCTCTGCTCCGCTCGGCTCCCTGCGCTCTGAGCGCTGCCAGCTCCCAGACTGCTGCACTGGTCCTTCCTGCAGGGCTGCTGGGCTGTCCTCAGCAGGAGGAGGTTAGCTTCTCTGTGTCGTTCTGTGGGTGCTGGGGCTCCAGAAGTTGTTCAGAGTCCCCTTTTACATAGTTTGGGGGGAATCTGGGGGCAGAGTGGCTTGGATGAGCTGTTTCTACTCCGCCATCTTGGCTCCGCCCAGCCATTTGGGATTTTCTTGACAGAGATATTGGAGAAGTTTGCCATTTCCTTCTCTAGCTCATTATTTTACATATGGGGAAACTGAGGCAAACAGGGTTAAGTGACTTGCCATGGGTCATACAGCTAGTAAGTGTGTGAGGCCAGATGTGAACTCAGAAAGAGGATTCTTCCTGCCTCCAGGCCTGGCACTCTCCACTGTGCCATCTGGCTGTCCAGTTTTTTTTTAAAGTGTTCTTTTTCCCACCCCACCCCCTGTTCCATAACCTAGGAAGCTGCTTGTACTGTTCACTACTAGAAGCAGTTAGGCGGTGCAGTGGGTAGAATGCTGGGTCTGGAGTCAGACCTAAGTTCAAATCTGGCCTCAGATACTTCCTAACTGGGTGACTTTGGGCAAGTCACTTAACTTCTATCTGCCTCAATTTCCTTTACTATAAAATGAGGATAATAGCATCTACCTTCTAGAGTTGTTGTGAGGATCAAATGAGATTATATTTGTCATTAGCACAGAGCCTGCCACATAGTAGGTGCTTAACAATGTCGATTTCCTCCCCCCCACCCCCCCAGTCTTGTTTCTGGTCTTAGGTCAGCCTTCTGGAAGACAACAGAAATGATCAATATCAGAGGTGGGGACATAGGGTCATAGATCTGGATCTGGAAAGGAACTCAGAGGTTACTGAATCCAAGCTGCTCATTTTATAGATGAGGAAAATGAGATCACAAGGAGAGTAAACAGCAGAGGTCAGGCCCTCCTACTACAGACTTTGGGTTCTCTGTGCTGCATGGGGTAGCTTCTCTACAGATCTGGGTACAAACTCTAAACAGTCTGCAATTCCAAGGAGTTGAAGTAAAAATAACATGCAGCTTTACTGGTAAATCTCACCTACAGGCTATTTACTCACATTTACATAATTATTCATTCACCAAAAAAAGTCCTGATAGGGAAGATGAGGAGACTGAGACTCTGATCATGAAATTACTTGTTCAGTCCTACAGCTAGTAAGGATCAAAGACAGGATTTGAACTCAGACCTCTGACCTAAAGGCAGGTGTGCTTTCTACAAAATGAATCTGTCCTGTTCAGACTCCCAAAGGTCAGGGACTGGGCCTTAGAAGCAAAACTTCGGACAGAATCATAGATTTAGAATTTCAAGGGACTTTAGAATCCATTGAGTCCAACCCCTTCATTTTTCAGAAGAGGAAAATGAGGGATATGAAAGTTAAATGAATTGACCAAGGTCTCACAGTTAGTAAATATTTGAGGTGGTATTTGAACCTAGGCCTTACTGATTCTAAGTCCAGTTTCCTATCCACTGAGTACAAATACCTCCTTCAGAATAGGTGCTTGGGGGTGGGGGTGGGGCCAGGTGGCACAGTGAATAGAGCACTGGCCCTGGAGTCAGGAGGACATGAGTTCAAATCCAGCAGACACTTAGCACTTACTAGCCGTGTGACCTTGGGCAAGTCACTTAACCCCAATTGCCCTGCCTTCCCCCCTCTGCCAAAAAAAAAAAGATAAAAAAAAAGAATAGGTGCTTGGCAAATTTCCTCATCTCTACCCTAAGCAGTTTGGAATACATACTCCTCCCCTTCCTCCCAACACTCCCACCACCACTACTCTTGTTTTGTTTGCTTTAGGGCAGTTGGCGTTAGGTGACTTGCCCAAGGTCACATGGCTAGTTTTTTGTGTTGAGTGTCTACGGCCGGATTTGAACTCAGGTCCTCTTGACTCCAGGGCCAGTGCTCTATTCACTGCACCACCTAGCCACCCCCCCTCAGCTACTCTTATTGTTACTACTACTCCCACCACCACCACCACCACCAAGACTACTACTCTTACTATTGCTACTACTACCGTTACTACTCTTCTTACTCCTACTCCTACTCCTACCACCACTACTTCCATTAGTTCTACTATCACCATTATCATCACCTCCAATGGTAGTAGTAGTAGCAGCAGTAGTAATAATAGTAGTAGTAGTAGTAGTAGTAGCAGCAGCAGTAGTAGCAGCAGCAGCAGTAGTAGTAGCAGCAGTAGTAATAATAGTAGTAGTAGTAGCAGCAGCAGCAGTAGCAGCAGCAGTAGTAATAATAGTAGTAGCAGCAGTAGTAGCAGCAGCAGTAGTAGTAGCAGTAGTAGTAATAATAGTAGTAGTAGTAGTAGCACCAGCAGCAGTAGTAATAATAGTAGTAGCAGCAGTAGTAGCAGCAGCAGCAGTAGTAGCAGCAGCAGTAGTAATAATAGTAGTAGCAGCAGTAGTAGCAGCAGCAGTAGTAATAATAGTAGTAGCAGCAGTAGTAGCAGCAGCAGTAGTAATAGTAGTAGTAGTAGTAGCAGCAGCAGCAGTAGTAGTAGCAGCAGTAGTAATAATAGTAGTAGCAGCAGTAGTAGCAGCAGCAGTAGTAGTAGCAGCAGTAGTAATAATAGTAGTAGCAGCAGTAGTAGCAGCAGCAGTAGTAATAGTAGTAGTAGTAGTAGCAGCAGCAGCAGTAGTAGTAGCAGCAGTAGTAATAATAGTAGCAGCAGCAGTAGTAGCAGCAGCAGTAGTAATAATAGTAGTAGCAGCAGTAGTAGCAGCAGCAGTAGTAGTAGCAGTAGTAGTAATAATAGTAGTAGTAGTAGTAGCACCAGCAGCAGTAGTAATAATAGTAGTAGCAGCAGTAGTAGCAGCAGCAGCAGTAGTAGCAGCAGCAGTAGTAATAATAGTAGTAGCAGCAGTAGTAGCAGCAGCAGTAGTAATAATAGTAGTAGCAGCAGTAGTAGCAGCAGCAGTAGTAATAGTAGTAGTAGTAGTAGCAGCAGCAGCAGTAGTAGTAGCAGCAGTAGTAATAATAGTAGCAGCAGCAGTAGTAGCAGCAGCAGTAGTAATAATAGTAGTAGCAGCAGTAGTAGCAGCAGCAGTAGTAATAGTAGTAGTAGTAGTAGCAGCAGCAGCAGTAGTAGTAGCAGCAGTAGTAATAATAGTAGCAGCAGCAGTAGTAGCAGCAGCAGTAGTAACAGTAGTAGTAGTAGTAGTAGTAGTAGTAGCAGCAGCAGCAGTAGTAGTAATAGTAGCGAGAGAAGTAGGAGTAGTAGGAACAGTGATGGTGGTAGTAGTGTTGATGGTAACTGTATTAGTGTTTTTCCTGGGAAAAGTCTATTTTCTCTGCTGTCCTCCCCTCTTCCTATTCTCACACCTATGAAAGAATGTAGAACATTGGACCACAGGAAAGATACACGTTTTACCAGTTGACTAAGATCAGAAAGTGGCCTTCTCCCCACTTGCCCTGACAGGCCTTGAAAAGAGTTGTTCATTGGGTCACTTCTAGCCCTGCCAGCTCTTCCCTAGGGGGAGGAATATAAGGGAGGTTGGAAGGGGTGGAGGTGGAGCTAGGGGTATAAAGATATATCAGAACTCAGGAGACTCAAGCTATGGGTCTTTTGATCCTTTGAGCAGGGAAAATCCTATGAATGGGGCCCTGTGTAGCCAAAAGACATTCTCTGTGTAAGAGAGAGAGAGAGAGAAAGGTCAAGATTCACCTTGAGCTGAGTGGCTTCCAATTAACCCCTGGGGTCATAGACCCTAATTCCCAAAGCTCTTTCCTTGGTTCCCACCCAGGGAGACCCCCCACAGAAGTTCAGAGCTGCAGTCCCATTATAGCTCCAAGAAAAAAAAAACCAAACCCAAAACAAGGCTTGGACGTTGAAAGGTCTTTCCAGGCAGCCCCTCTGGCTATCACTGCTTCCCTTGGGTCTTTTCAACTGAGCTGTTGTGTTTTGTTACTAGTTGTTTCTGCCCATCAGATCCTTGTGTTTTGGATTATTCCTCCCACCCCCCTGCCCCAGATGTATGAGCTTACATTTTTTCAAGATGAATCTCATCATGTTATTTCCTGCCCACATTTCTAACTTCTTGTGGTCCCTCCAGAACATTCCCCTGTCCTCACAGTCAGGAAATCTCTCAGGGTAGAGTCTTCTGAAAAGTTGATTGAAATGCTTTTTAATCCCCACATCCTGGCTCTTAATGAGCACACTGGAGAAGACAGGGCCTAACCCTGACCCTTGCAGCTCCCAGTTCTCCTCCTGGCAGAGCTGAGGCAGGCCGCTCCATTTCCTAGTTGCTGGACCATGTAACTAGGAATGATCCCAGCCAACGTAAAGGACTGTCAGTAACATTTCAACAGAGCCTGACTCCAAATGACCGATGCAGAACATCTGGGCAGCATTCCCTCCCTGCCACAGGCTCCCTCAGTATAAGACAGAGTTCCTGCAAATAGCCACACCTTTTTGGTCTAGGCTTCTGCTTCTGGCTGTGGAGGGTGGGGGGGAGGGGGGTCCTCACAGCTAGGCTAGGAGTATGAGTATTTCTTTTTCCCAGCTGCCCAGTCTAGTCTACCACACTTGAAGGAAAGTGAGGCAGTAGGAAGATAATTGCTCTGGGAATTGGGAAATGAGGGACTGTGTGGTGGAAAAGGCATGGGACAAGAGTTGGAGGACCCAGGTTCACATTTTGGTTCTGCCACTTATTCACTGAGTAACCTTGAAGAAGACCTAAGCTCTCTGGGCTTCAGTTTCTTCACCTGTAAAATGGGTGGGAACACCTTGATCTCTGAAACTTATTTTCATGCTGACAGTCTAGAGTTGATGCCCTTTCAACTTCTTCGTTCAGAGGTACTACCTAACCAGCCCTGTTCTAACTTCCCTAGCTTCCCCTGGCTCTTTCTTGAAAACCTTGATCTCTTATTCTATCCCTTGGCTCTCCTGAGGCTGAGTTGTGCCACTTGATGGGCAAGGGAGTGAAAACTATATGTCACTGGATCCAGACCATGCTTTACATGCTAGCCATCCACCAAGAAACTAGGACCTGCCTGGGCATCTTGGTATCTGCCGGTAGTATGCACTGCTGTCCTCTTCCCCCATCACTCCAAACTATGGTTACTATTGAAAAGGCCAAGGCTACCACTTTCTCATGTCTTTATTCATAATCCCTATGACCACTAGGATCCAAATTCTCTTCCTCTAGGCCCCACTCCTCTCTCTGTGCTGTATCTCGCAATACGAATTTAATTTCTTTGAGAGAAAGGACTGTCTTATCTTTGCCTGTGGATCCCCAGGGTTTAGTGTTGTGTGTATGTGTTCAGTTGTTTCAGTCATGTCTGTCTCTTTGTGACCCCATTTGGAGTTTTCTTGGCAAAGATACTGAAGTGCTTTGCTATTTCCTTCTTCAGCTTATTGTATAGATGAGAAAACTGAGGCAAATAGGGTAAAGTGACTAGTCCAGGGTCACACTGCCCAGTAAGTGTATGAGGCCAAATTTGAACTCAGGAAGATGAGTCTTTCTGCCTCTAAGCCTGGTACTCTATCTACTGTGCTACCTAGCTGCCCAGGGCCTAGAGAATAGCAGGTACTTAATGAATTCTTGTTTATTCATTCAGGATGAAAAAGAAGGCTTGGTGAGGCTTTGCTTGTCTAAGCAGGTAATATTAACTTTGCTTTATTTCTAAAAGTGGTTGCTATATTCCTAGAGGGTTGCAATATTAGTATTTTTGTTTCCAGGACCCAATCAATCTGCCCTGAGTCTCAGTTTCTCCATTAGTAAAATGGGAACAATAACCCTATCTCTATAGAATATTTTGAGAATTCATTAACTTCTAGAAAGCAGTGGACAAAACTCTCCCAGAGTAGAAAGTGGCCTTTGAACAAACAGGTTTTTCCTCCCAGGCTCTGGACCTCTTCTCTTCTCAGGATTCTCTCTCTCTCTCTCTCTCTCTCTCTCTCTCTCTCTCTCTCTCTCTCTCTCTCTCTCTTTCATCTATTCCTATGCCTTCAATTATCACCTCTAAGCAGATGTCTACCCAAATCTATATATTCAGACAGAACTGAAATCCCACACCACTTAATTGATTGTTCAGTATTTCTATCTGGGTACCCTGCTAGCATCTCAAACTAACATGTCCAAAATAGAACTGTTTATCTTTCCCTGCCCAAACTCTGTCCCCCACATTTTTCAGACTTTCCGATTTCTTTTGGTGTCACCACCATTTTTCTAATTTTTCAAACCCATAACCCAGGTGTCATCTCTCATTATTCCCCAAATTCAATCAGTTGCCAAGCCTTATCAGTTTTACTTCTCCAACCTTTATTCCATCTGTTCTTCATTGCCATTCATTTAATCACAAATTCAGATCACTGGCTTACCTCTCACATGGATTATTATAATAGTCTCATTCAAATCAGTAAGCATTTACTAAGCTCCTATTATATGTCAGACACTGTGCTAGGCACTGAAGATACCAAGACAAAAGTGAAATAGTCCCTGCCCTCAAGAAGCTTATGTTATATAGGAGAGCTTACATTTTAGGTACACAGATAGGTAAAGACAGTAGATTGGTAGATAGATTGATGGATAGACAGGTATATATATACAAATGTGTGTGTATACACACATACACACATGTATGTATGTGTATTTATGTATACACACAAGTAATTTGGAGGAGGTAGAATACTAGAAAAGGCATCTACCAGCAGATGTCACTTAAGTTGAGTCTTTTTTTTTTGGAGGGGGAAGCCAGGGCAATTGGGGTTAAGTGACTTGCCCAAGGTCACATGGCTAGTAAGTGTTAAGTGTCTGAGACTGGATTTGAACTTAAGTTCTCCCTACTCCAGGGCTATTCACTGCACAACCTAGCTGCTCCTTAAGTTGAGTCTTAAAGGGAGTGGGGGCAGATGGCAGAGAAAAAACAGAGACTCACCTGAGCTCTTCCCAAAATTCCTCCAGCCACCTTTAAATAAGGCCATCAAACAATTCCTTGGGCAGTAAAACTCACAAAAGGATGGGGTCAAATAATTTCCCAGCCAAAGACAACTTAGAAGGTCAGCAAGAAAGGTCTGTCATATGTGGGTGAGAGTGAAGCATAGTACAGCACAAGCTATGCCAACCCTGACCCTGGTCCAGTCCCAGAGAACCAGGAGCAGCTACTTCCAGAACTCTCAGACCTACAGGTAGTAAGGGAGTCAAGTAACTGGTCAGAAGGAAATTACAGGGGTCTCTTTGCTAGCACTAAGGCATGGACTTTGTCCATATTCAGATCTGGGTCATGGTCCTGGGTAACAGTCTCAGGGGGAGGAGGAGCACTATCATAGCAGAGTTTACAGCAACAGTGGAGCATGAACTCTCCTCACAGTTTTAGGGCAGAAAAGAGTGCTTATGGTCACTCAGAGACCAGAGAACAGGGCAGGAGAACAGTAAATACACTTCTCCTTATATCACATGACCTTGGAAGAACTAGAAACATACAGGTCCTTAGAAGTCTCTCTGAAAACAACTGCACAAAACCCCTGAAGCTTGGGACAGTGTACCCTCTACCCTGGAAGCAGAGATCTACTTTAATGCAGAGTTAAAGGCCAAGAAATAGGCTGGGAGGGGGAGGAGCCAAGATGGTGGCACAGAAGCAGGAAAACTCCATGAGCTTCCCCCATAACCACCTCAAATACCTATAAAATGTGACTCTAAACAAATTTTAGCTCTGCACAACCCACAGAGTGACAGAGAAAAACAAATCTCCCACTGAAGGCAGGCCAGCAGGAAGGGTCCATCACAGTGTTCTGGGAGCCACCCAGCCCCACAGGAGCCTGTGGTTTTAGTCCCAGGGCAGCCCCAACCAGCAGTGGCTAGAGCAGACCTCGGGAGAATGGATCACCAGCAGCTGTGGTGGTTTCCAGATTTATCAACACATAAATGCCAAAGACAAAGTAAAAGGTCAGTGTGGAACTCTGTTGGAACTGTGGGGGATGGAGGTACAGTCTGGCCTCTGCCCCCTGAGTGAGAAGCTGCAGAGGCACGGCAGCCATAAAGCTGCCTCTAGATAGTTGCTTCAGACCTCTTGGCCTGCAGATCATAGGGGAAGCCAAGCGACCATTCAGAGGGTAATCATTCTTGCTTTAACCTGTCTGTATCTGGATCATGGTCTTAGGTGGTGGTCCTGAGGTGTGTGACCAGTGAGCCAGAGCATGTGGGGGCTGTAGAGATGGCACCCCCCTCATAGCTCTGGCATCTGTGAAAACCCCAGCAATTTGGGACAAAGCTCTCCCCCCTGGAAGCAGAGTTCTACTGTAGCAAAGAGCTCAAAAGTCAAATAATTGAGTGGCAACATGAGCAAGCAAAGGAAGCAAAGCAAGCATAGCAATCCAACTTTAGATTCATTTTGGGGGGACAAATAAGAATAAAGCATGGAATGGGAGGAAGACAATGAAGTCAGAACTCCTGCACCAAAAGCTTCCAAGAAAAATATGAATTGGTTATAGGCCGTGGAGGAGCTCAAGAAAGATTTTAAAAATCAAGTATGAGAAGTGGAGGAAAATTGGGAAGAGAAATGAGAATGATGCAAGAAAATCATGAAAAGAGAGTCAACAACCTGACTGAAGAAAATAACACATTAAAAAACAGATTAACTCAAATGGCAAAAGAGGCCCAAAAAGCCAATGAGGAGAAGAATGCCTTAAAAAGCCAAATTTGCCAGATGGAAAAAGAATTTCAAAAGCTCACTGAAGAGAATAATTTCTTCAGAACTAGATTGGAGTAAATGGAAGCTAATGACTTTATGAGAAATCAATATACTATTAAACAGATCCAAACAAATGAAAAAATAGAAGGCAATCTTAAATAAATCATTGGAAAAACCACTGACATGGAAAATAGATCCAGGAGAGATAATTTAAAAATTATTGGACTACCTGAAAGCCATGATCAAAAAAAGAACCTAGAAATCATCCTTCAAGAAATTCTCAAGGAAAATGGCCCTGATATTTTTTCCCCAAAACATAACTAATATGGGACTGTTTTGCAAGACTACACATGTATAACATATATAAAATTTCTTGCCCTTTCAATGAGGGGAGAGGGGAGGAAAGAAGGGAATTTGGAGCTCAAAAAAAACCAAATGTTAAAAATTGTCTTCCCATCTTACTGGGGGAAAATAAAATGCTAAATAAAAAATACATAAAGAAGATGACAGAAAAAAGAGTAAAAAAACAAAACAAAAAGGGAGTCAGGGATTCCAAGGACAGGGATAAGGAGGGAGAATATTCCAAGTATGGTGGACAGTCTGTGGAAAGGCATGGAGTAAAGAGATTGTCCTATGTAAGAAACAGGAAGTTTGCCAGTTTGAATGTACCACAGAATAGATTAAGGGGAGTAATGTGCAATACTGTAAAGATAGTCTGGAGCCAGATAATAGAGGGCTTCAAATGTCAGACAGAGGACTCAGTATTTGATCCTAGAAGCAATAAGGAATGATGGAAGCTTTCTTAACAGGGTACATGGTCAGACAATATCAATTTGGCAGGTATATAGAGGATGAATTGAAGAGGGTAGAAACAGGAGGCAAAGAGATATCATTAGAAGTTTATTGCAAGAGTCCATGTGAAAGGTGATGAGGACCTTAATGAGGTGGTTTCCGAGAGAGCAGAGAAAAGGTAACAGATGCCAGAGATGTTATAAAGATAGAATCGACAAGGCTTGACAACTGATGAGATGTTTGGAGTTAAGGGGAGTAAAGAGACAAATATGAATCTGAGGTCACAAAACAGGGTTGCTGGAAGAATGGCAATGCTGCCACAGAAATAAGAACATTAGGGAAAGGGATATGTTTGGGGAGAAAAGGCATGATTTCTGCTTTGAAAATGTTGACTTTGAGAGATCTATGGAGCTTCCATGTAGAGATAACAATCAGGCAGCTAGTAATATGTGACTGAGGTTCAGAAGAGGGGCTAAGATTAGATATTGATCTTAGAATTACCTACACATAGATAATATTTCAATCCATGGGTGCTGATGAGATCCCAAAGAGAGTAGAAAACCCAGGAAAGAATTCTGGGATACTCCCATGGTGTGGAACCATAGGCTGGCATAGAGCTATGAGATGAGCGGGTCATGAAGGAAGGGGGAAGGTCCAGTGAGAACAATTTCTCCAGGTGTTCCAGCACAGCTGGCCAATGGTCCATAGAGGGCTATGGGTGGGAGATAGATAATGAACCTGCAAAGAAGAATTGTTTAAGCAGATAGGAAGAGAACCAAGAGAGAGGATTGCAACAAAAATCCAGACTAGAGAAAGTATCCAGAAGGGAATGATCAACTGCAGTAAATGATGCAGATCTAGGCAGCTAGGTCATGACTTGGGCAAGTCATTTAACCTCTTAGTCTGTTTCTTCATCTGTAAAATAGGGACAATAGCACCATTCTAACAGGGTGTTGTGAGGATCAAATGAGACAACAGATGCTATCTCTGCAAACTTAATGTGCTATATAAATTCTAGTTTATAAATTCTAATTTATTAGATCTAATTTCCTTTTCTTATTCTTCTTCCTTTTTTGATGACCTGTAGCATTTCACACTGGTGATCACCTTCTCCTGGTACTCTGTCATTTCCAGGTCTCTCTTGGTTTTTCTCTTTCCTATATGACAACTCTTCAGTCTCCATTGTTCAATCTTCTATGTCACACCCACTAACCATGGCTGTGGTAACCATGTTTACCTCTGGTTGACTAATTGATAATCAAAAAGGAACATGCCAGATGGGGGCTTATAAGCAACAATATTGCAAAAATCTCAACTTCCCAGAATTACTCTTAGAATTCTAAGGGGACACACTACTTTCCCAATTACCACCCACTGGGAAAGTAGGCCTGGAGAAGATGTTAAACAGGGAAGTCCCAGATGCAGAGTTTTCTTTTTTCCTTCATGCTACCTTACTTGGTAATCTCAGCAGTTCTCATGGGATCAATTATAATCTCTATGCATCTGGGGCCTATATATATTATATATATATATATATATATATATATATATATATATATATATATATATATATATATATATATCTGTCCCTAACTGCCCTCCTGAGCTCTAGGCCCTTATTACCAACTGCATATTAGACATCTTTAAATCAAAATGTCCAAAACAGGACTCATCTTTTATCCCAAGCCCTCCCTTTGTCCAAAGATCCCTGTTAGGTCACTACCATCCTCAGAGTTACTCAGGTTTCCACCCTTGATGTCAGCCTTAACTCCTCATTCTCACTTATCCCCATAACCAATCTGTTGCCAAATCTGATTATCGTTTCTACTTTCAGAGCATCTCTCAAATATGTCCCCATCTTTCCTCTCATTAGTCACTATTCTAGTTCAGGCCCTTATCACCTCTTATTCTGACTATTGTAATAATGTATTTCCTAGTTTCAGCCTCAAGTCTTTTCACAAGCCAATGCATCCTCTTTTAAGCTGCCAAAGTTATTTTCCTAAAGCTTAGACCTGACCAGGTCATACATGTTCCATTCAATAAAATCCGGTGGTTCCCTATTGCCTCTGCGACCCAATATAAAATTCTCTTTTTGACTTTTAATGCCCTTCCAAACCTGGCCCCTTCTTATACTTTATGACTCTTCCACTACAATTCAGTTACACTGGCCAGCTTGACTTATCTTACACAAAACACTCCATTTTCCATCTTTGTATTAGCTGTTCCCATGTCAGGAATGCTTCCCTTCACCTCTGCCTCTTAGATTCCCTAACTTCCTTCAAGAAGTTAACCCAAATGCAACCCTCTACATGAGGTCTTTCCTGGCATCCTCAGCTACTAGAGCCTTCCTTCCATTCACTCTTATATATCTTGTATGTTTCTAGTTATTTACATTTCCCCCTTTATCCCCACTTAGAATGTAAGCTCCTTGAGGGCAAAGATTGGTTTTGCCTTCCTTTGTATCCTCAGCACTTAGCACAGTGGTTGGCATGTAGGAAACACTTAATAGCTCCTTGTTGACTATAAGAGAAATCAAGAGAGATAAGGACTGAGAAAAGACCATTGGATTTATCAGTAAAGAGACAATTCGGGACCTTGGAGAGAGTCATTTTGGTTAGTGGTGGGAACGGAAACCAGATTACAAGAAGTGGGAGGTGAGAAAGTGGAGGCAGTGAGTGTTTTTTCCCCAGGAGTTTGGCTATGAATGGGAGGAGAGACATAGGAGAATAGCCTGAAGGGATGGTAAAGCTTGTGGTTTTAAAAATTTTTTTATTTTAAGAATAGGGAGACCTGAGTACATTTGTAGGCAGCCAAGAAGGAGCCAATGGATAGGGAGAGGTAAAAAATTAGGGAGAGTTTTGGAGATAATTGAAATAAGCTCCTGTAAGAACCCAGGAGGGAATGAGATCAAAGGTAGAAGGTAGCTTTTGCATTGACCAGAAGAAGGGCCATCTAATCCTCAGAGGTTAGAGCAAAGGAAGACAGAATGAGAACTAGTCATTCAGCCTCTGTCATATAGACTCCTTCAGAATTTTATTTATAATCTTAAACAATACAAAAACAAGTGGTATGTATCATTAATATCATTGTCATTATTTTCATTTACATCTGTATCAACATCACAATCCTCATTGACTTCACCCATTGTTGCCAACATCAGTATTTTGTTTAAATATCTACATCTACTTCTTTTTTTGTTTGTTTGTTTTTGTTGTTTTTTGGAGGGCAGTTGGGGTTAAGTGACTTGCCCAAGGTCATACAGCTAGCAAGTGTTAAATGTCAGGCCAGATTTGAACTCAGGTCTTCCTGACTCCAGGGCCAGTGCTCTATTCACTGCGCCACCTAGCTGCCCCTATCTACTTCTTTTTAAGATGCTAGGAGAATTAAGGGAAAAGCCTATGTTGGTGCAGTGGAGAGAGCACTTGGGTGAAGAGTTAGGAAGACCTGAGTTCAAATTCAGCCTCAGACACTGCTTAGCTATATTATCCTGGGCAAGTCATTTAACCTTGTTTGCCTCAGTTTTCTCATCTGTAAAATAAGCTGGAGAAGGAAATGACCAATCACTCCTGTATCTTTGCCAATAAAACCCCAAAAAGAGTCATGTAGAGTTGGATATGACAGAAAAGACCAAACAACAACAAAGTTATGGGGATCTGTTCTTGGCCCAGTTCTGCTAAATGACTTTTAAAAAGTTTTATTTGTTTTTATATCATAGTCATTTCTGGAAATATCTCTTTCCTCCTCCACAAGTTGAACTTTGCCTTATGACAAAGAAAAACGGTTAAGTAAAAGCCATAGTGACTGCTTCTGACAATGTGCTCAACATTCTCGTCCCATGGTCCCCTCCATTCCTCCCAAGAGGAAGGGGGTGTTTCCTCATCTATTCCAGGGTCAAGATGGGTTATTATAGATATTGATTTTTGTGCTCATTTCTTTATTTTAAATTTATTTGTTAATTTATATACCTAGTTATGCATTTATTCTATTTATTTATTTATTTATTTGTTTGTTCATTCATTTATTTAAGACTAGGCCTCCTTATCTCATCCAGGCTGGAAGTGGAGGGGCTACTATAAGCTCCGATTGGCTTTGACCAGTTCCATTTCTGACCTGGACAAGTTCTCCCCTCCTTAGGCAAACTGCCAGCCTCTCAACTCCCATGGGCTCACCATAGCAATGCTTAAGACACCTGAATAGCATAGTCCACCATTACCCAGAACTCCCCAACTCAAGAGATCCCCAGTTAACATCACCAACTCACCCAGCTTTTGCTATAAAACCTCCAAGATTGTGGGAGCTGAATCTAACACAATAGATTTCAGTTGGGATCAATGAAAAATCCTAAAATTAAAAACAAAAAGAAAAATCAAATGTACATAGACAGAACAATGAAGGGATGCTTAGATAGTTTATGTGAAAAGAGTCTGGGTGTTTTAGTGGACAACAAGCTCAGTGTGTATGACAAAGCATCTAAAAACAGCTAGAGTGATCTTTGGCCACGTTAAGAGAAATGTGTGGTGTCCAGACCGAGAATGTGGTAGTTCTGCTGTTCTCTGCCCTGATTGGGCCACATCTGGAGAACTGTATTCAGCTCAGTTTAGAAAGGACAAAGACAAGTTAAGGTCTGACCAGAGGAGGGCAGAGGAGGCCATATGAGGATCCACAGAGAGAACTGGTAATGTTTAGCCTGGAGAAGAGAAAACTGGAGAAGGAGGAGGAGAGGGGAGGAAGTTTTGGGTATGATATACATCTTCAATTACTTTAAGGGCTATAATATGGAAGAAGAACTATAGGCAGCTAGGTTGTGCAGTAGATAGAGGGCTAGGCTTGAAATCAGGAAGACCTGGGTTCAAACCCAACCTCAGATATATAGCCAGTTGTGTGACCCTGGACAAATCATGTAACCTCAGTTTTCTCAACTGTAAAATGCGAATAACTACCTCTTACTTCCCAGTGTCAAATGAGATATTTGTTGTTAGCAGGATTTTTACTGATTCAGTCTCCAACCTGAGAATGCTTGGAGTCTCACAAAGTAGGTTTAGAGTGCCAATAATCAAGTAGCTTAATTAATCCATTTCAGAGTGCGGAATGTTCTCTTAGCTGAAGTAAAAGCACAGGTTATATACTTAAATCACAACTGGGAAAGAAGAGGGAAGATGGATTACAAACAATCACTTAGTGGTTTCCCATGAGAAACCCTTAAGTCTAACAATGCAGCAATTCTAGAGTCGAGTCTTTGGGAGTTGTGACCACCTCCTCTAAAGTATAAAACCAGAGTTCTTGACGGGAACAGGTTCTTCAATCTTTGATTCACTTCACTTAAGGTCCAGTGATTGTTGGCGTTATCAGAGTTTTGATTAATTGGTTTAAACTGCATTGTGAGCTCTGACTCCCAAGCCAGAGAGGCAGCTCTTAAGAAAACAAAATTATTAGTATATTTATTACACATATGATATAGATTAATATGAAAATTAGAAATTCCTTTCTCACTGTAAAGTGCTTTGCAAACCTGCAAGACCAAAGAAATGTTAGCAGTTATTATGAATCATCCAGCTTGTCCCCAGAGGGCAGAACTAAGCATATGGGTAATAGATGAAATTGTAGAGGAAGATTTGGGTCCAAAATAAGGAAGCTTTTCCTGAAGCCTGAAGTGTCTCAAAGTAGAATGGACTGCCTTTAGAGATAGTGAGTTAGTCTGTACTGGAAATTTTCAGGTGCAGACTGGTTAAAGTTCACCTAAACACTTCTTAGAAAAAGTTGTCAAGGGCCTTCCAGTTGGGGGTTGCTTTGCCCTCTGAGGTTCCTTCCAATTCTGAAAGGCTATAGTTCTATGATAAGAAAACAGGTCCCTGACCTAAAATAGTTTACATCTATGCCTGGAAAATATGTAAATATATAAAAGAAATGCATAAACCAGCCCATGATTCATGAGAGTTGAAGGGTAGAGTATGCCAAGAGTGGGGGAAGGAGCGTGTGATTAGGACTGGGTGGAGGAGGATTGAGAGCCAAGACCGGAAGGAGAGAAGCAGGGAGGACAGCAGAGTTAGGGGACCAGGGTAGGCAGGACAAATAGCTTATCCAAAAATTCTAAGTGGGGTCCAGCAAGGGATGGCAGGGAACTAGAGGCATCTTGGTCTGACTGGATTGGAGGGCAGGGGACCAAGCTGTGGTGGAGGATGAGGTCAGTCAGATGACGGGCTGCCAAGCAGTGAAGGACCTTGAAACACATGATAGGAACCTGGAGCCAAATCAGAGACGATCTGTCTCTTTAGCCTTTTGCCAAACGATTCCTTGAATTAGGACGTCTCTAGTTTTCAGTTCCATGAGGGAATGTTTTCCCCAGTTCCATGGACAGATCAGCTCCACAGACTCCTAAGACTTGAATATATGTATCTCCAGGCTAATATTCTTGTGCTTAAATAGCCTTTTCTGCTTCCCTTTTAGGACAATCTTTTGGCCCCAGATGACTTTTGCTAATAATGATAATAATAAAAATTATATATAACATAATAATAAAGAGTAATGATAGCTAGCATTTGTGTGTGTGTGTGTGTGTGTGTGTGTGTGTGTGTGTGTGTGTGTTGTATTTCCCCAGTAGAATGTAAGCTTGTTGCAGGCAGGAACCTGGCAATTTTTTTTTAGCTGACCTATGACTTGGGGTTAAAGAACTTTTTACCAATGAAAGTTGCCACTTGCTCTGCAATTGACAACTTAAGAGAGTTTCCTGGGGCATACTGAGAAGTTAAGTGACTTGCTCAGGGCCACACAGCCATGATGTGTCAGAGTTGAGTGAGTCAAAACTCAAACCAGGGTCTTCCTGATTCTGAGGCCAATTCTCCATTCCATAAAAGTTTCTTGAACTGAATTGAATGGGTGAATAAACTGCTAAAAAGTAGTTTTCACAATGACTCTATGAACCAGCTGATACAAGTGGCTAGTCCCTAATTTTCTGAGCCTTTAAAATGGATTTTATTGTCAAGGGGAATAAATAAATGTTATAGCCT
Source organism: Gymnobelideus leadbeateri (assembly GCA_011680675.1). Classification (NCBI taxonomy): domain Eukaryota; kingdom Metazoa; phylum Chordata; class Mammalia; order Diprotodontia; family Petauridae; genus Gymnobelideus; species Gymnobelideus leadbeateri. Next base: position 1,311,833 of record WOXC01008097.1, read on the forward strand.
TAAAGGGAGGGTTTGGCTCTTAAAACCAGGCTTCTCAAAATTAAATATAAGGTAAGCTGTGGCTTCAAGAGGCTTATGATATCAATATGGGCATGTGTAAAAAATTAGAGAAAAAACTGAGGCCAATATGAGTCATCTTTGTCATTATGATCATCAGAGCAGAGAGATGGCCACCTGGGAAGGTCTTTGGTTGTGCCAAAAGCTTCATGACCCCATTTGAGGCTTTCTCTGCAAAGATACTAGAACAGTTTGCCATTTCCTCCTCGAGTCCAACTTACAGATGAAGAAACTGAGGCAAACAGGGTTAAGTGACTTGCCCAAGATCACACATTTAGTAAGTGTCTGAGGCCAGATTTGAACTCATGAAGATGAGTCTTCCTGACTCTAGGCCCAGCACTCTATCCATTGAGCCTTCACTAGATATGGCCTTGAAGCAAGTGTAGATAGAATCTGAATCAGAGAAAGGAAGGAGGAAATAATGTGAACAAAGGTGTTGGAGGTAAGAATGAATATGTCATATTGAGGTGACCAGAAGGACCTGAATTAGAGGGCGCTGTGTCCAATGGTAGCCATATAGAGGGGAGTGGAGGGGGGTGGGGTAGAAGGAAGGAAGGAAAAAAAAGAAAAACAAACAAATTCACACAACTTTAGTATATATGTGAAGGAGTATATGTAAATATAATAGATTTGCATTCACGTGAAATCATCTTTTTTATTATATTATATTATGGAAATGCTTATTTTATCCCATAAATTAAAAAGAAAATAAATTTTAAAAAAATTCTCCTGTAAGGGTTCAAGTCTAGGGATTGGGAGAATGATAGTGAATGGAGAAGTCTGAATATGGAAGATGACAAGGCCAGTTTGGAAGTTGGTAAGTTTGAGGAGGAATATCCACATGGAGATGGGGCTGGAACTTAAGTGAAAGGTCAGGGCTAGAGTTGTAAATCCACATATGAGAAGGCTTTAATTTCTGGTGGAGAATTAATAATACTACAAATACCTCCCACTTCTGTGTTCATAGGATCAAATAGGATTATAGAAAAGAGCTAGAAAGACCCTAGAAACCTAGTTTCTAATTGAGGAAACTGAGGCCCAGGGAGGTTAAATTACTTGCCCAAGGTCACTCAGGTAGTAAAAAGCAGAATTCGTACCCAGGTCTTCTGATTCCAAATTCCACACTGTATCTACTATATTCCCTTTCCCCCAAAGTAGTAGAAGGGCATTTGCTGTAGGGAGGGGGAGTAGTTTCCCACTTTGGGACTGAAAAAATGTAGATTACTGTGGTAGTCTCCCACGGCAAGGGTCACACATGAATCAGGGGTCCCCAAGTGAACGAAAACCTTGAGGAAGCGGGCCCTGGACTGTGCTGGGGATCTGTTTCTGCCCAGTGGTCCTTTGGGTAGATCTTTTTTTCTCCTGACTAGCAGCCCACTTCCTGTTTTCCTTGGCTCTGCTGCTGCTGCTGTGTGCATGTGCATGTGCGTGTGTGTGTTATAGCCTCAGGCCAGCAAAGCCAGGAATGAGATCTGTTTCTAATCTTTGTAGCTTCGCTGTCCAGGACTTTGGCTCTAGGAGTTTGGGCCATGCATACTCTGTTCTCTGCAGTTTTCTCCTTTCATCCTGGCAGGGGAGCCAGCCCTGTGACTCTAGGGAAGAGGAGGAGGGCCCTTCCTGCCTGCTTCCCACCTGCTAAGGTTCTTAGATCTCTCCTCTCTCCTCTGTATTAATGACACTGTTCCTGCTAGGCAGTGAGGAGGCTGAAGGAGAGGACTGGGGTTGGGATTCGTCTTCTAATCCCTAATCGTCACCACTACCGTCTCCTCTTCTTCTCCCTCTTCCTCTTTGGGCACCACTTCTAGTTCAAGCCTCCTTGCCTTACCTTTCATCTGGACTATTGCAAGGGCCTCTTCATTCATCTGTCTTCCTACCTTCTTCCACTTTCCTCTTTCCTCACCAATCCAACCTCCACACTGCTTACCCACAGGCATGAAAATGGCGCTCCCCAAACATCAAATTCCAATTGTTCCCAAAATTGTTAGGATCAACACTCTCTATTATTCCCAGTATCTCTTTTTGACTTCCAAAGCCCTTAACAACCTCGTTCAAATTGCTTCCTGTTAACATTCTCCAAGGTGCCCTTAATCTTCACCCATGACATTCCATCTTATTTCTGGCCTTGCACACAGGAAGTTCCCATGTTTGTATGCACTCTTTTCTCACCTCTTCTCTTAGAACCTCTTGTTTTTTCAAAGCTCAGTTACCCATTTCCTACTAAGGCCTTTCCTGACCTTCCCACTCCCAGCTACTAGTGCCCCCTGCCATTACCTTGCATTTATTTTGTATATACCTATATGTGCACATGTTGTTTCCTGTAAAGATATAAGCTCTTTGTGGGCACAAACTGTTTTTTAATCTATCTTTATAATTCTAGTACCCAGCATAATGCTTGACAAATATCTTTTTGGAGAAAGACAGAGAACAAGATCTGTGATTTCACTGGTATAGGTAACTTCTGGTGGAACACCCTCAATTAATAGAGATTATTTTACAAAATCACATTTTATTTTAAAAACGTAGCCAATTATATGAAATGATGAGTAGGATGATTTCAGAAAAATCTAGAAAGATTTATACAAACAGATGTAAAGTGAAATGAGCAGAACCAGGAGAACATTATACATAGCAATATTATAAGATGATCAACTGTGAATGATTTAGCTATTCTCAGCAATACATGATCCAAGATAATTCCAAAGGACTCATGATAAAAAATGTTATCCACTAGAAAGAACTGATGGTGTCTGAATGCAGATCAAAGAATACTATTTTTCAGTTTCTTTATTTTTCCCATGGTGTTTTTTTTTAATTTCTTCTTTCACAACAGGTGTAGTACGGAAACATGTTTTGCATGATTGTACATGTATAACCTATCTCAATTTGCTTATTGTATCAGGTAGGGGAGAGGGCAAGGAGGGAAGGAGAGAGAGAAAAGGGAGAGAGAGAGAGAGAGAACTCAACGTTTTCAAAAGATGAATGCTCTAAATTATTTTTACATGTAATTGGAAAAAATATTATTTAAAAAATTAACCAAAATCCATTGTCTGCCCACCCCTTACCTCCCATGAAGAAGAAAGAAAAAGAAAGCTCTTGGAACAAGTATGTACAGTCAAGAAAATAAATATCTATTGGTAATATATACGCACACATACATACATATATATACACACACACATATATATATATATGTAATGTGTGTGTGTGTGTGTGTGTGTGTGTGTGTGTGTGTGTGTGTACATATACACATATATCTGCAATCTGAATCCATCACCTCTATATCCTGAGGTGGATAGCATGTTTCATCATAAGTCCTCTGGAGTCATGATTGCCCATTTCATTGATCAGAGTTAAGTCTTTTAAAGTTTTTGTTTTCATGAAATTGTTAAAGTTGTTCTCCTGGTTCTGCTCAATTTCACTCTGTATGAGTTAATACAAGTCTTCTCCGAAACCATTCCATTCATCATTTTTTTATAGCACAACGTATTCAATCACATTCACATATGGCTTGTTCAGCCATTCCCCAATTGATGGGCGCCCCCTCAGTTTCCAGTTCTAAACCACCACAAAAGTTTTGTGATAAACATTTTTGTATATATGTCTTCTTTTCTTCTTTCCTTAATCTCTTTGGGAAAGAGATTTAGAAGTGGCATCAGTGGGCACAGGTTAATAACTTTTGAGGCACAGTTCCAAATTGCTTTCCAGAATGGCTGGAACAATTCATAGCTCTATCAAAAGGGCATCAATGTATTTATTTTCCTGGGTTTTTTTGTTATTTTCTTTTTTGGGGGGTCAACTTTGCCAATCTGATGGACATGAAGTATAACTTCAGTCAACTAATTCAGATAAGTACCTTCTCAGAAATTTATATATAGTTTTAGAGAGTTGTCTGGGGATATTACAAGGTTATGACTTGCCCAGAGTCATATGGCTAGTATTTTACAAAGACAAAACTTGAACCCTGTTGGGGCCCTTTAAGACTCTACCCGAACTCTGAGAACCCATGGAAAACTCAGGCAAAGGACAGAGCAACTCAAGCAGGGTTCAAGAGGCACCTGGGTGTGTATTCTCCACCGTGATTTTGGGGTATTGAGTATGTGCTGCTAACAGGGGAGCACTCCCCTGCTATGAGAAGCTTGTTACTGCTGAGGCACGTGGGAGAAGAGTTGGGGGAGGGGAAAGGAGCTAAAAGAAGGGAGACAAGGTGAAAGGAGGAGAGAGAGAGATGAGGTGATTGTAAAGGAGAAAGAGATTAAACGGCAAGATATTACATCTTGGTGTCAGGACTCCTTTGTCTGTTCTCGGAGGAGCAGTCTCCCCCGAGGGATTCGTGGGGGGTGAACCCGAGTCGTAGGGGTGACCAGAGTGACTAGAGCTGTGGTGGCAGCTGGAGAGAGGGTTGTAGAAGCAGCCCGGGTCGTAGGGGTGACCAGAGTGACCAGCCTGTAGGGGCAGCTGGAGAAGGGTTTGTGGAGGCAAGCCGGGTCATAGGGGCGACAGGAATCGTGGAAGGCAATTGGAGTGCCGCAGAGGTGGCTGGAGAGGTGAGTTTGACATCAGCCCTGTAAGGCGGGCCCTAACAGAACCCAGCTTTTCTTAACTCTGGAGCCACTCTTTACTACATAACAATGCTACATAACCCATCATGCTACTTAGCACATAATAGATATATTTTTTCCTTTTTTCAAATTTATTATTTATTTTTAATATTCTTTTCTTTATAAATTTTGAGTTCCAAATTCTCTATTTTCTTCCCACCCCTTTCTCTACCCACTGAGAAGGCAAGCAATATGATATCAATTAAACATGTGAAATTATGCAAAACATATTCCCGTATTACCCATATTTCACAAGCAAAAAAAAATAGAAAAAGTGAGAAAAGTATACTTCAACTTACACTCGGAATTCATCAGTTCTGTCTCTGGAGGTGTCTTTTCCAGTGGTTTTAGAGTATTGTATTGATCAGACTAGCCAATTCTTTGACAGTTGATCATCATTATAACATCGCTATTACTGTGCACAATGATCTCCTGGTTCTTCTCACTTCACTTTGTATCAGTTCATACAGGTCTTGTTTGTTTTTTTTTCCTGAAACCACCCCATTCCTCATTTCTTATAGCATGACAGTACACCATTATAATAATTAGCCAAAACTTGTTTAGTCATTCCTAATTGATGAGCATTCCTTTGATTTCCAATCCTTTGCCACCATAAAAATTGCTGCTATAAGTGTTTTTGTACATATAGGTCCTTTTCCTTTTCCTTTGATCCCTTCCGGGATATGGGTCAAAAGTTATGCACAGTTTTATAGTCCTTTGGGCACAGTTTCAAATTATTTTCCAAAATGGTTGACCCAGTTGGTTAGATTGAATTCACAACTCCACTAACATTTTGCCCTTCTCCCCTCTAGCATTTGTTATTTCTAATAGGTATGAGGTGGTACATCGGAGTTGTTTTAATTTGTATTTCCCCAATCAGTAGTGATTTAGAACATTTTTTTCTTATGAGCATAGATAGTTTTGATTTATTCCTCTAACAAAATACCCGTTCATATCCTTTGACCATTTATCAATTGGAGAATGGCTCTTATTTTTATAAATTTGAATTGTTCTATACTCAGTATATGTTTGAGAAATAAGATCTTAGCGAAATGCTGTAAAATTTTTTGATATTGCCTTATTGTCTTTGATACCTTTTAGCAAAATATAATTTCCCTGATTATCTATTTTAATTGGGTTTATTTTTGGTTTTGCTTTGTTTGAGAATATGATTGCTACTCTTGGCTTTTTTACTTTAGCTGAAACATATTAGATTCCATTCCAGCCCTTCATTTTAACTCTCTGTGTGTCTTTCTGTTTCAAGTATGTCTCTTGTAAACAACATATTGTTGGATTCTGGTTCCTAATTCATTCTGTTTTCTGCTTCTATTTTATGGGTGAGCTTTACAGTCACAGTTATGATTACTGTGTGTTTCCCTCCATCCCATCATCTTCAGTTTCTCTCTCCCCCATTCACTCCCTCCCCTGTTCCCCTTTCATTATAAAAGCTCTTCCTTGCACACCACTTTTATGTGAGAAAATTTCCCTCATTCTACCTCTCCCTTCTCACTTCTCCCAGTTCATCTTTCTGTCTCCCTCCTTCATTTTTTGGGGAGATCATTTCAACACAATTAACTCACACCCATATCCTCTGTTTATGTAAACTCCTTTTAACTGCCTAATAATAATAAAGTTCTTAGGAGTTATATGTATCATCTTCCTACATAGGAATGTAGACAGTTTTACTTTATTGAGTCACTTAATGATTACTTTTTCATGTTTACCTTTTTATGCTATTCTTGAGTCTTCTATTTGAATGTCAAAATTTTATTCCACTCTGGTTTTTTCATCAAGAATGCTTAAAACTCTCATTTCATTAAATACGGTTTTTTCTCCTGAAGGATTCTACCCAGTTTTACTGGGCAGGTGATTCTTGGTTGTAATTCTAACTCTTTTGCCTTCTAGAATATTATATTCCAAGCTCTCCACTTCTTTAATATAGAAGTTACTAAATCTTGTGTGATTCTGACTGTGGTTCCATGTTATTTGAATTATTTCTTTCTGGATGCTTGCAATATTTTCTTTTTGACCCAGGAGTTCTGGAATTAGGCTATAACATTTCCAGGAGTTTTTATTTTCAAATCTCTTTCAGGAGATGATCAGTGGGTTCTTTTAATTTTTACTTTATCTTCAGGATCTAAGATATTGGGGCAATTTTCTTTGATAATTTCTTGAAAGTTGATGTCTAGATTCTTTCTTTGATTCTGGCTTTCATGTAAATTTAATAATTCTTAATCTCTCTTCAATCTATTTTCCAGCTCAGTTGTTGTTCCCTTGATGTATTTAACATTTTCTTTTACTTTTTTCATTCTTTTGACTGTTTTTATTGTTTCTTGGTGTCTTATGAAGTCATTAACTTTCACTTTTCTAATTCTAATTTTTAAGGAATTATTTTCTTCAGTGAATTCTTCCTCTTTTTCCATTTGATCAATTTTGCTTTTTTAGAAGTATTTTTCTTCACTAAATTTTTGTGCCTCTTTTACCATTAGGCCAATTCTGTCTTTTAAGGTGTTATTTTCTTCAGTATTTTTTTGTGTGTCTTTTTTACCAAGCTGTTAATTTTCTTTTCATGTTTTTCTTGCACCACTCATTTCTTTTCCCATTTTTTCTTCCAGGTATTCTTGTTGGGTTTGGACTTAATTAGCATTTTTCTTTGAGGCTTTTTTGGTAGCTGTTTTCACATTACTGTCTTCTTCTGAGTTTATTCTTGTTCTTCTCTGCCTCTATAGTAGATTTTTATAGTCAAGTTCTTTTTGTTGTTGTTATTGTTGCTCATTTTCCAAGTTTAGTTTTTTTACTTTGAACTTTATGTTAAAGTTGGGCTCTGTTCACCTGGGGGTGGGAATGCTCTGTCCCAAGCTTCAGGCTTCTTTATGTTGCTATTTTCAGAGATAGTTCTAGGGGTCTGAAAGTTTTGGGGGTTTCCAAATTGAGGTGATACTGAGATAGATGTGGTTACTGCTTTCCTGGTCTATGCTCTGGTCTTTGCCTAGATAGCCCCCGGCCCCAGTCTCCTGCAGCTGCATGTACTAGTGCTCCTCTTTGCTTTGGACCTGTGACCAGGATCTCTGCTCCCTTATGACCAACCCTCAATGCTCCACTCTACCCTGGAACTGTGACCTAGAACTACATATGGTCAATAGAGTTGCCAATCAGCCTCAGCTATACTCAGTGCCAGCAAAAGATCCCTGTAATCTCTTTCTGAGCAATTGTCTGATCCCCTTACCATCTCTGGGTTGAGAGCTCCAGAAGCTGCTGCTGCAGCCATTGTTGCTGTCTCTACATGTATGGACTCTGGGCACATAGTCTATACCTTTTATATAAACATCTTAAAGCCTGGCAATGAATTATAATACCTTGTGAGCTCTTAAAGCCATATAATATATTTTATTTCAGGATAATATGGGAATTAAGACAGAGATACAAAAGCCATACATACACACATATGATTGTGATGAGGGAAGGGTAATGAGGGAAGGGTGATAAGGAGGTGGGGAGGGTAAGTGGTTCTGCCAGGGATGCCTCCCTGGCATCCAGTCTGGAAGGAATTCACCAGGCTCAAGCAAACTTGAAGCCGAAATTGTAAAGTTTATTGTTATGCTGTAGAGAACAGAGGGCTAGATTCTTATGGAACCTGCAGACTCGCATAGGCAGCAGGCATAGTTTTAAGGTGTCAATTATGCTAACTAGGTGAGTAAGGGTGGGATCAGGGAGGAGTTAAGGAGAGGTCAGTGCTCCAAGGACCATACACTTTTAATATCAACTGCGCAGGTGTATTGCCCATGATTCACTGGGAAATAGCTCAAGTGGGGCTACCTGGAGGTGTGGTTTCAGGCCTGATATGTCACTAAAGAGTGCCCAGTATACCTCCCACCAAGGTCATCAGAGACAGTGTGGGTATATAATTGATTAAGGAGTTACCCTATAGATAAGGTATTGAAGAATTTATGGTGGGGCTGGCCACTCTAACTAAGGGATATAACATTTACATAACTTATTGTTTCAAGCAGAGATAAACAGGTCATGAGTTGTTGCTGGGCAGAGTGCTGAAAGGGGTAAGAGGCAGATCAATGCTCTGAGGCTGGGGGGGTGGAAATGTGATCTTATAGACTGCTTTTACAAATTGATTTTACAGACATAAATCCCAAAGCACCCCATTTACAAACTGATGTTACAGATTGATACTACAGACATATATACATCACAAGGACCCCATCAATTGGTTTTCCAAATTTTATAAGTTCTCAAAATTAGATGTATAGAGCTCACTCTAAGTGGTTTCTTATGCCAGCTCTAAAATGACATGCAAGATCGTGGAAGTGTGACTTGAAATTGTAGGCCAGGTGAGATCGTTAATGCAATCCATTTATCGATACCATGAGCAAGGTTTTTATAAAGTAATGAGACAAAGAAGGTTACTATAGGTAAGTAAGTTTTCTAATACTGCTTTATTCAGTTTCAGGATGCCAGATAGTGATGTCAAATAGGCCTTGGTGGTAATCATGTCCTTGCTATTTCCATACCCAATGAATAGAATCTAAAAATGTATATTAATCATAAAAGAAAGTTAACATCTTCTGGGCAGAATCCCAGAATAGGGCAGAGCTCTGGATCTCAGGATATTAGGCAGGCTCTGATTTATAGCCGCATCACAGAGAAAACCAGTACTGGAAAGTACTGACTGGTTATAACACTGAAAAACCTGGAGCTAACTTATCTGGGACCAGCCTGGTTCCTGGATCAGATATTTTGGCTCCCTTCATAGATAAAGGAAAGACATAAAATTGTACCCAGTTATAAAAACCAAATTTAGGTTTGTTGTTATAGACTTCCCTTGCCTACTTCTTAAATTTTCTTAGGCTAGAAAACTATCTCACCCTGACTTTTGTTGGCTCTGCTATTCCAAAATTTGATTTGAGGCATTATTTTAAAGTTGTTTGGAGGGGAATATTGGGAGAGTTCAGCTAGATGGCTGTCCCTAATCTGCCATCTTGGTGCTTAATAAATACCTATTGATTCACTAATTGATTCCTATTCCTTTCATAGGAACACAGAATTTGAGAAATGAATAGCGCCTCATCTATCATCTAGTTCAAGCCACAAAATAAAGGAATCTATACTATAACATACCTGACAAGTGGTGTTCCAGCTTTTGCTTGAAGACTTCCAAGGAGAGGAACGCCTACCATCCATCTAGGTCAATTGGCCTCTTTGAAACTTCCACCCACTCTACCTAGATCTCCCCTCTAGGAGAACTCTCCCTAGTTGGCCTGGGATCAAACAGAACAGGTTTGATTTTTTTCCACATGATAACCCTCCAAATACTTGAGAACCTCCCCTCTCTCTCCTCAGACTTCTCTCCAGGCTGAATATCCCTGTGTGAACTTCATATGGGCTCAAGGTCCTTCATTATCCTGGTTACCCTCCTCTGGATGGTCCCAAACTTATCTACATTCTTCTTATACTGTAAGAACTGTGGTCTGACCAGAGCAAAGAACTGTCTAGACTATCACATCCTTATTTTTGGAAGTTTATACCTCTTAATTCAGTCAAGATTGCATTAGCTCTTCTATTCTAATTTTCCCTTCACTTTATCATTATCTCTAAAGACTTTTCCTTCTGTTCTTATTCTCCTTGACCTCCCTATGACATTTGAAAGTGTTGACTCTGCTCCTCCCTGTTCCTGAATAGTCCCGCTATTCTTGATTTCAGAGACAATACACTCTCTTAATTCTCCTCCTAATCTTCTGTATTGCACCATTGTTTTTCTTCCTCTTTTATTGATCCCTCTTCCTCGTCCTAAAACCTTAAGGTGAGTGCCCCCCCCCGCAAGGTTCTATCCTTGGTCCCCTTCTGTTTTTCTTTATATTCTTTTTCTTTCTTCAATCGCATTCACTTCCATGGCTCCAACTACCCCTCCATTAAAATGATTCCCACATCTATATGTCTGGTTCTGATCTTTTTTCTTTTCTTTTCTTTTTTTTTTAAAGCAATTGGGGTTAAGTAACTTGCTCAAGGTTACACGGCCAGTCATTATTTATGTGTGGGTGCTCATTTTCTGAGGCTGGATCTGATCTCGGGTCATCCCAACTCTGAGGCCGGTGCTCTTACTCACTGTGCCACCTAGCCGCCCCTTTAGGGCAATTGGGGTTAAGTAACTTGCCCAAGGTTACACAGCTAGGTTTTTGTTTGTGTAGATTAAGTGTCTGAGGCTGGCTCCGAACTCAGGTCCTTCTGACTCCAGGGCCATCGCTCTATTCACTGCACCACCTAGCCGCCCCTCTGATCTTTTTTCTAAAGTATATATTAATATCTTTAATGGTTAACCAGATCTCTTTACCTAAATATTCCCACAATATTCAATACATATTCGATTGAATTTAATATTTCTTCTTCTTAACCTGCTTCTCCTTCTGACTTTGCTGTTTTCATCACTGATATTACCATTCTCCCAGACTCCCATGTTCAATCACTTAGTATTACCTTTCCTTCACCGTTTACTTCCATGGGGTTACTATGTCTTGTAGATTCTACCAACTTGTCTGGCTACTCTTTTTCAATTTCCTTTGCAGGACCATCATCTATATCTCACATCCTAAGTAGGAGTGTACCCTAAGGCTCTGATCTAGCTTTTCTTCTTTCTCTAGACTTTGGGTAACCTCATTATCTCCTGTGGATTCAGTTGTCATCTCTGTGCCGATGCCTCTGAGGTCTATATATCTAGCCCTACTCTCTCACCCTGAGCTCCAGTCCCACATCACCAATTGTCTATTGGATATTTCAAACTGGGGATCCCATAAACATCTATAATATGACATAGGAGGAGGCAGGGTAAAAGAGCCCTGGGTTTTGGAATAAAAAACCCTGAGTTAAAATTCTTTTTTTAATGCTCATTATCTGTGTGAACTTGGGCAAGTTGTTTAATCTTCTTAGCACTGTTTCTTCTATAAAATGAGGGGATTGGACTAGCTGTTCTCTGAGGTCCTCTCTAGATCTATGATTTTATGCCAAAACAGAACTTATTACTTTTAACCTCAAACACACCTTCCTAAATTTTCTATTTCTATCATGGGTATCTCCATACTTTTAGTCATCTAGGTTCACAAGCTTGGAGTCAATCATAATTTTTTGCTTCCCTCCCCTCTCCACCATATCCAGTCATCTGTGAAGCCTTGTTGGTTTTACCTCCATAAAATCTCTCCCATCTGCCCCCTTCTATCCACTCACACAGACACCAACCTAGTTCAGGCCTTTAGCACCTCTCACCTAAACTATTTCCATAGCCTCCTAATTGGTCTTCCCTACATCTTTTTTGTCTTCTTTCTAATCCATCCTTCACACTATTGTAAAAATAATCCACTATGTCACTCCCAATCTCAAAAACCTTCAGCAATTGGGTTATTTCCATTGTCTCTAATTTGATTTCTTTGCCCCATGTCTCCCCCCTCTCTAATCCATACAGCAAATAGCTATCAAAGTGCTACCCTAAAGCTCAAGTATGTTTATCCCCTCCTCTGTTCAAGAAATTCTAGTGGCTTTCCCATTGAATCTATAATAAAATAAAAACTCTTCTGTTTGGCATTTAAAGTCTTTCATAATCTGGCTCCATCATTCCTTTCCAGGTCTTATTACAAATATTATCCTTTATATACTGTATGGTCCAATGAAACTGGACTACTTAATATCCTTTCTAGTCTAACTACTGTCTTTTATTTCCCCAGCCTATCTCTCATTTCTGGAATATTTATCTACTTATATACACATGGGCTTTTCCCTAGTAGAATGTAAAAACCTTGAGAGTAAGGACCGTTTAGTCTTTGTCTTTGTACTCTCAATGAATAGCATAGCTCCTGGTGTATAGTCAGTGTTTAAGCTGTGCTTGTTGATTGATTGATTAATTAACTGATAAAGATGAGAGTAATAGAATAGGAAAGAGAGAACAATGACTTTTGACCTAAGATGCCTCTAAATGCATTACTTCCCCAAAATGTCAAAATGTGGTTGTAGCCATGGTGAGGTTTTTGTTGGAAAGTTGTGAAATTACTCTTCTCCCTTCATTTTTCTTCTGCTCCTGTCACTGTTGTAATCTGCAATAAAGATAAACTATGAAAACAAAGTTCCAAGCATGATCAATTTATTAGCAAAGCTAGCATTACTAATAAATGGGATCCAAGGCCCCTCAATAGTCAAGGACACAGCTTGAGGGCTGATAGAGACATCATTAATGAAGAACGGAGAAAACTTATATAATCTTTGGAACCATAGGCATTGCTACTTTCTGATTGGCTGATCAATCAGAACAGAGATATTGAGGTTGGAACAGAGAAGTTGTGGTCTGGAACATTTGGGCATAGGGAAATTGTGGTTAGAACAAGGAACCTTGTGGCTAGAGCATTCTGGTTTGTCCAGAATATTCTGCTCACAAGTCCCCTGTCTCAACCTTGTGCTGGGTGCATTCAGGAAATAGAGAGCTCTGTAATTTGTGTTCTCTAGTTTACCAGAATGTACATGATTTACAAGAAGATTAGCACAAAATGGAGGACAATCATTGATTTGGTTCACAAGATGGAGTCCAATTATAATTACAATTTTACAGTTTTCTCCCTTTAATCTTAAAAAAAACTTGTCTTTTATGGGTCACTTCATTGAAAAGCTAAAACATTTGCTACAAAAGCAGAACAGCAAGGTTAAAATAAACTGAATCAGGCAGCTAGGTGATGCAGGGGGTGGCTAGGTGGCACAGTTAATAGAGCACTGGCCTTGGAGTCAGGAGGACCTGAGTTCAAATCCAGTCACAGACACTTAACACTTACTAGCCATGTGACCTTGGGCAAGTCACTTAACCACAATTAACACACTTAACCTGCCTTCCTACCTCCAAAAAGCAAAACTTAAAAAAATAAATAGAAGCATCTTCTAAAAGATAATTTTACATAGCCATGTTCTGGACCAAGTTCTCAAGCTCATATAAGATTCTTAAAAGTCAAATTTGATCACACTTTAGTACAACAGGTAATACAATGTTGAATACAAAGCAGAAAAGTAATTTTGAGGATTAAGATAAGAAGACTCCATTTGATTATAGTATTCAGTATGCCTCCCTTTTAGGAACCAGGAGAATAGCCAATAAAACCAGGAGGAGAGAGGTCCCACTATGGGGTATAATAAATTATTTTCTCCACTGGACTTTCCCAAGTCCAACATTCTCATAGTAGCAAAAGCATAGAAACTCTGGGTTAAGGTAACAAAGGGAGTTGATTAAAGCAACCCAAATCCTTATTGTCTTTTTTGTTTACAGTTTGATATCATTCATTTAAGGAGAGGTAGGTAGTCAGATTGGTGACAATCTTGACTTTTGAAGAATGGTTGCTACATATTCTAATTGGTAGGGTCTGTTAGGTTTTATTTAGATTTTGATCAGTGTTTAATTTGCCTCTTCTTGAATGAGATTGAATTTAGGCATTTAATTAAGATATGGATAATATACTTTAAAAATTATTCTGACATGGTAAAATATCTCAGGTAAAATAATCTTAAAATCACATTTACAGTAAAACTTATAATATAGCACAAAGAAAATCATTACTATAACAAAAACTTAAAGGAGTTAATTATTTTATCTGGAAGTTAGAAAAACCTTTTGTTTGAAAAAGACACTGATTTTGAGTTGGATTTCCCTTATTTTTAATAAGACTCTATAGGACAGGTTATAAATTAAACTGCATTTAGAATACAAGGAGACTTGAAGTAATATAACCTCAATTAACCTCAATTGTCAATCAACACTACATCAATCCCATCCCCTACCCTGCCCCCAACTTAGTCCCAGTGCTCATTTAATCAGCACTTTTGTATTTTGAGTCCCAGATATTCCATGTATCTGTCTGGTCCCTGGAAATATCTTCCCTCAGATGTTCTGAAAGATATTTCTTTTTCAGGGCAGCTCTGAAGGGGTCTCTTCTCAGTAGATCTGTTTCTCTGGTTCTGGGACACTTGCAGAATTACCTAAGAATTTGTGCTGAAATCTTTTAGTACCAAAACTTAATACAATTTGGTACAAATTCCTAAATTTGGTTTTTATAATAACTGAGTGCAATTTTATGTCTTTCCTTCATCTAATTTTGAGAACTTATAAAGTTAGAAAAACCAATTAAGAAAGCCAAAGCATGTATGAATATACACATGTAGATATATAACTTAATTAAAATTAGATGTCTTTTGTATCTTTGTCTTAATTCCCATATTATCCTGAAAGTCTGAAAATATATGACTTTAAGAGCTCACATGAGGCATTATAATTCATTGCCAAGTTTTAAGATGTTTATATAAAAGGTATAGAACTTCAACCAAAAGTTTAATATGGGTGTAAATTAGGGTCTTGTTATCTCTCTAAATTATGGATGATGAAAAATTAAAATGTTTTATGCTTTGATTATTTCTACAAAATAGGGCTATTGTAGCTGCTGGATAAAATTAACCAGTACTTTCTTATTAAGATGTGTAGTTTTATTCTGTTTATATTATGTGACTGTGAGTAACTGGATGGTAGGTCCAATAACTTATTCACTAGAGTTTTCATGATTCCATTCTATTATAATGACTCAAAGATGTTCCGGTGTTAGTCTATTAATAAATATAATATTATAAAAACTTTCATAATTTATCTACCCTGATTATATAAATTTGCCAGAAAAGGAAAAAGAAGGAACATGGTTATGATGATATCAACACTGTACCCACAAGGGCACAGACTGACCTGACACAAACCATAAAAAGAGGAAAAACTCCTCTAGTTCTGTTTTATTTCAGGTACAAGTCATATCTACCAGTCAATTGGATAGGAAGTGCCACATTATTCAACAGGTATAAGCCAGGCTCACAATTAACCAGGTGGGAAAATTTCCTATTCAGAAAGGAAATAGCAGAATTGAGAAACTGAGTTAAGAGGATCCTACCTTTCCCTATGCAAGGTCATCACATCAACTATTCGCTGATGCCAGACATCCACCTGTAGCAGTTCTCAGACTGTAGTCCCTTTGGGAAGCACATGGCATTCCATTTGAATGGTGGGCTATCGACTTCATGACATTTCAGACAATGATATGCAAAATTAAACCTCAGAACAATATTAAATTTCAGTCACAAGAGATTTTATCACAAAATTTTATTTATCACAGTTTAGAGCTAGGTTATTTCTACTTTCATGTTTTAATAAATTTTTTTTATTCTTCATGTAAAAATAACTACATTCTGGAGTTTTACACATATATGATAAATACTAGTTCACACATACAATGAATAGTTCAAAAGTGTAATTTCACTGCATACTAATTATTTATAATTACACCCTCATGATTTTACAAATGAGCTTAGGTAAACTTGCTATTTTAAGTCAACTTGTAATTTTCCCACTCTGACTGGAACTCTACAGAGTTTCACAACATGTTGGTCACAGGACTGATAAGATCTTATGATTGTGCCTTAACAGAAAGTTTCAAGGAGCCTCATAGACAAGGATAACCTAAAAGGGATTTTATTATTCTTTCAGTAATAAGTTGTTATTATTTTCCAATTTAAAGCAAAATATGACCCCATTAAATACTGAATGATTTTCAAGCATTTTTCTCACATTATTTTAACAGTTTGACCCACAATCTACCAGCATCCAGATTAAAGGGGGATGCTGTGGTATACTAGCATTTCCACACATAGACTTTCACAGAAAATTTAGAATATAATTCAACCAAATGCATTTAGTACAGAATGAATACTTTATTCATTACTTCTGGCAACCCACACCATTCACATCAAAATACAGTACAGAATGATCCAGTATGGTTAATATTTAGCATTTGTATAGTGTTTACCACATGCTAAGGTTTTAATGCTTAATTTAAAAAGTTTCAGAGCCCTGCCTTATCAGTTGTTATTTGAATTTCTTAAATGCAGAACCATAACAATTTGCTCATTTATATCATGGGGCTGTCAGGTAGTAAGAGTGATGTTTTTTCCTCTTTGAGGATATCTGTCTTAAAATGTCAAATGACAATAGAGTCAATGCCAATTTACAAAAAACACTTCAAATGGAAGAGAATTACTAAAGAAATATTTCTCCAATTTAATTTCTATAAGGTGTGAATGTTGAATTGTTCACTCTCTGCACAAGCCAGGCACTGTGCTAAGCACTTGGTGATCATATGGTCCTCTCAACAACCCTGGGAAGTAGGTGCTATTATTATCATCCCCTTTACAGATTAGCAAATGTGGTTTGTATTAAGTTCTGATTTGTTATAATTTTTCTTCTAGGAGAACACATCTCACTGTAACTAACACATAATTTAGTAGTAGATCAAATTAAGTTTGGGTTTACAATCTCAAATGGTATGATTTAGAATCTCATTTTCCCAAGACCATTTACTGGTAACACTTCAAATTTCTTTTTTCAGTTAGCTCAAAATAACTCAGTGAACCAAATAATTTATTTTCTTAATCTAGCAGAGGTTTCCAAAGTGGGTGATACTGCCCCCTGGTGGGTTCTGGAATGATGGAGGGGGCAATAGTAGCCTCAGGTGCAATTGGGGGGCATTGAATTTTTAAAAAGGGGCAGTGGAAACATAAAGAAGAAAGAATATAAGAAAACTTTGAAAAACCATTTGTACATGTTTCATCTGTTGTGTAACAGAGTTAAAGTCAGAGTGATTACATTATTTTCCAAATAAACACACAAAATACAAGTTATAACTGATCAGTAGTCAAGTCTGCTGACAGGTCTTAATAAGCAAGTGTTGGCAGGTGAATGTGTTGCACATTATCCTAAAGGCAAGCATGCATTGGCAGGAATTTGTGCATGTGAAGACTTGTTTACAATAAGATACTATATGGCTACAGGATGCAATATTGAATCATCAAAATTTCAATGCAGGAAAAATCCCACAAATTTGTAATAAATTGCTATATTTAAGATACATTATTTTTTAAAAAATTATATTTTTTGAAATGATGAAAATTTTTAAAAACTTAAAGGTTAAAAAAGTAGATTTCAGGGGCAGCTAGGTGGTTCAATGAATAGAGCACCAGCCCTGAAGTCACGAGGACTTGAGTTCAAATTCAGCTTCAGACACTTGACACTTACTAGCCATGTGACCTTGGGCAAGTCACTTAACCTCAATTGTCTTGCCTTCCCCCCTTCAAAAAGCAAAAATAAAAAAAGTAGGTTTCCAAGGGGGCACTGAGTAATTTATTTTCCCAAATAAGTTTGGGAACCTCTAATCTAGCCCCTACCAATACTTTAAAAGTGTGAATAAAAGTACATGTCTTATCTTTTCCTAGGAGCATCTATTTTTCTCCACAGTTTGAACCATAGGAAATCCTCAGTCTCACATTTCCATCCCCCTGCCTTGGTTCTTGGGAGACCTTAAAGGTTGGGACCTGTCCTTTCAAAGACAGAGCATTAGCATGTACACCCAAACAGTTTTATGCTGAAAAATTTCCTTCTTTGATTTCTCAGACCTCCTTTTTCAAAACTCAAACCCCCTTCATAGTCAGTGCAGACTACAGCTTTCTTAAACGTACTCCCCATTTCTTCTTATCCTTATTTGCTTAAACTTTAAAGCCCTTCCAAAATGCACCTATATTCTTATCTGACATTTCTCTTACTTTCTCCTACTTGCTTAATTTCTCTAGTCTTTATTTCCCATTCCCATGCCAGACTACCCATAGCATTAATCTTCATTCTACTGAATTTTTCTTTATAATTTAGCACAAATTTTTTTTATTACACAACACTAATTAATTTTTTTCTTTCTTTTTTTTTTTAAGCAATTGGGGTTAAGTAACTTGCTCAAGGTTACACGGCTAGTCATTATTTATGTGTGGGTGCTCATTTTCTAAGGCCGGTTTCAATCTCGGGTCATCCCAACTCAGAGGCCAGCGCTCTTACTCACTGCGCCACCTAGCCGCCCCTACACTAATTAATTTTAATACTGTCACTTTGGGTGTTCATAAGGGCTTTAAATACATAGTTCATTTCAATTTCTTTGGGTGACTTTGTTTCTAGTTCACCAGTAAAGTTATATTATTCACAGTACTTAATTGCTTAGGCAGATGCAGATATTATTCCAAGTTATTTTTTACTTACGTCTCTAAATTATTTCCTGGTTTAAACAAGTTCCTCTCTTTTTACTCTGGAACTTCACTGATACTGCTTTCAGTTCCCCTTTTGATCCCTTCTAAAACAAAACTGCAAATTCATTCACTTGGGAATGTCGATTCCTTATCAATGAAATCATCTTGGTCCTTTGTACAAAAACATTTACAGAATTTTTTTTCTTAAGACATATTCATTAAGATAGTTCAACATTTATAAAATTTGGAAATTTATGGTAGAGGATTTAAATGTCTGTCACAAATTTACTTTCAAATTCATAATGTTATAAATTTCTACAAATTAGGAACAAAGACTCCCTTCTTTCTTGTATGAGTTTCTTGTCTGCTCTTCCAATTTGGCCACAGCTGGAAAGGGAGAAAAGGGGGGTAAGAGGGGAAGGGAGGGAGGGAGGGGGAGAGAGAGAGAGAGAGAGAGAGAGAGAGAGAGAGAGAGAGAGAGAGAGAGAGAGAGAGAGAGAGAGAGAGAGAATCTTCCCTTGTTTGTTTTTAAGTTTTAAAAGGCTTTAAAAGGTTTCTAAAAAAAAAAATTATGCTCTTCTTCCTTTGATTGATCAAGCCATAGGAAGAAGTTAACACAGAGATAATATGAGAAGACAGATACACAGAAGTATAGTACTTCTTGTCAAAGTTTTCCCTTCAAGGTTTAATAAAAAAAAATAAGTGTACACAATTTTAAACTATAAATTTTCTTTGAGTCACTCTAGGACTTTTTCTATATTAAAGAAAACAAAACTGTGCATCTTGCCTTTTTTTTAAAAAAGCATTTCCTGGCTAGACGAATGTCTTTATTACAGTAAAAAGACAAACTTGTGACTCGTAGTTATTAACAGTTGATTATTATACAATGTTGCTGTTACTGTATATAATGTTCTCCTGTTCTGTTAACTTCACTTTGCATCAGTTCAGAGAAATCTTAATGTATGAAAATGATCTCCAACTACAGTGTTTTTTTAATTCAATTAAAGGGGGAAGTTACAATTTTTTTCTTTCAAATATCATTTCTTCTTTGGAAAATTTATTTTCTTTTTTTTAAAAAAAATGTAATCATTAGTGCACAGAATTCAATTTCAAGACCTTGTTTTCAATTTCTCTGTTTAAGTACCCCAGGGATTTTCCCACTTGTAGAAGAGATCGTTCTGTCTGTGATAGGGTTTTTCTTATTTGCCAGAGAAATGAATTTGCTACTTCTGTTTGCAGGAGAAACTGTTCTATCGTTAATAGAGAGTCTTCTATAAGTTGAAGAGATTGTTCTACCTGTGACAAGAATCTAATTTCCTGTTGGTGAGATTCTCCCATTTAGGGGTTTATCTTGGGTCAAATAAATTTGAATCGAGGTCAAGGGGAACTCTGACCTCTGGAGCAGTTGTCCTCGGAGAAGTCCGACGGTGAAAAATCTTATCAGAGTAAGTAGGTTCCTCAGAGACCGCCGTCTTGGGGGCTGGGGTCCTGTCTCTCAACCACCTGCCTGCTTGCCAATTGTCGCGATTGAAATCTGCAATAAAAATAAACTAAAGCAACAAATAATAAAAAATGATCAATATATTATCAAAGCTAGTTATTGTTAATACATGGTATCCAAGACCCCTTAGTAGCCAAGGACATAGACGTTGCTTCTTACTGATTGGCTGATCGATCAGAACAGAGAAATTGAGGTTGTGTGTGTATACCAAAAACCGTGCAACAGAAATCTTTACCCAAATAATACTCAGAGGTTTCTCTAGGTAGGAAGCAGAAAAGAATGGTTTATTGACAATCTCGAGAAAGGGCCACCTTCCTGACGAATAGTCAGGGAGGAGAAGCAATTTACAAAAGGAAATGGTGAAGTTATAAATTCCTAATGTGGAATTCTCCCCCACACCCCTCCTGACCCTTTCCTTCCATTGGCTAGAAGTCAGGTGCACAATCTAAGCACAGCAATCTACCTCAAGTACCGGAACAAGGAAACAGTAGAGCACCCAATGTACATTTGAGAAAGCACTTCTGTCCTTATTTGGCATGTCTTGTGCTGAGGTGGCACTGAGGAGAGGGGTGACTCCCTAGGGCTCTGAGTTTTGAGTCCTTGTAAATCATGTGATTTCCAGTGAAGGGGAACTTGGGCCTGTTTCCCACAAAAAGCCTTACTAGATTTCAGAGTATAGTCAGAGAAGTTTTCACTTCTTTTACTCAGCTGGAAAAGAGAAGTTGTGGCCTGGAACATTTGGGTATAGGGAACTGTGACTGGAATAAGGAACCTTATAGCTGGAACATTCCTGTTTGCTCAGAATGTTCTCCCCACAAGTCACCTGTCTCAACCCTGTGGTGGACACATTCAGGGAATAGAGCGCTCTGTGGTTTTTGTTCCCTAGTTTACCAGCATACACGTGATTTGCAAGAAACTTGGCACAAAATGGAGGACAATCATTGATTTAGTTCACAAGATGGAGTCCAATTATAATTTGACACCCCAACAACTGTGAAGCAGTGGTGTAGGGGAAAGAGTATGAGAAATGGAGTTAGAGGATCAGGATTTAAATCCTGCCTCCTATCAGTCATTTCCACTACCTGGCCTCAGTTTCCTCATTTGCAAAACAATTGGATTTGATGAGATTACCTCTGATATCTTTTTCAGCTTTAAATCTATGATCCTAGGATCTCCCAGAAATTCTAGGGGAATAAAGTCACCCAAAGGGCAGTGGAGACATGAATAGTAGGCATAAATCTGCTGTAGCATATTAGTAGTGACAAGTCACATGCATAGAAGACTTGATTATCAAAGTATATGACTGAAAAGGAGGTAGACTGGTCTTGTAAGTGTGAAGGATAACTGATGGAAAGAGATCAAGGTACATTGGTACCCATTTTGGGTACCAATTTGAGTAAATCCCTCTGTGGAGGATTTATGGGAGGACATGGACAAGAGGTGCAGAAAATGGCTCGAAGTCTGTTTTTGGAGGGAGTGCTCACATCAGTGAGATCACAGACCCAATGAAGGATTCATTTTCTCCCTCTTGAATTATGTGATACTACTTTGCTTATACCAGGGGTTTTTTAACCATGTTTTGTGTCATGGAGCTCTTTGGCAGTCTGGGGGAACCTTTCTCAGAAGAATGTTTTTAAATATATAAAATACAACACATAGGAAACCAATTTTAATGAAATAGATATATGTATATTTTTTACCATTTAAATTCACAAACACCCCTGAAATCTACCCATGGATCTGAAGGTTAAAAACACTTGGCAAACACTTCACATTTCCTTACTTCTGCACATGTTGAATCGCCCCAGTAGAATATATGTAGGATGTACTGGTAAATACCTAACAACCGACTTTAACCATCCCCCAAATTCCCATGACACACTTTTAAGTTTAATCTACATTAGTAGCATTTTCTCTTCCATTTTCTAATGTCTAGATAATCATCAAAACAATAAATAAATTCCTGATTTGTAATATTTGTGAATTTCTAAGGTAGAAATGCTCATCCTGAAAATTTAACAACCAACTCTCTCAAGCCAATTTGAGCTGACTTCAGTATATCTTTGAATATAAGTTTCTTAAGGGTAGATACTTGTTTTTGACACTATCCCCTTATTAAATTGAACACCAATTACATACCAGGCACTGTGAGGTATACAAAGAGGTAAGAGTCTATCCTCAAGAAATATATTCTCTAGGAGGTAATATTTGAGAAGCACAAGAAAGAAAATTTAGCCAGATCTATGAATAGGAGAAGAGTTTATAAACAAAGGGTTAGAGGTCACAGAAGATAAAATGGACAGTATTGATTATATAAAATTTAAACGTTTTTGACACAAAAAAAAATGTAGCTAAAATTATAAAAGAAGTTAATGGGAAAAATCTTTGCATCAAGTTTCTCTGATAAAAGTTTTGTTACTAAGACATATAGAGAATTGATTTAAATTTATAAGACTAAGAGCCATTCCCTAAATGATAAATGGTCAAAGGATTTGAACAGGTAGTTTTCAGAGCAAGATATCTGAGCTATCAAATGCTGAAGGGGTTATGGGAAAACAGGTTTATTAATTCACTGTTGGTGGAGCTATGAACTGGTCCGGTCATTCATTCTAGCCACTTGAAACTATGTTGGAAAAGGTCCTAAACTATGCATACCTTTCAAACTAGCATTATCAATATTGTTGGGCTTATTTTCCAAGTAGGTAAAAGAAAGAGAAAAAACTCATGTACAAAAATACTTTTCATAGTAGCAAAGAATTAGAAACAGAGGGAATATCCACAGATTAGGGAATAACTAAAAAATTATAGTATATAAATGTGATGAGATTATTGTAGAGTGAAATGAGCAAAACCAAAAGAAAAATTTATGCAACAATAATATTATAAAAACAACCAACTTTAAAATATTTAAGAACTCTGCTTAACAAAATGACCAGCCATAGTTTCAGAGGATGAAACATGTTATCTGCCTCTTGACAGAGAGGTGATGAAGTTGGAGCACAGATTAAGACATATATTTTTTGGACGTGACCAATGGAGGACTTTTTGTTGTTGTTTAATTACATATATTTGTTACAAGGGCTTTGTTTTTCTTTCTTTTTCCAATTATGGGGTAGAGAGCAGTAGGAGGAAGAAATTGAAAAAAGTAAAATTTAGTGAAGAGAAATTATGGAGATAGTAGGAAGCCAGGCGGTTCAATGGAAAGAACTCTGGGTTTTGTCACAATTGAAATCTGTCATAAACAGAAACTGAGGCAATAAATTTCAGAGTACACTCTATTTATTAGCAGGGCTAGCAATTGCCAATAAGTGAAGTCCAAGATTCCTCACTAACCAAGGACCACATAGAGAGTTTACAGAGCTTTCTTCTAGTCAATAAAGAGGAACTGGGGCAAATTACAAAACCTTGAGTAACATAGATGTTGATTCAGCATAGAGGGTACTAACCACAAATTGTCTCAGTTTGCCACAAAGTGAGCTAACATATTGTGAGGCATTATGAAAAAGGATAAGAATAGGGAAATCATGTTTGGAAATGGGTTAGAAAAAGTCAATCTATTTCTGGGAATGGAGAACTGAAAAATAGTATAATCTCTGAGAGGTAAACACTTTTTTTCCTGACTGGCCAAGCATTACAAAAAACTTACCGATTTTAGTAAACTGACAACCACAATATCTTAGTTTAGCATAATGTGGAGAGTTTATAATTTTCCATGAATCCAAATGAGGAATTAACTCTGTTACATTTGAAAATTTGGATAAACTGAGGCACAAAGTTTTAAGGATTATCAGGATATTAATAGAGCATGAGTTTACTAACAAAGTGGGTCAATGGATATCTCTATAATGCCAGAGATACCTATTGAAGGATGACAAGGTATTTTATAGCAATCACAACATGACAAAGCAAAATTTGAAGCTATATAAATGTATCTCCTTCCAATTGGCTATCAGAGATTGATTACATTATTTGAAACTTCTTTCTGAAATCTGCTTAACCACATCCAAAACATGTGATTTGAGTCACAAGACAATGGTTCTCAGGTGATGGGAGTTAAGATTTGACCTTTCAGGTTAGTCAAATTTCTCTGGAAAGTGGGTGATAGGTGGGGCTGCAAGGGTGGAGATACAAGTTATAATAAAAGAATTGTGAGGCAAATGACCTGAGGTTACCTGAGTAAAACTTACAGCAAAGGAGAATATTAAATCTAGTTTGACTAAGCCTTAAAAATAGAAGTAGAATCAATTTTCAATTTTACAACTCACTTGAAAAAGGGGAACTTTGACACACAGAAAAAGGGAAATCTTACAAAACAAGGGACTTAAACTTACAAGAGGGAAGAAGTTAAACTCTAACAAAGTACTAATAAAAACTACTTTAATGGGGTGGCTAGGTGGCGCAGTGAATAGACCACTGGCCCTGGAGTCAGGAGGAACTGAGTTCAAATCTGGCCTTAGACATTTAACACTGACTAGCTGTGTGACCTTGGGCAAGTCACTTAACCCCAATTGCCCTGCCTTCTCTCCCTCCAAAATGCAAAAATAAAACAAAAAAAATAGTTTGATCAAGTTTAATAATTCATAGCATAAAAACCATGTCTGATTATATAGATTGAACACAATTCCGAATGTGCATTTCTCAATTTGGAGTAAAACACAAAAGAGTAAAAAGTTGGGTTTGAACCTGAACTTTCTTATTCCCAGGATGAGCTTGAGCAAGCAATTTCACCCATCTGGGTCTCAGTTTTCTCATTTATAAAAGGAAGACTAGGGAGAGAGGATTCTGGGAAGATGGTAGAATAGGTCAGAAAATTCCAAGCTCTCAAGATTTTTCCTCCACAAAAGAGATAAAGCAGGTTATCTGAAGATAGGGACAAGGTTTGGTCCCCATGAAAAGTAAATGCCTGTAGGCTAGAAAAAATTTAAACAACAAGTAGCAAGCCCTGGGGTTGGCTGTGTTGGGAGGTTGCCTAAGTCCCAGCCACAGGAACTTTTACTCTTAGAATAGTGAGGGGAGTTGGTTGTTTGAGCCAGGGAAGACAGAGGGAACCTCTGCTAATGAGGAATGCCAGATCCAGTTGTGATGCAGAGGGTGAGAAGGAATCAGGACACACTTGGTGAGTGCAGAAACAATGGGGTGGGGATACCACTGGCTGTGGGCACTTGTAGGAGGCTGAAGATCTTGGTTTAGGGTCAAGATCACAGAGGAGAACTGAAGAAGGATCTGAGATCAAAGGCACCATCCCCCATACCCCAGGACTAGAGGTGATTGCAAAAATTAACCTATTAAGGGGGTGGAGTTAAGATGACAGAGTAGAAACAGGACTTTTGTGCAGCTTCAGCTTCCACCTCCTCCAATTCATGTAAAAAATTACTCTAGACAAACTTTGGAGCTACAGAACCCACAAAATGACAGAGAAAAGCTAACCTCCTACTGAAGACAGTTCAGCAGACTGGCAGGAAGGGGCCAGTGCAGCGCTCTGGGAGCTGAGCCCAGCCCCTCAAGAGCCAAGGTTTTAGCCTCAGGGTGGCCACAACCAGCCGCTGGCAGGAGGGACTTCAGATCACCAGCAGCTGTGGCGATTTCCAGAATTATCAACATATAGAAGCTAAGGACAAAGTGAAATGAGAGGTCAGTGCAATGTGGACTTTGGGATCTGGTAATTCGGGAGTGTGGTTGGCCTTTACCCCCTGGAGGGAGAAGCTGCTGAGGTGCTGCAGCCATGTAGCTGCCACCACATGGCAGCTTCAGCTTCTGGCTTACAGATTGTAGGAGGACCAAACAACCAGTCTAAGGGGTAATCACTCTTGCTTTAACCTGCTTAGATCTGGATCACGGTCTAGGGTGGAAGTCCTGGGGTTGGTGACCAGCTTGCCAGAGTGTGTGGAGGTTCAGAGAGGGCACCCAACTAACAGCTCCAGCAGCTGAGAAAACCCCAGCAATTTGGGACAAACCTCTCCCCTCTGGAAGCAGAATCCTACTGTGGCAAAAAGCTCAAAAGTCAAGTAATTGACTAGCAACATGAGCACACAAAGGAAGCAAAGCAAACAGAGCAATCCAACTTTACACTCCTATTTTGGGGACAAAAAGGATCAAAGCATCGAACAGGAGGAAGACAGTGAAGTCAGAACTCCTGAACCAAAAGCTTCCATGAAAAATACAAGCTGGTTACAGGCCATAGAGGACTTTAAGAAGGATTTTGAAAACCAAATAAGGAAAGTAGAGGAAAAATTGGGAAGAGAAATGAGAATGATACAAGAAAATTATTAAAAGAGAGTCAACAACCTGACTGAAGAAAATAACACCTTAAAAAATAGACTAACTCAAATGGCAAAAGAGGCTCAAAAAGGCAATGAGGAGAAGAATGCCTAAAAAGCCAAATTTGTGAGATGGAAAAAGAATCTCAAAAGCTCACTGAAGAGAATCTTTCCTTCAGAATTAGATTGGAGCAAATGGAAGCTAGTGACTTATGAGAAATCAAGATACTATTAAACAGATCCAAAAAAAATGAAAAAATAGAAGGCAATGTGAAATATCTCATTGGGAAAAGCACTGACCTGGAAAATAGATCCAGGAGAGATAATTTAAAAATTATTGGACTACATGAGAGCCATGATCAAAAAAAGAACTTAGAAATCATCCTTCAAGAAATTCTCAAGGAAAATTGCCCTGATGTTTTAGAATCAGTGGGCAAAATAGAGGTTGAAAGAATCCACCAACCACCTCCTGAAAAAGATCCCAAAAAGAACACTCCTAGGAATCTTATAGCCAGGTTGTGAAATTCCCAGATCAAGGAGAAAATATTACAAGCAGCCAGGAAGAAATAATTTGAATATTGTGGAAACACAATCAGGATAACACAGGATCTGGCAGTTTCCACACTGAGGGATCAAAGGGCCTGGAATATGATATTCTGGAAGTCAAGGGATCTAGGATTAAAACCAAGAATCACCTACCCAGCAAAACTGAGTATCATGTTTCAGGGGAAAATATGGTCATTCAATGGAACAGAGGACTTTCAAGCATTCTTAATGAACAAACCAGAGTTGAATAGAAAATTTGACATTCAAATACAAAAAGCAAGAGAAACATGAGAAGGTAAACAAGGAAAAGAAATCATAAGGAACTTATCAAAGTTGAACTATTTACATTCCTACATGGAAAAGTGATAATTGTAACTTATGAAACTTTTCTCAGTATGAGAAAAATTGAAGGATATATATATATATATATATATATATATATATATATATATATATGTGTGTGTGTGTGTGTGTGTGTGTGTGTGTGTGTATGTATGTATGTATGTATACATATATATGTCTATATAGGAGGGTATATGGGCTTTTAAATACATATGTGAGTGTGTGTATATATGTGTACAGGTATACATAGATAGAGGGCACAGAACCAATTTAATGGGAAGGGATGATACTTAAAAGGTGAAATCAAGATGTGAGAGAGAAATATAATGAGAGGAGATGGGGAGAGATGGAATGGGGTAAACTATCTCATATAGAAGAGGCAAGGGAAAACTGTTACAATGGAGGGGAAGAACAGGAAGGCAAAAGGGAATGGGTCAACCTCATTCTCATTGAATTTGGCTTAGGGAGGGAATGACATACACACTAAATAGGGTATTTCACCCTACAGGAGAGTAGGGGGGAGGGGATGAGAGGAGTGATGATGCAAGGGAGGGTAGGCTAGGGGGGAGGGAAGTTGGAAGCACCCATTTTTGAAAAGGGACAGGATCAAAGTAGAGAATAGAACAAGTAGGAGGTGGGATAGGGTGGAGGGAAATATAGTCAGTCTTTTACAATATATACACTATGGAAATGTTTTGCATAGCTACACATGTATAAGCTATATTGAATTGCTTATCTTCCCAGTAAGGGTGGGTGACAAGGGAAGAAGGGAATGAATCTGGAATTCAAAGTTTTAAAATCAAATGTTTAAATATATATACATATATACTATTATTAATATTATTTTACACTTAACTGGGAAAGCAAAGAAACCCCCTTTTACCCCAAAGAGTAATGTCAAATGGTCACCTGCCCAAAAAGAATTCATAGAAGAACTTAAAAAGACCTTAAAAATACAATGAGAGAGATTGAAGAAAAACTTTAAAAATTTTAATAAAATATGAACAATCCAAGAAAAACAAGAAGATTATGAAAAGAAAATCAACCAGTTAGGAGATCCAAAATCTTAAGGAAGGAAATGATTCCTTGAAAATCAGCATTGGGCAAGGGAAAGCCAGTAAAATTATAAGAGATCAAGAAATATTAAAACAAAATATAAAAAAATGAAAAAATAGAAGACAGTGTGAAACATAAGAAAAATAACTGATCTGGAAAACAGATCCAGAAGAGAATACATAAGAATAATTGAATTACCTGTAAGCCATGATAAAAATCTGGATAAAATAATACAAGAAATAATTAAAGAAAATTGTCATGAAGCATTAAAACAAGAAGGGAAAGTAGAAATAGAAAAATATCCACCTATCACCACCTGAAGAAGATTCTATGAGGAAAACCCACAGGAATATTATAGTCAAATTCCAAAACCCCCTGTTCAAGGGTAAAATATTATGAGCAACAAGAAAAAAACAATTTACATACAGGGATGGGGCACAATTAGAATCACACAAGATCTAGCAGTGATAACATTAAAAGACCATAGGTCTTGAAACACTGTATATTGAAGAGCAAAACAATTGGGGTTCCAGCTGAAAATATATCCAGCAAAGCTAAGCATAATTATGAAGGAAAAAAAATGGAATGTAATGAATTGTTAGACTTTCTGGACTTTGTTTAAAAAAAAAAACTGAACTTAACAGAAAATTTGACAAAGACCAATTATAAGGGACTCAGTAAGGACAGATTGTTTATCTTTTATGTATGTAAAATGGAGAATGTACATCTAAGATTGTTATTGGTGATTGGGTAATTCATGAGAAAGATTGGGGTAAACTGAGTTTCAAAATAAACTATTCAGGAACAGTTAAAAAGAATATGTATCTTATTCAAATGAGGTGTGAGAGTTTAGTAGCAAGCACCCTGACACACCAAGGATGGCTTCTAACACAGGTTCTTTTGATCTGCTTTATAAAGGAAAAACAGATTTAAAGGGGTTAACACAAAGACCACAGCCAGCTGTCTGAACATAGCAATATTGCTATACACTTTACATACATCACTGGATTGAAGGAGCACAGACATCTAAGCAGTTGGGGTGGGGGGCTCTGAACAAATGTTTACTCAGAGTCTCAACCACAAAATCAAAAGATCTCATGTGAATCCCCAAAGCAAAATACTAACCTCCCAGAATATATAAGAAAGACTTGGCCCCTGATTGACTGAGTGCCGAGGAGCTTGAAAATCCTTATGCTCCAGTATGTAATTGGAAATTCCCCATAGCCCAGAACCTGATTAGTTTTGAGCCAGGGCTCTATGTGCCTATTAATGGGCAAAGGGGGATCTTCAAATTCCCTTAACATTACAGAGAGGAAGAACCAATACAGAGGAATTTAGATGGGGAAGGAGGGCTGTTAGTTCTGGAAATCTACTTTCATCAGGAATAGGTTCAAGAGGAACAATATGTATATATCTAGAAGAGTATAAAAGCCTTCTAAATTTAGAAAGAAATAAAATGCTAAGGACAGGGACATGATAAGGGAGGATCTTTAGAGGGAAGGTGATGGAATAGGTTAAATGGGCGAAATAGAAACATGTTTCAATTAATGGGAATGGGCAGATAAGAGAGGGATCTTTGGAGGGAAGGGTGAGGTCAAAGGAATATATAAAAGGGGGTTTAGATTTATGGAAATGGGAGGATAAGGAAGGGATCATTGGAGGGAAGGTAGGTTAAGTAATAGGAGGGCAGGGTAGTGGGTAGAAGCAGAGGAGTCAGGAGGGATAGGAAATAACAGATACACACAAATGTTAAAACAAAGATTAGGAGTAGAATCTCTTAGGGAAAGTATACATTTATATACATATGTATATATGGGTATATATGTATACATGTATGTATATATTAATCTCTCTATAGGAATCTATATCCACTCTTAATTGTAGCCTCTAAGTGAGGAAGGGGGTAGGTAAAAAGGGGGTGGAGGGAGGGGGGGGAAGAACAAAATAAAAAATGTAGAGCAGAGAACAAAAGACCTACAAGGAAGCAAAGAAAAGATGGGTAGCTTTCAACACGATGCATAGTATTTAATACAGAGACTTTCTGGAAATGGAAATTTATTGCTAAAAATTTATTGCAGCCAGAAAGAAACAATTCAAATATCATGGAGCCAGATTCAGAATGACATAAGATTTAGCAGTTTCTACATTAAAGGATAAGAGGGCTTGGAATATGATATTCCAGAAGGTAGAGGAGTTAGGATTACAACCAAGAATCATCTATCCAGCAAAATTGAGTATAATCCTTCGGGGGGAAACATTGGACATTCAGTAAAATGGAAGACTTTCAAGCATTCCTGATGAAAAGACCAGGGCTGAATAGAAATTTTGATTTTCAAATACAAAACTCAAGAGAAGCATAAAGATATAAATAGGCTAGAGAAATCATAAGGGTTTCAACAAAGTTAAACTATTTACATTCCTATATGGGAAAATGAAACTTATAACTCCTAAAAACTTTCTCATGATTAGGGCAGTTAGGTGGAGTATACATAGACAGAAAGCACAGGTGTGAGTAATGTAATGGGTAGCTGTGATGTAATGATTATCTAAAGAAAAAGAAAATGAAGGAGTGAGAAAGAGGAATGCGCTGGGAGAAGGGGAAAGAGAGAGGTAGAATGGAGCAAATTATCTCACATAAAAGAGGCATGAAAGAACTTTTACAGTGGAGGGAAAGATGGGGGAGGTAGGCGGGAACAAATGAACCTTCCTCTCATCGTAATTGGCTGAAAGAGGGAATAACATAAACATTCAGTTGGGTACAGAAATCTATCTCACCCTACAGGAAAGTAGGAGGGGAAGGGGATAAGAGAAGGGAGGTGATAGAAGGGAGAGCAGATTGGCGAGGTAAAAGACAGAAGCAAAACAATTTTGAGGAAGGATAGGGTGAAAGGAGAGAGAGTAGGATACATGGGGCAAAGGGGGAATATGATGAAGGGAAATACACAGTAATCATGTCTATGAAAAAAAATTTATAGGTTTATAGTTCTCTGATAAAGACCTCATTTCAGGGCGGCTAGGTGGCGCAGTGAATAGAGCACCTGCCCTGGAGTCAGGAGGACCTGAGTTCAAATCCAGCCTCAGACACTTAACACTAACTAGCTGTGTGACCTTGGGTAAGTCACTTAACCCCTCCAAAAAAGCAACAAAACAACAAAAAAAAAAAACCACCTAATTTCTCAAATATATGGAGAATTACGTCAAATTTATAAAAAATAAGAGCCATTCTTCAACTGATAAATGATCAAAGGATATGAACAGGAAGTTTTCAGATAAAGTTATCAAAGTTATGCATAATCATATGAAAAAAATGCTCTAAATCACTACTGATTAGAGAAATACTAATTAAAACAGATCTGACCGACCACCTCATATCTATCAAATTGACTATGACAGAAAAGGGAAATTACAAATGTGAGAGTGGATGTGGGAAAATTGAAACACTAATACAGTGTTGATGAAATAGTATACTGATCCAACCATTCTATAGAGAAATTTTGAATTATTCACAAAGGGCTACAAAACCATGCATACCCTTTGATCAAGTAATACCACTAATAGGTCTGTATCCCAAAGAGATAAAAAAAGGAAAAGGACCTATATGTACAAAAATATTTCTAGCAGCTCTTTTTGTGGTGGCAAAGAATTGGAAATTGAGGGGGATGCCCATCAATTGGGGAATAGCTGAACAAGTTGTTGTATATGACTGTGATGGAATATTATTGTGCTATAAGAAATGACAAGCAGAGTACTCTCAGAAAAGCCTGAGAAGACTTACACAAACTGATGCAAAATGAAGTGAGCAGAACCAGGAAAACATTGTACATGGTAACAGCAATACTGTACTATGATCAACTGTGAACGATTTAGTTATTCTCAGCAATGCAATGATCTAAGACTTATGATCCAAAGGACTTAAGATGAAAAATGCTATCCATCCCCAGAGAAAGAATTGATGGAGTCTGAATACAGATAAAAGGATATTTTGTCTTTATTTTTCTTGTGTTGTTGTTGTTGTTATTGAGTTTTTTTGGAGCCTATTTCACAACATAACTAATGTGGAAATAAGTTTTGCATGACTGCATATGTACAATCTATATATCAAATTGCTTGCCTTCTCAAGGAGGGAGAGGGGAAGGAAGGATGGAGAAAATTTGGAACTCAGAATATTTTTAAAAGAATATTAAAATTGTTTTTACATGTAATTGGAGAAAATAAAAAACATTAAATCATAAAAAACCATTGTTCTGAGAGAGTACATAGGCTGGACTGGACTGTCAGTGGGTGGGAAGGGCCATCACACAAAAAATCTTAATAACCTCTTGAAAGATAAGCCCTGGGATATACTGCTGATTCAGGCTCTCATGATACTGGTGGGAGCTTCATAGAGTTGCTTTTCTGGAGGGAGGCCCTAGGAATCTGTAGAATCATGGGGTCACAGACCTTTCTGATGGCTCCTGGGTATAAGGGTCTCATTCTCTTTCAAACTAGAGCCTGGTTTTGGTTATTCTGTCTGGACTGTGACTCAGCTATGGTTCCTGGTCCTTCCTTTGGTAGTTAATGAGCTCTTGATGAGGTCACCTTGGGTACTTACCAGTGATTGACTCATCTTGTCTGAATGGGTGAGTGCCCATCCAGTCCCTGACTGGGTAGAGAGGCCTTGTGCTACATTTCTTCTGTTCTGATGCTGGGCAAAGGCAATAAGAACCACAAAATTATAGTGTCAGAGCTAGAAGGCACCATAAAAATGGATGAATCCAACCCTTTCATTTTATAATTCTTTTCAAATTCTATGAACATAACCAAAGATAGGTTCTACAACATTAAGAAGGCAGCCAGGATGGTGGAGGGTGTCATGAATTTAGTGAGGGTATGTTGGTGTCTTATGGCACAGAGAATCCCAGACTATCCCAAAACACTCCACTGGGGCTTAGAGATATCCACTCTACTAAGCAATAGAAGGAATCGCCTCTAGACTCCCCCTCTCAACCCAGAAATCCAGTTAAAGACCCCAAGATCATGCCATATGAAATATCTTGGGATGTTTAACTTTGAGAAGAGATTGGAGCAGGGAGGCGGACATGCAAGGTATCTTCAAAAATTTGAATGGCTGTAACATGGAAGAGGGATTAGGAGTATTCTGGGTGACTCCATAGGTCAGAACTAGGATGACCGACAATGAATGGAAGTTACAAAGTCGCAAATTTAACTTTGATGTCAGGAAAGCCTTTCTAACAACCGCTCTCTACAAAAATATAAGAGATTGCCTTAGAAAGTAGCGGGTTCCTTCTCCTTGGAGGTGTTCAGTTAAAGGTCAGATAACCATTTATTGTTGTTGTTCAGTCATGCCCCACTCTTTGTGACCCTGTGGACTTCTGTCCATAGGGTTTTCTTGGCAAAGATACTGGAGTAACTTGCCATTTCTTTTGCCAATGGTGAACAGAAGCTAAGTGACTTGCTCAAGGTCACACAGCTAAGATATTTCTGAGGCTGGATTTGAATTCAGGACTTCCTTACTCCAAGCCTAGCGCTGTATCCACTGTGCCACCTCGCTTGGGGATTGTGTAAAACAAATTCTGGTTCAGGTATGGGTCAGACAAGATGGCTTCTGAAGCCCCTTTCAACTCTGAGTGAACATGACACAGCAAGAAAAGCAGTGGTTTTAGAGTCAGAGGACATGGGTTCTAATCCTGGCCCTGCTGCTTACTATGTGTGTGACATTGGTCAAATCACTTGACCTTTCTGAGAGGAAATTTCCTCACTGTAAAATGAGGAGGTTAAACTAAATGACTTTGGAATTCCCTTTCAGTTTTAAATATAAGATTCTAAGATCCTGGTGCTACATTTCTTCTTCCCCGACCTTGGGATTTAGCAGCAGAAGCAGTTTCTAGGCTCCTGGGGATATTGCCTTACCAAGTCCATTCTCTTTCTTCTGCTCTGCAAGAAGTGTTTGGATCATTTTGTTAAGCTTTAAATGTCTATATCCCTTCTCCAAAATGGCAAATTTCAAAATTACTCATCTGGCTTCACATTATTACTGGAAACAGTAATAATAATGTTCTGCTACCACTAATAAGTCCTTGGTTTATTTCTCTCTGTAGCTTCTCAGAGAATTAAATTTTTTCCTACTTTTCCAGGATGATCTCACTAGTCCTCATAGCATCTCTAGGAAGTAGGTAAGGAGTTCAGAGTGGTCCAATGCCTTGTCCATAGTCACACAACTAGTAAGAGTCGGCTCTTCGGTGCTTCACTCCCCCAAACCCCCCTCCCCCCTCAGGTTCCATGACTGTCATAACCCTCACCTGGGTCCTGCCATCCTCTGGAAGTAAATCGTCTGGTCTGGGGACCTGTGCTACATACATGGGTCACCCCAGATCAGCCCAGGATCAACTGAGGTATCAATTACAAAGGTGCTATGTGCAACCTAGCCCCAATATCCCCCCACCCTTTTCATCTCCTCTAATAGTAAACTCAATCCTTAGCCTACCCAGCTCTTATCCCCATCTACCCTTCCTTTCCCCTTCGTCCTCTGAACACTCCTTGGTTTATATTACTCTCCTATATCCTCAAATTGGCACCTTTATTCTACTCTCTGGTGCTTGGGGAAACCTTGATTTCCCCAGAAAATGCCTCATTTCTTGGCCCTTTTGAAGGCTGGCTGTCCCTTCTCTTGCTGCTTCCCTTCACTCCAGCCCCACTATCCATCAGGCCTGGAGCAGTTGGCATATTCCTTGCTCCCCACTGATACTTCCAGACCCTCCTCCCGCCATCATTTAGCAGCCACCTCTCTTCCTTTCCACACTTTATAGATTAGTTACTTTATAGTTTTTATGGTCTTCTTTCTGTTCCTCACACAGAGCCCTCCATCTCTTCTCTTAGTGTATTCACAGTGATTGTCCCCCATGTCTGGAATACGGTACCTCTTCACTTTGACCTCATAGAGTCTGGTCTTCCTATAAGATGCAACTCAAGCACCATCTTCTGCATGAGGCCTTTCTTGATTCCCCAGCTACTAGTGTCCTTCCCTAACCAGCATTTATTTTCTATTCAGTTTATATACTGTACTAAGACAATTATATATGTTCTTATATTAATATATATGCACATACTTAGGTTATCTTTTCTGATAGAATACAAACTCACCAAGGGCAGGGATTGTTTCATTTTTTAAAGATCCATATTCTCAGAGTCTAACACAATCCCCAGCACATTTACTTAGCACCTATGATGTGCTGTCTGTCCTGTCTAGATCCTTGGTGCTTTCATCCGTGGTCCTTTAGATTTCTTTCCTTTTCCCCTAAGATGTTCTGTACCTGGATCAGTTTTCCATCCCACTCCAACTCTTGCTTCCATTAACCGCCATGGCCCCCTAGTTCCTCAAATTCAAACCCCATTGCCCTCTGACACTACTCCACCTCAGCCATGCTCAGAAGCTGTCACACCTCAGCCACTCTCTACTGCTCCATCTTCTGGCCTCTATACATTGCCTTGCTTGTTAGAATTTCTAATTATGGCTCTGGTGGTTATCTCTGAAGCCAGAAAAGAAAGGCAACTGTTTTGGAATAATGAAGAAGCATGTAACAAACAGAGAGTGCTGGTCTTAGAAGAGCAAAACCCTTAAATGCCACATGGACTGGGGTGAGATTTGGCTAAGATACCATCTAAACAAAGAGGGAAGCAGCAAAACCAGAGTTATCTAATGCAAGCGATCCAACAGGCAACAGACAGATGTATGGTAGGTATATGTAGGTTGCAACATATTACCAGTGATGACTGGTAGGCAAGAAGTATTTTCTATTCATCAGTAGGTATTTATTAAGTGCTTACTGTATGCAAGGGATGCAAAGACAAAAACTAAATAATCCCTGTGCTGAGGAAACATATTCACTTAGGAGAAACAGTGCAATCCCTTCCACATCATGACTTTCCCCATCGTGGTTTTGATATATTGTGGGTGGGCATAAGAAACTAAATGGGAATTTGGGGGCAGTTTTGTGGAAGCTGCAGATGGCATGTGAAGGTCAGCAGATAACACAGAGACTATGACCAAATACTTAACCCAAATTTTACAATAAGGTACTGTAAACACCCCATTAAAAAAAGAAGAAAAAATCAGATTTATTCTCTGGTATGAAGGAAAGGCCAAAACATTTTACATGGATTTTCCAGATCATGGGAGCACTCCTAACCCATGAGGTGTGGAAGGGATAACTCTAATTTGGTCAGGGTGGAGGGAGGGACTAGCACTGCTTTGGGGGAGGGGGAGATCACAGGAGGTCTCATATAGGGAGTGACATTTGAACTGTGCTTTGATGGGAGGAAGGGATTCATAGCAGATGAAATCAATGATATCTAGCCTAGAGCATAGAGGCAACCTCTGCTGAGATGCACAGGGTCTCAGGACACCTACTCTTCCCTCTTTGCCAGTCACATGGCTGTATAGTGGGTTCATTGCTAGGGAAGCCTGACCTCTTGATAGGGAAAGGAGGCTCCTCAATCCTCATATTCATTGCTTTATCATCCTCAAATGTCACAGACTCTGGGGACAATTCTACTCCTTGGCTCTAGTCTAGGATTTTCCCCCCAAAGGGGTTGAAGTTTAAAAGCAATATATATATATATGTATATATATATACATATATATATATATATATATACTTTTATTCTCACATTAAAAAAGGGAATGCCAAGTACAAAGAAATGATAGTATGCATTACAGAATGACCAGAATGGAATTCAATAATTTATCACTATTAACACAATCAGTTGGAAGGTTAGGATTGTTGTTGTTGTTTGTCCTTCAATTTTGAAGAGGACTAATGATATCACAGGGTGATATTTTGACTCTTGTGAATTGGATTTAAGTGAGGCAGACTGGCACAAAATTATCAACTTCACTCTCTCTTCTAGTCATCAAAGTCCAGTGGTAAGACAAAAATCAAGACAACTGGCAATGACCTGCACTGCAAAGGATAACCTTGGCTCCTTAAATGTCTGAACAAGTTCCAAGTGACAGGGTACAGGCTTTGGAAACCCCCTTGAAATCTCCTTGAATCTTCCCACTTGATCTGATTGACCGGAAACATCCCAGTAATCCTATCAACTGGCCTTTCATTGTCTGCACCTGGCCCCACCCTAGACCTCTACTCCTTGATCATATCTAGACCCCAGTCTCCCTTGGTCCTGAAGTTGCATGGAGTTTCTTGCCCTTCTCTCTTACCTCCAGTCACCCCCGCCTACTAGACACTCTAATCAAGATCCTCTCTAGACCTCTCCTCCAGCCACCCCAGACTACTTGGCTACTCCTAGATCGTTCCCACAGTCTTTCTGTATATAAGATCCATTTTGTTTCCATGAAAGTACTCAGATTCAATCTGGCCCACTTGTCAATACAAGCATCACAAATGCTCAGATTCCTTAAGAGTCTAGCCAATATGGCGAATCTTTAATAAACCTTGTTTTTCTTTGACTGAAAGAAGATTTGGAGAATTCATTTGGGCAGGACCGATGTTGCTATTTCAGGATCCCAGCACAGCTAAACTTCACCATAAGTGCCTACTTCAGTCACCTTCATGGCCATTGGAACAAATTGTCCTTATCTACCCATTCCACTGGGGGAAGACTTCACATGCTTGGGGTAGACATTCCCCCTAACTCATCAATGGTTTGGAAGGCTGTTGGTTACCCTCAACCTAGTTTAGCCCATCTGCTGAGAGGCTTCAAAGGCTAGAGGAAGGTTGACTAAAGGGAACCACTACTCTCTCTCTCTCCCTTTCCCCCCATTCTTCCTACCTTCACGTATGGCCCTAAGGACCTAGGTTTCTGATTAGTGAGCCTTCACTATTTCTAGATTGACCCTTCTGCCTACCTAAACTTCTGTTCCTTAGCTATCTTCTCTCCATGCTAACTTTCTACCTTTTGCTCTGGGAACAATACTCCAATCAATACTTTCATTCCAGAAAGGAACATGTCAAACAATCTATGGCTCTACTTTACAAATCCCTGTGACTTTCTTGATCCAAACATACCTCCTTGGCTATCATCATATATCTTGTCTTCTATTAGAATGTGAGCCCCTTGCATGCAGGATCTTACTAGATTTTGTATTTGTATTCCATTTTTTAGGCAGTGTCTAGCACATAATAAGGGCTAAATAAATGTGTTTTCATTCATTCATTCTTTTATTTATTCACTCATTCACATGACCAGAGAAGGAAATAAGCTGGTCATACAGTTGAGATTAATGGACATCTTGAGTGGCACTCTGGTACCCACAATATATTTAAAGACTTAGAGAAAGACAACTAGAGTATTTGCCGAATCCTTTATGGAGGATAAGACCTACACAAGAGGCAATGGTGGAGGTGGGCTGAGATCTGTCTCAGTGGTAGAGAGAGAACCCATAATAGTGAAATCATAATTCCATTGAAGTGTAGTGAGTGAGTAATGCTGAATCACTTCTGGGTTATAGAAATAGGTAAGGATGGAGATTAATCTTTCCAGAGATTAAATTAATAGGAAGCTCTCCATGTTCCTCTTGACAATCACATCAAACAATCAATAAATATTTATTAAGCACTTACATG
The DNA here is from genome assembly GCA_011680675.1 of Gymnobelideus leadbeateri. NCBI lineage: Eukaryota > Metazoa > Chordata > Mammalia > Diprotodontia > Petauridae > Gymnobelideus > Gymnobelideus leadbeateri. The sequence continues at coordinate 1,350,897 of WOXC01008097.1, forward strand.
CAACAGGTACTGTGCTAAGCAGTGGAGATACAAAAAGAGACAAAAAACAGTCCCTACCCTCAAGGAGTTTACAATTTACTGGTGGAGACAACATTCAAACAAATATATACAAAGCAAGCTATATTCAGGAAAAATGGGAAATAATTAACTGAGTGAAGGTACTAGAATTAAGGGGATCAGGAAAGGCTTCACCTAGAAGGAGGGATTTTCACTGAGATTTGATGAAGGCAGAGATAAGAAAGGAGAACATTCCAAAAGGCATAGAAGACAGCAGTAGAAAATGCCCAAGAGATGAAGTGCCTTATTTGTGGAACAGCTAGGGTGCCAGTGTCACTATATCAGAGTACATGTCACAGAGTGAGGGATAAAGAATACTGGAAAAGGAGGGGGCATTCTGCTTTAATGTCAAACACAGCCTTTTGTATTTGATCCTGGAGGCAATAAGGAACCACTGGAATATGTGTGTGTGTGTGTGTGTGTGTGTGTGTGTGTGTGTGTGTGTGTGTGTGTGTGTGTGTGTGTTTTCTGACCTGTTCTTTCAAAAAACTACTTTAGTGGCTGAAGGGAGGATGAATTGGAATGGGGGGAGACTTGGCGCAAGCAGACTCATGAGGGTCTGCACTACAGTGTCAGAGGAGAGAATGCAACATATTGGAGAGATATAGCAAAGATGAAATTGATAGGCCTTGGCAACCATTAGATGGGGGTGGGAGGAGAAGGAGGATGAGACATAGTGAGAAGTCCAGGACGACTCCTAGGCTGTAAGCCTGAGGGATTGGGAGGAGAATGTTGCCCTCTACAGTAATAGGGAAGGTAGAAGGGGAAGGGAGAAGGGTTTAGGAGGAAAGAGAATGACATGTTTAGTCTTCTGGACATCTAGTTAGTGCTATTTGAAAGGTAGTTGGAAATGTGAGATTGAAGGTCAGAAGAAAGGTTGGAGCAGATTTGGTAGGAGAGGTAGATTTGAAAATCAACATATAGGTGGTAATTAAATTCATGGATTCTGATAAAACCTCTAAGTGAGGTATAACTATAACTGCTGTTTCTTTTTATTTCCCTCTCCCCCACCCTCAATTCCCCCTTTTAATCCTCACTTAGTCTTGTTTGGATTAAGGGAAAAGGGTTTTTCTCCATTCCCTGGGCAGGAATTTGGAGGGGGGAGGGGATGCTAGGTGGCTGAGGATTCCAAAGACCAGGCTAGGATCAGGGGCAGAAAACCAAAGAGGAGTGAGGAGCTCCCCTTCAGGTTTGGGGTTCAGCACAGGAGCTGTTATCGAGTTTCCAGATAGTGTTGTTTTAACTGTGTTGATAGCCTACACTCTACTTTGCAAAAGGTACTTGGGCTAATTTTTAAGCTATAAAATGGCCACATCTCTTCCCAAAAATGTCGACTGCAAAATTACTCATCTGGCTTTGAGTCAGTCCAGGAAACCCAATTCCTCTGTGTCCCTGGGGGCTTGCTTTCGTCAGCCACCCCCGACTTCTCCAGGAGTGACCTCACCCCAGCCCCCTTCCCCGGATTTCTGCACACACCACTGCCGGTTGGGTTCTGGCCTCACGCTGTCTGCCGTGTGGTAAGTGGAAGGAATTTAGCAAGAACTCTGCACACTCAGCAGCCCCAGGCCTGGAAGAGCAGGGAGCAACATGGGAGGAGAGTGGAAAATACCAAATGAATTTTTCGGAGAAGGGAAGCAGCTGAAATAACTTTCCCCCAGACCCAGTCACCCTGACTGCATATGGGAGCCCCCTTTGGCTCCGAGTTAACATAGCTTGACCACTCCCTGCTAGACCCCAAGGTAACCCAGCTAGGTCTGTAACCCAGGGCATGATGCCCTGGAGGAACGGGAATTTACAAACTTTCAAGTGCTACAGAAATGTGAATTATCATCATCTTCATCACCCTGGGGCAAACCTTTGGCCTGCTGGCTGGTCTCTTTACTTAGATGGATGTGGTACTCAGAGGGTAGGGCTGATTTTCAAGTCTTACAGGTAGTAAGTATGAGAGACAGAATTTGAACTCAGCTCCTCTGACCTTGGAGCCAGTTCGTTTTCTATCCTATTGTGCTGAGTCCTCAGGTATGAGTGGGTTGCTATCTGCATGGGGGGAGGGGGGGGAATATCCCTATGGAGGAGAAAACTAATCTATTAACATTGAAATTCCCCTTTCCAACATGGACTCCCTCCTCTTGGTTTGCTGTGCTAACCCCCAAACCCAGTTTATGTTTTCTACCTGCCTCCCCTGCTCTTACTATGATCTATAGAGTATGACTAGAGAAAGATGGAATAGTGCAGATGTTCCCATTCCAGATTCATGCTGTCCAATTTCAAGTTAGTCTGCCATTCATGTTTTCATTCATCTCTTCTTGATGCCCCAGAATATTCCCCACAGTCACAATCCTGGGCCTTTAGGGCCTCATGCCTCTCCGCAGATGTTTTGTTTCCTGTTTTACCATTTTATTTCTCCTATATTTAGCCTCTCCTCCTCCCCACTTCTCCTCAAGAGAGGGTTTTCTTTCTTCTCTAAAGCTGCTCTCCCCCCCCCCCCGCCGGGTCTTTCACCCCCCATCTCAGAATCCCAGAATCAGAGTTAGAAGGGACCTCAGAAATCCTGTAAGTATAACATTTATCCAAGCAGACATATGTCCTATATAACTCTTCTATAAATTTCCTGACACAGTCATCTAGCTTATACTGGCAGATAGATATACTATAAGGTATATACCTCCATAGTCAACACCATGCCACTTTAGGGCAGCTCTGAGATGTCATTAATAATAATGCTGAATAGTAACCAAAGCTGAAACCAGAGCCACTTAAAGCTTATGGGTCTCTCTGTGATACTCATGGATGGGGTCCTTCCCTTCAAAAAACATTTCCTGAAAGTTCATAATGGAAAATACCAGTAGAAAATACCAATTAGAATTCCTGCACTATGTGCCCAACAGTGGGGAAGATAGGAGAATGTCAGACCAAGCTCTTGAGAGCCACATTGACCCAGTGGAGGTTCTTTAACAAACTCCCATTTCCCATAGGGCCACACCAACTGTGGCAGAGTCACTGCTTCCCAGAGGATAGGTATTTATTCCTTCACATAAGATTGGAAAGCTTGGATGATACCAACTTCTGAAGTCCAAGAAATAGGACTATTTCTGTTCCTGGACCTTGGAACTCACCAGGGGGAGTACTGACAGTGGTGTGTTAGTAAATATTTAACAACCAGCTCATTGGGTAAGGGTGGGGGTAGGTTGGAGGTGTGACATACCTTTAAGTTTAATCTGCATAATTAACATTTTCTCTATCACCTTAAGTCTAAACACTTAACAAAATAATAAACCAAGCCCTAATTTGTAGCATGTTTGAATTTCACAGTGTAAATACTCACACTGAAATTTTAATTATCAGCTTTCACAAGCCAGTTTGAGCTAGCTCCAGCATACCTCTGGGTGTATAGCATTGGCCTCTGTTTATGCAAACTCCATCCTCAAAGTTCAAGTAGTTCCATCACCTCCAATGAAACTTCCCTGGGCTATTCTAACCAACAATGACTGTTCTCTGTCATCATCTAATACTTACCATACCATACAATCTGGTATTTGACTGGATTCTATCATTAGATATTCTCTAATTTCTTCATAAATGTTAATCTTATCTCTAATCATATCAATCAATAAACATTTATTAAGCACTTACTATTTTTCAGGCTCTGTGCTGAGTCCCTGCCCTGAGTCTCTGCCCTCAAGGAGCTTATAATCAAACGGGGAGACAACATGAAAACAAATTGAGACAAAGCAAGTTATATACAGGATAAATTTTAAAAATTAATTAACAAGGGGTGGCTAGGTGGTTCAGTGAATAGAGCACCGACCCTGGAGTCAGGAGGACCTGAGTTCAAATCCGGCCTCAGACTCTTAAGATTTACTAGCTGTGTGACCTTGGGCAAGTCACTTAACCCCAGTTGCCCTGCCTTCCCCCTCCAAAAAGCAAATTTAAAAAAAAAATTAAAAAATAATTAACAGAGGGAAGGCATTGGGATTAAGAGGAGTTAGACAAAGCTTCCTGTAGGAGACAGAATTTTAGTTAGGACAAGTGAGTAGTTAAGAGTGGAGAAAGGAGAGCATTCCAGGCATGGGGGGATAGCCAGAGAAAATGCATCCTTAATTGGGTTGTATAATTCTTTGTGAGAAGGCGTCATTCAAATAAATTCATTTCAAACATTTAGTATGCTATCTGCATGGTTACTGTGCTAGAAACTAGGGATAAAAGAAGAAGAAGAAGAAGAAAGTGTCTGCCCAAAAGGAGATTAGAGTTTCCTGAAGGATACGACATGTACACAGAAAAATAAATACAAAGTTTAAACCAAGTAAATAACTTTAGGAAGGGCAGATCACTAATAGCTGGGGGGCTCAGGAATGGCCTTGTGTAAAGAGGTGGCATCTGGACTATGCTTTGAAGGAAGCTTAGAGATGTTTAGAGATGGAGGTTAAGAGAAGGCATTCCAGGCTCGGAAGGACAGCTTGACAATGGAGAGAATTTCATGTACAGGGCAGTAGACCAGTATGATTGTAATGGAGAATGCACAAAAAGTAATAATGTGGAATGAGACTGGAAAGGTAAATGGGAAACACAACTCTAAGAACATTAAAGGCTAGGCAGAGAGTTTTGTCTTTTACTGTACAGGCAATAGGGAGCCACTGAGGATGATCACTTTGGCAGTTCTGTGGAGGATGAATTGAAGAACAAAAAGCCTGGAGCCAGGATGACCACTTAGGAGGCTAAGACAATCATCTCAGGGCAGGGTGGGGGGGGGGACCTGCTGTGAAGCTTGGATTCAGCCAAAGCACTATACTTGAGGACCTAGAGGGCTACATGTGGTCTCGAGGCCATAGGTTCCCCACCCCTGAATTTTGGACAGTAAGAAGTGAAGACCAGAACTAGAGTAGAATCTCTTTGAATGGAGAGAATGGGGGTGCATGCTAGAGCTGTTGTAGGGGGAGTCTTTAACAAGAACTGCCAATAGACTGGCTATATGGGGATAAGAAAGAGGGAACAGCCAAAAGTGATTCTGATGTGAAACCAGGGTATAGAAAGATGGTTGCTCCCCCAGCAGAAATAGCGAAGTCTGACAGAGGTATTGAACTGGAAGGGCATGTAGAGTTCTGTTTTAGACATGATAAATCTGAGATTCCTCTGGGACAGTCAGGTGGAGATGTCCAGCAGGTGGTTGATAATATAATACCAGAGTTCAGGAGAGAAGTTGGTGCTAGATATATATTAAGCAGCTAGGTGGCAAAGTGGGTGGAAGATCTGAGTTAAAATCCAACCCCAAGTACTTACTAGCTGTGTGACCCTGGGTAAGTCACTTAACCCTGTTTGCCTGAGTTTCCTCATCTGTAAAATGAGCTGGAGAAGGAAATGACAAACCACTCCAGTACCTTTGCCAAGAAAACCCCAAATGACATCATGGAGAGTTGGACGTGACTAAAAGCTACTGAACAACAACAACATATAGGTCTGTAAGTCCTCTGCATAGGAATAGGAATTGAACCCAATGGGAACTGATAAGATCACTGAAGCTGAGTGAAGAGGCGAGGACTGAGCCTTAGAGGACCCCCAAAGTTAGGAGTTGGAGGTAGATTTTGTATAGAAAAAGAGATCCGTGGGAGAACTAGGAGGGATCAGTGCTAGGGAAGCCAAGCCAGGAGAGAATATCCAGGAAGAGGGAGTGCTCAGCAGCCTGGAAAGCTACCAGGAGGCCAAGGAGGATGGGGACTGGAAAAAGTCATTGGATTTATCAGCTAAGAGATCATCTGTAACCTTGGTGATGGCAGCTTCAGATCACTGGTGGGCTTGAAGCCAGACTGAAAGGAGGTGAGAATTGTGTGGGAGGTGTGGAAGTGTAGGCAATGAGTATAGGGGATGTCTTTTAGGGACTTGACAGTGAAAAAGAAGAGAGATAGTTAACTATTAAAAAGGAGGTAAAAGAATATACAAAGTTAGAAACAATACTGTTGAATAATGGAAAAAACAATCTCTATAACAGAAATCTACTCAGTCCCAGATGGAGTAGTACTGAAGTTTACTAATCTAACCCTTAGCTAAAGCTGCCCAGGCTTAGCTGCACCTTTATGCCCTCTCAAGGGCCCCAGTTAAGAATGTCATTTTCCACACCAGGATACTCCTGAATGATTCTATAAATCCCCCACTTGGACCACTGGGTCAATTCATCAATTCTAAGATCTGCCGTTCCTTTTTGGCTAATCAGGAAGCCTATAGAAGGAAATGTAAGGACCTAAGGGGTGGGGCAGAAGTAGGTTTTGGAGACTCCACATTGCTTAATAAACTTATTTTTTTAAAAAGTATTAAACATTGTCATGTTTTAAAATGTGCACAACAAGGGACAAGCACAGAAAAGAAAACAGGTCAATGCCAGTGTTCCCATCACCTCTGACATTGGAGCAATCAGAAACACATGTTTGGAGTTAGAAAAGATCTCAGAGGTCATCTAGTGATTTTACAGATGAGGACACCAAGTCCCAGAGAGGTTAAGTGATCACTTGACCAAGATCACACTGATTGTACATGGCAGAACTGGGATTTGAACTGAGGTCCTCTGACTCCAAATCAGACATCGTTAAAGCAGTTTGCAAAACTTTTAACACTCTAGAGCATGTTATGGTGGCCCATGCCTGGAATCCCTGCTGGGAGGAAGGATCTCTTTAGCTCGAGAGTCCTGAGGTGCAGTGGGCTAGGCCTATTGGATGTCTGAACTAAATCTGGCATGAATGTGGTGAGCCCCTGGAAATGAGGGACCACCACATTGCCAAAGAAGGGCAAAATGGCACGGGTCAAGGCTCCCAAAATAATGAGTGGGAATCCTACCCATGTGGGGTCCTTGTACTTCTAGCCTATATGAGACAGGTAAACCTAGTCTTTAAAACCCCCCACAACATCATATAAATGCTAGTTATTATTACTAATATGTAAGCCCAGAGCTGGAATCTTTATAGCCCATCTTGGAAGAGTCATACTGTATAGCCTACAAATTTTCTAGGTGAAGTTAGTCATTGGGTCAACAAAGCACTTTGTTGTTGTTCAATTGTTTGCCCTTGTGTCTAACTCTTCACGACCCCAGTGCGGTTTTCTTGGCAAAGATACTGGAGTGCTTTGCCATCTCCTTCTCCAGCTCGTTTTATAGATGAGGAAACTGAGACAAACAGGGTTAAGTGACTTGGCGAGGGCCAAACAGTAAGTAAGTATCTGAGGTCAAATTTGAACTTAGGAACACGTCTTCCTGTCTCCAACATGTTACCTACACCACCTAGTTACCCCCACCAACACATTTATTTAACACCAGCTATGTGTTGGGCTTTGTGCTAGGCACTGGGAATAGAAGACAAAAAAGCAATGAAAAAGCTTATACTCTATTAGCCATTCAGGATGAGGTGGTGGGGGAGTGGGGAAGGAGGGGGAGAGATGGGAGGGAATTGGATGGGAGGTGTCTTTCTTCAGGATATGGGTTTAGGAAACATGTCTCAAAGAGGGGAACAAATTATGTTTTCAGTTTCCTCATCTTTAACCAATCCCCTGCAGAGGGGATCATGGTCAGAGTAAGGCAAAACCTGCCTTCATCATCCTCAGAACATGCAGAAGGGAGTTACTGCTATTTGAAAGAGTGCTGGGCTGGTGACCCAGAAATAGCAGATATTTTTTTTAAAACAAATGCTTTATTAACTTCTGTTTTACATCATTCATTTCCACCAGATTTTGAGTTACAATCATTTTCCCCCCATTATTCCCCTACCCAACCTCCCAGAATAGTAGTCCCACAAGATATCGCTTCCTCCAATCTGCTCTCTCCCATACCTTCTCCCATACCCCCATCGACTTTTCCATTAGAGGAAGGTGAGTCTTTGTGTCCCAATGCCTGCACATCTTATCTCCCTATTACAAGCAAAAGTGTATTAATAATAGTATTTATATATATTTGAAACACTTAATGTTACTACCTCAAATTTCAGATCCATTTCCTTCCTCCCTTGTCACCCATTCCCTCTGGGGAGATAAGTAATTCAGTATATGTTGTACATGTCTAGCTATGCAAAACATTATCATAGTAGATATATTGTACAAGGCTGCTTATAATCCCCTCCCACTCATCCCACCTCCCACCTGGTCCATTCCCTACATGATCCTGTCCCTCTTTTATACTGGGTACTTCCAACCTCCCCTCACCCCAAGGATGCCCTCCCATCCATCATCCCTCCTCTCATCCCCCTTCCCCCTATCCTGCTGCAGGTTGAGATATCCCATTTAGTATGTATGTCATTTTCTCCCTGAACCAAATTCAATGTGGATGTGGTTTTGCCTTTTTAGCCTTCCTTATTCTCCCCCTCCTTTGCAACCACTTCCTCTTGCTTCTTCTACATGAGATAGTTTACCCTACCCTGTCTCTCCCCATCTCCTCTTGCCACTTTCCTCTCTCACCTCATAATTTCATCCCTTGAGTACTCTCCCTTCCCAACAAATTCAACCTATGCCCTCTATCCATATATAACTGTAACCATATACATACACATTCACATATGTATTCATATGACCACACACCCTTCTTCCATTATTTTCATAGTGAGAAAGATATCATCAGTCACAGTTATTGCTTTTCCATATAGGAATGTAAATACTTCAACTTTAATAAGTTCCTTTTGATTTCTTTTCCCTGATTACCTTCTCAGGCATCTCTTCCTTCTTGTGTCTGGATGTCAAATTTTCTATTCAATTCTGGTTTTTTCCTCAAGAATGCTTGAAAGTCCTCTATTCCACTGAATGACCATATTTTCCCCTGAAACAAAGTACTCAGTTTTGCTGGGTAGGTGACCCTTGGGTTCATTCCCAGTTCTTTTGCCCTCTGGAATATCATATTCCATGCCTTCGATCCCTCAGTGTAGAAGCTGCCAGGTCCTGGGCTATTCTGATTGTGTTTCCACAATATTGAAATTGTTTCTTCCTGGCTGCTTGTAGTATTTTCTCCTTGATCTGGGGATTCTGGAACCTGGCTATAATATTCCTGGGGGTTTTCTTTTTGGGATCTTTTTCAGGAGGTGATTGGTGGATTCTTTCAACCTCTATTTTGCCCTCTGGATCTAAAACATCAGGGCAGTTTTCCTTGAGAATTTCTTGAAGGGTGATTTCTAGGTTCTTTCCTTGATCATGGCTTTCAGGTAGTCCAATAATTTTTAATTGTCTCTCCTGGATCTATTTTCCAGGTCAGTGGTTTTTCCCATGAGATATTTCACATTGCCTTCTAATCCTTCATTTGTTTGGATCTGCTTAACAGCATCTTGATTTCTCATAAAGTCATTAGCTTCCATTTGCTCCAGTCTAACTCTGAAGGAATGAATCTCCTCAGTGAACTTTCAGGCTGTTGACCCTCATTTCATACTTTTCCTGCATCCTTCTCATTTCTCTTTCCAATTTTTCCTCCACTTCTCTTATTTGATTTTTAAAGTCCTTCTTAAGGTCCTCTATGGCCTGCAACCCGTTCATGTTTCCCCCTGGGGCTTTTGGAGCAGGACTTCTGACCTCACAGTCCTTTTCCCGTTCTATGCCCCCAAAATAGGAGTCTAGGGTTGCATTTTTCTGTTTCCTTTGCCTTGGCATGTTGCCACTTAATTACTTAACTTTTGGGCTTGTTGCCACACTATGGCTTTAAGGCCAGATAGAGGAATTTTCGTCCCGAACGTGTGGGGGGCAACTTCCGTTTCTGGCAAGCTGTAAACCCACCCACGACTTCCACCCTAGATCACAATCCAGATCCAGGGAGGTTAAAGCAAGAGCGATTACCCCCCAAGACTGACCGCTGGATCTCCCTACGATTTGCAGGCCAGGAGTTGGAGCTGCCTCTGAAAACTACAAAATGGCGTGTCTCCTCAGTGGCTTCTAGCCCCCAGGGGAGGGAGCCGACGCATTCCCTAAATACTGGTCCCAAAGTCCATAGGACACTAACCTCTTACTTTGTCCTAGGCATGTCTATGTTGATAATTCTGGAGTTGCCACAGCTCCTGGTGTTCTGGGGTTCCTCCAGCTGGCTGCTGGCCCTGCCGCCCTGGGGCTAAAACCTCGGCTCATGTGGACCTGGGCTCAGCTCGGCTCCTGCGCTCTGCATGCTGCGTGCTACCAGGTCCCAGACCACTGCACTGGTCCTTCCTGCAGGGTTGCTGGGCTGTCCTCAGTGGGAGGTTAGCTTCTCTGTGTTGTTCTTTGGGTGCTGGGGCTCCAGAAGTTGTTCAGAGTCCCCTTTTACATAGTTTGGGGGGAATCTGGGGGCAGAGTGGCTTGGAAGAGCTGTTTCTACTCCACCATCTTGGCTCCGCCCCCCAGAAATAGCAGATATTAATAAGAATCTTGTTTCATTTATAATGTTTATTTGATGAGATGGAATAATATATGTAAAGTGCTAAACAAACCTCCAAGTGTTATATAAACATTAGCTGCTCTTATCACTAGTACTATTTAACATAACGCTGTGTAATGCCCCTGGTACCAGAGTGTCCCCTCCTCATTCCCAGCTCCTCCTCTTAGACCCCTATTTTCTGTTCTGGGTCAAATTGGGGTCATCAATTGCAAGGAAACTCAGAGGTCACCTTATTTGGTTTCCTTATTTTACAGATGAGGACACTCAACTAAGTTTAGGTGTGAGGACCAATTTTGACTCTCCAGAGAATGGGGGATCAGACCCCTTTTCAGTAGAGGTAGAGGCACGGTTGCATACATGGTTAAACACAGTCAGGGTCACTTGGTTTTGCTTAACTGGTTTTCAAAGTTATAAGAAGTTTTTGTGTGTGTGCGTGTGTGTATGTGTGTTGTGCTGATGGTAGAGATTGTAGTGGAAATTATTGTGAAGTAGAAAACCAGAGATATCAATAAAATTCTTTTAAAAAGAAACAAAAAAATCACCAAAGAAGAGCTTTATTAAGTTATTCTTAAGTTGTACTAAGCATTATTATTAAGCATTATTAAGTTATTATGGGTGGCTTAGGAGAAGGAGACCAGAAACCAACAAAGCTAGGATGAAATCCTGGCTAGGATACGGTTTGGCATGGCATGGCATGGTATGGTATGGTATGGTATGGTATGGCATGGTATGGCATGGCATGGCATGGTATGGTGTGATATGATGTGATGTGATACAATATGATATGATACAATACAATACACAACCAAATATATATATATAACATAACATGATAAGCCATGATATAACACAAAGTAACAATGTAATATATGATACAATGTAACAACACAACATAACATATCAATACAGTACATACTATAATTTAAATCTGTATGTATTTGCATCTTTATGTGTATACGTAATATAGGTATATATGTACATACCTATATTTAAAGTCTATAGGGGGGTGGAGCCAAGATGGTAGAGTAGAAACAGCACTTCCAAGGTGCTCTGCCCCACACCATTTCCAAACAATGTAAATGAACAACCGCTGGAGCCCCAGCACCCACAAAACAACAGAAAGAAGCTAACCTCCTGCTGAGGACAGCCCAGCAGCCCTGCAGGGAGTGGCCAGCACAGCACTCTGAGATCGGGCAGCATGGTGCCCTGGGAACCGACAGCACAGCGCTCTGGGAGCCGAGCCCAGGACCACGTGAGCCACAGTTTTAGCCCTAGGGTGGCCGGGCCAACAGCTGGCTGGAGGGACCCCAGAACACCAGCAGCTGTGGCGATTCCAGAATTATCAGCATAGATATGCCTAGGACAAAGTGGGAAGTTAGTGCCCTATGGACTTTGGGACCAGTAGTTGGGGAATGCATCGGCTTCCTCCCTAGCAGGCGAAAAGCTGCTGAGGAAATGGCACAGAGGCCATTTTGCAGCTTCAGTGGCAGCTCCAGCTCCTGGTCTGTGAACTGTAGAGAGATCCAACAATCAGTCTGGGGGTTAATCACTCTTGCTTTAACCTGCTTGGATCTGGATTGTGGTCTTGGGGTGAGGTCTGAGGTGGGAATCCAATTTGCCAGAGCGGGTGGAGGCTTTACAGAGGCCACCCAACCTCCGGAAGTTGTGAAGACCCCATGTTTAGGACTGAAGCTCTCCTGTCTGGTGGCAGAGTCCTACTGTCGCAACAAGCCCAAAAATCAAGTAATTAAGTGGCAATATGCCTAGGCAAAGGGAACATAAACAGAAAAATGCAACTTTAGACTCCTATTTTGGGGACAAAGAGGATCAAAGCATGGAACAGGAGGAAGACTGTGAGGTCGGAACTCCTGTACCAAAAGCCCCAAAAGAAAATACAAGCTGGCTACAGGCCATAGAGGACCTTAAGAAGCAGATAAGAGAAGTGGGGGAAAATTGGGAAGAGAAATGAGAAAGATGCAAGAAAAGTATGAAATGTTAGTCAACAGCCTGACTGAGGAAAATAATACCTTAAAAAATAGACTAACTCAAATGGCAAAAGAGGCTTAGAAAGGCAATGAGAAGAAGAATGCCTTAAAAAGCCAAATTTGCCAGATGGAAAAAGAATCTCAAAAGCTCACTGAAGAGAATCATTCCTTCAGAATTAGATTGGAGCAAATGGAAGCTAGTGACTTTATGAGAAATCAAGATGCTGTTAAACAGATCCAAACAAATGAAAGAATAGAAGGCAATGTGAAATATCTCATGGGAAAAGCCACTGACCTGGAAAATAGATCCAGGAGAGATAATTTAAAAATTATTGGACTACCTGAAAGCCATGACCAAAGAAAGAACCTAGAAATCACCCTTCAAGAAATCCTCAAGGAAAATTGCCCTGATGTTTTAGATCCAGAGGGCAAAATAGAGGCTGAAAGAATCCACTGATCACCTCCTGAAAAAGATCCCAAAAAGAAAACTCCCAGGAATATTATAGCCAGGTTCCAGAATCCCCAGATCAAGAAGAAAATACTACAAGCAGCCAGGAAGAAACAATTTCAATATTGTGGAAACACAATCAGAATAGCCTAGGACCTGGCAGCTTCTACACTGAGGGATAGAAGGGCATGGAATATGATATTCCAGAGGGCAAAAGAGCTGGGATTGAAGCCAAGGGTCACCTACCTAGCAAAACTGAGTATCTTGCTTCAGGGGAAAATATGGTCATTCAGTGGAATAGAGGACTTTCAAGCATTCTTGAGGAAAAAACCAGAGTTGAATAGAAAATTTGACATTCAGACACAAGAAGCAAGAGATGCTTGAGAAGGTAATCAGGGAAAAGAAATCAAAAGGAACTTATCAAAGTTGAACTATTTACATTCCTACATGGAAAAACAATAACTGTGTCTGATGAAACCTTTCTCAGTATGAAAATAATTGAAGAAAGGTATATGGACATATGAATACATATGTGAATGTGTGTATATATGTTTACAGGTATACATGGATAGAGAGCACAGGTTGAATTTGGTGGGAAGGGATGATACTCAAGAGGTGAAGTTAAGAGGTGAGAGAGGAAAGCGACAAGAGGAGATGGGGAGAGACAGGGTAGGGTAAACTATCTCATGTAGAAGAGGCAAGGGGAAGTAGTTGCAGGGGAGGGGAAGAACAGGAAGGCAAAAAGGCAAAACCATATTCTCATTGATTTAGCTCAGGGAGAGAATGACATACGTACCAAACTGGATATCTCACCCTACAGGAGAGTAGGGGGAAGGGGGATGAGAGGGGGGATGATGGAGGGGAGGGCATTCTAGGGGGAGGGAAGGTTGGAAGTACCCACTTTTGAAGAGGGACAGGATCAAAGCAGGGAATGGACCAGGTGCGGGGTGGGATGGGTGGGAGGGAAATATAAGCAGTCTTTTACAATATATCTACTATGGTAATGTTTTGCATAGCTATACATGTACAACACATACTGAATTGCTTATCTTCCCAGAGGGAGTGGGTGACGAGGGAGGAGGGGAATGGATCTGAAATTCGAAGTCTTAAAATTAAATGTTTCAAATGTATATAAATACTATTATTAATACTATTTTGCATGTAATTGGGAGATAAGATATTCAGGCATTGGGGCTCAGAGATCCACTTTGCCCTAATGGCAAAGTTGAAGGGGGTATGGGTGAAGATATGGGAGAGAGCACATTGGATGAGGGGATATCTAGTAGGACTGCTTTCTGGGGTGGTGGGTAGGGAAAAATGGGGAAAAACTGTAACTCAAAATCTGGTGGAAATGAATGATGTAAACCAGAAGTTAATAAAGCATTTGTTAAAAAAAAAAAAAGAAGTATTGGGGGGGGGTGGCCCCGTGAATAGTGCACTGGCCTTGGAGTCAGGAGGACCTGAGTTCAAATCCAGCCTCCAACACTTAACACTTACTGGCTAAATGACCTTGGGCAAGTCATTTAACCCCAATTGCCCTGCCTTCACCCCTCCAAAAAAAAAAAAAGCAAAAAAAAAGAAGAAGTATTTTTTTAATCATAAAGTGACCTTGTGGTATATAAGATAAGAGGACTGACTTTGGAGAGAGGAAGACAGGTTTAAATCTGACAAAAACTGACAGTATTATCTCAGGCAATTCACCTAACTTTTCACCGTGATTCTCCAATTCTGTAAATTGCCGACAAGTTGTCTATTTGCTCTGTGGAAGGAGCTTCTATACTAGGAATTCTCCATAGCAATAGCTCCCCCAAATAAGTCAACTAAAATATTTTAAAATAAAAAAAATAAAGTTTACAAATGTCAGCTGTTATTACTGTTATTCCGCTTTCTAGTTATCTGGCCTGAAACAAACCATGTTACCTTTACAAGTTTCAGTTTCCTCATCTGTAAAATGGGGATAATAATGCCTGGCTGCCCTGCCTACCCTGTATAATGGTTGTGAAGGTAGGCAGGCAGGCAGGCAGGTGACAGGGGGCATAAATTCAGCCTTAGACACTTACTAGGTGTGTGACCCTAGGCAAGTCCCTTAACCTTTGTCTGCCTTAGTTTCCTTTTCTATAAAATGGAGATAATCGTATCACCTACCAGGATTGCTGTAAAAAACTAAATAAAATGATGAATGTGGGAGCACTTTCAGTCTTTTACACTGTAAATGTAAGGCATTATTATTATAGTGAAAGTGGGGTAGTGAAGAAAGTGCTTGCTGGGCAGGAGGGTTTGTATTCAAATGCTGCCACCAGTACTTACTGTTTGACTCAAGCCGTGTCCCTTAGGCCCTCTGAGTTATAGGCACCTCCCTATGATTTATCTAAATTATGATTGGGGATATGGTGGGATTTCCCACAATGCAGAAATCACAGATCCCTTTGTGTATTTAGTTTGTATTCTATTATTATAATTTAGATTTGGATACAGACTGATTAATGGAATGGGGAGCAAGGAAAGGCTGAACTCCACAGTCCATGCACATAATCCAGTCCACTGTTAGGAATGTGCATTCAGTCTAACCATTTGGCAACTACCAAGCATTGTGCCTAAGTACTGAGGGGAAAGAAATAAGTCGGGTTTCCTGTTCTCCAGCTTATTTCTACTTTTTCGTGGCCAAGAAAAGCTTGTCTAAATCAGGACACAATTTAAAAGTAAGTACAGTTTAATTTGAAATAATGTCTGTTTTATCATGGTATTTGTTTCTGGTTTGCCTAAACAATTTAGTCATAACTATCCTTGTTGCTACTGTTGTTCAATCATTTTAGTTATGTGCAGCTCTTTGACCCCATTTGGGTTTTTCTTGGCAAAGATGCTGTAATGGCTTGTTATTTCCTTCTCCAGTTTATTTTATAGATGAGGAAACTGAGGCAAACAAGATGAAGTGACTTGCTCAGGGTCACACAGCTAGTCAGTGTCTAAGGCCAGATTTGAACTCCAGGCCTAGTACTCTATCCACTGTGCCACCTCATTGCCAAAGTTGCTGTGAGACCCAGGGTAAGTCACTTAACCCTGTTTGCCTCAGTTTCCTCACCTGTCAAATGAGCTGGAGAAGGAAATTATAAACTACTCCAGTATTTCTGCCAAGAAAATGCCAAAAGTGGTTACAAAGAGTTAGACACAACTGAAACAACTGAACAACAAACAAAATATTTAGTTGCATATGACAATCTAGAAGCAAAGACATCAAAATTTATTGGAGTTGGGGTGGCTAGTTGGCACAGTGAATAGAGTATCAGCCTTGGAGTCAGGAGGACCTGAATTCAAATTTGGCCTCAGGCACTTAACACTTACTAGACATGTGACCTTGGGCAAGTCACTTAACCCCAAATGCCCTGCCTTCCCCCCTCCAAATAAAAAAAAGCAAAAAAAAAATTATTTGAGTAAATTATAAGCTCTTAGAACTCCAAAGGTCACAGTCTTGCAACTAACAACTTGCAATAAATTATAAAGGGAAAGGTACAGTGGAATGAAGATGAGTTCTTTAGATAGTCTAGGTCCCATGGGCTAGGAACCTTTGTCATTGGGGCCACATGTGACCTTCTAGGTATTTCAGTATAGCCTTTTGACTGAGTCCGAGTTTTATAGAACAAATCATTTTATTAAGTGCATTAGTTCTGTCAAGTTTATATTCAGTCAAAGGGATGCACTTGAGAACCTAGAGGGTCACATGTGGCCTCGAGGTTGCAGGTTCCCCACCCCTAGAGGATATGATTGGGAAATAGAAACTAAAAGAATTAAGCAAGAAGAAGAAAGTAAGAAAAGTGTTGGATCAGAATATGGAAAGACAAAAGAAAGATGCAGTTTTGAAGGGTTTAATCAATATCCACTGGTGGGATCAAAAAGAGAAAGAAAGGAAGGAAGGAAGCAAATTTGAGCCAGTAGGGATGAGAGGAGAAAGGGTAGAAAAACTCAATAATGTCATAGTCTGTTTACACTGAGAGTGAATGAAGGGTCTGAATGTAAAAGGCTTTTGGATTTTGGTAACAAGATATGAGGAAGGATTTGACCCCACTAAGATAAATAAGAAGGATTTGAGAAAGTTTTAGAGAAATTGCTGTAAAAAATTACCAAATGAAAATTCTCAGAAATAAAATTCACAGCATAAAATTATTTGGGTGTATGGGAGGTTTTTTAAAATTGCAGGAAAATATAGATGTGCATTGTATCTCTTCACATCTCCCCTCTTTCCTTAAGGTATCAAGACTGGCTAAATTAAGAAAGCAAAATAAAATGATTTGGTTCATGAGCTAACTACAAAAGGTTGGCCCTGAAATTGGAAATAGTAACAGTAAATAGCCATTGGGAAAATTGAGGTTCTACACATTCTACTTCATTTTGGTGGTCTCATTTGCAGTGAGATATGCTCTCCTAGTACAGATTTTGTACTCATTCAGAATTTAATACAGATCTCCTTTGCTAATCTATAAAGGAGATAATAATAATAGTATCTCCCAATAATAAAAATATCCACCTCCCAGGCTTGTTGATAGGACCAAATAATTGTGAAGTGCTTAACACATAAGTGTCTAACTTATGCAGAATTAAACTGGACAAAATATTTGCTAATTCTCTGCCACTTAAAGAGTGCTTTTCAAAATTGGCATCATGAATTTTTTTTTTTTTTTGCTTTTTGGAGGGCAATTGGGGTTAAGTAACTTGCCCAAGGTCACCCGGCTAGGTTTTTGTTTGTGTGTGTTAAGTGTCTGAGGCGGAAACCAAACTCATGTCCTTTTGACTCCAGGGCGGCACTCTACTCACTGTGCCACCTAGCCACCCCAGCATCATGCATTTTCAGACAGGTATCCTCATTAAGGGAAAAACTTCAATCTTACTACTGAACTGCCCTGTAATATACATTAGCAAATTGTTATGCTGATATATTTAAGAAATTCAAAATAACAACTGAGACATCCCCAAACAAGCATTTTAAGGTACTTCAGAAGGCAGGAACTGAAACTACAAATTAAGCTTTAAAAATTTGAAAGGGCCTATTAAGTGGTAAGCGCTATATGGAATATTAATGTAAGCACTCTATATTGCTCTTGAACACAATCAACATAGAACGCCAAAAGTGATTTTCTATGTAAGATAATTTGGACGTGCATTTAATTCCATTAAAATTGGTAATAAGTTTTGTTTCACATTTAAAATACATATGAAAAATTTCTTATATAGCAAAAATTTGGGGAAACATTGTATCAGACACAGAACAGGGACTTCTTTTAATCCAGATGCTGTTAGATTCTATTCTGAACACATGTTGAAAACATGTGGTTAAGATGTTTGAAAACCAATAAATATTTAATAAGGTGTATTTTGCTTTAAATTAAAAATAATAATAGTAGTGACTTACATTTGGGAGAAAGTGCCCAGATCCTCTCAGGCTATCGTTGTCTGTGAGGGACTTCTTGCTTGGGCGAGGTCATAAGATCTGATCAGCCTCACTGACAGCGTATTATGAAACTCTGAAGTGTTGTAGTTTAAGGAAGTAGGACCTCTCTCAGCCAAAGTGGGGAAATTGACAAATTTAGCTAACAGTTGAAAGAGTGAGTGTCAGTCTGAGACTATTTATTTATCTACCACTTCAGAAAATTATAAAAATCTGTTCCTGTTGCTCAGTCATTTCCAATTCTTTGTGACCCTATTTGAGGTTTTCTTGGCAAGGTTACTAGAGTGGTCTGATTCATTTTAAGATGAGGAAACAGAGGCAAACAGGGTTAAATGACTTACCTAGGATCACACAACTTGTAAGTATCTAAGACTGGATGAGTCTTCCTGACTTCAGGCCTGGCACTCTAACAACTTAGCTACCCCTCCTTCTCAGTGACAAAGTCTAAATCAAGAATTTCCAGCAGACTATCCGAACTCAACCTTTCTGGAAAAACCTATTCAAAGTGTTGCTGACCAGCCTGGGACATCTGGGAGTCAAAATGAAAATGCAACACTTAAATGGACATTGGGAGTGGGCTGCCAGATTGCAGGGGGAATTAAAATATTAAAATTCCTATATGTGTTATCTCCCCTGTTAGGTTGTAAGCAAGGACTGTTTGTGCATTCAGAACTTAACACAGGGCTTTGCATTATTCTGTTGTTTTGGCCTTCTGATTCATAGCATTTATGTGTCCTGAGTTTTCTTGGTGATATGTTAATCTCCCCTCTAAAATTAGTACATGGTGGCACCTGCGTCAAAAGTAAAAGAATAAGGACATACATCAGTAACCATGTAAAACAACATGGAAAGGGGATAAAGGTCTTCTGATTCATATTTCCATATACACATATATACATATATTCATACACACATACACATATGTATATCTCTATTCATCCATCTATCCATCTGTCTGCCTATTTATCGATCCATCATCTATCTATCCATCCATCCATCCATCTATCTATCTATCTATCTATCTATCTATCTATCTAGATTGGAGTAGGCAGCTAGAAATCTCTTACTTGTGATTGAAAAGTTGCCCCAGGCCACAAGCGAATCCATCCACTCCTTTACTACTTCACAAGGATAAGTGTGTGTCATGATCAATCAATCCTGTTGTTCTTAGGTTAATGTATATCAAGAGAGACTGAGTTAGTGGAATCTAATAAGTTTCCAGATATTCCAACAAGCCATAACAGAAATCCAAATGCATAATGAGGATACCCCATGGTGGGACCCCTCTTCCTGGTTTTCTTGGTTATTTTCTTGGAAAAGGCTTACTAGCTACTCCAGTTAAATGTGCTTCATTTGTTTTAGGTCTCGTAATTATTTTATTAAATGGTTTTGTAAATGTAGATTTAACTCAACCTTCTTGATTTTGTAATTGTTACTTTACCTTGAACAAATTGATAGAATGATACATAGCATTACACAGGATTTGTTAGATATTGATGATTTTCACTTTGATTCATACCTTCGATAACTGTTTATGTAGGTGACCCACTGAAGAGGATGCTAAAATTTGATATATTACTTTATTTCATTAAGGCTTAATCAATTTACTATGTATTAATGCTCAAGTTGCTATATATTAATTACTCTCCCATAGTATGTGAACTTGAACTCCCTCTCACCTGCTTAAGCTTACAGCTGTTAGTTCCCTATTTAGCCTATCCTCCACCCATTAAGCTCCCCTTCTCAGGACTTTCCAGTCACAAAATTCTAATCAATATTCTAATATATCAGAAATCAGTAACATATAGGCCACAAGCTTCCTGTTCTCTCAGAAACTGCCGATCACTGGATTTTCCAGAGGATGTTAGGCTACCTTATGATAAACTGGTATAAGTTGTAGTTAGTAATCTTGGCACTGACCAGTCAGAAGTGAGGTACACCTTTGTTATGCCAGATGATGTCACTGTCTATTTTGGGATTTTTCTGTATGACTAGAGTTATCCTGCCTGTCAGATGTGTCCTTGGTTACTGAGTGTAAAGCCAAGCATGAGCAACTTTCCAGAGGATTGCTGCTGAGGACAGCTTTCAAGGTTCTGATTACATAGTATAGTGAACTCTCTATTCATTCAATGACAAATCAGAGTAAAACATTTACAGAAAAATCAAGGTACAGCATTCAGAATGTTATAACTTATTACAGAAAATCAAAATACATCACTTCACCATGTCACAACTCAACAACTTATCACTAAAATGGCCACATAGTTTTCACCAAAGTGGTCACATAGTTTTCAACAAAGTACAATTACTTAGTATCTCAATCATTTAATCATCCTTAAGGAAGCTTGCCTCCTTAAGGGACACAAAGCACAAAAGTCAAAATTCTCCACCCATGGGGTGCAATTAAGTTATAACTTCAACCGTCACTACTCAGTACCCTCTTAAGGGGTAGTGGAAAGTACAAAAGCCATCAACCCCTAGGTCACAAGTAAATTATAATTTACCTGTCACTACTACTTGTCACTACTCAATATACTATTTCATCAGTCACTACTCAAACAATTTTGTCAGTCACTACTCAGTCAATTTTATCAGTCACTACTCAGTACCCAAGGAGGGTTCTTTTCATCTTGACTTGGGGCAGGCTTTCAGCTTCCATGGTTCCTCTTCCATGGTCCCAGCTCCTGCCCAAATCTAACCAACTGCCACCTGAGTTCAAAGGCAGACAGCTCCCAGATCCTCGTCCAGCTCTCTGTGCAATTCTGGCTCTAAATTGGAGCTCATAGTGTCTAAGTCCATCTCAAATTCTTCACAGTCTCTGTTCCTGGGAGGACAAGGTTTAACAAAGCCACAAGAACATTCATTCACATTAACAAAGCCACAACAACATTAGTACAAAATACCGGCAACATAGTCATGCTTCCTGTCTTTGGCAGCTCCAACTGGCCCTTGAAAGTCTTGCCACCACAAGTCTGAGTTCTGTTTCAGTTCTCAGTTCTCAATTCTCAGTTCAGTCTTCAGAAGTAGCTGCCCAGCATCCAGATACTTGCTAAAAGAAATTCTCTCTCTCTCTCTCTCTCTCTCTCTCTCTCTCTCTCTCTCTCTCTCTCTCTCTCTCTCTTTCTCTCTCTCTCTCTCTCCAGCAGCTGCCCTGACTCCATGATGCTTACCCCAGGAACTTCTGTCTGTCTACCTTGTGTTCTTCCTTATATAAGTTATATCTCCTCCCTGTTCTGCCCCTTCCTGTTACATCAGCAACTTCCTCCCAAAGTGTTAACTACTTCTGTGTTAATTAAATAGCTTAATCAAGGTGTTAACTTGAAACAAGGTGCTAAGTACCTGTTTACTTGCCAACAATATAAAAGGCATAGAAAATCTTCAGATTCCATTAACATTACACTGAGGAGCCTTAGACCCTATTTGTTGGCAATTACTAGCTTTACTAATAAATGGATCATGCTCAGAAATTTGTTGACTCAGTTTCTCTTTATCATAGATTTCTATCATGATAGCAAAAAAAATTAGTTACAGATTGGCTTTGAGAATTACTTCTAAGACCTAGGCAATGGGGGTAGGGGGTGATGGATATGCTTAGTCTTACTCTCCAGGTCCCTTTACTCTATTTTCCCCTCAGCACAACCTTTCCCTCCTCCTACCACAGCCTTCTCCCCACATTCTCAGCTAGGATCACAAGATCAAGGCATTTTGTGCTACCTGGGACCCTGGAGGAGTTTGGAAATCTTTGTACCAGGGACTCACACCCTGAGGAAGTCTCTCCATTGAACCATAGCTTACCCTATGCCCTCTTCCTTCTGTGAAATATAAAAAAAGTTATGTTTTCACACAAGTGCAGAGAAGTGGGTTTTCTTTTCAAAGAACTAGCCTCTTTTTGCCAAAACAATTCTTAGAATAGGGAAAAAAACCAGTTTCAGCTGGGTCTGTGGTTAAGATAGGGTAAGTAGGTCAATTAGGCTCTAAATACACATGCTTAATTGCTTCATGAATATTACTCCCTCCTCCCCCTGGGAGGAGCTAAGGCTCATTTTAATGCAGTTCAATACATATAGAGGGACTTGGTCATGAAACATGTAGAAGGCATGCCACAGAGTTGTTCACCTCAAAGTACTCAGCTAATGAGGAAATGAGGGAGGGACTTCACATTTCAGAAAAGGGATATAAACTGCAAAGCTTTGGCCTTTGATGTGTTTTGCTGTGCAGGCAGCACACCCACTTTTTTGCAAGAACTGTATAATAAATGAGCTTGCCTCATTTACCTCGGGAATTTTGTCTTTCTTCTGGAATTTCTATAAATAACACTTCCCCCTACCCTGGAAGGCCCTCTTTCTTCTCCTCTCCACTTACTCAAATCCTCTCCATCCTTAGAGTTCATAGCATGATAGAATTCAAAGAAATCTTAAAGAACATTCTTTCCTTTTTCACATGAGGAAACAGAGGTTCAAGGAGAATAAACGATTTAAGGTCCCAGAGCGTATTAACAGCAGAATCAGGACTTTAGTTTATGTTTCTCTACCTTGCCAGTGGTCTTTCTTCTGTCCTGTTACTTTTCCTTCACTCGGTAAGTATTATGTCTACTGCCCAGCTGCTGGCGGGCGACACAAATACAAAATGTGAAACAGCCTTTGTTCCCTGGGAGTCTACTGGGAGGGTCCAACATTTACACAGACAAATAAAACATAATTATATAATTACAAGTAACGGGGCTTTGACACTTGGCCCAGATTGCCCAAGATGGGAGTACTCATGAGAAGGATGCCTGGGACCAGTTTCTAGAAGAAGCTGTACGATGGTCCTCTATCACAGGGAGAGAAGCAACCTCTTTACACTGATTGCCATAGCCGCACAGACTTCATCTTCAAGACTGAAACTGCATTAAGCTCACTTTCTTTTGTCCAGAGGATTAAGGTTCTGTTCACCCGTAGCATGGATGGACAGTGGGGAGGACTATTTACCTCCCTCCCTCTAGGCCCTATGTCCCTGATATACAGAGTTGTCATTTGGGAGTTTGGTTTGCCCTTTTCAGTTCTAAGCACGGATGTCTCTGCCCAGGAGCTCTGGCCATAACAACCTCGGAAGCAGGATTACAGACCTGCTATAAGCCTATGAGCTCAGGAGGGAAACCCTGAGAAGTCCAGGTACCAAGATGAAATCCCAAAGGGACTTTGGACTTGGAGCTTAATAGGACTGATGCTATGTAGGAACTGAGCTAAATCTCTCTCTGGTCCCTGGTGCATCTGGTGGTGGTACAAGAGGGGATTATCTAACACACACCCTTAGGTCAGAGAGAGAGAGAGAGAGAGAGACAGAGAGACAGAGATGTTTGTATTTTTGTTTTTGCTATACCTTGGAGGCAGATATTCCTTTATGAAAACTAATCCAATAGTTAAGTGGTCCCAGTGGAACTGCAGTACAAGAGATCTCTAGAATTGGGGGAATAGGATCAGATGGGGTTTGGGCAAGTAGCAAAAACTAGACCCTAAACCCTCTTAAGGATACTGGAAAACCCTGGAGAAGGAACAAAATATAGCAGATCTAGTCTTCTGATACAGGAAACTAGGAAAGTCACTGTTACATATAATTTACATTTAAAGATCCAGCTCAAATTCCATCATCTTCATGAAGCCTTCCCTGGACTCCTCGAACCCAAGGCTAGGTCATCCTTTTCCTAGACCTTAGGGCACTTCAGCTGGCCTTATCATTTATCCTCTGGCATTGTTAAAAAGGAAATGTCTTTTACATTACTGTTCCCCTCCACCCCTTACCCCATATACATGAGGAACATAGTACTGGTTTTGGGGAGGAGTGGAAAGAACACTGGACTTGAAATCAGAGGACTTGAGTTCTAATCTTAGCTTGACAATATTCTTTGTGACTTTAAGCACATCCATTCTTGCCTTTTGGCCTCCACTCCTCATCTGTAAAATGAAGGGGCTAGTCGAGATGAATTGTCAAGGTTCTTTTCAGCTCTGATGTTCTAATCCTATGGTACTCAAAAAGTGTACTTCACTGATTCTCAATATTCCATTTGACCTTTTGAAACTACCTCTCTCACAGTTACCAAATAACACACACACAGAGCACACCACACCACATCACACCTTGTCTTGGAACCTGGGAAGGTCCTGCCTAAACTAGTATGCCTCTGCCCACTGACTCCTTGTGATTTTTTCTACTTCCAGGAGAGGATTTTGAGAGAAGTGGGAGAAAAGATAAGGGTTTGAACCAAATAATAAGAAGAAAATTACGTAGTGATTAGTTATATAAGTCAAAAGATAAAGCTGAGGAAGAGAAATTTGGGAGAAATTGAGAAAAATTTGAAGGAGAAGAGTCTCCAGGTCTAGAATCTCTTCTAGGTGGAAAGAAGAGTAGAATAATGGACAATCAAAAAGGATATAACAGGATCCAGGAGAATTAGGGAATAGAACCTGAAGACGTAGATTCAAAAAGTAAAAGGGAAAGATAGTTGACAAGACAAGAAAATAGAACAAGTAGAAAAATTAGTGGGCACTACAAATTGATAGGATTAGTGGATGGGGCAAATTGGGAAACATGACAGACTGGTGCAAGGATGGGGACTTGGGTGGGGAGAAGGGTCCAATGGAGTTTTTGAGACCAAGGGAGAGGAAATGAGTTTTGTTGCCAAGTTAAGAGGTGATAATTGGGTGTAAAAATTTTAACCAGGCGTTTAATGGTGAGGTATAAATGACCACAACTAATTTTTTTAAAGAAGGCTAAAAAGAGCAACCCTTCTCCCATTGGTGAGCTGCTTCTGAGGCTTTCATTTTGGGAAAGGACCTAGGCCAGCCTTCCGTCATTCTGTTCCAGCTGTGCTTCTGACTCTCTCTTTTGACCACCTTTTTACTCTAGAGTATCCCTCCACCATGCCAGCCTCCTCCTCCATTGGTGAGTTGCTTCTGAAATCTCCATTTTGAGGAGGAGACCAGGATAACCACACCTTTTGCTCCTCTATACTTTGCTACCTTGACCCTGATTGGGTACCTTTTCCTTACCTGTCTCCTGTCTTCTTTTAACTAATTCCTTTTTACATGTTGTCTTCCTTTATTAGAATATAAGTTTCTCAAGGGCAGGAATTGCCTTTGTTTTGTCTTATATTTGCATCCCCAGACTCAGAACAGTGCAAGACACATAGTAAACATTTGATAATTGCTTGTTGCCAGTCTTGCCATTATGGGAAGTAGGGGAAATGATGTAGTGACTTGCATGAAAGTGTTATGTTTGTATTTCTGCCACAGACAAAGGACAGTTATTTTTGTTCCAAGTCTAGGCTGATCTAAGGAGCCAAAGAATGCCTCTCCAGCTGCGGAGCTAAGATGGCAGAGTAGAAGAACAAACTTGGCATGGGCTCCCACTCCAGTAACTTCCAATACATGTAAAAAATGATTCTAAACAAACTCTAGAGCTACAGAACTCACAAAGTGACAGAGAGAAACAAATCTCTAGCTGAAGGAATCCCAGCAGGCAGACAGGAAGGGTCTATCGCACCAGGCTGGGAGTTGAGCTCAGACCCCGTGAGCCATGTTATTTTAGCCCCAGGGCAGCCCTGACCAGCGGTGGCCTGAGCAGACTTCAGGAGAGTAAATCATCAGTAGCTTTGGTGGTTTCCAGTCTTCTGAACCCATAAACTCCAAAGACAAAGTAAAAGCTCAGTGTGGAACTCTGTTGGAGGAGGGGGGAAGTGAAAAGCATGGTCTAGCCCCTGTCCCTGGGGTGAGAAGCATGAAGATGTGGCAGCTCCAGTGGCTGCAGCCTGGCTGCCTCAGGAACTCCTGGCCTGCAGATTGTAGGAGGACCAAGCGGCCATTCAGAGGGTAATCACTCTTGCTTTAACATGCTTGGATCTGGATTGTGGTCTTGGGTGGAGGTCCAGGGGTGTGTGGCCAGTGAGCCAGAGCTTGTGGGGGCTGTAGAGAATGCACTCTCCTAATAGCTCTGGCAGCTGTGAAAACCCCAGAAATTTGAGACATAGCTCTCTCCATTCTGGAAGCAGAGTTCTACCATGGCAAAGTGCTCAAAAGCCAAGTAATTGGCTGGCAATATAAGCAAGCAACAGAAGCACAAACAGATCATAGAATCCTTTTTGGGGAACAAAAAGGATCAAGGCATGGAGTGGGAGGAAGAAAGCAAAGTCAGAATTCCTGCATCAAAAGCCTCCAAGAAAAATATGAATTGGTTATAGGCCATGGAGGAGCTCAAGAAGGATTTTGAAAATCAAGTAAGAGAAGCAGAGGAAAAACTGGGGAGAGAAATGAGAATGATGCAAGAAAATCATGAAAAGAGAGTCAATAGCTTGCTAAAGGAGACCCAAAAATACACAAAAAATAGCACCTTAAAAATAGACTACTTCAAATGGCAAAAGAGGCCCAAAAAGCCAATGAAGAGAAGAATGCCTTAAAAAGACAAATTTGCCAGATGGAAAAGAAATTTCAAGAACTCACTGAAGAGAATAACTCCTTCAAAATTAGATTGGAGTAATTGGAAGCTAATAACTTTATGAGAAATCTAGAAAGATACTATAAAACAGATCCAAATAATGAAAAACTAGAAGGCAATCTGAAACATCTCATTGGAAAAGCCACTGACCTGGAAAATAGATCTAGGAGAGATAATTTAAAAATTATTGGACTACCTGAAAGCCATGATCAAAAAAAGAGCCTAGACACCATCTTTCAAGAAACTATCAAGCAAAATTACCCTGATATTCTAGAACCAGAGGGTAAAATAGAAATTGAAAGAATTCACCAACTGCCTCTTGAAAAAGATCCCAAAAAGAAAACTCCTAGGAATATTATAGCCAAATTCCAGAGTTCCCAGGTTAAGGAGAAAATACTGCAAGCAGTCAGGAAGAAACAATTTGAGTATTGTGGAAACACAATCAGGATAAGACAAGACCTAGCAGCTTCTACATTAAGGGATTGAAGGGCTTGGAATATGATATTCCAGAGGTCAAAGGAGCTAGGACTAAAACCAAGAATCACCTACCCAGCAAAACTGAGTATCATGTTTCAGGGAAAGATATGGTCATTCAATCAAATAGAGGATTTTCAAGCATTCTTGATGAAGAAACCAGAGCTGAACAGAAAATTTGACTTTCAAATACAAGAAGCAAGAGAAGCATGAGAAGGTAAACAGGAAAAATATATGATAAGGAACTTATGAAAGTTGAACTATTTACATTCCTACATGGAAAAGCAATAATTGAAACTCATGAGACTTTTTTCAGTATGAGGATAGTTGAAGGGAATATATATGTATATATGTATACATACATATATGTGTATATATGTATATATACATGCATATATATGTGTGTATATATAGAAGAGACTGTGTATATAAATATATATGTGAGTGTGGGCATATGTATGTTCATGTATACATAGATAGAGGGCACAGGATGAGTTGAATATGAAGGGATGATATACAAAAAAATAAAATTAAGAGGTGAGAGAGGAATTTATTGGGAGAAGGAGAAAGGGGGAGATAGATTAGGGTAAATTATCTCATATCTCAAATCTCTCATATCTCAAATTATCCCATATAAAATATCTCATAGGGGTGGCTAGGTGGCATAGTGAATAGAGCACTGGCCCTGGAGTCAGGGAGACTTGCATTCAAATCCGACCTCAGACACTTAACACACTATCCATGTGACCTTGGGCAAGTCACTTAACCCCAATTGCCCCTCTAAAAAAGCAAGAAAAAAAATAAGAAAAATCTATCAACAGGATAAATGACAAAAAGATGCCAAAATAAATGAATAGTAAAATATCTCATATAAATTATTTTATATCTCATATTCTCATCAAGAGAAAACAGTTACAATGGAGGGGAGCAGAAGGGTTAAAGGGAATGGGACAATCTGATTCTCATTGAATTTGGCTTAGGGAGGGAATAGCATACACACTCAATTGAGTATGTTAGCCTATAGGAAAATAAGGGGTAGGGGATTAGGGGGGTGATGATAGAAGGGAGGGCAAATTGGTGGAGAGGGTAGTTAGAAGCAAACATTTTTGAAAAGGAATTGGGTCAAAGGAGAAAATAGAACAATGGGGGCAGCAAAATAGGAGGGAGGGAAATATAGTTGGTATTTCACAACTACTATGGAAATGATTTGGGTAACTACACATGTACAACCTATATTGAATTGCTTATCATCCCAGTGGGGGTGGGTGAGGAGGGAAGAAGGGAAAAAATCTGGAACTCAAAGTTTTAAAAACAAATGTTTAAAAATTTGTTTTTTACATGCAACCGGGAAATAAGATATACAGGTACTGGGGTATAGAAACCCATCTTGCCCTACTAGAAAGTTAGGGGAGTGATGGGGGAGGATATAAAAGAGAACAGATTGGGGAAGGAGTATTCAGTAGGCTTGCTATTTTGGGGGAAAGATGGGGAGAAAATATTATAACTCAAAATCTTGTGGAAATGAATGTTGAAAACTAAAAATCAATCAACCAATTAATTAATTAATTTTTTAAAATGCCTCTCCACATTCCAAATTGTTAGAATGAAATGTTCCTAAAAGAAACAGAGGCAAAGTTCTAAGGGGGTATGGAGGGTGGGAGTACATGATTCAGAGGAAAGAGGCTTGATCTTTGTCAGGATATTAGATTGGAAGAGTATTACATACATGGAGGAGAAAGGGAAGGGAAATGGTAGCTATAGAAATCGAGTTTAAAACAGATTTGAGGTTCTTCTTGAAGAACTGGTTCTCTGAGGAAAAAGAAGCAGTTTGTCCTCTAATGAATGATGTAGAGCTATGGAAACTCAGAGGAAGAAAATAGTAGTAGTTGTGGTTCCCTGTTAAGAGGTTGTAAGACAGCTATATATAAACTCTCTATTGGTGGGTAAATGGAGATAGAGATGTCTATTGTCTTCTTGGGATATGTATCTAAGGCATAACAGAGAACCTGGCAAGGTTCCCACTTGGGCACATCAGTACAAATGACATTGTCAGAAGGAACCTACAAAGTATTACTAAGGATTATGAAAACTTGGGCAAGAAACTGCAGACCAAGGGAATACAGATTGTGTTTTCCTCTTTGTTGCCCATTGAAGGCAAGGGATTAAGGAAAAAAAACGAGTTTGGGAAGTGGCTAAGAAGGTAGTGTCTGAAGATGGGATTTGTATTTTGGGGCCACAGCTTAAAATCTAGGGGTGACAGATTCCTGGCCAGAGATGAAGTATACCCAACAAAAATGGTAAGAATGTATTTATTAGGTGTCTTCAAAATCTAATCAAAAGAAATTAAATAGAAAAAATATGAGGGAAGAAGAAAACTGCTAACACATATACCTCAAATTAGATACCAGAGAAACTCTAACAAAAGAAGAACAGTAGCGGAGACACAGAGACAACAGATCTCCTGTTCATAGGAGACAAAGTCCAAGAAAAGAACCAACGGCAAAAACCAGGAAAGATTGTCTCTTAGCTGTCACAGCTACCTTTTATAGTCACCAAATAATCTATGCTAACCCTTCAGCATGAGTGCTTTTCATTTAACCTATCCCCTGCATACATACACAAACCCCTTTTCCTGGAGCCTGCAAAATTTCTCCCTGAACCAACATGCAACTATACACTGTAATGGTAAGGGAATTTGAAGATCTTCCCTGCCCTTAATGGGCCTCACTTGGAGCCCAACAAGAGAAGCTTGCTTAGGGGAGGCTTGTTTTTCAGAAAGTCCCATACCTTTTGTTACTTTGTAATTAGACAGTGGGTCACAAAGGTTGTGATGTCCTCTGACCCTGAAGAAGGGTATAAATACACACACACACACACACACACACACACACACACACACACACACACAGAGTAAGGTTTTGCTTTGGGATTCACTTATGGGAAGAGTTGTGTGATTTGGTCAGATGCAACTCTAGGTAGCCATTGAACCCCCTGGCTTTGAAAATCCAGATGTTGGTGTTTCTCTCTGGTAACTAACTCTCTGTGTGTGTGTGTGTGTGTGTAATCATTAGACAACTAGAATCCCTGTCTGTTGGTCTGTTGAATTGTGCTATTTTCTCTGTATTTTTTGTCTGCTTATAATTTCTATTTGTATTTTCTGAAGTTCATGGTGCTGACTTTTTCCCCTGAATGATATATATGTTTGATTAAAGTAAGATTGTTCACTTTTTTTGAGTTGCTTTCCTTTAGAAAAGCAGATTAAAAAACCTGTGCTAGCAGCCATCATGGGTATGCTAGGGTGCTTACTGTTACACTCACTGCCTTTCTTTTCACACCAATGTCCAAATTTTAGGTAACAACCGAGGAATTAGAGGTTCTAATGAAAGAAGACAAATTTGACCTCATAGGTGTCATTGAGACAAGAAAGAATAAGATTCATGGTGCTGGATGGGTCTTTGTTTCATCAAGAAATAACCATCAGGGGCGGCTAGGTGGCGCAGTGAATAGAGCGCCGGCCCTGGAGTCAGAAGGACCTGAGTTCGGAGCCGGCCTCCAACACTTAATCCACACAAACAAAAACCTAGCCGTGAGACCTTGGGCAAGTTACTTAACCCCAATTGTCCTAAAGGGGCGGCTAGGTGGCGCAGTGAGTAAGAGCACCGGCCTCGGAGTTGGGATGACCCGAGATCAGATCCGGCCTCAGAAAATGAGCACCCACGCATAAATAATGACTAGCCGTGTAACCTTGAGCAAGTTACTTAACCCCAATTGCTTTAAAAAAAAAAAAAAAAACAGAAATAGCCATCCCAGATTTATCTCATTTCCTTTTTTGACAGGATTACTAAATTCAGATATGGTGGGAATGCTAAGGGTATAGCTTACCCAGATTTTCGCAATTTTTTTAATGCTTCAGTCTATATTCAGACACCATTAGTTCTTTCATTGGGGATGGATAGATAGCATTTTTCATCATAAATCTTTGGAGTTGTCTTGAGTCATTGTATTGCTGAGAATAGCTAAGTCATTCACAGCTGATCATCTTACGCTATTGCTGATGCTTTGTACACAGTACATTTCAATTTGCATCATCAGCTCATGTAAGTCTTTCCTGGTCAAATCTTTTGATAAAGCATATTGTGTTGTTCTTGTGGAAATAGAAGAAGATGGATTAAGTGAGAATGCAGATAGATTTAGAACTGACTAGATGGTCAGATTCAGAGTAATTGGTAAATTGTTCAATGTCATTGCAGGAAGTTTCTGATGGAATAGCACAGAAATCTGAGCTTGATCCTATGCTCTAAAGGTTTTATCAATGACTTCAATAAAGGCATAGAAAACATACCCATCATATTTTTGGAAGACACAAAGTGAGAAGGGATAGGTAACATAATGAGTGACAGTCAGGATTCAGAAGGAGCTTGGCAGGCTAAAACATTAAACTGAATCTAATTAGATAAAATTCAAAAGGAATAAATACAAAGTCTTGAACTTAGGTACAAAAAAATCAGCTTCACAAGATGGGGGAATCATAGATAGAGAATAGTTGTTCTGGAAAAAAATCTATAGATTTTAGTGGACTGCAAGCTCACTGTGAGTCAACAAGGTGATGCAGGAGGCAAAAAAAGGTAATGCAGTCCTAGGCTGCCTTAAGACACACATAGGTTTTAGGTAAAGGGAGAAGATAGTCTCCCTACCATATGCTGTCCTTGTCAAACAGAGCTTATCTAGTGCACCATGATTTAAGAATGTGGGCTCAAAATTGTCCAATCTGCAAGAAAAAAACACTGAGGCAGAGATCTGAGCCAATAACCATTTATTAAAGAGACCTGGCCCCCTTTAATAAATAAGACCCCCTTGGGGTGGCTAGGTGGCGCAGTGAGTAAGAATGCCGGCCTTGGAGTTGGGATGACCCGAGATCGGATCCGGCCTCAGAAAATGAGCACCCACACATAAATAATGACTGGCTGTGTAACCTTGAGCAAGTTACTTAACCCCAATTGCTTTAAAATAAATAAATAAGGATCCCCCCCCCAGATCTTCCTCAAGATCTGAAATGCCCCCTTTCTCCAGGGTATTAGTTTTATAGTGCTATATAGGACCAGATGATACAGAAGAAGCAAACTAGAAAATACTGAATCTCATTGAGGGATAGACCTTACCCTTGATGCTCAGGAGGGTCTATACAAAATACAGAATCCCACTGTTTTGACAAATAAGCTGATGAGCAGACTTTGACAGACAGATCTTTTTTAAAACAGTATTTTATTTTTTCCAATTATATGTCAAGACAATTTTTAGCATTGATTTTTATAAGATTTTGAGTTCCAAATTTTCCTTCCTCTCTCCCTCCTTTCCCTTCTTCCTAAAATGGTAGGCAATTTGATATATGTGCTGTTTGTAAAACATATTTCCTTATTAGTCACAGTTGTGAAAGAAGAAACAGATAAAAAGGAAAACACCATGGGAAAAAAAGTGAAAAAGTATGCTTCCATCTGCATTCAGAGTCCATCCGTTCTTTATTTGAATGTGGATAGCATTTGTACTTTTGAATCCTTTGTACTTTTGACAGACCTAGCTTGACATTTCAGGAGGGTCTACCAATTAGTCCTACTATGTACTGATGAGCAGAGCCATGGGTTGGGCTGATAAACAGATGACAAAACATCTTCATTGGCCAATTGGCCAGCAGAAGAGGAAGCCACAGGCCAGCAAACAGGGTCACTCATTGGCCAAATGCTCATAGCCATCTCCTCATGTTGGGCAACAGGAGGATGATGAAGAGCAGAGGGACAGCTGGAGCCTTTCCATGTCATTGAATCATTTCCAGCTTGCTGGGCTTGGTCCCCTACTCATCAGGAAGATAGGATGGAGGTCCTCCAGTTAGCTTCCTACAAAGTTCACTTCCCTAAGCAAATGAACTTCATTACAAGCAAGTGAACTTATAGTAAATATATGGTTATGTAATTTACATTTGGGGGCATTTTATTTTATTCTTTTCTTTTATTGCTTTTTGGAGGGCAATTGGGGTTAAGTAACTTGCCCAAGGTCACACGGCTAGGTTTTTTTGTTTGTGTGTGCGTTAAGTGTCTGAGGCCGGATCCGAACTCAGGTCCTTCAGACTCCAGGGACGACGCTCTACTCACTGTGCCAGCTAGCCGCCCCCATTTTGGGGCATTTTAAAATAGTTTGGGGATTTGTATAAGAAAGAACCTATCCTATTTAATTATTCTGGAATGTACTTGTATTAGTTGATTAAATGGATATTGATAAACAAGTATAATAATTATATAACTCATGTAATTATATAACAACTATTTATTATATAATTATCACATAATTATTATTTAATATAATAAATATAATTTATTATACATGCTATAATAATTATAATAATAAACAAGTATAATGTCATTAATTACTAAAAATAATTATACCTATGCAATCACTAGTTGATTAACATTGATTGGGATTAAGTAGGAATCCAATGATCTATTTCAAGAAGAATATTGGTAAACTAGAGATTGTCCTGAGGAGAACAAGTTGAAGGAATTGAATGTATTAAGCTTGGATGAGAGAATACTTGAGGAGGATATGATAGGTGTTGTTCAAGCATTTGAAGAGTTATGTGGAAGAATGATGACTGTTTCTGTTTGGCAGAACCAGGAGCAATGACTGCAAAGAGGTAAGTTTAGGTTTATCTTCAGGAAAAAAAACAAAAACCTCCCTAACAATTGGAGCTGCCCCAAAGTGGAAGGGGGTATCTAGAAAGGTGCTGGTTCCCCCTCCTTGGAGATCTGTAAGGATGTTTGTTTCCTGAGTTTTCTTGGTGATATGCTAATCTCCCTTCTAAAATTAGTACATAGTGGCACCAGTGTCAAAGGCAAGAAAGTAAGGACATACATCAATAACCATAAACAGCAAATTCTTTAATCTAACAAATCCTTTTTCCAGTGCCTGAGAAGAGAGACTGGAGAGAACACTTGTTTGCACCTCATTCCTGGCCCCTGCTCAACACTGCTGCAAGATTTTCCTCTTCTCACTGATTTGCCTTTTCCCCCATTTCTTTATCTAAGCTGTTTGTGAATGTTCTAGATCTATGTCTAGAGATAGTTGGGGAGAAACAGCAAGAAATTTCTCATCTCCATCAATGCCCTAGGCCTAGGTCACCACAAATATTTGGGGCTAATCATTTCCTCATTATTGCCATAGGAGCCAACCATGAAAAAGAATTTCTTCCTCTGTATCCAGCTGCCAGTTCTCAGACCAAGATCTGGACAAGGCAAGGATCCAGGATTCAGGATCAGGGGGGCCCCTATCCCCCAATGTGTGAGGATAACGATAGCCAAACCCCAGAGAGAATCCCAATCTGTGGCTGGCTGGGGTAAGGCATTTATGGACCTCTGCATTTGACAGCTGTTTCTTATATCAGTTACTATTCATGGAAGGCTTTGAGCCCACTTGGTAATACATCTGATATCACCAATAAATTCCCCTCAGTCATGGAAAGCCAAGTTTTCTGATGTTAAAAATGTATTTATGATCATAATCAATCAACAAGCATTTATTAAATACCTACTCTAAGTTGAACATTGTGCTAAACAAAGTGTTTGGAATGCAAAAACAATAGTAATAAGGGTTGACATGTCTATGGTACGGTAAAGTAATAGCTGACAGTGGTGTTTAAAGCTTGTGAAGCACTTCCCACACATGGTTCTATGATTGTTATTGCTCCCACTTCACAGCTGAGGAAACTGAGGCCTACAAAAGCTGAGAGACTTGGCTGTGGTCACAAAACTATTGTTAGAGGTGGGGTTTCAATACAGATCTTCTTGACACCACATTTATTGCTTGTTAGACTACAGAAAATATGTGCTTTGGTAGAGAAAAATCTAAGTAGCTTGAAGAATCTTCCAACAAGGCTCCTTTCATGACATAAGAGTGGTACAGTGGGAAAAGTTTCTACATTCAAATCCTAGCACTGCCTGTTCTCCAATCCTATAGTCAACAAACCTGTAATCGAATCGGGACTCTGTCATTTTACTACCTGTGAGACCTTGAGCAAGTCACCTATACCTTCCTTGGCCTCAGTTTCCTCATCTGTAAAATGGGGAAGTCACTGTTAGACTATAAGCTACTAAACCACTTTCCAGCTTTAAATCTGTGGTTGTCTAACTCCAAGTTTATTTCTCTAACCACCTAACATCCAGCTCATAAAAAGTACCATTAAACTGTTCTTCTTTCGCTCTAGGCTACAGTCTGCCTTGCCAAGACCTACCTACATCCAGCTTTGGCCCAAGCCTTTCTTTGAAGACCCTGAGTCTTTCCCTTTGCTTCTGGTCACCCAAATGGTAGTGACCATCCTCTTCCCTACAGTCGGCTCTTTGAACCGGACAATCATAGATTTAAAGTTGTCGGGGAGCATGCAGATCATCTGGTTTAGTCAAACCCTCTTATTTGAAGACATGAGGAAACTGAGGCTCATAGATGGGAAATGATTTCCTCGAGATCACACAGGTAGTAAGTAACAACCTAGGGATTTGAAGTCAAGTCTAAGGCCTTCAAAACTCAGCATTCGCACCCATGGCATCAGGAAGTCTCTCTCCCCTTCCCCTTTAGAGCCCTTTGCTCTCCCCTAGATTCCCAGGGGCCAGACTAGGGTTTGGGACTGGAGAAGAGGGACGTCGGGGCAGCGGGGGTGGGGGGTGGGGGTGTGAGGGTAGTTTTCCTCGGTTTTGGCTCCAGCGCGGCCACTCCAGCTGGGTCGGGGTAGGAGGGGCAGGACTGAACCCAAGCCACCAAACCTAGGCAGGGCTAGGGTTGACTTGACTATTCCAGAGGGGGGTGGAGGGAGTGAAGTCCGCCCTGGGGTCCTAAGCAGGGAAGTGTATGTGGCTTGGTCAGGGGGCCCCGGGAAACGCCTCCGGGTAGAGCAGGCTCCTGCTGGAGACTTTTTCTTCGGGTGATGTCTACGGATCTTCAAAGCCGCCAAACTCTGCAGCCGGGGCCGCCGTCTGCTACACATTACGCGCCCGCCCACCCTCTCCCGGAGCTGACATTCTTTGGGCAGAACGCTAGTTTCCCCCATGGCAGCCTCCTCCGGGGGGCGGCTCCGGCTCCTCCTCCTCCCTCTCCCCTAACCTCCTCCTTTCCCAGCTCCAGAAACCCTGGCTCTGCCTGGACCGCTACTCTACTCGGCGCCTCTCAAGGACCGGGCTGATCCCACACCCCCGTGCTTAGGAACGCAGAGCGGAGCGCAGCCAAGCGCAGCGCACAGCCGAACCGAGCCCGGCTCGCAGCGGCTTGCCGCCGGGCCGCCCCGGCGCCTCACACCTGCCCAGCTGGGGAGCCGCGCCTTACTCCCCACAGTGAATAGGAGACTGGGGGCTTGGCCGCCCCCCGCTCGTGCCCGAGTCCCTCCAAATCGGAACTTGGGGCTCTGGATTCTCTCGCCCAGCCCCGCCCCGTCCCATCCCATTCCGTCTCCTCCCATCCCGGTGGTAACTTTGGATTCCCTAGTAGTAGTGCTGCATTTAGGGAGAAGGGGAGCTGGTGGCTATGGCTCGCCCTAGCTCTCGAGGGACCCCATTCTTGCCCCTGCTTTGCAGCCTCCTGGGGCTGCTGACACTGTGCCCTGGAGGGAAGCCCCAGACAGTGCTAACCGACGACGAGATCGAAGAGTTTTTGCAAGGCTTCCTTCAGGAGCTGGATCCTCAGCTGAAGGAGGAGGGAGAGGGTGAGGGGAAGGAAGTGGAGCAGGGGCTCTCTGAAACCACCCTGAGTCCCAAAAAAGGGAAAGCGGGAGGTAAGAAGCCTGTAGATACCGGAGTGGAAGGAAAAGAAGGTAAGCTTCCTTGGAAAGGTGTGTGTGGGGGGGGGGGGGGGGGACGGCAGCCTGCCCCAGATGAACTGTTACAGGGGCCACTGGAGTGAGATGGAAAGGAGAACCGCAAGGCATCAGCCACGTGCCCTGGTGGGGTGGGGGGGGGAGTAGAAGGGAGAGAAGGAGGAGCATGGGAGGCGTGGGGGAGCAGGGGACTCCGGGAAGGAGAAGGGGTTGCTCTACACACCAAGTTATTTTAAATGCTGAGTACGGAGACGGGACTTATTCCCAAGAAAGGCTCCAAACAGGTCGAGCCCTCGCAGCAATAAGCTCCTTTCCCTTCATTTTGGGGCCAGGGTCCCTCATCGGGGAGGCTTTGGGAAGAAGTGTCCTCAGACACTTGGTTCTTGGTCTAGTCTGATGCACGGACCACACCTCTCAACACACACAACCTTCCCGTCCCTGGGGACTCTCATCTTCTCTGGGCATGACATCCTAGACAACCCTCTGCCTCTGTGCCTTGGAGCTCTCTACTTAGGTAACCTGTGCTAAGAGGCTTTGAGGGGTTTCCTACAAACTCATCATTCCTCACCTTCTTTGTGGAATACAAACTTTGTTTTTTGGAGTCAGAGGTCCCATATCTCTGGCGACTGCGCCCTGCCAAGTGCCTGAGTAGTTAGGCACCGTCAGGCCTCAGTCTTCAGTTTTCTCTCAATTTATGGGTGGTCTGAGAGATGACCCTCCCCCCATGCTCTGCCCCCCTATCCTATTGCAACAGTATCTTATAATTAAAAAAAACTAAACAAAAGACCTATGTGGAAGCCCGTCCCTCCCCCAAACTATATTGAGCACCTGGACTTCACGTTCTAGGAGCAAATGGATAGTTTTGCTTGGGGGAAAAATCATCATAACGGGAAAGAAAGGCAGTTTTGAAAACTGAGGCCCTCTTGGGTTAGATGGGCAGATGACTGGACCAGACTGAGATTAGGAGATCATCTAGGTAACCTCCTCATTTCACTGAAGAGAAAACTGATATTGGGAAATTAAGTTGTTAAATTGTTTGAGGTCGTCCTGGTGATAAGGAGCAGGCATGGGTTTTGAACTACAGATCCAGTGTGTGCTTTTCAATATGATTCTGGCCTACTTTGTCATTCTGAATTGGCTGGGGCTGGAAATTCTGGAACCAAGCTCTCATTTCCTGGTTTAGGATTGTTTGAGGTAGCATGGTATAATTGAAAAGCAAACTGGTTTTCTAGTCGGAAGACCTAGGTTTGAGTCCCAGCAATGTGACCCTGGATCAACCAACCATTGGCCCTTTTTGAGCTTTTGAGCAGTCTATAGAATGAGGATATTTACACCATTCCCCAGCCAGGGTTATCATTAAAGAAAGTACTTTGTAAACATGTATATGCCACATAAATGTGACTGCTCAGCATCTCTATTCTTTCTTTCCCCCACAAACCTTACCCTCAAATTTCCTTTTTTCTTATTTTCCAGCGTTTTCTCCCACTCTTCCCTCTGCTGCCCACAAGAAACCCTGACCAGAGTGATAAAACAGACTTAGCCATATAGCTGACTTCACTCTTCCCACTTCATTTCAGTGATTCTGAGTATTTTAGGGCTGAGAGGGGGTTGAGGGATCATTTACTATGACCTCTCATTTTATACTTAAAAAATCGGAGGTTCAGGGAGGTTAACTGGTTCCAAATTTACATAACTAGTTCCCAAGGTCTCCTAACTTCAAGTTCAGTGTTTCTGGAGTTCAATAATGCTACCCCTGTGAGGCCTTCCCAACCTCCTAAAATGTTCCATCCTTCCAGTCACCTCTTACTCTTTCCTGGATTCCCTCCCACCTGTAGAGGCTGGAGCAGGAACCCTGAGGTCTTGATCCTTCCCCAGCTTACTGCTCACCTTATCCAGTGCTGCTCCCCCAGCCCTACAGCACCATCCCCAGTTCTGAATGGCTTGTCCTTGAAGCTTTTGGCCAGTCTCCATCTCCCTTCATCCCTCACCCAGGTCCCTGCCCCACAGTGCTTTTGGTCATTTCTGTTTCCCTTGTTTTTCCCCTCCCAGGTCGCCGTCTGGGTTTTTGGTTATTTTTCTTTAGTCTTCCAGTATTAGCTTTTTTTTTTTTTTTGGTCTGGATGAAATTCCCGGCAGCGCTTCAAGCCTTTCCTTATAAGTGGCTGAGCTTTTTCTGGGTCAGTGTTTTCCTATAGGCTTCTTTGGACCCTAGAAGACAGATCTCTCTCACTCTTATTCTCTGGGAATTTTGCCCCAAAGCAATTCTCTCTCCTTTCTCCCCACCCCTTTTTGTTCCCTATTATAAGACTTTGGTTTTTTCAGCTACCCTCTAGATTAACTGGTTAGCTTCTCTTCTCTGCCCCACCCCCCCAGCCAGTCTTCCCCCCACTCCTTAAAATGATCATTTCCTTGCAGTTTCTATTTGCCTGGCAGTGTCCAATTCATGTGACTATCTCATCCCAGCCAGTTGGAATTTACTCTACCAGCAGAATGTCCAGAGACCAGTGGCAGCTGTCTCAATACAGAACTGTCTTCATCCCTGTCCAGTGAACTCCTGGGTATGGGCTGCTAGGTGATACAATGGATAAAGCATTGGGCCTGGAGTCAGGAAGACCTGAATTCAAATCTAGCCTTGGACATTTACTAGCTGTGTGACCTTAGGGAAGTCACTTAACTTCTCTTTGCCTTATTTTTCTCAATTGCAAAATAATAGTACCTACCTCACAGGGTTGTTGTGAGGATCAAATGAGATAATATTTGTAAAGCACTTAGTACTGCCCAGCAAAGTAGGTGCTGTATCAATCCTAGCTATTATTGTATTGCTGGTATTATTGTATCACCAATATTAGTGTATGGAGTAAGAGAAGCCTTCCTCATACCAAACTTACTACCCTGGACCACTACTCCTTACCCAGTCCCCCTCCTACTTAGTGTGAAACAATGCAAAGAACAATGGACTTGGAAGTCAGACCTGGGCTCTAGTCTCTGCCCTGACTCTAACTAGCAGTGCAATTTTGAAAAAGGCACTCAATCTTTCTGGGCCTCAGTTTCCTCATCTGTAAAGTGAAAGGGACTGGAGTAAATGGCTTTTCCAGCTCTACCATTCTTTGATACCATGATCCTGCTTCCAAATATTGTGGACTCAGTGAAAGGAGTTGCCCACTGGCTATCACAGGGCTTCCCCAGCCCCAGAAAAATGCCTGTGTGACCCTGCGCAAATCCCTTAACTTTTCTGGACCTCAGTTTCCTCATCTATAAAATGAAAAATATGGACTAGCTGACTTCTTAGGTCTCTTCCAGCTCTAGGTCTATGTTAGAGATAACTTTGTTTAACCCTCTAATTTTATAGATGAGGAAACCTCGGCTAGGAAAAGTAAAGCATCTTGTAGCATAGCTGGGATTTGAACTCACATCTTCTAATTCTAAGTCTGGGGCTCTTTCACCATGCATCATGTTCCTATCAGAATACATTCTATGACATATCTGCCCTCTCCATGGCTGATATACATTAAATTTGCTCTGCTTTTCTTATCTGTTCTTCCCCCCTCCACCCTCACCTTGGATTATTTCTCCTTCTGTCCCCTTCCCCACCCTTCCCTTTGCTTCAGCCCCACATGGGGAGAGGTTGCAGACCTCTCTGAAGTGGCTAAGAGGACACTGAGAAGATTCTCTCCCCAAAAGCTAGCTCCATCCCTGTTCCTGTAAATGGCTCCTTTCCTTGTTCAATCTCCCTCTCCCCTTTAACCTCCATCTGCTCTTGGGGGTAAAAAATAAAACAAAACATGGAAACAGGTAGAATAACTTTAAAAATTATGAGCAACATTAATTATCAATATGAACAATAAAATTTGCTTAGTTTCTTCATTTAAATCAATTTCAATGCAAGTATCATACTTCCTTTTTAGACTCCCAGGATTCTCTGTCTCCCTGTTCTTATTCACTTTTCCTCTGGATCACAGATAGTAGCAGAACCAGGATCACTCTTCTTTCCTTTCCAAGATATCAGTGCAAAAGTTTTAGGAACAATTTTCATGGGACTTACACTCCCGGAGATGGTGTCTAGGAGGAGCAGCTGTGGCATTCTAAGCCAGGGTGCTAGAAGGGGATAAGGAAGCAGAAAAGACCCACTGGTACCCCCTGTTTCTCAGTCTCCATTTTGGGAACTTCTTTATATCCCCTCTGTAGTTTCAGGTTTTTAGGGGCCAGGAAACTGAATGAACTTTTTTCTCCTGGTTATATCATCTTGATAATGGAGTATTCTTTCCTTCCTACCTAGTGCCTCCTGAAAAGGCCAATGACAAAGGGAAAAAAGGGAAGAAAGATAAAGGTCCTAAGCCCACAAAGAGACCATTGGAGAACTCCCCAAAGCCCACCAAGAAGGGGAAGGAGAAGCCCCCAAAGGCGACTAAAAAGCCCAAGGAGAAACGACCTAAGGCAACTAAGAAACCCAAGGAGAAACGACCGAAGACCACCAAGAAGCCCCCCACTGGGAAAAGTCGTCCCACCCAGTTCTATGTGGAGGACTTGGAGAGGCCTGTAGCCCCACCTCCAGTCCTGGAGATGTACCCAGATGAGGAAACAGAAAGAGGTCAGTGCTAGGCCTAGAATGGCCATATGGTGTTAAGGAGTCTTATGGTAAGCCAGAGCTCTTTTACCCATTGCTGAGGGCATGGGTGAAGGTGAAAGCATGATGAGGACACAGATGTGGTCAAGGCTGGGACATGGAAAGGGCAAGGGGAGTCAGCAGCGTCTAAGGTGGAAATATTATCTCTCTGCATCACCACACATGAATAATGGTCCCTTCTCCCCAACCACCCCCCATCCCCAATCAATGTAGTTCAGCAAATATTTATTGAGTCCACTCTGTGCCAAGATGTGTGTGGCTAGGGATCCAGAGACAAAAATGAAATTCTGTCTGCCCTCAAGGAGATTATAATCTATTTATCTCATTGGAATCATCTCTTATCCTAGTAAGGGAAGCTCCAGAGCCTGGGGTGAGATGTGGGCAGCTGGGGTCTCTGGCCCTCTATGAACCTGAGCTTCAGTGCCATGGCTCCAGATTCTAGTCCTAACCCTTCCCTCTGCCCAACCCATACAGTCCTAGAGGCCTTTTGAGCTTTGGCAGCAATCTTCCTTCTTACTTCTTTTAAACAGTTTATTGATGTGATTTTTCTTTTAACATCACTGTCAGTTCCCTCCCAATATAATGTTTCATTATAACAAAAGTTCAGGTTGGCAAAAATGATACATTGAATGTGTCTGATGTTATATGGCTCATTCTACACCTGGAGTTTACTCCTGCTGTACCAAGAAGAGAGGCATGTTTCACTTAGTCATCTAAATTCAAGATGGGTTGCTACATTGATCACAGCTCTGATGTCTTTCAATTTTTAAATTTTGTCTTATTGCAATCATTATGTAAATTTTATTTTCTTGGTTCTTAGGCAACAATTCTACAAAGAAAAAGTGATTTCCATGCTTGCAGCCCCACCTTGTCTATCAGTCTCTTGCCCTGCTGGGTCTTGCCTCTGCCTACCTCAATCCCATTCATCCCAGGCTCATGGTCTTTGTGTTGGTGGCCATGGAGTATCTTTCCAATCCAGTTGTCCTGTATGAGAATGACCCTAAGCTCATCCCAGAAGCAGCATGAGCAAGCAGTTTGTCTTGATGCTTCTGAGGGACTGTTTACTTCCCCCTTCTTCCTCAGAACTAAGGCTGATCCCTGCCCTCAGGGATCAAATCAGGGAAAGAGTAAGGAATGAATACTATGGACAGTTCATTGGAGCCTAGTTAATCCTACCTCTGCTGAGTTCTTGAAAGCACTGCCTAGGGTCAGAGGCACAGCTTGGGCTAAAGATATAGAATCACAGAATTAATAAATCAGTAAGTCAATAAACACATTTATTAAGTATAGTAAGCATTTAATGAGCCTGGCACTGTACTAAACACTAGAGATATAAAGACAGACAAAACAGTCCCTGTGTTCAAGAACTTCGTATTCTAACAGGGGAGAAAAGATATTTCTATCTGCATATACACATATACATATATAGAAACACACATACATGTATGCACATACACCCATATAGACACAAAGTAACCTTAGAGGGGAAGGTACTAGTCATTGTGAGGGGACCAGAAAAAGCCTTTTGCAGAAATTAATGCTTGAGCTCAGTGTTGAAGGAACCCAAAGATTCCCAAAGGTGTAGATGTGGAGGAAGGGCATCCCAGGCATGGGGGACCACCAGTGCAAAGGCATGGAGATGGAAGATGTAGGGTCATGTGTAAAGACCAGCTAGTAAGCCAGTGTGATTGGCTATAGAGGAGAGAAATGTGTTAAAATCCTGGAGAGATAGGAAGGGTCCAGGTTGTAAAAAGCTTTAAATGCCGGGGCAATGAATTGTATTTGATCCTAGAGGTAATAAATAGGAGCCACTGGAGATTGTTGAGGAGAAACGATGACCTGGTCAGACCTGTCTGTGCCTTAGGAAAATTGCTTCAGCAGCTCTGTGGAGGTTGGGTTGGAGATGAGAGATGCAACACTTGGTTTTCAGCAATTTCAAAGGTTCAGAGGATTTTATAGTTGGAAGAAACTGTATAAATCATGTAGTCCAAATTCCTCATTTTACAGATAAGGAAACTGAGAGCTTTGAGGGAAGGGTTGAATGACTTTCCTAAGGTTACTTGGGCAACAGGTAAGTGGCCAAACTGGGATTCAAAACTGGGTCATTTGACTCCAAATCCAAGGCTCTGAGTCCTTTTGCATTGGTAAATAGCCAAGTGAAGTCAAGTCAAGAAGCATTTATTAATGGCTTCCAATGTGCCAAAGGGCAGCTAGATGGCACTGTGGATAGAGTGCCAGGCCTGGAGTCAGGAAGATCTGAGTTCAAATCTGGCCTCAGACATTTACTAGCTGTGTGACCCTGGGCAAATCACTTAGCCCTGTTTGCCTCAGTTTCCTCTTTTCTAAATGAGCTGGAGAAGGAAATAGCAAACCACTCCAGTATCTCTGCCAAGAAAATCCCAAAAGGGGTAGAAATTGGGATCTCCAAGAGTTAGAAGTGACTGAAAATGACTAAATAACATTATGTGCCAGGCATTGTGCTAGGCACTTGGAATATAAGCACAAGCAGAAAGACAGTCCCTGCCCTCAAGGAGCTTACATTCTAATGGGGGAAGATAATATATAAAAAGGAGCTGAAAGGGAATGAGTGAGATGGTGAAGGTATTTATCATGGAATGGGAAAATGGCAGAGAAAGTCTTATGGAGGACAGTCAGAAGTGCAACCTGGAGAGGAATAAAGACGTGATTTGCCTGGATATCCTCCTTAAAATGGAGCTTCTGGAAGGAACTAGCCAATCAGAGAAAGAGGCTGCAGGGGTGGAGGGTAGCACCTTAGATCCCTCTGGCAGTGGGGTGATGCCCTGCATAGATCTCTGAGCAGACAGAGGCCTCTCTGAAAGTGGAATGGACTCAAGTAGGGGTTGAATGGGATCACTTGTCCTATATATCATAGTCAGGACTTCTTTTGAGTATCACTGTTGGACTAGATGGCACCTTTCTAAAATTCTGTTGATTCTTTGATTGAGCAGGGAGGTCTCAATGCTTAGGATTCAGGGGAAGCAATATAGCTTT
This sequence comes from Gymnobelideus leadbeateri, assembly GCA_011680675.1. Lineage (NCBI taxonomy): Eukaryota > Metazoa > Chordata > Mammalia > Diprotodontia > Petauridae > Gymnobelideus > Gymnobelideus leadbeateri. The sequence continues at coordinate 1,395,601 of WOXC01008097.1, forward strand.
TGGTTGGGACCCTGAGGGAAAGGACAAGAGAGTAAGATATGATTGTGCCCTCTGGTATCTCTGGGTCCTTATTGCAGGTGGGGCCATCCTTCCACCCTGGGAGGATCAAGAGGGAGTGCATACTCATCTGGAAAGGACAGAGTTCCAGCCAGGTGAGTCTTGGCAAAACCAGCTACAGATACCCCCAAGCCCTAGAATCCTCACTTGTATGCTCAGCTAAAGCCCCCACTTCAGGCCCAACCTCTTAGCCTCCTTGCCACTTGGGATCACTGGAGAAAGCCTGTGATGATGCTGTAACCAGAGTCCCCCAGGCAGGGCTGTGACCAGTGTTTTCTCTCCAGAAGAAGAGACAGAGCCACCTACATTGGATTATAATGACCAGATCGAGAGGGAGGACTATGAGGACTGTAAGTAGGATTTTGGCCTTTGAGAGGGAAGGAGGGACCTCCCTCAGTTTCAGCACTGACCAGTGCCTAGAATGCCTGAGCTGGGCATAGAATGAATAGCCCTTGTGGGACTGGGAACATCTATTTGGCCATGGAATCACTTCATCATCTTCTTCCTGGTGTAACAAGTTGTGAGAAAGACCACCCTCTCCACCCCACCCCCATCCCAGGCCCTGGCACTCCACCTGTAGCCTCCTTTCTCTTTGCCTGAGAGTGCTTTCCACTCAGCCTCCCATCCCCTGGAAGGGACACTGCTACCCCGATTCTATTCCTTTCACAGTTGAGTATGTACGACGGCAAAAGAAACCCAGGCCCCCTCCAAGCAGGAAGAAGACTGAGAGACCTCGTCCAGAGCCCCCTGAGGAGCTGAAACCAGAGCCTCCAGAGGAGAGACCAGGCAGGGAACCTGCTTCTTCATCTCTGGAGCTTGGGGTGTGGGCACTAGAAGTAGGAGGAAGGAGATAGAGGTGGTGAAAAGAATGAATAAGATGGAGGGAGAAGCAGGACTAGTGATGGGACAAGTTAAAATCAAGGAAATTGGAAGGAATAGAAGAAATCACAGGAAGATTGAGCAAGAAAAGCATCAGAGGAGGGGGAAAAAGGTACTCAAAGCTAAACTACCCTTTTCTTCTGATTTCCTGCTCCATAGATAGCCTTAAGCCCCCACCACCCCTACCAATCCCTGACTATGGAGATGGCTACGTGATTCCAGACTACGATGATAGTGAGTCTTCATGCCTGGTGTTCCCATGTTGACCCTGTTTTCCCCATTTCTCAGTCTCAGCTCTATCTGTTCCTCTTATCCCACCTACAACACTCATTTGCCCTCTGGGAAGTGGGGATCTATGTCTCACAGGTGTCTGGGGGGCAGGCGTAAGGGCTAGAGATGCCCTGGGATAAACCTTATAAATGTTCACCGAGAAACATAAGGGCAGGGAGAGTGGAATCTAATATAACAGCTCCTGGGAGTCAGTCCTGCCACATGATGTGCCCCATCATCATGTGAAACTCTCTTTTTTATCTTTCTGACTTTACAGTTAACTCTGTTCTGATGACTTTGGTCTGTCTCTCCAGCCCTGACCTCTCACCTGGGCTCCAGTCTAGCATCTCTTACGGCCTCCAAGATGTTTGTACTCAGATGTCTCTCAATCTCCTTAAATTTAGCCTGTCTAGAATGACACTCATTTCTCTTCCTTTCCATCCTTTTCTCCCCTCTCTTCCCTGCTGCTTTTTTCACTGTTATCCTTCCTCACCCTCAGATCCACAGTTTCTATCAGTGACAGTCATTTCCCCAGTCATTCAAGAAGAAAATTCAAGCCATCTCTCTGACTCTTTCCTGTCCTTTGGCCTTACCCATTCTGTTATAGAGCCTCATCAGTGAGCCATTAAAATATCATGGAGCTTATAGGCCAGTGGGTTATCTGTTTGTTCACACACTTAAATCCTAAGGGCCAGGCCAGTATCACCATCTTCTTTGTTATTTCCCACAGTGTTGGGCTCCTAATAGGTACTCAGTAAATATTTTGTGAATAGAATTAAGAAAGGACAAGGAGGGAAGGAAATTATGGAAGCCTGGGAAATAGGAGTTGTTCCCCTGCACACAGCTGGTTCTTCTTTCCAGTGGATTATTATTTACGGCCATCCAGGCCCCGGAAGCCAGATAGCGAGTTGGAGACAGATGAAGAAAAAGAGAGACTGAGTAAGAAAATACAAGCCCTTGTGTCTATATCCCCTTTCCTAAAAACCCTGTTACTCACCCCCTTCCCTGGACCCTAAGTTACAATGACGTGGCTCTCTCCCTCCCATCCATCACCTCTTCTGCAGAAAAACCTAAGAAAGAGGGTGGCAGCAATAAGGAAGAGGAGCCAGATGAGACGTGGACTGAGGAGAAGGGCAAAGATCGGAAAGGTGTGTGTGTGTGTGTGTGTGTGTGTGTGTGTGTGTGTGTGTGTGTGTGTGTGTGTGTGTGTGTGTGTGTGTGTGTGTGTGTGTGTGTGTTATCTAAAGGGGTAGGGGTGAGGGGGAGCAGGGAGCTACTCCCTGCTCAGCCATGAACAGAGACCAAGCTCCCTGCCAGGTCCATGCTTTCTGGACAGCCCTCACTGTTTTGCTTTTACCTCTGTCTCCCACAGGGAAGAAGAAACCCTGGGAAACAGAAGAGGAATGGAGTCCAGTGGAAAGAGAGAGTGAGTGAGCAGGAGCTAGCCTGGGAAATGAAAAGGTGGATAGGGAGGGACCTCTGCTACATAGTGGGCAAGAGTCTGCTTACCCAGGCTTGGGTGTGGTGGTGGAGCGGTGCCGGCCCAAAGGCTTTGCTTTTCTGTGGAGCAGGAAAGTATCAGCCAGTCCTGGGAAGGGTCTGTCCCAAGAGGAGGACAAAGGAAAGGGGGAGACTAGGTGGAGATGGGGGGAGGTTGCAGGTTATGTAGGGGACTGTGTTCCTTTTTAGAATGCCCACCAATTGGGATGGAGTCACACCGAATTGAAGACAACCAGATCCGGGCTTCCTCCATGCTAAGACATGGCCTTGGTGCCCAGCGTGGGAGGCTGAATATACAGGTGTAGTCCTTGACCTCAGGCACCCTCCTTTCCCTGGGGTCCTTAGCCTCCTCCAGCTGCCTGTTCTCTTCACCCCTCCCCCACCTCCTCACCAGGAAGGTCTTCACTGTGCCCACTCATTCCATCTACTCCCTTCACTGCATGACTCCTGCTCCCTCCTCTCCCTGGTCCTTATGCCCATCATAGCTTGGGTGTCTGGGTCTTTGGGGTTGCTCCCCCATGCTCAGGCCATGCCCTTGGCTTACTGGGCAGGCAGGTTCCAATGAGGATGACTACTACGATGGAGCCTGGTGTGCTGAAGATGACACCCAGGTTCAGTGGCTGGAGGTGGACACAAGAAGGAACACCAAGTTCACCGGTGTTATTACCCAGGGCCGTGACTCTACCATCCAGTAGGTGTCCAGAAAGTCAGTCACGGGGAGAGGGGAGTGAGACTTCCCTATGGATCTGGGCTGCAAATGGGGAACCTTGAAGGCTCCTGATTCAAATTTCATTCTTCTCCCCATCAGAAGAAGCAAGCCAGACTGGTAGATTTCTAGCCCTAACCTCAGTTTTCCCATATGTTCACTGACTCTATGCCAGAGACTGAGTATCTTCTTTAAGACTGAACTGCCTTCTTTAGCAACAGGGGAGAGGTGGTAATGGATGATTATTTCTTCCTCTGTCATAGAATAGAGTGGAGAGCATTGGGTAGGGTAGAAGATAAGCCAACCAAGAAGAGTTTATATAGACTTATGACAGAGGAGGGACAGGAAAGATGAGGAAAAGAAGAAACTGAAACCTTGAGAAATCAAATGGCTTGCCCAAGATTACACAGGAAGCAAGTAGAAGAGCCAGGATTAGAACTCAGGTCCTCTGCTTCCACATGCCCTCCTCCCACTATACCACTTGTCAGCTGTTGAGATTTGGGATTTGGCCTAAGCAACAGAGGGGAACCAGAGAAACTTAGTCAAGGTTAAATGGGGAATCACCTCTCTCAATGGAACTCGTCAGCCACAGAGCTTTCTTCTGGTGTCAGGTACCAGAGGGTTCAGAAGGAAAGTGGCATTTCCCCTGGCTTAGGGGAAATCAAGTCTTTGGGAAAGCAGAGAGGGAAGACAGCTTCTAACTGAATTTTGCCTCCTGTCTACACAGCGATGATTTTGTCACCACCTTCTTCGTGGGTTTCAGCAATGACAGCCAGAATTGGGTGATGTACACCAATGGCTATGAAGAGATGGTGGGTGTCTCTGTGTTCTGAGATCTTTCCTCTCCCTCCTCCCTGTGCCACCTTCAGACCTTCTCAAAACCAAGCCCTTGGGGTCCCTGTCTCCCCTGCCCCCATCTCTCCCTCCCTGTAAGCTATGCTGTCATGTGGTGGTGGGGGTGATGTGGGCAAAGGGGTGATGTGGGCTGGCCATTGGGAAGAAGTGTCGCTAACAGTCAGACTTCTCGCCAGACCTTTCACGGGAATGTGGATAAAGACACTCCAGTGCTGAGTGAATTCCCGGAGCCTGTTGTGGCCCGTTTCATCCGCATCTACCCACTCACCTGGAATGGCAGCCTCTGTATGAGGCTGGAAGTGCTGGGCTGTCCCCTGACTGGTGAGCATGGTCTTGGGGAAGCAGAACTATATTTCCCTTTGGGCCAGGAAGTCCCTGTTAGGGAATAGGCATTGAGGCTTTCAGAAGAAATCAGTTTGGATCTCTAAAATTACTTCCAACCCTAAATATTCTGTGGACATACTACTAACAATAGTGTTAAGAGTTAGTTAGCAAAGTGGTGCATACACATTCTCATTTGGGTTTTGCAACAAACCTATAGGTACAAGAGTCATTGGGGTGACTTTATAGTTGTGGAAGCTGAATCAGTGATGGGACTAGAGTCACACAGCTAGTGTCAGAGGTGGGATTTAAACTGAGAGATAGAGGGGACCAAGACGTAGTGGAGATGGTCCAAGACCTTTTTCCCCCTGCAGCCATCCACAGCTACTACACACACAACGAGGTCACAACCACTGACAACCTGGATTTCCGCCACCACAGCTACAAGGACATGAGGCAGGTGGGAACGATGTTTGACCTTCCCATATCCTGGCTGTCTCCATCTGAGCCTCATTTCTCCAGTCTCCATAGCTCCTTGGTCCCCAGATGAGTCCTAGTCCATTATATATCCCTGCCATGATGTCTAGTCTCTCTAGTCCTCTGGTTCAATACATCTGTGGGCCCTGAGAGGCCCTGATCACCAGTTGCTCATGGGCCATGAGGTCAGGGGGAAGCACTGAGATTTCCCTGCCAAAACTAGGCTCTCTGTTGGAAAAAGTACATGCTTTGATGGGAGCCAGGGGGAGATGCTTCCCTCTCTTCCTGAGTACTGGACACTGACGTCCCAAGGATTCCCCAGGTTGGCATTGTGGGCATATACACGCTCCCCTTGCTTGGGGGTCACTAGGAAATTCTGCTTCAATCTGGGATACAAGAAACCATTTTAAGGGACTTTTAAGATTGGTATCACTTATGCCTTCTGTGCCTCCTAAGCCCTGGGTAATGGGGACCACAGGCCAGGATAGGTAAACTCACCTGAATGGGCGCATTTTAATGGCAGTCCCTGATTTTCACCTTTTTTGATGCCTTAGGGAGGTGGGGGTGGGGGTATCCTTAGTATACTCCTATGCTGGGAAGAAAAAACAGGGCTAAGTATGGGGTATATTGGACAGGTAGAAGGGGACAGTGGTGTGACTTGTTTTGCTTCCTTGCTCAGTTAATGAAGGTGGTGAATGAGGAATGCCCCACAATCACCCGCACCTACAGCCTAGGCAAGAGCTCCAAGGGACTGAAGATCTATGCCATGGAAATCTCCGACAACCCTGGGGAACATGAGCTAGGTGAGCATGGAGCTGGATGGGGACCCAAGCCTTTCATCCCACAGAGCAAACCCTTAGGATCCATCTGCTTGGCACAAACGATGAGCCCACATTGCCCCCTGGAGGCCAAGCTTGGAAGGGACAGATGCCTCCTGGCTTGGACACTAGTCCTGTTTATAAGCAGTAGATGCAGTTCACATGGTTATTCTAAAATCAGAGCATCTTAGAATAAGAACCTACAAGGCCACTGAGCCCAACCTGTACCTGAGTAAGAATGACCTGTGTATTTCTGACAAGTGGTCCTTTAGCCCCTGCTCCATGGATGGGTGGTGAAGTCTACCAATGATGGGGAACTCATTACCTCTCTTGGGCATACCTGTTCTGATATGGGGCCAGAGCCCTCTTTGAGAACACTGTTATATGTCCCTCTATCCAAATCTTTTATTAAACACATACACACTCTTTAAACCAGATCTGTGATTTCACTGGTTTACAGAAATACTGTAATAACTTCCTCTGTGAATGTCTATCAACTTCTGCCCTACAATCTTTGGCCTTAGAAAGGGCCCCTGCCCCCTACCCCAAGTTGGGGGCATTAGGAGGTGAAGTTATTTGTCCAGTATATACCAGAGAGAGGATTTGAATTTAGGTCTTCTTGGCTTAAGGTCAAATATCTATCTACTATGCCATGCTGCTTCGCATATCCTTATATATTTGTATATTCTCTCCCTCTCTTTCTTTATGTCTCTCTGTCTTTCTCTCCCTAGACAAGAGTTCCCAAATTGGGCTAAGATTGTTAGGAATACCCTGTATATCTATTTACATATATGTATATTTACACACATGTACATATGTGTATATACACACGTTTGACTTTATGGCTTAAGAAGTGCTTTCTTCACAACAATCCTGTGAGATAGGCAGGACAGCTATTATACTGATTTTGCATATGAGAAAACTGAGGCTCAGATGGGGTGACTTGCCTAGAGTCATACAGCTAGCAGGTAACAGAGCTGGGGGCCTCTGATACAGAGTGTTTTTTTCTTTCATCAACAGCTCCGCTCATTTTTTTTTCACATACCAGGTTTCACCACAATAATGGAAACCCTCTCTTGTAACAAAAAAAACAGATGATATAGTGAACCCCTCTGATGGCATATGAAACATTATTCCCAAGCCCTGTCCCTCTCTCTAGGGTATTTTCCCTTAAATCACACTGCCTCTGAAAATGATGCCCACATTTATAAAATGCCTGCTGGTTTCCAAAGCTTTCTCTCCAACTTTTCATTCGATCCTTATCTCAAGCTTATTAGGAAGGCAGGGTGGAAATCATCACTGCCATTTTTATGGATGAAGAGACAAGCTCAGACAGGCTATGGCTTGCGCAAGATCACACAAGTGAGTGGCAGAGCCCAGGATTCAGACTCTTAATTTCCCTTTTTTGTTTGCTGTTTTGCTATGCCATACTGCCTTTCAAGCCCCTTGGGTGAGCTGGTGCTTCTGCTGACCTCCTTTATGTCTACCACAGGGGAGCCTGAGTTTCGCTATACAGCAGGTATCCATGGCAACGAGGTCCTGGGCCGGGAACTACTGCTATTGTTAATGCAGTACATGTGCCGGGAATACCGAGATGGAAACCCCCGGATACGAAGTCTTGTGCATGACACTAGGATCCACCTGGTGCCTTCACTCAACCCTGATGGCTATGAGATTGCTGCCCAGATGGTGGGTGGGGTTGGGAGCCCAAGGGTCAAACACTTAGGGAGGTGGAATGTGTGTGTGTGTGTGTGTGTGTGTGTGTGTGAGAGAGAGAGAGAGAGAGAGAGAGAGAGAGAGAGAGAGAGAGAGAGAGAGAGAGAGAGGGAGGGAGGGAGAGGGAGGGAGGGAGAGGGAGGGAGAGAGATCTGTTGCAAGAGTTAAGAACAGGGTTAGAGGGATAAGATGCAAGGATTGTAGTCACTGACCAAGACTGGTTCCTTTCAGGGCTCTGAATTCGGAAACTGGGCATTGGGACTGTGGACTGAGGAGGGCTTTGATATCTCCGAGAACTTCCCAGATATCAACACAGTGCTGTGGGGTGCTGAGGAGAGGAAGTGGGTCCCCCACCGAGTGCCCAATAACAACTTGCCCATCCCGGACCGATACCTTAGTGCTGATGCCACGGTGAGCACAACAGGGTGGCCCTGGGGACCTTCTGGAGGGCAAAGCAGAGCCAGGGATGTGGCATTAGGCAATTCCTGCCCCAGTCTCCATCTGAGGGGTGAGGGGATGGTTCCATGGTACAAAGTTTCCAGTCTCAGTGTCAGTGGGGATATTGAAACTGTCCCCTTTAGTTTTGTAGGAAACAAAGAGGAAAGGTTAGACATCAAAGCGGGTGTGGCCTGTGCTTGTTTCTGCTGCACAGTTAGGTTATGATGGCTAGTAGCAGGATCTTCTGTGACCTGTCTTTCTACCTCTCCAGCCCTATTTTCACTTGCCCCTTGTATCCCACAGATAGCCGTAGAAGTCCGTGCCATCATTGCCTGGATGGAGAAAAATCCCTTTGTCTTGGGTGCGAACCTGAATGGGGGTGAACGGCTGGTGTCCTATCCCTATGATATGACTCGGGCCCCCACCCAGGAACAGCTCAGGGCAGCAGCATTAGCAGCTGCCCGTGGAGAGGAGGAGGATGAAACAGCTGAGCTTCAGGAGACACCGGACCATGCCATCTTCCGGTGGCTTGCCATTGCCTATTCCTCAGCCCACCTCACCCTGACCGAAACCTACCGTGGGGGTTGCCAAGCACAGGACTACACAAATGGCATGGGCATTGTCAATGGTGCCAAGTGGAATCCAAGAGCAGGAAGTAAGTAAGGAATGTAGTAGGGGAGGAGGGAGCAAGGCATGGCTAAAAAGAAACTCTATCTGATGGTCTATATCCACCACTCCAAGCTCAATATCTAAATAGGTATCCTGAGGCTTGGATACCCCTGGCACCTGATGGGGAAGAACATCATTTTGATCTTATAAAATATTTCACATTAAACCTTTGGGTGAATTCCAGTGACAAAGATCTAAGAGGTGCTAGGAATGGTGGCATGTCACTCCTACATTTCCTTAGAGCTCAACTGTCACTGTCCCAAAGACATGGCTTTAAATTGGCATAGGGCAAGCAAGTTCCATGGCCACATTAGGGAATCAATTCTAGGACTTTTTCCTATCTCTGGGGGTGACATCCCTATCCCTGACAGTCCTTTGTTACTCCAAAGGGATCTCCTCTCCCAAAGCCATTCTAGGCTAGATAGAGTTCCAGGAGCACCCTATTTCACAGCAAAGCTCCTGGACTCTCTAAGGCAAAGTGTCTCCTGTCCTCCACTCAAAGGCTAATAAAAGATTAATTCTTGTCAGGGCTGCAGGGATACTTGAAGCCATGACGTGCTTCTTATCATGGGTCATTGGCCACTTCACCCTGACCTCTAAGTCTGTGTGCACAAGTAGCAGCAGTACTGGGCAAGCAGTGAGTCCCTGAGCACCAAGCTGAAGCAGGGCTTCTGGGAAGTTACCTGTCTCTTTGTCTCCCCACCCCCAGGTATGAATGACTTTAGTTACTTACACACCAATTGTCTGGAGCTCGCTATCTACCTGGGATGCGACAAGTTTCCTCATCAGAGTGAACTGCCCCGAGAATGGGAGAATAACAAGGAAGCACTGCTCACCTTCATGGAGCAGGTGAGCCACTGAAAAAGCCTCCAAGGGAGAAGAGAATAGATATAGTAGACGGTGGATGGGAACATTTCAGGGGGAGAAATCTTAGGAGAAGGGTCCAGGGCTCTGGAGAACTGGGTCATACAGGCAGTACATGGGGCCATGAGCCTTAGGCAAAGGGAACGGTAAGTCCCTGTAAAGTCACAGCAGTTTCAGAGCCAAGCCTAAAACTGCCTCTTCCTGCAGGTGCACCGAGGTATTAAAGGGGTTGTGACAGATGAGCAAGGCATCCCCATTGCCAATGCCACCATCTCTGTGAGCGGCATTAACCATGGTGTTAAAACAGGTATGTGGAGCATGTGACGCCCATTTTGTCTCTGCCCTCTATGGCAACTCCAATCCTGACTGATTTTCTTAGGGAGTTATAGTTCTTATCCATTTCTGAGGTTCTCACCAATATGAGGAAAAGTGACAACTTCTGCATTGCCCAGATTTGAAAAGTTTTCTTTTTCAGTATTATCTAGATGGGGTGGGAATAACCCCACTAACCTACAAACCTAGTCCAGTGAGGTGGCTGATTGTCTGATACTGTAGCCAGGAAGGGCTTGGGGTTCTGGGGCCCTCCCATAGGAAGGTAGAATGCAGTGACAGGTGCATGACTTGACCTTGTGTCCTTCTCTGTAGCTGCTGGAGGTGATTATTGGCGCATCCTGAACCCGGGTGAATACCGTGTGACTGCCCGAGCAGAAGGCTATACTCCCAGTGCCAAGACTTGCAATGTGGACTATGACATTGGTGCCACCCAGTGCAACTTCATTCTGGCTCGTTCCAATTGGAAGCGCATTAGGGAGATCTTAGCAATGAATGGGAACAGGCCCATTCCCCACATTGACCCTTCTCGACCCATGACTCCCCGAGAGCGCTTCATGCAGCGCCGTCGCATGATGTACCGCATCAAGATGCGTGAGCAGATGCGCCTTCGCCGTCTTAATGCCACAACCAGCCCCACCCTCAGCCCCACCCCCACGCCCAGTTTGTCACCTGTCTATCCCATCTCCCAAAGCACCACTCTGGAGCCTTGGAGCCTCCAACCACCCACTGCCCCTACCTGGGAGATGGAGACAGAGACTGAGACCTACACAGAGGTGGTGACTGAACTGGCCACAGAGTTAGAACCAGAGCTGGAGCTAGAGGAAGAAGAAGTGGCCACAGGCACAGCCTTCCCCTTCACCACAGCTGAGACCTACACTGTGAACTTTGGGGACTTCTGAGGGCCTGGCTTCTGCCACTGCCCCTACCCACCGCAGCACACCCACAGCCAGCTCAGCAGCCTCCAGAGAGCACAAGGCAGAGCCCTGTCTGGGCCCTGCTAGGAGTCACCCAGTTTTTTCTCCTAGTAGCCTTTCCCTAGGTGCTGGCTCTCCCCACTTTTAGGCTAGAAAGAATGTGACTGAGATCTGCCAAGTGCCAGAGATGATGGGCAAGGGGGCCATCAGTGTTTCAGTTCCCCTGGAAGTAATCTGGTCTTAGCTGTGGAATATGGACTCCTGTTGCCTAGCAGGGGTGGGGAGAGATGGGATCAGAGCAAGCAGAGGCAGTAGAATGGAGCTACCTCCCCATCACCCATTACCATCCTGCTATACCAATAAAATAAGCTCTGATGGCAAACATCTCCTTATCTTTGTGGCTGGCTCAGAGAAGGAAATGGGGATACTTTTATAGAGGCAGACCCATAGAAAAAAAACCTTTTCAGTTACATCTGCCCCCAAAGGCTGGTTTATTCCCTTTGGAGAAGCTACCATGGCCAAAGGGAGATCTGAATCTCCACTCCTGAATCTGCCTTCAGAAGCTTAAGTCAAGAGCACATAACAGACAGGAAGCAAATCTTCCGAGTTTTACTTAAAAAGTTACAAGCTGCCAAAATCCTGACACATATTAGAGTCATTGGCATGAAAGACGCCTGATGACCTTTTAGCTCCAGGCCCTACCTTTATGAGAGTCCCCTGGCATTACATAGGTCTGAGGTCTCTACATGTAGTTTAGCCTAAGTGACATCACTGCCACAGCACATCTGTGAATGCAGTTTCCATCTTCCCAGCTCAGGACCCCATGTCCAGGTTTCCTCCTAGGTCATCATCATCCTCAGCGCTGAAGCCAGAGAAGCTGATGGGCTGACAGGCTAGGTTTCGGAGGTTCACCAGGCAGGCAGTCTGGGTGGTGCTGAAGTTGGGAACAGCAACCAGCAGAACAGTTTGTTCCTCAGGCCCTGCAGAAATCAAACAGAGGCAAAATGGGGACTCATCTGACCTGAACCATCTCAGTAGGCATCAAAAAGGAAGGCAGACTCTTGTAGGCCATCTTTAAGTGAGGAGCTAAGCTATCCCCTTATATTAGGACATATTTAGATGGAACTCCCAGAGCCCTTTGGGAACTATGCTAGTTCCAGAGAAATCACAGCAGACAGGGGACTTTAAATTAATGGTATAATCAGCATAGTATATAATCACCTGTCAGAATTCCCAGAGACCAACGAAACTACCTAGCATTGGGCCCTGGGCATTTTCAGGTCTTAATAAATAGGTCCAGATTAGCATCTGCATTCTTGGTGAGCTAATTGACTAAAAGCACCTTCATTCTACCAGTCCTAAGGCTCTAGAAAGAAGAGCTTGGGCTAGTTCCAGGATAGCAAATATTTATAATAACCACCACCCTATATTTATATAGTGTTTTAGTTGGCAAAACTAAACACATCCATGATTTTATTTCATCTTCATAACAATTTTATAACGTAGACAGAACAAAGTTTTACAGATGAAGAAAGAGGAGTTTGGAGGCTAAATGATTTACCCAAGACCATGCAGAGCTGAAATTCAGCCCAGGTTTTCTGACTCTCAACTCTAATCTATCCACCATATCACACAGTTCTAGAATGCTAGAAATCCATACCATTTGTGTGTGTGTGTGTGTGAGAGAGAGAGAGAGACAGAAACAGAGAGAGAGAGATGTTCTAATCTACACGATTCACTATTAGCCCCAAATAAAGCTATATCCTCTTATGTACTGGTCTGAAGTTTAGTGTTCTTGGCATAGATGGAACTAACCTCTGATGACTTTGGAGCGGAAATTAGGAGTGTTGCCGCAAAAGTAGACATGGGGACACTCAGGGAAGATAAATGGGTCTGTTTTGTAGAAGGGGTAACATCCTGGAAGGAGGAAAATACATAAAAAATCAAATGGTCAAAAGATCAAAAAGGCATAAAGAAAAACTGTTTCAGGTCTTATCAATTTTATGAGCCCTTGGGGCAGATGGGAAGAGATCTATAGTTCTAAGGGATCTCAAGACCCTGAACTTTTGGGTCCTTTCAGTCCTATGGTAGGCCTGGGTTGTATACAAGAAAAACCTGAGGCATCTCAGAACTGGCTTCTGGTATCAGCTCTGGTTCTAAATCCCCTACTCAAACAGGACAGTACAAAATACTGTTTACTATCACAAAGAACAAAAGTTAAATCCATGCCAAAGAATCACTATAATCTTTCCTAATCCTTCCCATGCTCCCAATCCCCTGTACCTGACTAGAAGTGTCATTACCAAGAGTGTCAGGTGCAGTGGGGCTGATGTGGCCCACTCGGAGGGTCCATTCCAGAATCTCCAGATGATCCTCCATGCTGCTGTACCGGAAAATGTCACTCACATTCTGTCCTGAAGTCCCCAGGAACCTGTAAGGCAAATTTCAAGCTGGTTCTATTCTACCACAGTCCTTCTCTGTCCTTGGGTATGATATAGTCACATTTTATCCTATGTCCCTTATAGGCTTGTATGATCCCTGAAGACCCAGCAGTTTGCTGAAGGTCATTTTGGACTCTTGTGATTGGTGTGGTCCAGTCTTAAAATAAGAAAATGACAAATACCAGTACCACTTCCCATCTCCACTTGCAATTTTCACTAAAACATGTACTTTCCCCTAACAGTTCAGTCTCTAGTAAAATTAGAAAAAGTTTTCAGCTTGGAGTCAAACCACCTCAGAAGTACCTGACTCCATCAATGGTGGCCTGGTAGGGGTTGGTGACCAGCTGCAGTGTAGAATAGGCAGAAGCCAGTGGGAACATGCAAGGATGAAGTGGCTGTTGAGGTAGTGTGTAGTTTGTAGGGTCAAATTCACCAGGCATCACATCCACAGGTACTGAGGCCTAGTACAGCAGAGAACAGGAAAATAAGTTTGTCAATACTCACCCCATATCCTCATTGCCAAATTCCCAATTCCCACTGACTACAGGCCATTTGTTGTCCGGTTCCAGTTCTAAGGATGTGATTTCTAATAGTTACCATAGTCTCAGGTATGCTTACACTTAGTTGGAGTAGGATCTCATCCAACATCTTGATGGCTTCCACACTAGCTGCCTGTGTTTTCTTAGTTAAGTATTTAGCCTGGAAGCAGAAATCGAACTAGTCAATGTCAGTCCCCAGAGAAAGTGTGGATTAAAGAATTTTCCCCAGAGCCCTGCACTCAGGCCTCTTAACTGCACTCTGCTAGGAAGTTCGGAATAGAACCTAGTAACCAAGGACAAAGCTGAGAGTCCTGTGCTGTTGACTTCACCATCCCTATAGCCATTAGCCCTCTCTCTTCAAAGTAGAAAGGTGAGTCTTATGTCAAAAATAAGTCCCACCATCCACCTCCAGAGAAAGAGCTGATGGAGTCTGAATACAGATCAAAGCATACTGTTTTCTAATTTATTTTTTATAGGTTTTTTTTTTGGTCTGTGTCTTCTTTCAGAACATAACTAATATGAAAATGTGTTTTGTATGATTGCAAACCTGTATAACCTATATCAATTTGCTTACTGTATCAGGGAGGTAGTAGGGGAGGGAGAGAGAGAATTTGGAACACAAAATTTTAAAAAATGAATGTTCAAAATTGTCTTTACATATATGGGAAAAAATAATATATTATTCAAAAAGAAGAAAGAAAAAATAGTTCTCACTGTCTGAGCTATTTAAGGAGGCTGACAGATGGGAAGAATTTACCCTATTACATACTGTATTTCTCTGATAACACAATCAAGCCAGGCATCCTGGAACAGAATCTATGGACAAACAAAAAGGGGTTCCAAACAAAAAAGATATAGTAGCCACTCTGGGCAGTTTATCACTAGGACCTGTATCCTTCTTAATTCCAAATTACCCAAAGAAGCTCACTCAGCACAGAGATGATTCCCCCACTACCCCTCCCTGCCCCAGCATAAGACAAAAATTTACAGGGAGTGCCAGACCTCTCTTCAAGAGAGGGTCCAGGGAGAATCCATACCTTACTGATGGAGTCTCTGCTCTGTGTGTTCTGACTGAGTAAGTTCCCAGCAAGAATGACACGAGAAATGTGGGCAGCACTGCTCTGTTCTCCTTCATCTCCTAGCTGTCCTGTCACTACATCCACCATCAATTGGGTCCCCAGCAGGCTCTCACCACTGCATCCGCCCAGGCCCAGCCCAGATACCAGCAGCACAAACCTGCAGGAGAAGGTCAGTTGTTTCCTAAGGCTAAGCTGGTACTCGTGTTCTTCTGGGTGGCCCCCAAAAGAGAAGGGGGCCTCCGAAGAATTTCAGGGGAAATTCCCAAGTCTGATTACAGACAGACATTACAAACACTCTCCATGAGTGTTTTGGGAAAACAAGGCATTCAATATTCTTGGTACTGTGAAGTGAGGTTTTATAGCCCAAGGCAGCAGTCAAGTTAAAAGGTATAGCACAACTTTGAGTCAAAAGATAGCCAAGAGCTGCAACTAAAAGCAGGTTAAATGTTAAAGCATTAAAAGCTCACCTGTCTGCATCAGGTACTATCATAGGTTTCTGGGGTGGCAGGTCTGCAAAACAATGATCCTCAACCAGGAACTTGCCATCATCTTGCACAGAGCCCAACACTGCCAGCACTATTCCTGAAGAGCAAGGTAGATCAGGGTCCCAGAGTTAAATGGAAGAGGCAAGAGGTGTAGCCCTCTTCTCCTTGTCACACAGCAGCATAGCAAGAAGTGTGTTAAATTCAGATCCCCACACTGTCAAGACAGTACTAACCCCTAATCATCCTCCACCCCTTAGGGTGAGAGACTCTCCACTGGGAACTCAAACCAAGCTGTAGCCTTCTTGGTGATGCTGCCATTAGACAGAAGAGAGTAGCTTCCTTCTTCATCTACACCCACATGGTCCTCCCTGCCCCTTATAGGCATATATTTTGTTTTTTTAATCAATCCACAAAAATCCACCTTCTCTTCCTCCCACTCTAAATTCTTCTTCCCTTCTCTCTAAGTGAGAATGAAATAAAACCCTTCTTCCAAACATGTAGCCAAGCAAAACAGATTTTGGTATTGGCCATGTCCAAAAAAGTAGATCTCACCTTGCACTCTGAGTCCCTTACCAGTCTATCAGGAGATGGGTGGCATGTGCCCCCACTAGGTCTAATCACAATGTCCATCCCCTCCATGAGTGCAAGTAAGCACATACTTGCACCAGGTTTGTTGTTGTTGAGTCATTTTTAATCACGTCCAACTCTTTGTGACCCCACTGGGGTTTCCTTGGCAAAGATAATGAATCAATTGGCTATTTCCTTTTCCATCTCATTTTAGAGATGGGGAAACTGAGGCAAACAGGGTTAAGTGATTTGCCCAGGGTCACACAGCTAGAAAGTGTCAGAGGCCAAATCTGAAGTCAGGAAGATGAGTCTCCCTGACTCCAGGCCCAGTACCCTATCCACTGTGCCGTCTGGCTCCATGCACTTGAATCATGTACCTGTTACCAATCTGGACACATCAAGAGTGCCTTCCAGTTTGATTCGCTGTAACTCATCTTCCAGAATCAGCTCATCGTCTGGGTGAATATATTTGCTCCGAGGAGGTTGGGGCAGTAGATTATGCTGGAATATCAAAATAGAGGGTTGTTTTTAGGGTCAAAGTTGCTACAGCTCAAGTTTCTTACAATTTCTCCAATATGATAACCCACTTAGCCTTTATACTTAGCCTTGTTGCTTTCTCCCTGTATTCAAGGAACCTACTGCTCCTTCAAATGCCAGTGTTATTCTTTCTGTGTCCATGCATAAAGCCTGACTTGCAGAGCCCAAAGGGCTGAGAGGCCTACACATTTGGGTTCCATGGGGCAATGTTGGCTAGATTTGTACTTGAAAATATCTTTTCAGGAACAACCTTCAAACTTATGGTACCCTCCTTGTTCTAACCCCGCAATCAGATTCTTCCAGCTTTAGCTTTCCCTTCCCAAGAGCATGGTGGGGAGGGTAACTATGTGGGTGTGAGGTAAAAGGCTCACCTCTTCACTGATTTCCCGAAGGATGGAAGGCTGCAGCTGCATGGACTTGAAGAGAGTCCCCACCACACAACATTTCTCCCCAGGCTGCAGTTCACAGAGCTTCCTTACACTTACTTCACTGGCTGTGGGGAGCAATGGTTATGTCATTTATCAAGGCTCAAGGAAAAGTCAATAGGTCTTTACAGACAGACATTACAAACACTATGCATGAGCGTTTTGGGAAAACAAGATATTCAATGTTCTTGGTACTATGAAGTGAGATTTTATAGCCCAAGGCAGCAGTCAAGTTAAAAGGTATAGCCTGCTGGGGACCCAGTTGATGGTGGATGTAGTGACAGGACAGGTAGGAGACGAAGGAGAACAGAGCAGAGCAGTGCTGCCCACATTAGCACTGGTCTAAGGACTCCCTCAACCTTTACCCACAGCAAAAGGCCATTCAAGATACAGCCTCACAAGAGAACACTTTAACAGAATCCCAATCCCAATCCCAATCCCTCAAGCAACATGGATATGCCTTCTTATCACAATGTGGAGGACAGCAGTTAACAAAAAGGAGAAAACTTGGTACCCACTAGTAACAACAAAGGGACTCTGGTACCACAAAAACACAGATGAACTAATGATGTGGTTCTGAACTTCGTTCTTTCAGGTAAGGCTTCTCCAAATTTAGAGCTAGAGGAGGAATTTAAAGTACTCCAACAGTGATGTGATAGCCCAGACCAAAAATCAAATCAAATCAAATCAAATCAAATCAAATCAAATCAAAAGAGAACAAAAAGATTTGGGGAAAAAAATCTTTCCTCAGAATTTTCTTCCTTTTGAAAAAAATGGGGATGAGGTGGGAAAGGGAGAAGGGATTATAAGATTTGAAAAAATAATAATAAAATGTTTAAGATAAAGTTTTATAGCTCTGGCCATATTTTAAAACACTTGTTAGCTGTATGATCCTGGACAAGTCACTTCACCTCTGTTTGCCTCAGTTTCCTCTACTATAAAATGGAAATAATAGCAGCCCCTACCTCTTAGAGTTTTTGTTAGGATCAAATGAGATAACTGTAAAGTGCTTAGTATAGTGTGTGGCACATAGTAAGAGCTATATAAATGTTAGCTATTAATTGTTGTTGCTGTGTTATTATATAGATGCCAAGAGAAAAAACAAAGATAGTATTATAAACAGGTAGTTCCTAATTTGTGCCCAAATTCCAAAAGTTAGTATGTAACTGTAATAGGAATGGAATTTGAAGATCCCCTTGTACTGTACTGTAATGACCAAGTCAAGTATTAAGATCCAGAACTTGTGAATCCCACAGAGGGAGGAACTTCCTGTTGTAACAGGAAGGGGCGAACAGGGAAGAGTTAATACCTTATATGAGGTATTATATTAGCCCAAGCTAAGAGAGGCCAGAACTTCTGGGATTGAGCATCATGGAGTCAGAGCAGCTACTGCTAGAGAGAGAAAGAGAACTGCCAAGACCCTGAGAACTTCTGAGAACTGCTATGACTTGAGAACAGAATGGAGACAGAACTTGCGGTGGCAGAACTTCTCCTGAGAACTTCTTCTGAGAACTGAATTGAGAACTTCTGAGAAATGAGAAGAGAGGAGAACTGGGAGGAAGCATGGCTGTTTGTTGGTACTCTGTCTGTTTTGATGTTACTTTGTCAGATTTGTCTGCTGTTAGAGGACAGTGCTGTTGGTTCAGAACCCTTAAAGAGGATTTTCTTGCTGTATGTTTACAGAAATCCTGGAGGTGGGTGTTGCTGACAATTTCAGAGGCCCTGGGACTATACTGATCATTTGTGTTGAGTTCTCAGACCTTGTTGGTGGGTCTGAGTTGATTTCACAGGCAGAAAGTGAATTGGTGAGGATCCCAGCAATGTATATGAATGTTATTGTGGCTTTGTTAATCTTTGTCTTCCCAGGAACAGAAACTGTGAAGGACTTGAGGTGGACCAGAGACTGTGAACTTCAGTTTGGAACAGGAACTGGAAGAGAAATTGCAAAAAAAAAAAAAAAAGCTGGACAAAGAACTGAGAGCTGTCTGCCTTTGAACTCAAGTGACAGTGGGCAGGAGCTGGGACCATGGAAGAGGAACCATGGAAGTTGAGAGCCAGTCTTGAGTCAAGATGAAAAGACCTCTCCTTGGGTATTTAATGCAAACTGAGAAGATCATGATTTAATGTAACCTAGGGGTGGGAGGACTTTGTATCCTGGACTTCTTCAGGATGACTGGAAACTAATCTCCAATTAAGAAGAAAGAAGACTTTTTGATTGAAGAGATTAAGACAATGTGACCTAGGGGTGGAAGACTTTGACCTTTGTATTTTGTGTCTTAAATTAAGGAGGCTTTAAGGGTGACTGAATTAAAGACTTACTAAATGAATGTTATCTTTTGCTTAAAACTATGCGACCACTTTGGTGAAAACTATGTGGTCATTTTAGTAATAAGTTGTTAAGCCATAACACTGTAAATGCTGTATTTTAATTTCTGTGAATGTTTTGCCTTAATTTGTTACTGAATAGAGAGTTCGCTATACTCTGTAATCAGAACCTTGAAAGTTGTCCACAGCAGCAGTCCTCTGGAAAGCTGCTCCTGCTTGGCTTTACAGTAACTCAGAACACAAAGAAACAATGTTATAAGTGATGGTAAGGTTCCAAGGCCAGACTGAAACATTGATACTTATTAGCTTCTAAATCATTCTTCTTTAAGGGGCAGCTTGATTCATCTGGCCCAATCTCTCCCTCTACCATGCTCCTAGCCATTGTCCTTGGTCATGTCAATCATCATATTAAGTACCTACTACTCTGACCTCACAGAACTTTCAGAGCTCATTTACCTTCATGATCTCCAGCTCTACTTGGCTTCTGTCACCAATGGGCCCAGTCATGCCTGAGACAGCTTCATGACTCTGGACTTCTCTCAATTTAAGATTCTGAACTTTGGAATTCTATTCTCTGACCAGACCACAAACTCCCAGCTGTTTCTCTCTCATATTCTCCCATACCTTAGTAAACCTCTTAATCTTCATGGTGACTCTGGTTTTTCGATATTGCTACACTTCCAGTCCAATGCTGGCTTTACTTTTCTCCCTATCTACGTTGGACTGTGGGGTCATCTGCCACCACCCTAGAATCCCCTGCCTCCTCTACCTGCCAAACCCCCAGTCTAGGGCAACTCCACTGTTTTTCTCTGCTACTTCCCTAGCACAGAGCATAGCCAGAGGAGGTAGTAAAAAATAAAAACAAACAAACAAAACCAATCTGATTAAGTCTACTACAAACACCTGTTATCTAACTTCATCTGGTCCCTCACTACTAAGTGGCAATTCTCTTAATCATTCTTATAAGGCACAATGTCTTGCACATAGCAAGCATTTAACAAATGCTCGTGAAATTGAATATTCCTTGTAACAGCTATTCTAAACCTTTCCCACTCTTCTCAGTCCCTTATGCCAACCTCTGCCTACTCTCATCCCTAAGCAGGTAACTACATCTTTTCCTCCATTACTAAGATCAAAAATAGCTAGTGTGACCTCAGCTTTCTTCCTCTATCCATCAAAACATCACCACGTGTTCAGAAGTGGCCTTCATTGCCAAAGCATTGCCCTCATACTCGTACCCTTGGATCTCATCCTTCTCTTCCTCCCCCAGACCCCTTTTTCTTTCCCAGTCACTTTCCCCCACCTATATACATATGTATCTTCATTTTCTTTAAAAACGACCCAAAAAAACCCTTTCCTGAAGCTATTCTCACATTTCTACCCTCCCTTGCACTGACAAACTTCCAGAAAGAGGTGGCTACCTTCAACCACTTCAACCCCATTTATTCCTTAACCCTTCATAATCTAGCCCCAGTCATGCCACTCTATAAGCTATTCTCTCAAAAGTGACCAATTTAGTTCAATAAGTATCTGTTATTGTAAGATACCAATGGCCATACTGCTAAACAATCCCCTTCTCCTCAATCTTTCTTCTCCCCTAGCTTCTGAGGCACTATGTTCACTTTTACCTCTGATAATAGCTGCCTACTCTTTCTCCAACCATTCTCTAAATGTAAACAATTCTTTCCCTCAGCAATCTAATGCAATCTCACTTTGACTATCACTTCTATGCAGGTGATTCTCCAAATGGATTTCTTTCCCAAGTTCCAAACTCATATTTTTTTGTAGCTGACCGCAAAATTTCTGATAGTGGCACCCACTATCTTCCCAGATACCCATACTTGAAATCTGAGTTATCTTTAATACCTCCTTCTTCCTATATCCAGTCATCAGGTCCTACTGATTCTGTCTCTTGAAGCCATCACATCCTTACTAATCCCACTGTTAACCACCTGAATTTAGAACATCAATACAAATCATCCCTGCAATCCATAAAATACACAAATGCCAAGATTGATCACATGCCTCCCCTACTTAGATTCTTCCATTGTCAGTAGAATAGTCCACAATCATTAGCCTGGTCTTTAAGGCCCTACATAATCCTGCTCCTGTTTCTTCCTTCACCCTTATGCCATGCTACTGGTCTTCACAAAAAGTATACCACAACCAACCGAAACTAGATGTTATTCTCAAAACTTACCCTGAATTTTACTTTTTGTTCATGCTCCTCTAAGAAGTCCTCTCTGTTCCCCACCCCTCCGGTTCTCCCCCATCTTATCATGATAAACTATCTTGCCTTCCTTGGTAACCTTATAGCACTTTATGCCTTTCTTCAGCTGTTATCACATTTTTATATTTTTTTTTAGAGAGGGGGGAGATATGGCTTACAAATATTAGCAACTTTACTAGACAGTAAGGTCCTTGTGGGGATGGGCTGTGTCTTATTTATCTTTGCATTCCCCTCTTATACACAGTAGGTACTCAATTTGTTAAACCGAATTGAAAATAATGGATAAAGAAGACTATAGAGGAACTGGGCCTAGGACAGAAAATGTGGCATGGCAACTATCTGATATATTCCATTTCATAAAGAGAAAGAATAAAACCTTGGGTGAAAGAGGCTTTCTTGATACAACCCAGCAAACAAGCACCCAAAGGAATTCAGGTTTAGGAGAGAAAATCAATCTGAATATATTATATGAAAAACACACAGAAAGAAATTAATATGTAAAGAGTTACAATAGTATAGCCTATAAGTGTATAAAAAGCAAAGCCAATGGAGATGGAATCATGTAGTTATAATCCATTCTACTCCTTTACTTCTAAATGGAGAAAATAGAAGCTGTAGAGAAGGAGCACCTCATATGAGCAGAAATGGCCTAAAACATTGGGAACAGCTCCTTCAGAAAGATTAAAGCAATTCTGGCTAATGGAGAAGAGAGCTATGCCTTTTAAGTATGTGAGGATGGAGAAACAGAGAAAATCAGGAAAAGAAGGAAACTTTGAAAAAAGATAAAATCTAACTGAAGATAAAAAATATCTCCCTTTGCTAGCAAATTGTGGAATCACTACTATGGAAGGATGTGAAAGACTACATAAAGAATTTCTCTGATTCTCTCTCATTAACTCTAAGAAAAGCCTACTACTTTCTAGTTGGTGAAAATATAACAACAGCTAAGAGTTAAAGGTATCTAATGCTAACTACATGCTAGGCACTGTGCTAAGAGTTTTTACAAATATTATCTAATTTGATTCTCAACAATCTTGTGAAGTAGGTGCTATTATTATCCCCATTTTATAGATGAGGAAATGAGGCAAACAGTGACTTGCCCAGGGTCAGACAGCTAGTAAGTGTCTAAGGCAAGATTTGAACTCAGGTCTTCCTGACTCAAGGTCTTACACTTTATCCATTGTGCCACCTAGGTACCCCTAAACTTATAAACTAGTAAAAACATTCCCCAAACTTCTATCACTTACTCCAACGTTGCCGCGCCCGGTTCACCAGGAGGGGTGTCATATGAATAAGGCGGGTGGCATAGATGTGGGCATACTGCCGGCTAAAGCTTCTCTCCCCCAAACGAAAAGGCTGGGAAGAGTTAGTATAAGTCGTCACAGGTACTCGAGCAAAGGTGGAGGACTCTGTTGATGGTGGGGACAAGAGTGTGTGGGCTCTCTTTGAAGCTTGCTCTGAAAACATGGCCGAGGTCCTAAGGTAGGTTTGCACCTTAGGAACACTGCACCTAAATAAAGGAGAAATTGGTTACTGCATATTTTCAAAGGCCTCCTCTACCTACTCACCACTAGCCTAATTTAATACACAGTATCAGGGAGGCACATGGGAGTTAACTAAACAGTTCTAGGAGAAACCAGCTTAAAATTGGGTAAAATATCATCTTGTAAGATTATTAGTTTTCTGAGGACAGAGACTATTCTTTTTCATTTGTATTCCCTACAACATTTGGGACAGTACACTACACTTAATAGGTGTTTATATTCAATTAAATAAACATTAGTAAATGTTTGTTGAATTAATAATATCTAGCATGTATATAGTGCAAAGCACTTTACACATATCTCACTTGATACTCACAACAACCCTGAGAGCTAAATGTTATTATCCCTAGTTTACTGATGAAGAAACTGAAGTTGTGGTTAAGTGACTTGCCTAGGGTCACATCACTACCAAGTATCTGAAACTAGATTTGAACTTCTTTCTGATTCCATATCTGGTCTTCTATCTACTGTGACACTAGCTGCCTGAATGAGTATTAGTGACAAAATGAAGACAGTCATTCATTAAAGATACCTATGTTTGTCTCTGTAGTCATTTGATGAAAGGAAAGGGGGAAACCAGGGCCAAGAGCACTTTTCTACTTCCCAACCTGATTCAAATTGAGGTGGCTCAATGTAAGTTTACAAAACGATGCATTAACTATAATCACATATATTTCTGGAAAGAGAATTGGACTGGGAACCAGGAGAACCGAGATGTAGTTTCACATATGATTTGCCCCTACATGACCTTGGGGAAATGATAATCTCTCTGGGCCTTAATTTCCTCATCTATAAAATAAGGGAGTTGGACCAGATGACTTCTAAGGACCCTTCCTGTTCTAAAACTATCATCTTATGTAGCCTTGGGCAAGACACTTAAAAAATTGCTAGTGTTTTTCATCTATAAAATGAAAATTATCTATAAAAAAAAATTATCCTTACTATTCCTTGCATCTATAAATGACTAAGATTCCATAGTCTAGCATTCAAGGCCCTCTATTAGCTCATTTCTAGCTTCACCCATAATTTTTTTCATATAAAACCTCTTCTTTCTTTAGCTCAAGTCAATCTATCTGACATTACTGGCACACATTTGCTAGTTTCGGTCTTCATTCATGTCCATCCCTAACTCCACCAACCTATACCTATCACTTCCTTCAGGACTTGGTTCAAAATCTAGCTCCTTCAAGTCTTCAATACCTAATACCTAAGCCTATTCTATTCTTATCAATCTCTTGGCTCAGTGGTCCTTTACCTGTGAACTAAGGACCCCCACAGGAGCCATGGAATTATGCCAAAAGGTCCAGGAATTTAAATCCATTCCAAAGTATTGTTATTTTTATGTTTACTCAGCTCAAAAAAATAAATAAATGAGATAACTTAGTATAATAATAACTCATTTATATAGGACCTTAAGTTTTTCAAAGCACTCTCCTCATTCTATTGATCAGTAAACCAGGGCCCAGAAAGATTAAGTGATATGTCTGTGGTCATAAATCAGCTATTCAGAGCCAGAAAGGATGTCAGAAGTTATCTAGTCCAGTCCTCTCATTTTATAGATGAGGAAAATGAGGTAAAGTGACTGGCCCAAGGTCATGTAGCTAGTCAGTGTCAGAACCAGAACATTGTACACAGTAACAGCCACAGTGTTCAAGAACTGATTTTGATAGACTTAGCCCTTCTTAGCAGTGAAAGGACCTAAAACAATTCCAAAGAACACATAATAGCAAATATCAGCCACAATTTGAGAAAGAACTATGGAGTTGGAATACAGAATGAAGCAGAATTATTTTCTCTTTTGTTTTTTCTTTCTCATGGTTTTTCCCATTAGTTATAATTCTTCTATGCAACATGACTAATGTGAAAATGTGTTTAATAGAGAACCCATATCAGATTGCAAGCCATCTTGGGGAGAGAGGGGGGCAAGGGAGAAAATTTAAAACTTACGGAAATGAGTGTTGAAAACGAAATAATTTAATTTTTAAAAAAATCCTCAGCCTTTCCAGAATATTAATGACTTAGTTTATTAGTGACAGAGCCCAGGCATTTAACTCTGATCTCCTGAATACTAATCTAGGGCTTTTCCCTTCATGACAGTACAATCCCTTTTGGCCTTTACATCTTTTCCTTTTTGTGTGACCCTAAGCAGGTGTAAGCATGAGGTCCTTCATACCAGACAGGGCTCTCCTAGTTCCAATCCTCAAGCTCCAAGGCATGGTTGAAGTTGCACACTGGTTCAGGGATGGGAACATAGCCATATGTGTGACATATCTTTCTTTTTATATAGATTTTTTTTTTATATCACTTTAAGGTTCACAAAGCACTTCACAACCATCAAGGGGAAAGGGGGCACAGCAGAAAGAGTACTATATTTGGAGTCAGAGAATCTGAGTTCAAATTTTAGCTGTGCTACTTACTACCCTTTGCAAGTCACTTAACTCCTCTCTGGGCCTCAGTTTGAAAAACTTATAAAAATGAGGGGCTTGGACTACACGGATGACCTTCCAGCTCTAAATTTAAGTTAATTCTCTGAAATAAGGAGCTTGAATATCATCATTCCCACTTTACAGAGACTCGAGTAAACTGTGGCTCAGAGATGTGATTTTGACCAGGGTACAGGATGTGGATTCAGGTCTGACACTGGTATTGAGCAATTTGGCCTCACTGTAAGTAGGTTGGGAGTGAGAAGAGAAATACCAGTCAAGAAGGGACCTCAGTAGTTTAACTAGTCCAACTTCATTTGAGCAATGAGCAAATCCAGACCCAGAGAGGAAGGTTTTCTCACCAACTTCTTTACATATGAGTAAACTGAAGCTCAGAGGGATTCCGTAATTTGCTCAGGAGCATACAACTAATTAGTGTTGGAGCAGGGATATAGACTCCACATCCAGGGCTCTTAGAGGTAAAGCAGAAAAAGCATTAGACTTGAGGTTAGCAAGAATCCAGCCTCAGACACTATTCCTTCAGGGAGGCAGCATGATGCAAACGGAGGAGGGCCTGGCTTCCAATTCTGTCACTGGCCAAGTCACTTCACCTCTCTGGGCCTCAGTTTCCTCGTTTGTAAAAACGAGGAGGGGGCTGTGAGAAGCCTCTGAGGCCCCTTCCCTCTCTGTCGTTAGGATTTTGAGTGACTCGTAGTCATCTGGCCTTGGAAGAACCCATAGAATGGGGATGCTGCCGAAATAACGTTATCAGTCCTTTTTCGCAAGCCGAGAAGCGCTACGGAAGTGTCTGCCACAGGAGACGCCCAAGGGTCCCGGTCCTGGCCCCGACCCCATCCTTGGCCCGGCCCGGCTCCGCTCGCATGGCCTCCCCGCCTCACACTCGGCTCGGCTGGGCCGGGTCAGCTCCCAGCGCACGCTGGCCCACCCGAGGCTCAGCTCCGCGGACTCCAGGGGCGGCAGAGCCCTCGGGCCAGATCGGGCCGGACCCCACAGAACTGCAGGCGGCCTACACCGGAACCGCTTACTTACCCGCGCGCGCGCCGGTAGACCACTAGCAGCTCACCAGCCGCCAAGCCCGCGCTCCACCCCGGAACTGGAGGCCTCAGCCCCGCCTCCCGCCCCGATTGGACAAAAACAGCAATCGCCACGCCCTTACATCGCCTCAAATCGAGGCCCCGCCCCCTTCTCAGCCCCTGCTGCTGATACCTCGCGGAGGAACGCTGCGGTCATAGCCCCGCCCCCCGGAATCAGGCCCCACCCCTTCGCTTCTCTGCAGGGACGCGCGGGAGACGGCGTGGAGGTTGATTTTTGCTTAGTTTGCCACTTAGCACTCCTGGGCTCCCGCTTCTAGGTGGGCGGTGTATTTGCTTGTCGGTTTTCTCCATCATAATTTATGCTTCCATTTTGCATTAAGGGTTAGAGATTTCTCTCTTTTTCAAAATGAACCTCTGTAAGTTATTACCAGGTGTTAAGAACTCATCATGAGGCATATTCACAGAAATGCAAAAAATAAGGGTTCACATCTCCTCCCTCCGTCTTCCTGATAAATGATGACTTACAGATGACAAATGTGACCTGCAATTTCTACAGGAGATCCTCTGGTCCACCTTGGACCTAAGTCAGGAGAAAACAGAGAACTCGACCCCATCCCCTAATACTGTAGAGATCTGCATAACGTAGTTTGCATGTTCTCCCCTTACAGGCTTGAGAGCTCCTTTAAGGCAATCTTTTGCCTTTTTTATTACTGTGATTACTTTTTTGTACCCCCAATGTACAGCGTCTGGCACACAAGAGGCACTTTATTATTATTATTATTATTATTATTATTATTTTGCACTTAAGATCTTTCCACAGCTTGACCTCTTCCTATTTTTTTTTTTTTGCTTTTTGGAGGGCAATTGGGGTTAAGTGACTTGCCCAAGGTCATACGGCTAGTTTTTGTGTTAAGTGTCTGAGGCTGGATTTGAACTCAGGTCCTCCTGACTCCAGGGCCGGTGCTCTATTCACTGGGCCACCTAGCTGCCCTAAAAGGACATTTCTTATAGAAACTGAACGAAACTGAAACAACTAGGAAACATTTTATGCATAATTTTGTCTTCAATATTTTAAATTACTAGAAGCACATGATACAATCCCTTCCCCTCCTCCTGTGAATTTACCTATCTTTTTTTCCCCCTCCTCTCTGAGTAGGAGAAGAAACTCAAAGAGAAAGATCAGGTAGAGATGGGGTGTCTCCAACAGGGATGGGGTGGAGAAAGACCTTTCTTTTAGGTTCCTTGGCTAGTTAGTTATATTTCCTAAGGCTCTATTGCCAGGTTTCATCTCAATACTGGACCTGCCCTACAACTACTAACAATAGTTACCTAGTGTCCCAACCATTTCTGTTTGGACTCTAAGCTATTCAATTAAAACATACCTGTCGTGAGTTTTGTTTTGTTCCCTCAAGGCCAGATTTCTACTTTCCAAGGGGAGATAAAGAAATAGTTATTAATGTCAGCTAGAAGGTACAGTGGATAAAGTGCTCAAATTAGAGTTAGGAAGTCCTGTGTTCAAATCCTGCCTCAAACACTTTCTACTGTGTAAGTCTGAGTAAGTCACTTAACCTCTCTTGTCCTCAGTTTCCTCATTTGTAAACTAGAGATAATAACACCCGCAGTTGATGTAAAGTGCTTTTCAGACCATTAAATTCTATTTAAATGCTAACTAGTCTTTTTTTTTTTTTGAGGAGATTGATATTCTTTTTACCCAGGATCACACAGCTAGTAAGTGTCTGAGGCTGGATTTGAACTCCAGTTCTCCTGACTCCAGGGCTGGTGCTTTATCCAGTTCACCACTTAGTTTCCTCTGGTCTCCTAATTATTATTACTAACTGGAGTACTGTTCTCTTCCTATCCCAAGTGCCAATGAACATTCTAACAGTGATCTGGCAGAAATAACGCTCACATTTTTATCTTCCTACGTTCTTGTTTTGTTGTTATGGTAACTTGATATGAAGGCAACACATTGGATTGATCTCTGGAGATACCTTGACTTCTTAGCTGTTAGAGAGCCTGCTGTAGCTTGAGCTCGAGGAATGGAGATGAATGGGATGGGGAAAGGGGTCATTGTCCACCAGGGCTTCTGCCCGCCTCATGTATGACCCAGAAGAGATCCTGCCCAGATGTGTACTCAAGCTCCCAGGGTCTTTGTGTGTGTGGGGGGGGGGGGGGGCATGGGTCCTAGCCAATAATTCAAATGTGGAACAGAATGAAAACCTATATTGAACACACGCTACATTTCTTTCTTTTAATTTTCTTGAAAACTGAAACGTGTCTGTCTCTTAAATTTAAAGAGCCACTGAAATGTTGTGAGCTGTCTGGGGTGGGGTGTGAGGGAAAAATTATGAGAACTGTCCCAGTGCTAGTGACATTGAATATGAATCTTCTGGAAAGCATCATGGAAGAAGAATCTAGAGGGCTTGGAGGCACATAAAAATTAAAGAGAAACAGATAGAGACAGAGAAAGGGGAATAAAAGAGAGAAGGGGGAGGAAGAGAGAAACAAAGAGAGACAGAGACATTCACAGAGAATGATGAGAAAGAGAGACAGTCAGATGGGGAGAGGCAAAGACAAAGACAGAGAGACAGAGACATCCACAGAAATAAGAAACAGATAAATAGGTGAGGGAGGGAAAGGAGGGAGGAAGGGAGAGGCAGACACAAGAACAGAGAATCAACTTTTAAGATGGTTAGCCTGGGGACAAGATAGATGATATTGTCACTGGCAGAGAGATAAGATTTCTATTTTCAAACTTCAGCTTCAAGTGGCAGCTTTATGCCTATGTGGAACATCTCCACAGACAGCAAGAAATTCAGGACTGGTGAGAGGGTGAGAGCATCAGAGCTAGAGATTAGTTTGGCAGATGGAAGGTGAGAGGTTGTTGCAGACTCCTGAGATGTCGTGGGTAGAAGAGAACTTTCTGTCAGAGGAGGGAGAGAAAGGGGTTAGGGGGTGAAATGCAAAAGGGAAGCCAGAGGAACACTCCAAAGGGGCCCTTTTTCTTTGCACTGGTCTACTCATCACCACCAGAATCTTAAAGGAAGGATAGGGAAGTTCCCTTTAGGTACAGACTGTAAGAACCCAACTCCTCTTTTTGCCCCTTTATCTGTTCTCAGTTGTTGTTTGTCCTTCATTTTGAAAGAGGACTAGTGACATCACATTCTTAAATTTCATTTTTTTTTAGCCCAGATGTGATTTCTTTAGTAGAAGAAACTCCCGGTGAGGAAATTCCCTTTACCAATGCATACCAGCCCCTGCTTTGAAATCTTAGAGAGTTGACTGCAGGGTACTGACAGGTTCAATGACTCATTCAAGTTGACTTAGTCAATATATCAGAGGTGGGACAGTGGGATATGAACCCAGGTCTTTTAGACTCAGACACCAGACTCTCTAGACACTGTGCCATTTTCAAGTTTACATTTTACCTTTAATTACATTTTACCTCTGTTATTATAATGACCAGTGAGCTGATAAAATACACCCTCTTCTTTGCAGAGGTGAGGAATAACGAATGTGGAATATAGATCAAATGTCAGTTTTGACTGAAGCATTGGATAATTTTTCTGAATTGCTCTTTTGTTCTTTGTTTTCAAATTTTAATTACATAGGGAGTCTCTCTCAGTAGGAGCATGAGGAAGGGATATATTGGAAAATGAAGGTGATGGGAAAACAGAAATATTAATAAAAAGGAGATAAAGAAAATAAAAAGTCTTTGTCCTCAATGAGTTATCACTTTCCTGGGGAGATAAGTATAAAATAGGGAAAGTGAGGAGGAAGAAAGCTCTAACAATGGACAGGTGAAGAGATCAGGGGTAGCTTCTTGGAGGAAGTAGCCCCTTGAGTCAAGCCCTGAAGGAAAACAAGGATTCTGACCAACAGAGCTGAGGAGGGCAGGTTTTCCAGATGTGGGGAATAGCCTGAGTAAATTCATGGAGGCAGGAGCTATAGAAACAAGGCAAAGAGGACAATTTTGCTGGAATCTAGAGTCCGTGGAAGGGAATATAGCAATGTGAAATGAGATTGGAAAAGTAGCTAGCAGCCTGATTGTGGAGGGCTTTAAATGCCAGGCTGGGGGGGGGTTGGGTTTTAACAAACTGGCTGACCATATGGGATGAAGGGGAGTGAAGAATTGAGGGCGACTCCAAGGTTACCTCCCATGTCAGCCAGGAATGCTCTCTCTCTTCACTTCTGCCTTTTAGGGTCCTTTCAAAGTTCCCTTCAAAGTGTAAGGAGCTCAGGTGCCACTTGCCCAGGGCCTCTTGACTCTAAGACGTGAAGTTCTGTAAATGATAGCATACAGAGAATATTGGTTCCTAAAGTGCATTGGTGAAAGGAATTTCCTTATCTTAACCTGTTGGTGGCATCCCAATAGGCAAATTTGTAAGGGACTTGTGATTTTATTGATGTAAAGAAACTTCCTGTTCCAATCTGGGTCAGTAATTTATGAATGAGAGTCAAATTAGATAAAGGATGTGAAACTACTTTGTTAACTTTGAGGCACTTTACAAATGGAAGATGTCACCCCCTGAGAACCAATGTGATAGGAAAGAAAAAACACATGACATATATATATGTGTGTGTGTGTGTGTGTGTGTGTGTGTGTGTGTGTGAGATGAATGAAGTCTGAGAGACATAGTTTCTGGGTAATTAATAATCAATTTATTAATTAGAGCTAGCAAATAATTAATAAAGTGAGGTCGGTGGTACTCTTGGAAACCAAAGATGCCCCTCAGAGAACACTGGATGCTTAAAAAGCCTTTGGAAAGAAGGTGTACCTGAGAGTGGAAATCAACTCTGATTGGTTAACAATCAATGAAAGGACAGACACATTAATGAGGAGGTAGGCAAAAAGTCTTCAGCTTCTCCTGCTGAGAATGTGACCCAACCATGAGACTCAGTCACCTCCAGCAATATGGACAAAAGAATCCATCTTTACCCAGGCTACTATGACTGGTTTTTCCCTTCATAAGCTGGCTCACCCTAAATTCTAATGGAAGGTTCCAAAGACAGGGGCTTCTTTCCTAAGGGTGAGATCTCATCTAGACTGGATTGTGTTTGTAAGGTCTTCTAATTGGGTAAGGTCCCACCCAAGATGGAAAAGCATGTATCCTGAGGATTTGAGCCATCTCATCTATCAGCAACGTCCTTCAGAAACTGCCTGAACAACTTACTTAGTTTGGTTTCTGAATGAGGAAACAGGAAGGAAAAACCTAATCTTAATTTAACAACTGGTTATTAATATAAGAGAAAAATTAATCATTTCTCTCATGTATATGTGTATATACATGTATATGTGTATATATACATACGTATGTGTCTATCAATCAATCAATCAATAATATTGCCTATGCCTATATGGCAGGTTGAGCCATTGGGGAATGGCTGAACAAATTATCCTTTGTGAATGTATGTATGTATATGCATATATGTATACACATACTTATTTACAGACATATATGTATACCTATGCATATATTGTGTATCTGTGTACACACACACACACACATACACACACATACACACACACTGAGTCTTGAAGGAATCCAAAGAAACTAAGAAATAAAGGTGAAGGGCAAAGCATCCTGTATAGGGGATGGTCAGTATAAAGGCACAGAGATAAAAACTGGAAACATGA
The DNA here is from genome assembly GCA_011680675.1 of Gymnobelideus leadbeateri. Classification (NCBI taxonomy): domain Eukaryota; kingdom Metazoa; phylum Chordata; class Mammalia; order Diprotodontia; family Petauridae; genus Gymnobelideus; species Gymnobelideus leadbeateri. Next base: position 1,427,706 of record WOXC01008097.1, read on the forward strand.
AAGTCATGTCTGAGGAACAGCAAAGAGGCCAGTGTAGTGGGATCATGGAATTCATAGAAGAGAGTAAGGTATAAGAAAGCTGAAAAGGGAACCACGTTCTAAAGAATTTAGATGCCAGAAACAGAGGGATTTATTTCTATTTGATACTGGAGGTGATAAGGAACTCATTGAATAGCCGGACTGCGCATGATGTGATCAAACCTATGCTTTATAAAAATCACCTTCAGCCAAGAGAAGGCTGGCTCAGAGTGGTCAGAGACTTGAGATAGGGAGGCCAGTTAGGAGGCCAGTGATAGTGGGAGTGAGAGCTGATGAGGGCTTCAACTGGGATAATGTCTATGTGAGTAAAGAGAAGGAGGTGTTATAAAGGTAGAAATGAAAGAATTTGGTGATGTATATCTAAGGTGCAGAGAGTGAAGAACTGAGGAGGACAATGAGGTCACAGGCTTGGATGTCTTTAACAGTATAGTAATAGGGGAGCTTCAAAGGCGGGAGAGTTTCAGGGAAGGATAATGAATTCTGTTTTGGCTATCTTTAATCATCATCTACGATGCAATTTGTAATGAAAATGGGAGCTTTAGGTTCACTCTGTCCTGGGGGTTCTAAGACAGCTGGTCCTTGAGTTCAAACATTCATCTGCTTCTCAGGTCCAGGCAAAATACACGAGCGCGTACACACACACACACACACACACACTATATGTATATGTATGTGTACGTGTATGTGTAGATGTAGGTGTATGTGTATGTGTATGTGTATGCATATGCATATGCATATGTATATGTGTGTGTGTATGTAGAGTTTGCCCTCCACATGCCCTGGACTTCATATTCATACCTCATTTTTATCAATCTGTTATTTAAGAATCTATATTTACCAGAAAAATAAATTTGTGTTGTAAATATTTGTTGTAAAAATTTTCACTTTCAAATATAATTCATCTGACAAAAAAGATTAATTCATATACAGGATTTCAGAAACATACTATATAAGAGGGAGCATGGGAGAGCTCCAGGTGTCAGGGCTTCATTGAGAAGGAAGTTAAAGTTTCTAATAGGCTGTTATTAGGCCAGCCAGAGTCTCTGGAATAGAGAGGACTAAATTTCAAAGCAGCTCCCTTGAGTTTCCCAGTCCCTTCCTTCTAAACTTGTATATCCACGAGGCACTCAGAAAATGTTGTGTTGGGCCTGAAAGGTATCAGGGATCACAATAAGAGGAAGTAAAAGACTGAGAGTTACTCCTGGAATCAGGAGGACCTGACTTCAAATCCGGCCTCAGACACTTAACACTTACTAGCCATGTGACCTTGGGCAAGTTACTTAACCCCAACTGCCTTGCCTTCCCCCTCCAAAAAAAAAGCACAAAAAAAGACTGGGAGCTGTTCCCCATTCCCCACCATCATGACAGAAAGTTATTTGGATACTGCTTATTTCACCACGAGCTTGTGAGAATCAAATGAATTCATGTGTAGAAAGATGGGGTTTGCCTGTCTGGATGCTCTGAAAGTATGTTTGTTTGTGGACAGTGAGGAGGGGATGGAGGCATGACCAGAAACTGAGGAAAGTTTATGTATTGCCCTGTGGGACAGAGGGAGGGATTCTCTGAAGTGTCAGAGTGTTGCCCCACCGGCAAATCTAAGTAAGTTCTCTTTGGAGGGGGATTTATAGGTTGTTGTGAAGGTGTGTGTGTGTGTGTGTGTGTGTGTGTGTGTGTGTGTGTGTGTGTGTGAGCCTATTCATGTTTTCTGTATCTTTTTTGGACTCCTTTGAGTCGATTGCACTTCAATGGGAAGAAATAAAGATTGTCCTCTCCCCAGTATGAATTTGTGACAATATGAGTTTGTGCGGGACCTTGTTACCCACACTTGTGGCACATAATAGGCACTTAATAAATGCTTGCTGAAGTGGGGGAGGGGAATAAGCATTTATATAGGACCGACTTTTGTCTTGCTGCTGGACTTGGATGATTCTAGAAGAGAGTTAGGCTGATGACTGTGCAGCTCTGCCTCACTTAAATCCAGTTCATGCAGGAGTCATGACATCGCCCCATAACGTCATTGGTCTTCTCTGAAAACGAAGGACAAACAATTATGTTCCAGAGACTGCGCTAAGTACTTTGCAAAATATTACCACATTTGATCCTTACAACAATCCTGCAAGGTAGGTACTGTAATTATCCCATTTTACAGTGGAAGAAACCGAGGCAAACAGAAGTTAAGTGGTTTGCTCAGGATAACACAGATACTAAGTATTTGAGGCTAGATTTTAACTCAGGTGTTCTTGATTCCAGGCCCAATGCTCGTTCCACTGAGCCACCTAGCTGTCTAGACATGGATGGACCTAGACATGAGCATCATTGGAAACTCAGAATAAACCTGGGGGAAGAGGGAAAGGAGGTACAAGCTGAAGAGAATATGGCCTTTGGAATCTGGTTCATGTGAACCCAAGATCTGGGGAGCTATAGGCCCACAGGCTATATCTTGCAGCCAGTCCTCTGGGGCAGCCTTGAGAAACTGAGTATTGCTTCTAACCAAGTAACAATTTCCTGAGTATACTGACCCAAAAGTGACAGCCCTTAGAGAAAATAATAATAATAAGGCTTTCCATTTCTTCTTTTTAAAAATAGTATTTAATTTTTTTCCAATTACATGTAAAGACAATTTTTAACATTCATTAAAAAAAATTTAAGTTCCAAATTTTCTCCTTCCTTCCCTTCCCTCCCCCTATCCTAAGAGAGTAAGCAATTTGATATAGCTTATATATGTGCAACCATGTATTTTCATATTATCTATGCTGTGAAAGAAGAAACAGCAAAAAAATTAGTTTGCAAAAGGAAAAAAAAACCAACAAAAAATACAGTGAAAATAGTATGTTTCAGTCTGCATTCAGACTCCATCAGTTTTTACTCTGCATGTTGATAGCATTTTCCATCATGAGTATTTTGGAATTGTCTTAGATCATTGTGTTGCTGCGAAAAGCTAAGTCTCTCATAGCACAATGTGGCTGTTACTGTATACAATGTTCTCCTGGTTCTGCTCACTTCACTCAGCATCAGTTCATGTAAGTCTTTCTGGGTTTTTCTGAAATTTGCCTGCTCATCATTTGTTATAGTATTCCACTACAATCATATACCAAAACCTTCAATTGATAGGCATTCTCTCAATTTCCAATTCTCTGCCACCACAGAAAGAGCTGCTATATTTTTGTGCATATGGGTCCTTTCCCCTTTTTTATCATCTTTTGGGATATAGACCTAGCAGTGGCATTGATGGATCAAAGGGTATGTACAGCCTTATAGCCCATTGGACACAGTTCCAAATTGCTCTCCAGAATAGTTGGATCAGTTCACAACTCCATCAACAGTGAATGTGTCCCAATTTTCCCACATCCTCTCCAACATTTATCATTTTCCTTTTCTGTCATATTAGCCAATCTGAGAGGCATGGGGTGGCATCTTAGCTGTTTTAATTTGCCTTCTCTAATTGATAGCGATTTACAGCATATTTTCATATGGCTAAAAGATAGTTTTACATTTTTCAAATCACTTTCATTCATCTCATAGGTATTTGGTGGGATAAGCAGTATTTACAATTAACAGTATTAACAGGTATCAACAATACTGTTGTTTTGTTATCCCCATTTTACATATGAGAAAACTGAAGCCCAGAGAATGATGGAGCCAGGACCTGAGCCCATCCTTCCGCCTCTCAGTCCACACTGCTTTTCCCATTACTTTATATTATCTCCATCTGTTCCCTAGCAGCCTCCCCCCACCTCTCCCAAACACAAGAAAAGACTTTGCACCAGATCTTAGCATCTGTGTTTTATTGAGCTTCTATTGGCCTCTGCTGCCCACCTCCTCCCCCCATCCTTTCACTCCTCCTTCTCATCGCCATGGGTGATGATGTAGCATAGAGACTTATAGTCGATGTTTCCCGACAGGTCCATAGGTGTCAATGAAAACATTTGCTCCACCTGTGAGAGGGAAGATGCCTGTGAGCAGATCCTGGGTCCTGGGGTGGGGGCCAGGGTGCATGAAGGGAGGGGAGTGCTACACCAGGTTCCAAGGGCAGCCCATCCTCTGCTACAGAGTCTGCTGCACAGTTACAACATTCATACTCCCCAGCCCAGGGGACATTTAGTGCCTGAAAGGGGTTGGATCCAATTTGTATTTCTCTGTGACTTGAACAGAAATCTTGTGATTCAGTTTCCTCTTTCCCCATCTCCAGGCACTAAAAAGAGAAAAGATTGTCTGCTGCCATGACATTAAGATTTGGGCAGAATGCATGCTTTTGGCTGCCAATCCCCTAAACCCAGAATTATTCAGTTTATTTTCTGTTTTCCAACATGGCACTGTGGGTGGGCCTCTAGGGTCCCACGTTGCAGGGAGGTGGGGGGGTGTCTAAAGTCAGGGATGCCCTCACTCCAGGTGGGATATAGAAATGGCTTCTACTCACCTCAGCTGGAGAGAACTTGTCTGCCTGGGTCAGAAGTAGCTGCTTAAACCTGAGAAGAGGGGAGGGGGTTAGAAAAACATGACAGCTAGCAATGGTAAGCTGTGATAGCCCCATTAAAAAGGAAGTGAATCAGGAAGAAAATCTCACAGAATCACAGAACCAGACCTCACAGTTCATCTGGTCCAGTTCCCCCATTTTTCAGATAAAGAAACTGAGACCCAGGGATGCTAAGTGACTAAGTGGTCTGAGGCCACCTTGCTAGTAAGTGGCAGAATTGAATGAGGGTCTCTGATGGGGGGAGAGTCTGCCCAAGGGGCCGGTCATTTATTGTAGGGTTGAGCAAAAGCCACCTCAAAAGTCATCAAGTCCAGCCTTCTTATCTGTAAGATGAGGAAACTGAGTCTCAGAGGGGCTATGACTTGCCCAAGGTCACATATGCAGTGATTGAGGCAAGGTTTGAACCCAGGGCCTCTGACTCTAGCTCCAGTGCTCTTTGATTGTATCACACTGCCTCTGAGTTATGTAAGTAGGTGGGGTAGAGTATGATTTGAAGGGCACTCAGAAGACCCCACCCACATTCTCTGCTAGGCCTGCTTGCTAAGATGACTGTAATTGTATCATTTCAACCCCAAAGCACTTCTCTGAGATAAGTCATTTAATGATACTAAACTGAAAATGTGCAGGTGATGAGTTAAAGTGAGATTTATCAGAAGTTATCCAAGGCAGGATGGGCAGCTAGGTGGCATAGTGCATGGAGCACCTTGCCTGGAGTCAGGAAGACTCATCTTCATGAGTTCAAATCTGGTCTCAGACACTTACTATCTGTGTGACTCTGCGCAAGTCACTTAACCCTGTTTGCCTCAGTTTCCTCATCTGTAAAATGAGCAGGAGAAGGAAATGGCAAACCACTCCAGTATCTCTGCCAAGAAAACCCCAGGCAGGGTTACAAAGAGTTGGACACAACTCAGACAACTAACAAATCCTGGGGAAGAGCCTTAGGGAATTTGTCGTTTATCATTAGGTGTAGATAAATCTAGACACAGAGGAGACTTGTTCCATTTGTCCCACTAAAGGGACAGAACCAGCAGCCATGGGTGGAATTTGTGGAGAGGCAGGTTTAGGCTGGAGGTCAGTTAGAACTGTCCAGAAGCACCTCGGGAAGAGATGAGGCTCCCTTGCTTGGAGGCCATTCTGTCAGTCTGCTAGGGCTGGAATTCCTTTTGTGAAGGAGTTAGGCTAGATAGTTGCTGATGTCTCTTCCAGTTCTTGAATTCTGTGTTCTCTGATCCTGAGAGGAAAGGTTCTGTACAGAGTGTGGGCATGGCTCATGGGTGGGGAGGGCAGGCCTGGGAGTTGGGTTCTGGGCACTAAGAACTTCTGGCCCTGGGACAGGAGTGGGGAACTGCAGCCTTGAGGCCACACATGGTCTTCTAGATCCTTAAGCGCAGCCTTTTGACTGAACCCCAGTTTTTCAGAACACCTGGGAGATCCAGCATGGGCAGTGGGGAGTGAGAATTACTGCAAACATCCACCCTGTTCTTTTGCTAAGGGCAGGAGTGTTCCTGGAGCCAGCAGCAATTCCTCCTCGGGCTCCAACATCCCTGTCCCACTTGGGCCCTGCTCTTCCTTGCTCATACTCACTCTTCTTTGTTGACAACCCCACTTCCACTGGGATCGAACATGCGGAAGGCACTGAGGATGGATTCTTCTGGGTCAGTTCCTACAAAGCAGCAGATACTATAAACTCTGGCCCAGGGGTGGGGGACCTATGGCCTCAAGGCCATATGTGGCCCTCTTTGTCCTCAAATGCGGCCTTTTGAGGGAATCCAAACAGTCAGCTGCTGTCAAGCTGCTATTGAGGACATAGAAGGCCACATGTGGCTTCAAGGCTGCAGGTTCCCCACCCCTGCTCTGGCCTCATAAATACGTCCCTCACACTCCCTCCCCCATTCCAAAAGAGAACACAGATCTGAGATTTAGAGCCAAAAGGAACATTTACTAAGAGATTTGGGACCATTTATTTCTTTATTTCAAATCCCTTTGTCATTCCCCCACTCTCTCCTCACAGAATCATATGAAGGGATTTCCAGGGTCATTTAGCCTAATCCCCTATTTTTATAGATGAAGAAACTGAGGCTTAGAGAGGCAAGGGACTTACCCAAGATCATACACCTTGTAAATGAGGCAGGATTTAACCCTGGGTCTTTCTGACTAGTCCTATACTTTGTCTATGACCCCATTCTACCTCCATTATTGAATATCAGAGCTGGAAGGGACCTCAGAGAACATCTGGTCTGAGCTCCTCATTCAACTGATGGGAAGCCCAAAGAGGTTATAGGATTCGACCAAGGTCACACAGCTAGTTGGCAGTCAAGTTGGAACTGGCACTCAGGCCACCTGACTCCCAGTCCAATCTTATCTGCTCTAAGTGGTGCTTTCTGAGGCAGACCCAACACAGAGCAAGGGCAGTTCCAGGATGGAATCAGGATTCCAATTAGGTTCCAAATTCCAATGGCCTGCCCATGGTCCCAGAATATACTTGGCTATTGAAGAATGATCCATAGGTAGACCAAGTTAGAGGTATCATGGTATAGTGGAGAAGATACTGAAACTTAGAATCGAGGAGACCTATGTTCAAATTCTGTCTCAGATACTAGCTTTGCAGTCCTGGTAGGGTCACCTTACTTATCTACACCTCAGTTTCCTCCTTTATAAAATGAAAAGACTTTGTTCCGTGGACATCTTTAATAATATAGTGAAATCTATGGGCTCTTGTTCTCTATATCCATAATTGAAGAAAATGCTAAATTTCAGTTAGAGGTTATTGAAAATAAAGATGTAATTTTTTTCCCAATCCAAGTTCATGGACCCCCTGAAATCTATCCATAGATCCCAGGTTAAGACTGAACTCAATAATCTCTACAGACCTTCTGCAGTCTAAACCTATGATCTTATGACCCAACCTAGGGGTGGGAAGAGGTGGCCACATAGTCTCTGGCTTCTTATGATTCAGGGCTCTGGGACCCATAAATTAGATGTGGAAGGTATGCAATATTGGGAGAGTATATCTCAGAGGAAAGATGAAGTGATCCTTCCTCCCTTCCCCCAAACCTTACCATTGAGTTTCTCCCCAAAGAGTGTGAGAAAGACGGTGAAGTTGATTGGGCCTTTGCCTTCCTGTAGCATCTCATCCAACTCTTCCTCAGGCACATTTGCTCTTCCTGGAGGAGGGTATGGACAGAGGATGAGAGGGAGACTGATATTCCCCCCGCCCCTCAAACTTACAGGCATATCTAACATTCCACTCCTCATGGTGATCGAAGAAAGGAAATACTTTGGAGGTGGGAGGGTGGGGAACATGGGAAAGAATAGAAGGGAGCAAAAACAAATATAGTTATTAAACTGCCTATACCCTTTGACCCAGAAGTACCACTACTAGGTTTATTTCCAAAGATGATTAAGGAAAAAAAGAAATGAACCTATATGCCCTAAAATGTTTATAGCAGCTCTCTTTGTGGTTGCTGCCATGTGTGGTGGCATGGTGTCACACGCAGCAATTGGGTAATGGCTGAACAAGTTGTAGTACACGATTGAGATGAAATATTCATGTTTGCTGTTGTTGTTTGTCCTTCATTCTTTTTTAAAAATGTTTTCATTTGGCTTTTTTGGAGGGGGGAAGGCAGGGCAATTGGGGTTAAGTGACTTGCCCAAGGTCACATGGCTAGTTTTTTGTGTTAAGTGTCTGAGACCAGATTTGAACTCAGGTCCTCCTGACTCCAGGGCCAGTGCTCTATTCACTGTGCCACCTAGTCACCCCAGTCCTTCATTCTTGAAGAGAACCATGGCATCAGGAAAGTGATGCCGTGACTTGCAGGTGAATTGGATTTAAATGAGGGAGAGATATGCAAAATCACTCTCTCCTCTGGAGCCATCTGGGACTAGTGGCAAGATATAGATCAGGACAACTGGAGATGGCCCCCGATGGAATTCTACTCTGCTATAAGAAAACAAGGAAAGACTTGCATGAAAAAGTGAGGAGTGAAATGAGCAGAACCAAGAGAACATTGTAGACAGTAACAGCAATATTGTTTTAAGAATGACTTTGGGCAAATAAGTTATTTTGACTATCATAAATACCCAAATTAAATATAAATGGCATATGAAGAAAGACTCTATCTGTATCCAGAGAAAGAACTGATAAATAGAAGTATGTAGAGAATAATTTTACATATATCTATGTATATACATACATATATACATACTATGTATACCTTTTGTGACTAATGGTAGCCATCTCTGAGGTGGTGGGAGAGAAGAAAGGAAGAGGAGGGAAGAAAAAAAGGCAATTTATATGAGAACTTTGTTGTGTATTTAAAAGAAATAGCAAGTTGTACATAGTGAATTTGTAGTTTCATGTGCAATCAACTTTTTATTGTACTGTTATGGAAATGCTTGTTTTATTCCATCAATTAAAAAATAAATTTAAATTAGAAATAGAAGACAGCTTTGGGAGATGCCTGAAGAGAATGAGAAAGTCATGGAGGGTGTGAGCTCTGAGGGGAATGTAAAATTGTGTAGAGGAGAAAAGGCAGAGCTCTGGTAAAGGAGGAGAAGATAGCAGTAAAGGGTGAGCTTTGGCAATGTACTGGGAGAAGAGGTGTGAGAAGAGGAGAGGGAGGGGAGGTGTGAGCTTGGGGGGAGGTGTGAGCTTGGGGGGAGGTGTGAGAAGAGGGTAGGAGACAGGAGCTGAGAATGAGGAGGGATAGCAGGGAGAATAGGAAAGAGGAAGAAGGGCTGGTTTTATGAGAGATGGTTAAATTCATGTCTAGTCTGAGGCAGGCTTGGTATGGTCAAAGGATTTGGAGGCTATAATACCTGGCTTCATATACTGCCTCAGGTATTTACTAGCTGTATGAGCCTGGGCAAGTCACTTAACTCATTCTGACTTAGTTTCCATATCTGTAAAATAAAGGGCTTAGACTTTACATCCTCTAAAGTCCCTTTAGGTGCTGAATCCATGGAATTCATGATCCTTGTGCACTACATGAGATGAGAGAGGTGGTCTTTGGGAGAGGGCCAGGGAGGAGGAGAGGACTGTGTGAAGAACTGGTCTGTGGGTCCTGGCTCACTGAGAAAGTTTTGGGCTGGAGTGTGCAAGCCTGATAACTCACCTAGTTGGGAGTAGGTCTCCTTCAGGTCGGATTTGCTGATGATACCATCTCGGTTTTGATCAATGCAACTGAATGCCTGTGAGACATAGACATCCCAATGTCCTGGGTCAGGAACACAACTTGCTGTTCCTCCAAGGAATAGGGGCAGGTGCTCCCTCCCCCAAGGGCCCAAGGGAGGATGAGCGGGTAAGGGGGTGGGCAGGTCACAGACTGAGTGGGACAAGCAGAGCAAAGGAAGGGTTTGGGAGGACCCCTAGGAGCCCTTCATTCAGCTGATTCAAATGTTAGGGTCAGCATAAGAAAGAGGAAGAGAGGAAGAAGTTTGGAAAGATCATAGGATTGTAGCTCTAGAACTGGAAGGAGCCTTAGAGACCATCTAGTATAACCCCTTCATTTTACAGATGAAGAAATTAAGGTAGGGAAGGTATGAAGTGACTTGTCCAAAGTCACACAAGCATTAAATATCAGAGGCGAAATTTGAACTTATGTCTTCTAACTATAGAGTCAGTACTTTTCACTGTGCCAATCTACCTCAGGGGAAAATAGAGAATATAGGAGAAACAGGAGGAAAAAGGAGAAATAGGGACACTAGAGGACTAAGTGGGTGAGGCACTCACCTCCTTAAACTCCTGGATCTGAGCTTGTTCAAACATGGAGAAGACATTTGAAGATCCCCGATGGGCTTGCTTGGCAGCCGCCACCTTCCCCCGAGTCCCTGCCTTTCGACTGGCCTGTGGAATATCTGTCTCAGAGGAATCTTCTGCCCCAGATCTTAGAACAGGGAAGCCCATAGTCCAAACTGCCCTCCCCCTTTGTCCCACAACCCCCTGGGCGTCTGGGGGTGGAGGTGGTTCTGCAGCTGGGATCCCACTGATTCCAATCCCATCGATATCTCCATTCCCTAGATCCCCCTTCCCCCCTCCTCAGCCCTTCACAGTTTTAAGGAGTAGTGCCAAGACTAGTCAGTTCCATTTTTCCCTCCTCATCCCTGGAAATCATTTTCCTTGGGCTTAGACCCAGGTGGCTGCTGGGAATATCCCCAATTATGGTCACACTTAATCTCCCTGAGCCCCAGATTCTTTATATATAAAGCAGAGGGATTGAACGTGATGCTCTCTAAGGTTCTTTCTGTTTGATCAGTCTCTCTTCTATGTTCTTTGTCTGCAGGGCATTTCATCTCTCATGCTTGCTAGACAGCAAGAAGGAATAAGGTCTGAATCTCCCACTTTGGGAGGCACCTTTGTCCCTTAACCTTCTTGAAAGGCCTTTGCTTGTAGTCTGAAGCTGGAGAACCCAAATTTCTCCCAGAGTGATGGCTACTCTTTTACTCTCCTCTCCAGCCTGCATCCTTCTCTCCTCCTCCCCCATCCCTCAGACTCACCATCTCCTGGCTGCTTGGATGTCCTAGCTGCTGCTGCCTGTCCAGCAATCCCTCACTTATGTTTTCATCTTATCACCTGGAGGGCCAAATAAGGGAAGAAACAAAGGACAGTCCCAAACTTGGAAGTTCCAGACAAGCCAAGGGAGTGAGATAAGGACCCTGACAGATTCCAGACACATTCCTTTCTGCCTTTTCTCTGGGTTTCCCAAGGGGATGGATTCATTCAGCCACTGATTCTCTTCACTCATATAGCCCAGGTGGCACCAGAATTAGGGTTTCGTCATCATTGGCAAGCAGTGATTAATTAAAAATCCCATTGCATATAGCACTGTAATAAATGCTGAATAAAGATCCTTTTCTTCTTCATTTTCCCATCCCCTTCTCTCCCTTCCTTATCCTCACCTTAGTAGTACCTGAACCATCCATTTTAGCTTTACTTTCTGGGTCTTACACAGTTGGGCTGAGATTATCCTTCACTTAGACTTCTTGTTATTTAGTCATTTCAGTCTTGTCTAACTCTTTGTGACCCCCTTTGGGTTTTTCCTGACAAAGATACTGGAGTGGTTTGCCATTTCCTTCTCCAGCTCATTTTGCAGATGGGGAACTGAGACAAACAGGGATGATTGACTTGCCCAGGGTCACACAACTAATAAGTGTCTGAGGCCAGATTTGAGCTGAGGAAGAGGAGTCTGTTTCTGGCATTCTATCCACTGCAAATCCTAGCTGCCCTCCCTCCCCCTCCACCTTAGGCTTAGAGCAATGCAAATTCCTGAGAGAGAGGGATCAGAGGATGGGGCTCAAAGGTTTACTCTAAACTGGACATGAGTATTCTCCTGGGAGCTCCTTAGTGGCTCCCGGTTGTTTGGGGACTGATCCATTTCAGTCTTGGTCTGGGCATGCCCTCTGGTCCAATTAGGAACCACTGAGGTAGGGAACAGGGAGGGAAACAGGGACTCTGTAACCAAGGGACCTAGGATGGGAGGGACCCAGCATTCCCTCATGATGACCAGCATCCCTGGTTCCTGGAGGCTACGGAGCTCCACTGGCTCTCCCTGGCTTGGAGGACTCAGAGTGTGGGGGAAGCCCTGGCAGATAGGCCCAGCAACCTGGTAGGGTCCTGTGCAATGATTCTAGAGGGGAATGGAAGGGAGGGGAAGTATGAGCAGAAGCAGAATCAAGGGCCCCTGCCTCTTTTACATGGGACCCAAAGTGACCCAAAGGAGAGGAAATTGAACAGCAGTTTCTACACAATTTTGCCATTTGACCTTTTAACCAATCAATAAGCATTTGTTAGGACCTATTATGTGCCCGGTTACACAAAATAAAAAATACAATAGTCTCTCCTTTCTAGAAGCTGACATTTTGTAGGGGAGGGGAGAGGAGGAACAACATATATCATTAGAATGTAAGCTCCTCAAAGGCAGGATCTAGTTTTGTTTTCCTTGTATCCCCAACTCTTAGAACAGTGTCTGCCATATTATTGTTGTTCAATCATTCAGTCATATCTGAATTTACATGTCCCCATTAGCTTTATCTGTGGAGCTTTCTTGGCAAAGATGCTGGAGTGATTGGCCCTTTCCTTCTCCAGTGTGTCCCAGTTTTACAGATAAGGAAACTGAGGTAAACAGGATTAAGTGACTTGCCCAGGGTCTCACAACTAGTAAGTATTTGAGGCCAGCTTTGAACTCAGATCTTCCTGGCTCCAGACTCAGAGCTCTATTCACCATATCACCTAGCTGTCTAGTAATTAGCAGATGCTTAATAAAATGCTTGTGATTGATTGGTTGTTATTGGTATAAGCAAATATCAAATGTATAGAGAGCAAATTTGTAGGAGGTGGGGCATTAGTAGTTCAAGAGTTCAAGAAAGACCTCATATGGGGGAGGCTAGGTGGTACAGTGAATAGAGCATGGGCCCTGGAGTCAAGAGGACCTGAGTTCAAATTTGGCCTCAGACACTTAACACTTACTAGCCATGTGACCTTGGGCAAGTTACCTAACCCCAATTGCCCAGCCTTCTCCCCTTCAAAAAAAAAAAGGCAAAAAAAAGAAAGACCTCATGTGGTTTTCAGGATTTCTCCAGGGTTGGGGAAGGGAGAAAGAGACCCTTTCTGTGTTTCTGGATGTGCTAGATGGTCCCTAACTTTTCATGTAGCTAGAATGATGAAATCTAGTGTGATTGTTTACTGTTGTCCTATTGAGTGCCGTACCTCAAGAAGAATTCAGTCTAGAAGATGGGTCACTACTGATGGGTCACATCTGAACTCCTGTTTTTAATTCTTGGACAAACTGCTACCCTAGAGTGGAAAGTCACTGGGCGCCAAGGTGCCACTTCTCCCTTACACCTTAGTTTGGGGCTTTGCCTGCAAGGTGGACATTTGGTGAGTGACTCTGACTTACGGATAGGGATCATTCAAGTCCCTTTTCATCTATAGCCAAGAAGTAAACTCTGTGGTATCCCGGGTTTACTATGTCCCTCATTCCCCTTCCCTTATTGAGGACACAGGAATCAGAATCATAGAATTTCAGAGTTGAAAGGCACCTCAGCAGTCACCTTAATTCAATTCATAATAGAAATGCTAAAAAGGAATGTTAGAGTTTAAAAAAGGAGGAAGTGATTTGTGGAGGGAGGCTAAGGATGCCACAAAAGGGATTGTTGTTAGGCTTTTTAAAATCCATATTGGGAGAAGAGAGATTGAGATCAAAGACAAGGACCTTTGTTGTGGTTGGTGGGACGGTGAAAACTGAATAAGAAGAAAACAGAGCTTTCAAACTTTATTTCTGTTTCCCCTTCAAAGGATAATAACAGGGAGTTAATGCCCAAGATAAGGAAAGAGAGAGTAAGACTGCACCTAACTGCCCTTGATGAATGCAAACCACCTGGACCAGATGAATGAAACATCTTTTGGTACTCAAAGTATTGTCCATTATAAACATCTTCAGGGCAGGGACTGTTTTTGCCCCTTTTTTGTATCCCTGGACAGCTAGGTGGTGTAGTGGATAGAGTGCCAGACCTAAAGTCATCTTCCTGAGCTCAAATCTGGTCTCAGACGCTTGCTACCTATGTGATCCTGGGCAAGTCACTTAACCCTGTTTGCCTCAGTTTCCTTATCTGTAGAATGAACTGGAGAAGGAAATGGCAAACCACTCCAGGATCTTTGCGAGAAAAACCCAAATGGGGCAATAAGAGTCAGATAAGACTGAAAATGATTGAACAATAGCACATAGTAGGCATTTAATAAATGCTTGTGGACTTATGATTTTTGAGCCACCATCAGTGATAGTTGAATGATCACGGAAAATGGGCAAGCTATCATAAGACTGGAGAAGGGCAAATGTTGTTTCAGTTTTCAAAAGAGAAAAGAGAGCTAGGTCTGCAAACTATAATTGGAGGTGCAATAAAGAGAGAGTTGGTAAATATGTAGGAAGGGGAACAGTGGCTACCAAAAGCCATCATGGCTTCATCAAGTACAGATCCTCCCAAAGTCACCTCATTTCCTTTTGTGACAGGATTGCTAAACTAGTAAATGGGGGGTATAATGCTGTGGGTGTAGTTTTCCCAGATTTTAGTGAAGCTTTTGATAAAGTATCTCATGTCATTTTTCTTTTAAAATTCAATTTTATTTTCAGTTCCAAATTCTCTCTTTTCCTTGTCCCCTAAGAAGACAAGAACTACAAAACTCACAAATATGAAGTCACACAAAACAAATTTCCACATTAGCCATATTCCAGAAAAAAAGAGAAGAGAAAAAATATGTTTCAATCTGCACCAAGTTAACCACTTCTCTTTCTGGAGGTAGATAGCATGCTTTGTCAAGAGTCCTTGGGGATTATTATTGGTCATTGTGTTGATCAGAGTTACTGAGTCTTTCATGGTCGATCATCTTGACAATACTGCTGTTACTGTATAAGTTGTTCTGGTTCTATTCACTTTACTTTGCATCAGTTCATATAAAACTTCCTAGGTTTTTCTAAAACCATCTCCTCCATCATTTCATACAGCATAATAGCAAGTTTTTCTCATGGAAAAGATGGAGAGAGATGGATTCAACAATAATACAGTCAGATGGGATCAAAACTAGCTGGATGGATCAATAGCAATTGGCAAGAATTCTCTAGTGGAGTACTTCAGGGATCTGTGTTTGACCCGGTGCTGTGTCACCTTATCACTGATTCAGATAAAAGCACATGAGGTATGTTCAGCAAATTTGTAGATTACACAAAGGTAGGCAGGATAGCTAAGATTGTGGATGACAGCCAGGATCTGAAGGGATCTTGCCAGGCTAAAATTTTGGGCTGACTCAACAAGATGAAACTCACTAGAGGTAAATGTAAACTCTTGCACTTTGGTACAAAAAAATCAACTTCACAAATGTAATATGGAGAATGTGAGAAAAAGATCTGGGTGGGGAAGGAGCTTAGTGTATCCTACAAGCTCGATATGAGGCTGTGGTGTTATATGGAAGCCAAAAAAGTTTATTCAGTCTTGGGCTGCACTAAGAGGCATTAGCTTCCAGGTACAGGGAGTGAGAGTCTCACTATATTCTGCCCTTTTCAGATTTCATCTGGAGTACTGTATTCAGTTCTGGCTTCCATGGTTTAGGAAGGACATTGATAGGATGGAGAGTATCCAGAGGAGGGCAACCAGGATGGTAAAAGACCATGAGTTCATGTCATTTGAGGATCTATTGAAGGAAATGGGGAGGTTAACCTGGAGAAAAGAAGACTCGGGGGGGGGGAGGGGGAACAAATAGAGAAGTAGGACTATATTTGTTCCGTTTGGTCCCAAGGGCACAACCAGGAGCAATGGGTGGAAATTACAAACAAGAAAGTGTAGGATTAACTCATGAAGACATTCCTAACAATGAGAGTTGCCTTGAGAGGAGGTGGCTCCCTCTCCTTGTAGGTCTTCAAGCAGAGCTAGATGGCTGCTCCTTAGGTATGTTATAGTGGGGATGCCTTTCATGTATGGGTGGGACTAGATGCCACTGAAGTTTCTTCTCACTCTCTGTATGTGAATATGTAAAGATAGCTGTCATATGTTTTTCGAGACTTCTCTTCTTCAGGCTAAGCATTCCCAACCCTTTAACCCCATCCTCATACAATGTGAACTCAAGTCTTTTTACATCTTAGCTGCTCCTTTCTCTAGCTTGTCACTTTTTTAAAAACAAAAATGTGTTACCCAAAGTTGAATACAATACTCCAGGTATGGTGTCTTGGGCAGACACCTCTCAGCCTCCTCCCTTGACTGAGGGGGCAGAAGAGAAGACATACAAGGATGTAGAGTTCCTGGGAGGCAGTGGTTATAAGGAAAGCATCCAAGAATTGCTCCTTGATGAAAACCTCTGATGTTCCTCTATCAGCCCATAATCTCCTTTCATTCTGTCTTTCTCCTGTATCTTTCCCCTCTGTTCTTCACCTCCCCACAACCTCCAATCCCTCTATCCCCGAGTCCTCGGGTCACTCATTACCTTTTTCTGATGTCACTCTCTTTCCCAGTTTCTACCCTCTAGTTAACCAATTCAACTCTGCTCTGTTCTCTGCTCTTGACTTTACCAAACCCCAGCCCTGAATTACTCCCACCATGTGCTGCCTCCACTTCTGCAGCTAAATAGAGTTGGAAGAAGTCATATGACCCTTCCGACTGGGAACACTATAAATTCACGTTATCTAATTTCAACTGGGCTCTTCCCATAGCAAAATAATACTCCTCTCTAACTCTCTATCTCCCCCCACAAAAGC
Organism: Gymnobelideus leadbeateri; assembly: GCA_011680675.1. NCBI lineage: Eukaryota > Metazoa > Chordata > Mammalia > Diprotodontia > Petauridae > Gymnobelideus > Gymnobelideus leadbeateri. The sequence goes on from WOXC01008097.1 coordinate 1,444,455, forward strand.
TATTCCAAAATTCCTTTCTCAAGACTCTCTCACCACCCTTCGGTCCGAATGCCCTCTCATCTGAGGATTACAAAGAAAATTAAGGCTATTTGGCATGAACACCCTTTTCTTCTCCTCTCTTAATCTCAAAACCCCTTGACATCATTTTCTCCTCATATGATCATGGTTTTAGAGCTGGGACCTCACAAACCATGTAGGCCATTTTACAAATAAGGAAACTAAGGCCCAATGAGTCATTTGCACAAGGTCATTCAGGTTTCAGAAGTAACCAGGAATTGAACCCAGGCCCCTTGACTCTAAAACCAACACTCTTTCTATCATATTATGCTGGCTCTTATTCTCCAATCTCTGATGATAAGATGGCCATTCTTGCCAAGGCCAACTTCTCTCCATGTGCCCTTGATCTCATCTTCTGTTAAAGTCTTCTCCAGCAGATAGCTTCTTCAATCATCCCCTCTTCCTTTCTAATCTTCAACTTCTCCCTATCTAATGGTTCCTTCCCTGCCTTCAAATATGCCAAGTGTCCTCTATCCTTAAAAACAAAAACAAAATAAAACTCTCCTTCAAGCTGTTTACTCAGCATCTCTCCTCAGCCAAGCTGCTTCATTACCTCTAATTCTCCTCTCACTTAGCCCTTTGAAATCTAGATTTGGAACCTATCACTCAACCGAAACTCCTTTCTCCAAAGATCCTGCCGACATCTTAATTGCTAAAACTGATGGTTTTCCTCTCGATCTTCATCCATCATCTCTTAAGAGAAACAAAAATATTCCATAGTCAGAGGCCCTGGATTCAATTTCTGGCTGCCTCTCTCTGTTACATTCCTCTCCTCTGGATTTTTCAACACTATTTCTCTCTTCTGGTCCTTGGGCTATATGTCTGAGCAGTCTTAAATCTCCTTTTGTGTCTTACTATTCATATCAAGCCCCCTCCCCATAACTGAGGGTATTACCCAAGGCTTTGTCTTGGTCCCCTTATATTCTCAGTACAATTATTCTCATGGTGACCTCATCAGCTCCCATAGGTTTAATTATTATCTTTATTCACATAGTTCCCAGATCTATAGACTCAGCATAATGTATGGAAGAGAGTCCAGGGCTTGGATTTAGGAGAATTGACTTCTAGCCCTGGGTCTGCCAGTTGCTAGCTGTGTGACCTTGGCCAAGCTCTTCATTTCTCAGGGTCTCCATCTCCTCATCTGCAATATGGGGGAGAATAATACCTTTAATATCCCCCATCAAACTGTCTTCTGAGGAAAGTGCTTTGCAAATGTTAAATGAGGCTATACAAATATCAGATATTATTATTATAAAGTACTCTAGTCTGGGCCAGTCACCCAGATTAAGAGTGGCCCATGGGTGAAACTGGGTAGGAGGGGATGGACCTAGCAAGGGAAGAATTTCCATTAGCTTGAAAGGTATAGGCTATATATGGGCTGTTAGATTATATTAAAATTTCTCCCCATATTTATTCATTCATTTAGTAAGCATATTTATGAAACCATCAACATTGAACTGACCCAAGATGCCATATTTCAAACTTTTCTTTATTTAAAAATAAAAAGACAATCAGGGAAGGAATTGGAGAAGGATTGTGATGAGTATGCTGGCTTTACAATGTGGAAAAGGAAGGGCTGGGCTTTACGTGTGTATGTGTGTGTGTTTGTGTGTGTGATACCCAGGACTTTGTGGTTCAACAGGTATATATATAATCTACAGATCCCAATATTAAGGCCTGGTTCCAGAGACTTCCTCTGGAGAGTGACTGGGGAAGGACGCTTACAATAAGAGCCCCAGGGAGAGTATGTGGGTTCCCTTGCTAGGAGAGAGGCAAGAAGGGTCTTGTGTCTTCTATGCATAATGGCCAGGTTGTGGTTGAGGTGGTGTGTGTTTTTAGCATGCAGGGATACCTAATGAGGCTATATGGCTCAAATGACTTGACAAGCTTGGGTGGTAGGGGTCGGTTTGAGATCTTAGATGACTTCTCTCTTTCTAGGGTTCAGTTTCATTTTGTATTACTGGGTATATTTCCTAGAAGACAAAAGACCAAGGACTACCCACGTGAATGCCAACTTGCCTGAAGATTTGGGGAATCTGTGGTCTTTGGTTCTCTCAATGGCACAAGTAGATTAGGTTTTTTCCACATAATAGATTAGGGTTCCCCCCACCCCAACAACCCCAGGGCTGATGTACATAGGCTCCTGATTTTCTGGGACTCAGGTGAGAGGAAAGGGAGAATATTTTGAGTCTGAGTACAGCCCAGTGATCCTAGTGGAGAATAGACTGGCAAGGTCTGGATGGTTGTGGTGAAACTGACTTGCCATGCTAGGGACCCAGGAGTTTACCCTGATAGGAGCAGCAAGCATACACAGGTCAGCCATTAAAAAGGAAGCTGGCTGTGGCGTCTTCAGGAGAACTAGGATCCCTACCATCAGGCTAGAGCCACACCCACCATCTTACAGGAATAGGCCATCCTTGGCCACCACTAGGTTTCAATTAAGCCCCTGGCTACCAGCTAGGAAGAAAGGACGAGATACTCGGGGTGGGAGAGGTATGAGGAGATGGGGGAAGGGGACACGATGTCCTGGCTATGTTGGTGGTCTTGGGCAGAGTTGTATAGGAGGTCATTCTTTAAGGCCAGAGCTATTAACTAGAGAGGAATAACAAAGATTTTGTCCCAGGGCACCAAAATTTGGAGGGTGCTAATAGCACCTATCCCAAGGCATACTTTCTTCCTCTGTTGGCTGAACTCTGGCCTCTAGTTTCCCCCACTCCACTTACTGCCACCCAGTACAAATCAGTCCTTCAGCAGCATAGAATCTTGTGGTGCCCTGGAGTATTCTTTCTTCCCTGATAGCTGCACCCCAAGTGAATTCCCCCAGCATCTTCCTTTCCCTTGATCCAAATGCAAAAATTCCTAGTTGCAGATCTTGAGGCCATTCCTTCTCTGTCAGGTCTTTCCCCCTGGTCCTCATATTTCCCCCTGGTCCTGAGCTGTGTACTGCACACAGATACCACAGGTTGTCAAGCCCCACATCCATGGAGAGGCAGCCAGCTGCTGCATTGAGAGAAACAAACTGCTTTGCACCCCTCAGCTTCTTCCTTTGTGAGAAGGAACAACCCCCAAGAGTATATCTTCCATGGCACTTGCAATCAGCAAAAGCCCAGCCTCCTTGAGATGAAAGGGGGGCAGAAGTTCTGTCCTGGACCAAGGGCTGAAGGAACTGGAGAGCAGCTTCCTTTGAGCACTGCCCCTGGCAGATGCCTAGGCAGGTAGGGGCCACACCTGCCTTCACTGGTTAAGCATGCAGGCCTTCTTACAGGCCACAGCAGAGACAAGGGCAGCACCCCGTCCACTGCCCTCCTCTGATTGGATAAAAGTGATGTCACAACAGGGTGCCAGCTGCCGCACAGTAGCATGAAATCGGTGTTTGAAGCTGTATAGACACAAGAGAAGAATGGTTAATACTGGGTGAGAAGACCATTGGCAGGTCAGAAAAAAGTGAGCCCTTCAGCACTCCCACCCAAGTCCCTCCTCTCTCCTGTACACAGGGCCTTCCCCTTCCCTCTGATCTGGAGCTGTCCAATCAGCCCTCAAAAGTAAGCACAAAGGGGACACTGACAGGATCATAGATATAGAACTGGGAGGGTCCTCAAAGGTCATCTAATCAAACTTTCTCCTTTTACATTTCATCTCCTTTTTTTGCTTTTCTGCATTTGTTTGTAAGGTTTTTGTGCCCCAACACATGGTCAACTTTTATAAAGGTGTCATAAAAACTTGAGGCATATGTAACTTCCTTTGAATTACCATTAATTAATTGCCAGAGAGCTGTAGTATCTAGTTTTCTTAAAGTTCTCTTTAGATAGCTTGTCTACCCTCTGCACTTCTATACAATTCTGGCAATCTTTTTGTGCAGTCTTGGGCTGGATAGAGGTATTGTAGCTGACTTCTCTTTCTCTATTTTATCATTGTTCCTTCAGGTTCATGTTTAGAGCTTTACTTTAGGGAACTAGGTTCTTCTAAGTCCTAATTTACTTTTTCTATTCCCATAATTCCCTCATTTGAATATTAAGAAACTACTCTGCCTGGCTTTCCTCCTACCTACTCATTCTTTCTCAGTCTTCTTTACTGAATCTTCATTCGTGTCATGTCCACTAACCATTCTTGGCCCTCTTCTACCTCTATAGCATTTTGTTTAGTGGTTTCATCAGTTCTTATGGATTCAATGATCATCTCTATGCTGGTTATTCCCAGATCTATTTATTCAGCCCTAATCTCTCTTTAAATGTTCAGTTTCTCACCTCCAAATGCCTATTGGACAAGTTGAATTTTTTGTCCAATGGACAACATAAGCTCAGCATACCCAAAATGGAACTCATTGTCTTCTCCCTCCCCCATCCTCCTGACTCACTGCTCTAATTTTCCATCAAGCGCACCACCATACTTGTAGGTGTCATTCTAAACTCCTCACTCTCTCTCACTCCACAAATGTAATTAGTTACCAAGTCCCATCAATTCTATCTTTGTAATATCTTGTCTCTCCTCTGGCATCGCTGCTGTCCTAGCAGAGGCCCTCTTTGCTTCTTGCCTAGACTACTGCATTAACCTGCCTATTGGTCTACCTGTCTCAGGTCTCTCCCCACTCTCATCCATCCTCCACTCAGCTGTCAAATTAATCTTAAAGTGCAAGTCTCATCATGTCACTCTCCAATTCAGTGAAGTCGAGGAGTTCCCTATCACCTTCACAAACATATACAGAATCCTTTGTTTGGCACTCGAAGCCTTTACAATCTGTTCCCCTCTGACCTTTCCAGTCTTCTTACACCTTATTTCCCCCATGTACTACACAATCTAGTGACTGGTTTCTTTGCTGTTTCTCCAGTAAGACACTCCATTTCCTGGCTCTTAGTATTTTCACTGGTTATTGCTCAGACCTGAAATTCTCTTTCTCTCCTCATCTTCACTGCCCGTCTTCCCTTGCTTCCTTCAAGTTTCCACCTAAAATCCTACTTTCTACAAGAAGCCTTTCCTGATCCTCCTTAATGATAGTGTTCAGTCATTTTTTAGTCATGTCCAATTCTTTGTGATCCCATTTGTGGTTTTCTTGGCAAAGATACTGGCTGGAGTCATTTGCCATTTCCTTCTCCAGTTCAATTTACAGATGAGGAAACTGAGGCACACAGAGGTAAGTGACTTTCCCAGGGTCACATAGTTAGTAAGTGTCTGAGACGAGATTTGAACTCAGGAAGTCAAGTCTTCTTGACTCCAGGCCCAGTGCTATGTGCCCTCTGGCACCACCTGGCTACCCTTAATGCTACTGCCTTCCCTCTACTGACTATTTCCATTTAATATCTTGTTTGTACATGGTTGCTTTCTCTTCCAATAAAGCATGAATGCCCATTTTTTGCCTTTTATTTGGGGGGGAACCCTCAGCACTTAACACAGAGCCTGTGCACACAGCAGATTCTTAATCAATTCTTGTCAACTGACTGAGGCCCAGAGAGGTTCACAGGACTATAGACCTGGCAAGCGCCTCAGGAGCCATCTAGGCAACACCCACCCTTTACAAATGAGGAAACTGAGGCCCAGGAGTTAAGTAACTGCCCAAGATCACACATATATTAAGTCCCAGATGTAGAATTTAAGCTCAGTTCCTCTGGCTCCAGAACCACACTTAGAGTCATCAAGCTGGAAAGAAGCTAAAGCATTACCCAAGCTTGGCTTTAACGAGGCTTCTTGCCCCTCTCTGTCTGAGGGACTGAGGGAGGGGGCAGAAAGGACTGGGAAGGATAAGGGGAGGGAAGGGTCTGAGTCTTCCCAGCAGTGGGGAAATATAATTAAAGCCAGAGCCCGCCATGTGCTCCTTTCACCAAACATGCTACCTGAGCACAGGCCTTGGCACAGTGCCTGGCACATAGAAGGTACTTTAGGAATGCTTACTGACTGACTGACTGGAAAGCCTTACTCCAGCCCTCCTGATCCAGTACTGTTTTGTAGCCTAGAAGAAAGTGGAGACAGTGGACGGCTCCAGTTCTGAATGTGTGCCCTGACAAAGAGATTCAAAAGACTACTGTCGGCTGTGGGAAGGAGAGGACTGCTGACCCATCCCTGTAGGGTGGCAAAGGGGCCTTCCAGACTCCATTCAGGAAGTGGGGGTTCTGGTCTCCCCTGATGAGCCTGGGAGAGATTCCCAAGGTGATTTGACAAGGCACAAGGCTGGAGATGGCTGACTCTTGAGTCAACGGGAGCCAAGTTCAAATCTTGCCTCTGACACACCCTAGCTAAGTGATCATGGCCTTACTCTCACTTTACCCTCTTAGGGCCCTAGGTGATTCTGTGACTCTAAATTATAGGCCAACTGGGAATCTATATCAGTGGAGGGAGTTTCCACATGGGAGACTCCCTCTGAAATATTAGAAAGGATTTCTATCTGAAGACCATAGCCTCCGGACCTCGAGGTTAGACTGCAGATTAAGAGAACTTTACATGTCTGGTTCACCCTTTTTCTGCTGCTTATCAGCCTTGGATCTTGAATTTCTAGTTCATCTTAGGACCATCAGTGTTTTGGGAATGGTTGTATCTTATCTACCTCTGTCCAGAGAACATCCACCATCACCATCTCTGGGGTGGAACCAAGGAGGGCCTCACCTGGGGTGCAGCTTGTAGACGGAGCCATCCACACCTACAGTGATCCTCATGACCTCCTCACTCCGACTCTCCCGCATACGGTTGATGACACCTGCCAGTCCTGCTGAGCACATTTGGGCTGCCCGGGTGGAAACGCTTTCACAGGCCATGCGCACAATATCACAGTCTGTTGTGGAGGGTAGCAGGCCCAGAGTACTCAGGATGTTGTAGATCTGCTTTCGGTCCCCAGAATCACTACAGGAAGGGAGACAGAGGACATTGTTGGAGAACTGTCCACACTGGGTGACCAAACAGGAAGGGAAGAGCAGGGCCTGTCAAATGAGCTTGTCTTGAATCTGCTGCCTTGGATAGTGTGGAGCATGTGTGGGTACATGTGCATGTGGCTGGGGTGGCAAGCAGTCACCCCAGAACTCAGTCTGCTGAGTTTCAAATGAAAGGCAAACTGGGTTAATAGGCCTCTCTAATTGGGTTTTGCTTGTTTGTTTTTTGGCTTGGGGGTGTTTTTTTCCCCAGGGGGAGAGGTGGCCTTTTTCATCTGGATTTGTGATTTTATTGGTATAAGGACAGCTCTTATCCTTATACCAAAGCATAATGTCCTTATAGTATTTCAAGAGAAAGTTTAAAAATTCTTTGACACAGTGAGTGGGTTGCCATGTTGAATTTATAGATAGACATGGACTAGAGAATCCCACAAGATGGATCGGCATGGATGGATTTCAATTTTTTATCAGTGGAGGGAATACCAACATAAATGAGACCATAGATCCACATGGAACATTTAGATACTTGGAGGAACTCCCAGGGTGGAAATTGCCTCCACTGATATATATTAGCAACTGATCTTTAACTCTTCATCTTAGACTATTGCCTGGGGCACAGAGAGGATGAGTGACTTGTCCAGAATCACTCAGCAACCATGTGTCAGAGGGAGACAGGATTTAAATCCAGGTTTTCCTGATTCTAAGGTAAGCTTTCTATCCATTATGGGAAATATTGTTTTTGTACTCTTTGGTCATTTAGTTAGTGACAGCTTAACTCTGGGGAAAGTGTATGAGAGGTTGGAGCTGAGTTCAGATTTACCCAAATCTAAGAGGTTGGAGCTGAGTTCAGATTTACCCAAATTTAAGGTGTTGAATACGGATTAGAAACATGTTCGGAGCCCTTCCAGGGCAGGGGCTGGGAGCTAAGTAGCTAGCCATAGAGAGTTCTGTCTGGAAGAAGGGTTCATACTTCAGGACACTGTACCCTGTGGGACCTAAGAGGACAAGATGATTGAACACATGGTGATGTGATACCTCTCCACTTGGGAGACAAAACGGGTCTCAAAGGCTCCCCGAGTCCTCAGCTGTTCAGATGCTTCCCCGTTGAAGAGCAAATTCTCATCCACCAGCTTCAGTAGAACCAGCCTCACGATCTCCCCCATGTATTTGCCCCCGATGATCTTCTCATAACTGTGTGGGTGGAGGAGAGCCTTGGTCATCAAAGGACAGTCACTCCCCATTCAAATGAGCCTAGGTCTGGCTACCCCTGCCCTTCCCTTCTCTCATTTTTCTGACCCTTAGCACTAGAGCCCTGGGACTATGCCATAGGAAAATAGCTCAAATATCCTTTTCAGTTTGTTTTAAAAATATGGAACGCTTCACAAATCTGCATGTCTTCATTGCATAAAGACAATGCTAATCTTTCAGTATCATTCCAGTTTTAATATATGTACTGCCAAAGTGAGCACAGAGTTTAAATATCTAAGTGTCTGGACCAGCATGCTCAAGGGGTCTTCTCAATGGTTTCTGGAGATCTAGACTGGTGTGACCCTCTGTGTGAATGCATGCATTTATGGGTGTGACTAGCCTTTGACCTCATGAAAAGAACATAGTGTGGACATGTGTGCTGACTTTCTTCATCTGTGAAAAGAAGGAAAATAATTCAGGGAGGGAACATAATGGAAAGAATGCAAAAAAAAGCCAATTTAAATATTGAAAAACAAAGAACACTGGAAGCAGATGTGGACAGACGTGACCACTACATTTACTGGTTTTGCTTTCCTGTTTCTCTTTACTACAGAGCAGGGCTGTGTGGAGTACATGAGGGGATGAGACATGGTCTCTTGATCGGTGGGGTGCATTGCATCTTATGTCTTTGTGACAAGGGAGCTTTCTTCTTGGGATAGGGAGGATTATGGAGAAATAATCACGTGCCATTAAAAGCATTAATAATATCTTTTTTTCTTCCAAAAAAAGAAAGAACCCTGGACTGGGTGTCAGGAGAGCCAGGCCTGGTTCTGTTAGTGCTTATCTGTGGGATCTAGGCCTCGGTTTCTTATTCTGTGAAATGGGGGGGGCTGTGATAGATGATTTCTGGGATCTTCCCAAATTTGGTCAATCTATAGTATGAAGGGAGATTATAAACCTTCCTTCCCCAGGAACTATTTAAAAACAAGATCACTATCCCTGGGTCTGGTGTACTTGAGAGGTGACAGAAAACAGAAGGGTAGATAACACAGAATGAATTTCATGGTAGCTCCTGCATTGTATCAGGACTGTAAGGTCATCTTTTATACTTGGATGATTCTTTTTTTTTTCACTTTAAAGTTTCAAAATTTAATTCTAATTCTCAAATGCTAAAGCATTCAGGCCCTGTAGCTTTAGGACTTGCCCACCTCTGCTGTGATATGTGTGCATGGACATGGGGAGCATCCTAACTGCCCAGGGTCCTCAGTAACCTTCTGTTCCAGGAGCCATACATCTCTGTCCTGACTGCCAGTCCCTAGCAAGAGCCCTTCATATCCCATCTCTGGCCCTGTGTCCCCAGACCCTCATGTTGCAGTGAGGGGCTGTGCACATACATTAGACAATCTCCCCCATGTGAGTGAGAGAACTATCACCCGTCCTTAGAAGACAGAAAGAGAACCTCTTTCAGATGTCAATTCAAGGATGGGAGTAGAAGTCTGAGAAGGTGGGAGAAGGGAATAGAAGGAAGCAAAGAAAGGGACATGCAAGGAGAGACTCCCATGTCTCCTTAAAGGTGACATTATTATTGCATTGAGTTTAAATGCACAAGACCATGTTCCAGTGCACATTCACATCCATGATGTGACAGGAGCTCACTCAGCAATATCAGAGTAAAGAATTTCACTTTATAGTACAGGGTGGACTCATGTTGAGAGGAGTACAGGTGGACAATGAGGCAGAGCAAGGTTGAGGGAGGGGGCTGCAAGGGAGAGGAGCAGTCACCAGACTGTGATGGGAAGGGTGATAAACAGGGCTTGGGAATCAGAGAGTTGTATTCACAGGGTCCTTACAGCTGCTGACCGGGGTTCAGGGAGGTCTCGTCCACCACCCGGTCATACTCCAACAGAAACTCATCAAGTTCCCCGGCATCCCCGAAGGCTCCCCACTCGGTGTTCACACACATCCGGCCTTCATCCCCTTCCACCAGTTCCACATTCTCCATCTCCTCCATGTAACAGGCATTACAGCCCGTGCCTAGGGACAGACAGACCTTGTGTGGGCATATTTGTTTTGACCACAACCACAGTCATGGCCAACTCCTACAAAGGCTTATTTGAGTTGGAAAAAGGCAAAATTTTTCAGGTAAAGCAGAAGAATTAAAAAATTAGGGATTAGGAATTCAGAAATTATGTCCTGGTCAATAATCACACTGTGAGCCTTCATTCAGGGTTTGGAAGACAGTGAGTGGGAAGCAGAGATCCATCCCAGGATGCTAGTTGTTATGGGGGAGGTCATAATGGCAGCTGCAATGACAGGGGGAGACAGAGACTCCTGGTACCTCCAGAGGGGTTGTTGTGCATAGGTGGGTGTTTGAGGTCAATCCAGCCCACTATCTAATAGTTTATTATTTTAATTTATTAGTCTTGCTAACTAAGCTGCTGAATGACTGAGTGCTATGAGTACACACTAAACTGGGTGTCCTGAGGAAAAGTCCCAGTCACCTTGCCTTAGATATGACTCTGAGGTAACATGACCTATCATTATTGCTTTGATTAACTTTCCTCATCTGAGAAAATGTGGGCCTGGCACATTCAATCTGTTGGAGAAAAATTTGTTTAAAAATCCATTTGTATGTATTATTATCTACTTAAGTAATGACTTGAGTCCTCTAAAGCAGAACAGAGTTCAATTTCATTCTAGAAGTATTTAGTAAGCACCTAGTACATGCAAGACACTTGCTTGGAACTGGGGATACAAAGATAAGAGGAACACTATGTCTGCCCTCAAGGAGCTTACAATCTAATAAGTATAATGAGCTCTGAAAAGGGTCAGGGCAAGGGAGAGAGCTTAAAGGGGACAGCATGGTTTAGTGGAAACAGCAGTGAGTTTGGAGACAGAAGACTTGGGTTTAAATCCAGGCACAAATGAATAACTTTGGGCAAACCTACTCAACCCCCCTGTGCCTGAATTCAGATTAGGTAATTACTAAGAACCTTTCTAGCTCTAAATCCTATGATTTTAAAAAGTAGTCTAAGGAAATTTGAGGGAGAGTCACCACTTTTCAACTGAGGGATCAGGAAAGGTATGCTGGAGGATGTGACATCTGAGCTGGGCCTTGAAGGACCAGAAGGATCTCAGTAAGTGAGAGATGGGGAGGGAGTGCATTCTAGGCATGAGAGATGGCCTAAGCAAATGCACAAAGTGGAGAAAAGGGCAGCAGGAGGCTAGGGAAAGAAGCTAGCAGTCTAGTTGGCTAGAATGTATAATGTGTGAAGGGAGCAGAGAATAAAGTCAAAAGGTAGGAACAAGTAGGAGAGTTGTCTAATTCTTTTAACCCGAGAATTGAATATGGCACTAGATGTGAAAGGTGATTCTCAGAAGACCCTTCCAGTTTTTGGAAAGTATTTGATTACTTAAGCCTCAAGTATATGGAGCATGGAAAGGGTTTCTTACCAACAATCATGCCGACCTCACACTGGCGATCTTCATAGTAGCAGGAAATCATTGTTGCCACTGTGTCGTTGACCATGGCAACAACATCCATTTCAAAGTCCTGCCAAAAAGTACAAGCATGAGGAGATGGGGAGCCCAAGGATGACTAAAGAGAAGGTGGAATAAGGGACTGCCATGACTTAGCTTGTTGTGTGTGTGATGGGGGTGAGGGGGTCCTTGCTAAGTCAGGGCTTTTCTACCCAACCTGGGCAGTGCTCACAAGATAGAGAAATACTGTACTAGCCTCAGAGACAATGCTGGTAAAAGAGGAAGGGAGACCTGAAAGGGACAAGCAGAACTGGGGCAGGCTACCCAGTTCAAAACACTGAGGGATGGGGAGGAGAGAGAGCTTAGGGTAACCTGATAGGCAAGGTTTCCATCTCACCCCACGTCGCTTGATAGCATCTCTCAAGAGTCCAACTATGTTGTTCCCTTCGGCACCTGATGCTTTGAAGCCTTTTGTCCAGTTGAGAAGTATTCCCTTTGAGGAGAAGGAAAACCATTTGGATATATTACTACTTACTATTTTGGAAGTTGGAGAGCTCCTGTGAACAACTTTCTTTATGGGGAGTTGTATTCTAGGGTGGCAAGGAATAGATATCATGAGCTGCTTTTCTCACAGAAGCAGTAGTATGCTGATAAATGTTTAACAACCAGCTTTCCCATATATATGTATATATGTGTATATATATATATGTATATAAATATATAAACATATATATGTACATGCATACAGGATACACTTTTAAGTTTAATTTGTACTATTAACATTTTTTTCACCACCTTAAGTTATGTAGTCAACAAAGCAATAAATCAAGCCTGTATTTTTAACTGTTTGCTGATTTCCAAGGTGTAAATGCTCACACTAAAAATTTAACAATAACCTATCATGAGTCCATTTAACCTGGCTCCAGCTCACCCCTGCCAAGAAGCCTCAATAACTTCATACCATGTATATAGACACACATACATACATACATACATACATACATACATACATACATACATGACAATTCATTCATTCCCTCACTCAATTGTTTTGTCCTTCCTTCTCAAAGAGGACCATGACATCAGGAAGGTGTCATAGTTTGTAAGTGAATTGGATTTAAATGAGGCAGGGTTGTGCAAAGTCACCAGCCTCACTTTCTCCTCTGTAGCCATCTGGGTCCAGTGGCAAGATACAGATCAGGGTGATAGGAGATGGCCCAGGATGCCTCGGGAGACTTTGGCTTTTTTTAAGCTAAAGTCTTTCCCACATCTCACTTTGTCTGAGGCAACACCCATTCAGTGATTAAGGGAAGGTAAGAAATGAGGCAAAGGATGGCATCTTTTCCTATTCAAAAAAAAATCGATCTGGGAGGGTAGCACTCACTCAATAGACCTTTACTGAGTGACTGCTACGTGCCAAATGACACACCTAGTGATGCAGGGGGAAGGCAAACGAAACAAGATATTGTCCCAATCCTCAGGTAGTTTATAATAGGGAGTATCTCCCCACTGTATAGAAGAACACTGAAACACTGGGAAAAGAACAAGACTGAGATTCACCTTTTTTTATTTTTATTTTTTTGGTTTTGTTTTTTTTTTTTGCTTTTTGGAGGGCAATTGGGGTTAAGTAACTTGCCCAAGGTCACACGGCTAGGTTTTTGTTTATGTGTGCCTTAAGTGTCTGAGGCTGGATCCGAACTCAGGTCGTTCTGACTCCAGGGCCGGCACTCTACTCACTGTGCCACCTAGCCGCCCCTATTTTTATTTTTTTTAAAGCAATTGGGGTTAAGTAACTTGCTCAAAGTTACACGGCCAGTCATTTGATTTATGCGTGGGTGCTCATTTTCTGAGGCCGGATCTGATCTCGGGTCATCCAAACTCCGAGGCCGGCGCTCTTACTCACTGCGCCACCTAGCCGCCCCTCACCTTTTTTTAAAAAGAGAGTTTGAACAAGTTCTCATTGGATTACTGACAATTTGCTTTTAATTTTAAAGACTTCTTTTTCATATGAGGCCACACGCTGCAGTGGAAAGGACGCTGAAGCCAAAGGATGCTGGAGTTGGGGTCAGAGGACCTCAGTCCAAATACCTACCTTGTCAATGTCTTCATGCCGCACAGGGAAGGAGAATGTGAAGCCCAGAGGCAACTTTTTATGTTTCATGTGGTGTTTGTCCAGGAAATCAGAAATGCATTCAGAGATGTAGTCAAATAGCTAGGAAGGACATGAACATAGAGGACACTGTAAGTCCCAGGGGACCTGAAGGCTATGCCTGCCCCATAACAAAGGCAAACATTGTCCCCAGGGATGAAGTCCACTCTACTCTGGGGCAGATATGAGAAGAAGGCATATAACAGTGTTCTCATCCATGGCCATTCAACTGAACAATGAGTCTAAAGGCAGGAGTAGTAATAACAATATCATGGCTCAACACTGTCACATCCTACTATCTCCCTCTTGAAATGACACTGTATTTATGGATTTATGAATCTGTTGGATATGCCCAGGAGAGAGGAAGCTCTTTGAGGTCAGAGATTGCCTAGGCCAGTGCCTGGTACATAATAGAAACTTAATAAATGTTTGATGAATGGAATGGAATCAATACTGTTCTTGTCAGAAGGGAAGGCACTTTTTGGGTGGATGCACTGGCTTAAGAGTAATGGCTCTTGGTATCTGGCTGCTGAATGCCAACTTGATAATAATGAACATTTACATAGTATAATACATTTTATAAGGTCCCTTCCTTGCAGAAGGTAGGCACTTGGTAGGTAGTTTAAGTATTATTTCATTTTCTTCCCATCCCTAGCTGCCACTTTTCAGTTGAAGAAACTGAGAAAAGTCAAATAGTTTGACTAGTCACCTAGCTGGAAAATATCATAGCCCAGATTAGATTCCAATGCAAGTCTTCTGACTCTGAATCCCAGACTCTTTCTACTATACTTCAGTGAACTCCCTTATGCAACTGCTCCTTGGGTCTAGGGACTCTCACTGGGAGTCAAATCCACAGTTCTCTTTCTGAAGCCATTTCTTTGGGGAATTAGGAGAGTTTTCCCAGTAAAGGCAGTGCTCCTATGAGACTCCTAGTTATTGAGGGCAGACCCAAAGTCATCCCTGGCTTATCTAGAACTCTTTGCCCTTGGCGCTGGGTTCCCCTTATCACTCCTAAGGCCCCAGGACAGGGCACACTTAACTAGATGTCTTATCCCAGGCTAGGCCTCACCATTTCTGCCGTGCCTGTCATGGCATCCTCAGGGATGGAATACATCTGATGTTTTGTCTTCACACTCCATTGACCCTCCTCTCCTTCTCCTACTTTTACCAACATTACTCGGAAATTGGTGCCACCCAGATCCAAGGAGAGGAAGTCTCCCACTTCTATAACCCAAGAGAAAAACAAAAGATACGGATTAATGCCTCCTGTATGCAAAGTGTATGTGCCAAAATATCTTCTAGCCTTAACCAGGAAACTAATTTGGGAGTAGGAAAATGGTTGGAATACAGGCAGGAACCCCACAGATTCAGAGAAGAAAGAGAAAGGCATAATAAGAGATGGATCATGGGAGTGTGTGTGTGTGTGTGTGTGTGTGTGTGTGTGTGTGTGTGTGTGTGGTCATTTCCCCAAGGGCTGTGGCATGGCTGGATTTAGATCTGGAAGGGAACCTGGAGGCCATCTAGTTCTCCCTCTTCATTTTATAGATGAGAGGATAAAACTTACAGGGATATTTATCATCTGAGTTACCCAAGGTCACACAGGTAGTAGGTAGCAGTTCTGGGATTTGAAGCTAAGTCATTGGTCATAGATTTAGGGCTGGAAGGGATCTCTGAGGTCATCTAGTCCAACCCTTTCCCATTCCCTCTCTTTACAGATGAGGAAACTAAATCAAAAGAAGAACTGGTTTTCCCATGGTCAAACAGGGAATAAGTCAGATAACTGGGACTTGAACCCAAGTTCTCTGACTCTATAGTCATTCTTTTTCCACTGGATCACACAGCCCCATTTCCTGACAGAGGTTTCAGTCCACATCTACAAGATTTGTGAGTATCCTTACACCATCAGGAGGATGGGGGATGGGAAGGATCAGGACCAGGGAAGAGTGGCAGAGAGATCTAGCTAACCAGAGAAAAGGCACAAGGTTGTATGCTCTGGACTCCCCTTCAGTCCCTGCACTAGGATGGTGGACTTAGATGTTCTGACTAGAACATAGGTTCCCAAAGTGGGCAATACTGCCCCACTGGAGGCACTGGAATGATCCAGAGTGGGGGTAGTAGCCTCGTGTGTAACTGGGTGTATACTGAAATCAGAAGGCAGGGAATCAGCAAAGAATCTAGGAAAAGCAGAGCTTGAGTAATAATTGGTCAGTGCCAAGGATTCTTCAGAATGGGCCAAGAATGCAAGTGCTCTTATTTCAGAGAATAGACAGAGAGCAAAGAACAGTGACTTACCAAGATAGATCAAAGCACGCTCTACATTTATTAAAAAACCCTTTGATGACAGTCAGCAAGGGGGACATAAGGGACCAGCCTTGAAATCAGTAAGACCTGGTTTCAAGCCTCAAACACTTGTTAGTTGTGTGATCCTAGGCAGGCCCTGTCAGTGCTGCCCCACCCCCCCACCCCAACCTCCCAGGCAGCTCTCTAAGACTAGGAATTACAGACCAGTTGCTGATTTCTGTCAGTGGAGGAAGTTTCCACAATAGGAGTTCCCTATACTGATGAAATCAGGTATTGACCCAGACAAATAAATAACAACAACAAAACCCTTTGGAAATGAATGAATTGATGAGTGAGTGAATGGCTGGCTGGCTGGCTGGCTGAGTGAATAAATGAATGTATAAGTGAGTGAGTGAATGAATGGACTTTCCCATCAAAAAGGAGATGGCCCAAAGCAGATAACCAGTTTTGATAATCAGACCACACTGGTTCCCACTATACTTAATTCTTACTTTGATCTTCTGTGAAGACAGGTTCTCTTTGTAAACAGTCTTTTTAAGATTTTGTGGCTGAAAAAAATCTGGTGACGAGCCCTTCTGAGCCTAGCTAGGCTGGTCCTCAGATAAAAGACATTAGGTCTATTGATAGACCAGACACAAACCTTTCCAGCTTGGTAGAATGTACCAAAAGTTGTGCCCTGCCTGCACAGCTGTTAAGAACCCCAGATCCCCTCTGCACCCCCATGGGATCTCAGAAGAGAACTTTGAAAATTAATTTGTTAATTTACACATTGTGGACCCAGCCAGGTTCATAGACGTAGATTTGGTGGAAAGTGTTTCCTAGGGTTTGATCATTCCTGAACAAGATGATCACCAAGGTTATGGACCAGTACAACTGAGAGCAGACCCTGGACCAGTGGTCAGGACACTACACATCTGTGCAGTTTCCTCCTCCCAAGATTCTTTTACCACCTTTGTGAAGTGACATCTAAGGAGCTCCACCTAGTGGAGATTTAAGGAATCACAGAACTAGGAGCTTAGTAGGGTCTGGCCAAGGATGGGAACTGGGAGAAATGGGAGCCCTTTCATGAAATCTATGGGACCACAGCTACCTGACCCCTCTGGGGTGGAGCGCACGTAAGTGGGAAGCATCTTCACACTGGCTTCTTCATGGGTCTCCAGCCGCAGGCCCCGGTCCATCTCCTTCTGCATCCGCCTCATCACTTTCTTCAGGTCTTCTTCCTGCAGCCTGAACTCAGACAAGATTTGCTCCACCTGCCCCAGGAGAGACGGGAATCAGGAGCACAGTTGTAAAAAAGAACAACACAGTTATATGGTCCCTAAAGAAGAATCCTCAGTCCAATTGGGAGCTTAAAAAAAACATCTAAATTTAAAATAATTTTACAGGTAAGAAGAGTAATGAACTTGGAATACTAGACTTGGAATCAGAAGATCTAAGTTCTTGGATCCTGGTAAGAAAGTATTAATTTAAGTAGTTTCATGAACACAAAACTCCAAAGTATTTTATAGATTATTAATAATTTATACAGGTTTTTAAAAAAAGTAATATTTTTCCTCAGTTACATGCAAAGACAATTTTTAACATTCTTTAAAAAAATTTTGAGTTCCAAATTTTCTCCCTCCCCCAACTCCACACTTCCTGATATGGTAAGAATTTGATATAGGTTATACATGAGCAAACATGCCAAACATATTTCCATATTAGTCATGTTGTGAAAAAAGTCACGGAGCCAAAGGAAAAAAAATAAAAAAATAAAGTGAACAGTAGTATGCTTAGATCTGTATTCAGACTCTTATTAGTGCTTTCTCTGGAAGTGGATAGCATTTTTCATCATGAGCCCACTAGAATCGTCTTGGATCCTTGTAATTGCTGAGAATAGCTAAGTCATCAACAGTTGAAGACTGTATGATATTGCTGTTACTGTGTACAATGTTCTCTTGGTTCTGTTCACTTTACTTGATGAAGGTTTTTAAAAAATAATGTTCCTAAACAGCCTTGGGAACATATATAACATAGGCTTTGGGAGCCCACCAGTTCCTATTTCCCTTTCATCACGTGACCTTTATTACTAGGTCCCACTAAGTCCCTCCCAAGCATCAGGCAGCCCTGTCCAGAATAAACAAACAGCAGGGAAACTCAGTCACCTCCTGGTCTGTGATCCAGGCAGCCCCAAAGAGATAACAGGTGCTGTTAAGTAAACCCCCTCCTCGCCTTAGATGTTTTCCTGACTAATCTTCTTGACTTTGCCTATCTTTCCAGAGCTCTCATGAGATAAATATGACCCATAACAAAGCTTGGAAGGATGAAACACTATCAGCAGAAATATTATTTGTACTCTGGGAACTTCTTCCCTAAGGCATCTCACGTTGTCTCTGGGGCCATGTTCCCTCTTTACTCTATCATAGCACAGCTGGCTTGAGAGGGTGTAAGGGGAAGAAGCCTTTTGAGCAGATAAGAAAGCACCCTCTCCATAGCAGCCTTCTTCCCCGCCCCCCCATTTTACTATCAACCAAACATCAATATCAGCTGTAGCAGAAATATCTCTGATATTTATTTATCATAGGTTCTTAGATCTAGAGACAGAAAGTATTTCAAAGGGCATCTAGTCCAATTCTCTTGGTTTTTTTCAGGCCCAGGGAGGTGAAGGTCATGCAACCTTGCTCAAGGTCATATATGTGAACAACAGACTCAGGATTCAAACCCAGGTCCTCAGACTCCAGAGACAATTCTCTTTCCAGTATTCCATATATTTAATGTTTAAAAAGTCCTGTATATTATAGTGGGGAAAGCACCAGAGTAGGAGACAGGAAACCCAAATCTAGGCTCTGAAACTGTCTAAGCATGAAAGTCATTTATTGAACTACTGGCAAGTTTGAACCTCAGTTAGCTCTTCTGAACAATGACTGAACAACAGAAAAAAATGGGGGTGATTATACTCATATGAGCGCTTTGTACACCTTAAAATGATCTAGAAATGTCAGCTTCTAGGAGCACAGGAACCCAGAGGTCCTCTAGTCCCCCTCCCTCATTTATGGGCCAGGAAACTGAGGTCACAGGTTAAGGGACCACAGCTAATTACATAGCAGAGGGGGGATTCAAGCTTGGGTCTCTGACTCCAAATCCAGTGCCCTTCATACTGTGCTAGGCTGTCCTTGTTAGTATGATATCTGTTCTCATTTCAACCCACAAGCATTCATTAGGCTCCTTTTATGGGATATTGTTGTTGTTCAGTTGTTTCAGTCGTGTCCAACTCTCCATGACCCCATTTGGACTTTTCTTGGCAAAGATAGTGGAGTGGTTTCCCATATCCTCCTCCAGCTCATTTTACAGGTGAGGAAACTGAGGCAAACAGTTAGGTGACTTGCCCAGGGCCACACAGCTGGTAAGTAAATGTCTGAAGTCAGAAGATGAGTCTTCCTGACTCTGGGCCCAGTACTCTATCTACCACACCACATAGCTACCCCTCTTTGTGGTAGGCCTTCTATTAAAAGCTGGGCATGCAGAGACAAAATGAAACAACCCCAACCTTCAAGGATCTTATAGTCTAGCCTGGGAAGATAACCAGTACATAGATTTGTTTATACAAAAACAATGCAAAGTGATTTTGAGGAGAAGGCATTTTCATTTGGGGGGAGGGTAATCAGAAAAGGTTTTACAGCAGCCTTCTATGTTGTAGAGCAGCCTTCTACTTCTATAGCAAGTTCTATTATTCTAATTTTACAGCAGAGGACACTGAGGCTCAGGGAGAATAAAAGGCTGAGAGTCACATAGCCAATCACTGATGAAACCCAGACTCAAACACTGGCCTTGTGTCCTTAAGCAGAGAGGAAGCATCGAATAATGGAATAAGGATCTCACTTGATCGGGAGTCAGGAAAGACCTGAATTCAGATTCCACTTCCTATGCTTAGTAATTGTATGAGTGTAAGTAAATTATTGATCATCTCTAAGAGCAGTAGATCGGGTCCTGAGCCTGGAGTCAGGAACACCTGAGTTCAAATACAGCCTCAGATACTAGCTTTGTGGCTCTGAGAAAATCATTTAACTTCTGCCTCAGTTTCCTCAACCGTAAAATGGGCACCATAAAGTGCCTACCTCCCAGTGTTGTGAGGGTTAAATGAGATAATATTTGTAAAGCACAATGTCATAGGTGGTTGTTTTCTTTTTCTTTCCATCAGAAAACAAGGACAATAATAGCATTTACTTCAAAGGGTTGATGAGAGGCTCAAATGAGATTGTTGTTGTTGTTGTTTCCTATCTGACTCTTTGTCATCCCATTTGGGGTTTTCTTGGCAAAGATACTGAAGTGGTTTGTCATTTCCTTCTGTAGCTCATTTTACAGATGAGGAAACTGAGGCCAACTGACTTGCCAAGGGTCACACAGCTGGTAAGGTGAGTCTTCCTGCATCTGTGTTTGGCATTCTATCCACAGTGCCACCTAGCTATCCTGAAATGAGGTCTTTACTTATATTAACATAGGTTTAGAAACTTTAAGGCACTATAAAAATGCCAATTATTATTATTTTCACTGGATGAGGATAGCCTGCTCGATTCTCAAAGAACCCAGACAGAATATTATAAGAAAGCCAGATCAATAGGAGACCAACATGGATCCCCTCAGGGCTCCCATGACTGCCACAGGGCTGTGACTTTGTGAGAGGCATTGTAGAAAGCACACTAGGCTTGGTATCAGAGGACCTGAGGTCAGTCAAATCTTGGCTCCCTTATTTGCTTCCTGTGTAACCTTAGGTAAGCCATTTCACCTTTATGGACCTTCCAAGAGGGCTTTGGAGTGAATGGCTTTGAAGTCTCTGCTAGCTCTAGATTTTATGATCCTAATTCATAGGCTTGGTTCATTGGGGGTTAACAGAGTGAGGCAGAAGATGGAGCAGATAGGGAGGTTTCAGAAACATTTTCAGGAAGAACCATGAGAAATATGCCCAATGCACCACCCAAGGGAAGTCTCTTTTACTGAAGTTTTCCAAGTCAATGTTCTAGGATGGGAGACCTTAGGAAATCACTAGGTCTCCCCCTTTGTTTTACAGATAAGGACTTGCTGATGGTCATATTCATAGTAACCAATAGAGAAGGAATCTGAACCCAGGTTCTCTAACCCCCAGTGGAATTCTTCCCCGCATCAGGTTACAGGAGGCAATAGCACCTATGTTTTGGTCAGGGATGGGGAGCCTACAGCCTCAAGGCCATATGTAGCCCTCTAGGTCCTCAAGTGAGGCCCTCTGACTTGGCAAGTTCCCCACCTCTGCTAAGTCACCCTGTAACCTGATTCCTAAAGACCTTCCAGTAATCTAGATTGATGGTTTCTAGAGCCATCTTAGAGTGTTCTGGGCTGGGGCTTAAAAAAAAATCACACTTTCTCCTCTCCCCAATACATTTTTATCAAGGCAAAAATAGGTTTAGAGGTAAGCTGGCATGGTAGATAGAAAGCTGGCCTTGGGACTGGGAAGAACTGGATTCAAGTCTTGCCTCTGACATATATGGACTATTAGACCCTGGGTAAGTCACTTAACCTCAGAGAGCCCCAGAAAAATTTATAAGACCATTGGTTATGCTGATTTGCCTATCTGCATTGGTGGAGGGGGTTTTCACACCAGGGAATCATTGGTGAATGAAATCACAGGCACAGAATGGGCGGGGGGGAACAACTTAAAATGAACACCCAGGGCCCTCGAACAAATCACAAAAAAAGAAGCCTGTAGCCTCAGGGGTGAGAGATGAAGAGAGATGAGAAAGAGAGGAGGCAGATCACTGGGGACAGGTTTTCCTCCTCCTAGAGCTGAGTGGCAAATAATTTTTTTAGCACCATCTGGTGGAAATTTTCTTTCCTAGTCCGTCCCTAAATTACTGCCCAGTCATTGACACTGCAGCAGTTGGACCCTCTAAAGCACTGGGACCTGGAATCCCCTGCTGTCTGTACCCCAGAGGTGAACTGGAGAGTCAGACACTTTGCTCAAGGACTCTGGCCTTGTATCAAATGCAGTCCTTAAGACTGATTTCCTTTCTCTAAGACCCAACTAAGATCCCAGCTGTTAGAGGAAGCCTTTCCCCACCCCTCTTGATTCTAACACCTTTCCTCCGTAATCCTGTATATAGCTTGTCTGTATATTTGTCTATGTGTTGTCCCCCATGTGATTACAAGCTCCTTGAGGTCAGAGACTGTCTTTTGCCTCTTTTTAAATCCTCTGCACTTAGCACAGTGTCTGACACATAGCAGGCCCTTAATAAATGCTTCTTGATTGCTTAATAATGAACAATTTCATTTATTCCTAGGGGCAGTGGGGGAAAACTGACTTCAGAAATTCAGAAGGACATGAATTCCTCTTTCGAAGTCCCTGTCTGCAAGCTTTTTGCCTCTGCCAGCCCCTACTTTGAAACTTTTTGCAATACCACAAGTATTAGAGACAAAACATAGAGATCATAGGATTAGAGAATTTAGATCTGGAATTAGTCTTAACCAGGGCAGAGCAATTTGGGCAATGCCTCAGGGCACTGGATTTTAATACATGTATTTACCCAGTAGTTAGATGTCCTGATTGTAACTACTTCACTCCCACTCAATCAAATTTGTCTTCATTTCTTTTTGTATTTTCATATCATGAATTAGAAAGTTGATTTCATGCTGCATGGACAAGATTCACATTTGTTTCATGATGTTTGCCTAGGATACAAAATGCCTCCAGATGAAAGAATTGTAGAGGTTATTTAATGTAGTGATTCTCAAAGTGTGGTCTGGGGTGCTCTGAGCATCCCTGAGGCCCTTTCAGGGGGCCTATAAGGTCAAGACTATTTTCATAACAACACTAGGGTGTTTTAATTTTTCACATGATAATTATCAATAGATATAACCCATATAAACAGAAGTCCTTGGGGAGATGAGGGTGGTCCTCAATATTTTTTAAGAGTGTATAAGGGTCATGAAACCAAAAAGCTTGAGAACTGCTTGTCTAATTCAAACACCAGCAAATTGAGGCTCAATGACTTGAAGTGATTTGTACAAGGTCATACAGATCATAAGCAGAAGACTGATCCAACTCAGGTCCTCTGAAGCCTGTCATTCAGCTCAAATTCATTCAATTCAAGGAAGGTAGCATGGTCCAGGGGAAAAGGTCGCTGGATTTGGGTTCAAATACTAGCTCTGACACTTACTACCTGTGTGACCTCAGGTGAGGTCTCAATCTCAATGGACTTCAGATCCCTTTTATAAAATGAGGAGTTAGGACTGGATGACTTTGAAAGTCCCTTCTAGCTCTAGAACTAGGACTATTTGAAAGTAGAATAGCAATCAATTAAATGCTAAAGCTCAAGCATCCCTCTTCAACATTAAAGCCTTTCCTGATTCTCCCCTTCACTCCCAAATGACTATACATTTGTGTTTCTTCACTTTATATTTCTATATGTACTCATGGTCTCCCCCATTAGAATGTAAGGCACGTGAGAGTGGGGATTGTTTCATTCTTTACACTTATATCTCCAATATCTAATGTAGTGCCCAACACATAGTAGGTACTTGGCTGAACAATGAATAGTTGTCCCTGTCCCTGTGGTTGACCTCTGCTAAGCTTCTCTTCTCTTCCCTGCTCTCTCATGCATAAAAGCAAATTGAAGTCTGGGTTCCCTTCTGATACTGATTCTGCCTCAGCCCATCAAGGGCCTCATTTAGTCCTAGATACCCCTGCCCATCTATCTTCTTAAGATCCCCTCTCTGACTCCCCTTTTAGACCATTCCTTTCCTGTACGCTCTCTGTCCTTGTTTGGAGCAGTTAGTCCTAGTTAAAAGCAATCAAGGGAGAGGTGTGTCATCCTCCACCAGCAGGGGGAATCCCCAGGTCTACCTGTCTGACCTTCCTACCAGATGTTAAACAGTCGGCATCAGTCTGCCCACACAGGAAGCTATAGGGAGGGCCTGGACCAGGACCAGGGCCAGGAGTGGGCTGCCCTGTCCAAATGCTGACCAAGCTGTTTCAGGATTAGGTCATGAGTCACCACTGTCAACTACCAGGAAGGCCCCTGTCAGAGCTGGAGCGGGGAGCTTGCTCAGGACTGACTGTCCAGGGTGAGGTGTGGTGGCTATGTCAGAAAGGAGAGGTCACTTTCTGGATCTTTCTGTCAGATGCCACATCTGGGACTCCTGACATTTGTGGGAGGCAGTTCTGGTTCAGGACAGGCATATTTTTTTTTCCTCTCAGGGAGTTCCTGCACAGGCTGAAGAAGAAGCAATAGCCTCCTGAGAGTGGGCCCACTAATCTGCCTGTTCTAACGAGCTACACCATATTCAACAGAAGTCAAGCCAAATCAACAAGCATTTATTAAGTACTTACTATATGCCAAGTTGGGCAGCTAGGCAGTACAGTGGATAAAGCAGTAGGCCTGGAGTCAGGAAGACCTGAGTTCAAATCTGGCCTCACACACTTACTAGCTGTGTAACCCTGGGCAAGTCACCTAACCTGGTTTGCCTCAGTTTCCTCACCTGTAAAATAAGCTGGAGAAGGAAATGGCAAGCCACTCTAGTATCTTTGTCAAGAAAGCCCCAAATGGAGTCATGAAGAGTGAGACATGACTGAAAACAACTGAACAACACCAGCAAATATGCCAGGTATTATGGTAAGTGCTGGGGATAGATAAAAAGGCAAGAACAGTCCCTATCCCTGAAGAGAAAACATGAAAATAACTATACATAGCAAACAAGATATATACAGCATAACCTGAAGGAAATGGAACAGCAGAAGGAAGCCACTGGCATTAAGGGGCACTTAGAAAATCTTCTTGCAGGAGGCAGGATTTTAGCTGGCACTTAAAAGAAGCCTGGGGTAGGCCTTGGCCTTCACCAGATTACAGGATCACAAGATTACAGATTTAGATCCAGAAGGGACCTTGTGGATCAACTAGTCCCCCTCCTTCATTTTACAAATGAGGACTTGGGGTTCAGAGAGGGAAAATATTTAGCCCAAGATCATACGGGGAGTTAAGTAGCAGAAGTGAGATTTGAATCCAGGACTTGACTCCAAATCCAATACTCTCTCCATGTCCTTTATTGCCTCTGAATTGGCATCCAGTCCAACTTGTCATCCAGTCTCTGCTTGAAGCCCTCCAGTAGGGAGAATGCACTAACCCTGCAGATAGCCCATTCCCCTTTGGGAGAGTTCTATTTATTAGGAAGCTTTTCCTTACAACATAGTCTAAACCTGCCTCTCTGAAACTTTCACTAATTGTTCTGTCTCCATTCTTCTCTTCTCTGGATTTGTCTAGAAGGGACTTTGTAGGCCTGATTGACTCTCTCAGGAGAACACTTCCTTCCTGGCAGAGAAGGGCATCTTGAAGGAGACAGGATTTGGAATAAGATGGTAGATGGGCAGAGGTATCTGGGACTAAATGCCTGTGCCAGGCAAATCAAATGACCACCACCACCTTGATCAACATCTTTCCTCAGACCCAGATAAGGACAGCCCAGAACTCTGAATCCAAGAGCCTTGGTGTCCCCCAAACTACTGGACCTGTTTCCATCTCAGACCCTACAGACCCTCATTGAGGAGAAAAACTGTGGATAAGAGACCCGCCTTCCTTACTATTAGCAGTAAATAAAAGAGTACAGGATCCCTGGAAGTGGCAGCACACTTCAGAACATAAGTCCTATTTCCAGTCCAGCCCTCAAGGCCATTATCTGAGAAAGTGGATTCTATGGAGAGGGAGACAGTTATGCCCACCAGTTGTCAACCAACTGCCATGGGGCACCCTGAGAGACATGTGCCCTGCAACTTGGGTCATCACCACTATCTTGACCACCAGTTCCTCTCAGAGCCTGATGAAGACAGTCCAGGACACTGGACCCAAGAGCCTTTGAGATAGCAATGCCTTGGAGATGGCTAGTGTCTGCAGTCATCATCCTGGGAAGCAAATCTTGTGGAAGATGTAGCCTGGCAACCGCAGTGCTCCAGCCACATCTATTGAAGACTCAGAAAAGAAAGTCTGGCCACCAAACCACTGACATTGCCAAATGGTTTAATATCAAAAAAGGTTATGATTTTGTCACTGGAAATGTCATTAAAGAAGAGGAGTTAACATTTACTTTGCAGCTGTGCCCTGAGGACCACGGGACACTTCCATCTGATTTGTAGTTGAAACCTTCCAAGTGTTGACTTCCTCATTCCAATGTAATCTTGAGAGCAAGTACTGCCACACTCTTCTATTTATATCCCCCAGCTCTTAGCACAGTGCTCTGCACATAGTAAGCACTTAATAAATGCTTAGTTATTCACTGATTCTTTTTGGCCCCTCCTTGGAGGTGTTCTATAGAGAAACGCTTACCACAAGTCTCAAGAGAGTCAAGAACAAGGGTGTGTTCCCTGGAGAAATGCTCCAGGTTAAGAATGAGTGCTCAGCAGAGCTCCAGAAACCTGACTCCCAGATTTCCTCTGCCAAGTGGTACCACCACCTTGTATCCTGGGGCTTGCCTAGAGATAAATCTGATCCTCAGCAAGGGCTTCTGACCAACCCTCCAAACAGTTATTGCTCCAAATATATCCCAGGACATCAGTCCCCAGAGTTTTTAACCTATGAAGCTGAAGAAATGAGATTCCCCTCCCTCATGATCATGAAGAATGTCCCTGTGACTATACAAAGAAAGGCTCCTACCTAGCCTGCCATCCTATGAATTTCAGCTTAGTTCCAGCCCTGTTAGTTGTTCGGGGGTGTGGCAGATATTCTCCAAATTCCTAGGACATTTTTGAAGTGAGAAAAGAAAGCTTTATTCTTGGGAAGATCCTTACCAGATCCAAGATTGATTGATTCCGTTTCATTGTGACAACTCTTCTCTCATGAGGAGGTCAAGGACTTGGGGAACCTGCTGGCTGAGGCTCCCTAGGACCAGAAAGTCCTGTTCCTGTTTATGATATCCCCAACAGAGAAGAACAAGCCCGTTTCTAAGTCCTGCCTGCTGAAAGGTTAGGGGCAGCAACCAGCCAATCGCTTCTGGCCAGTGATGGGAAGTGGCTCCACTGGAAGTAAAGAAGGCCAAGAGCTGTTGAAATACTCTTCCACATGTGAGGAGGCAGGGGGTGTGGCAAGAGGAGGGAGGCAGACACACTATCATGAGGCCAGGGCAATCAGGGCCATGGCATTGAGATTAGTGCCCTCCACCTGTCGATATCCAGATTTGTTTGACTTGGAGCTGCTGAGGAAGTCCTGAGAGGAGGGAGGGGAGCCAGGAGCCAGCTTATTCCACTCCTGGGCACAGCAGGGCTTCTGAAGCTGGGATCCCCCCTTTGACCTCCTTTTACACAGGAAAGTGAGAAAACACACATCCCTGTTTCTTGCTCCAAAGAGGAACAGGACAGGTCCAATATACAAGGATAGGTGATACAAATCAGGCCTCCAGAGACTGGAAAAATGGAGGCTAAGGGGTGAGGCATATGACTAAGGACTGTAAAAACTTGTGATGAGATCCAAATATAACAAATCTACAGGGAACTCTTGAAATTCAAGAGAGGTAAAGTTAAGCTATCATACCCTTTGACCCAGAGGTCACTATTTGGACATTGAATAGAACAAGGCAGGGGAGGAGAGCCAGGAGAAGGCTTATCTGAACAAAATCATTCATTGATGCTTCCTTTGAAATAATTAAATACTGATAACCTGTGTGTTTAAATATTGGGAAACTGCTTAATAAGCTGTAATGGGTCTGCCTGCCTCAAGTTTCTCCCCATTCTAGCCCATCCTCCATTCAGTCACCAAAGTGATTTTCCTAAAGTGTAGGTCTTACCATGTCACCTCCCTACTCAATAAATTCCAGTGGCTTCTTATGACTGTGTTGTTATTTGGTATTGTATCATTTCAGTCATGTCCCACTCATTATGGCCCCATTTGGGATTTTCATGGCAAAGGTGCTGGAGTGATTTGCCATTTCCTTCTCCAACTCATTTCACAGATGAGGAAACTGAGGCAAACAGGATTAAGTGACTTATCCAGGGTCACACAGCTAGTGTTTGAGGCTGGATTTGAATGCAGGTCTTCCTGACTCCAGGCCTACTGCCCTCTAAAACCCTTGATAACCTAACCTTCTCCTATTTTTCCAGTCTTCTCACACCTTATTCCCCACCACATACTCTCCTATCTAGTGACAATAAGCCTTTGTACTGTTCTGATGTAAAATACTCCATCTCTTGGCCCTGGGGCATTTTCTCTGGCTGCCACTCATGCCTGGAATGTGCTCCCTCCTCATCTTTGCTTACTGGCTACCCTGGCTTCCATTAAGTCCCAGTTAAAATTGCACCTTCTATAGGAAGTTTTCTCCCACCCCTGTTACTTCTAGTTCCTGCTTTCTGTTATTTCCCATCTTCCTGTCCTACCTGCTTGTTTTCTCTCCCATTAGATTGTGAGCTCCTCAAGGGACAGGGCTGACTTTTATCTTTTTCTGTATCCCTACTGCCTAGCATAGTGCCTGGCACATAGTAGGTCCTTAATAAATGTTTACTGATTGACTGTGGTATATTTATATAATGGAAAACTAACATAAGGAGGAAAATGTGAACTATAAAGAATACAAAGAAGTAGGGAATTATATATGAATGCAAAGAAACAATAAATTAAAACATAACAAATGAATATAACAGTAGCACAACTTTAGGAGTACAGATCAAAAAGAGTCCAGAAGGAGGGACAGAGAAGACATTGTTAGAAGTGACTTGGACTGATGGTCAGAGTGCTAGACTTAGCAACAGGAAGTCCTGGGTTTGAATCCTACCTTTGACATTCATATGTATGACTTTAGAAAAGTCCTTTAACCTCTCTGTGTTTCAATTGTTTCCTCTTTTGAAGAAAATACTTATTATTCATCTCAGAGGATTGCTTAGAGGCTCAAATGAGATAATACCTGTATTATTCAATGTGTTATATTAATGGCAATTATCATTATTTGACTAAAGTTTCTATTACATATTCTCTCTCTCTCTTTTTTTTTTTTTTTGCCTTTTGGAGGGCAATTGGGGTTAAGTAACTTGCCCAAGGTCACACGGCTAGATTTTTTATTTGTGTGTGTTAAGTGTCTGAGGCCGGATCCAAACTCAGGTCCTTCTGACTCCAGGGCCGACGCTCTACTCACTGCGCCACCTAGCCGCTCCTATTACATATTCTCTTTTAAACAAAATATCCCATTTAGATTTATTTAGGATTTTGTCCCACATTTTATATTTTTCTTTTAAAAATAAATTTATTGACATCTTTTGTTTTTATATCAGTCTTTCGTCTTTCCTTCACCTCCCTCTCCCCTTCAAACAAATGAGCTCTCCTTTACAAGAAAAACAAAACCAGCTGAGTAAAGCCAACCAACACAATGACCTGGGGTCAGGAAGATCAGTTCAAATCAAACCTCAGACATTTACTAGTTGTATGACCTTGGGCAAGTAACTTAACCACTGTCTACCTCAGTTTCCTCAACTGTAAAATGGGGGTAATAACAGCAATTACCTCTCAGAGTTAATGTAAGGATAAAATGCGCTATTTGCAGTGTTTCCCACATTGCCTGGCATACAGTAGGTGTTTAATAGCTGCTTATTTCCTCCCTCTTCCTTTCTAATAGCTCATGTCAAATTCTGCATCCCTATTTATCCACCTTTCTCCTGCAGGAGGGAGGCACTTCCACTTCCCTTCTCCAGGGCTAAGATTATTAGTCATTTTACCATATTCTGTTTGTTTATTTGTTTTCATTTCTTGAGGATATTATTAAGTTTAAAGTAAAATGTAGTTTTTGCTTTTTTAAAGAAGTAAGTTTAGGGCAAATAAGAGTCATCAGTAAACTTTTGGAACTCATTTGGCTAATTCAGGTAGTCAATGAATAAATATATATTAATCACCTACTGTATGCCATACTCTGTGCTAAATAGTGGGAATATGAAGAAAGGCAAAAGGGAGTCCCTGCCCTCCAGTAGCTTATAATCTAATGTGGGAGACAACAAGCAGGCAACTATAGACAAACAGGCTACAGATAGGACAAACAGGAAATCGATAGGGGAAAGACACTAGAATTAAGCAGGATTGGGAAAGGCTTCCTAGAATATTTTGTCTGGGACTTGAAGGAAACTAGGGAAGCCAGGAGGCAGAGATGAGAAGGAAGAGCATTCCCAGCATGGGACAGCCAGAGAAAAATGCTCAGATTGGAGGGATGCAGTGTCTTGGTCATGGAATAGCAAGGAGGCCAGTGTCCCTGGATTGAAGAATATAGTAGGGCATCAGCTGAAAATATAAATATATAAATATGTACACACATACAGAGTTATTTCCAAAATATTAGTTCCATGCATGAGACATATAATGGATTTATTCAGAGAAAATAGGATATTTTGGGAGGAAATTTCATTTTTTCTCAGTTCCTGGTACATAACAAATACTTAAAATCCTAAGTTAAATTGAAATGATGGAGAATAGCAATTTCTGTGTTCTCGAAGCATGGTGTAGTCATGGATGGAGAGCCAGCCTTGGTCTGGTTCAAGTCCTGCTTTTGATATATACTGCCTGTGTGACCCTGGGGAAGTTACTTATCCTCTCAGTGCTCTAACTCACTCTTTATTAATAATAATGGCCAGCATTTAGATAGAACTTTAAGGTTTATAAAGCACTTTGCAAACATTGTGTCATTTTATCCTCACAACAACCTTGGGAGGGAGGTGCTATTATTCTCCCCATTTTACAGAGATGCAAACTGAGGCAGGCAGAGGTTATGTAATTTGCTCAGGATCAGACACCTATTAAGTCTCTGAGGCTGGATATGAACTTCAGGTCTCATGTTCTATCCACTATGCTATGTAGCAGATTGTTCCTAATAGTGGTTAAAACTATTAATTCTTTAAGACACAAGTTGCAGAGAAAGCACTGACCTGCTGTAATAGAGAACATATCCTCACCCTGGCATTCCCTACACTAATGAAACCATAGGTTCAGTGATTTTTCTAACATTTGCTCAAGGATTCCCAGAATCCTCATGTTTTAGAGGGATCAGGGACTTATTGGAAGCACGAGAAGTGTTCGTGTTGTCCTGTTCCTTTTCCCCCCCATTTAGCAGCAAATGCTTTTTAAATGGATGATTTTGTGATAAGAGACTAGGAAAGGCTCCCATTATACTCCATTAATGCCTGTGAAAACCCAGAAAAGAAACTTTCCAAACAGCAGTTTACAACCTCCAGAAGCAACCATATCTAGAGAATCCTGAGACAGAAAGTCTGCATCCTGAGGACAATGATAAAACCATTACTCTTCAGAATATAGAAATTTTTGTCTCAGGACTGCCAGGAATTCTTCCTTCCACCTGGACCTCACAGACATCCTCTGCTGAATAAACACCAAAGAAGCTGGAGACAAGAATTATATCCATCACGCAGATCAAACTTTGCAGTTATTTCATTTGTAAAAGGATCAGACTCCATTCACTTCCACTAAACATTAATCACCACATCTCTTTTTGATGATCTCAGTTCAATACATCATACTTCAATATGTCAAGAATCCATCATTTTGAGAATGTGCAAAAACCTTTACCCACAAAGATCTCAATCAGTCTGTAATTTCTTAGGATAAGTCTTAGAGACAAGTCTGAAACTCAGAAAAGTTAAGGAACTTGTTCATGCTCACCCAGCTAATAAATGTCAGAAGTAAGAGTTGAACTTAGATCTTTCCAACTTCAAATTCAGCACTCTATATACCTTATCATTTAATTTAATATCTTTAAGTTAATATCTGTCTATTTATCTATCATCTATCTACCTACCTATCTATCTATCTATCTATCTATCTATCTATCTATCTATCTATCTATCTTTCTGTTTATCTACCTACATCAGAAGTAGAATTCCAATATAGGTCTTTAGAGAAATTCTAGCAACATTTCCATTATATCTTGATGTCTCCCAGAAAGAGATACTCTCCAAACTCCCTCAGTACACATCTTCTAGTATCTGACACCACTTACATTCAGGAATGTCTTTGAAAGGTCTAACCTAAATCCTTCTTGCTGTTATTACAATTTACTCCCTCATATCCTGACCTTGTCAAAACCAGAAAACAGCTTTTCTCCACACTATCCCACTTCTTCATAACTGAAGACATGTCTAGCTTAAGCCTCCTTCTTAAAAATGAAGATACTAGAAGGGACCAGCCAATCAGAGGGAGAAGCCAAAAGGTCAGAAGGTAAGGTATTTCCAATATGTGAAGTCCAGGGTGAAATGAGATCTGTCTCTTGCAAATCAAGGGAATAGTTTTACCTTTGACTTTCTGTTTGTCAATGGAAAGTTTAATGTGTTTTGATTTACCCTTTTGGGTATCAGTAATTTAGTTTATCTCTTTTATAGTTATCTATCTTGAAGCAAAATGGTAGCCAGTTAAAGATTTCAACTGGGCATTGCTTCTCTAACTTTTTAACATATCTCAGTGTGATATGGTACCTGTTAATAGGCTGCATTTCATAGACTCCACTGTACAGATCACTGGTAGGTATGTATTTTAAAGGATTTGAGGGTCACACTTCAGTCTTCTCTTTTCCAGAGCAGAATTCCTCAATTCCCTTAACCTTTCTCATGAATGACAGCAGGAAGTTCCCTGGAGTAAAGGTATAAGTATATGCCAAGTGTTGCTATTATTAGCAGAAACCTCCTCAATGTGTCAGGGTACATGATGTTTGCTCAAAAGGTAACCAGTTTCATGTTCCATTGGATGTCATGCCCTCTTCTCTATGAAGTCCTTGACACAGTTTTACCCTTTCCCAAAATAGCTTCTGGGGGAGGCCTTTCTATGCAGAGAATCTCACCAGACCTGATCGGGGGAGATCATGAACCTATCCTCACTCACCACTGGCCTTGATTAGTTATTTGCACACAGAGGACAGTTATGTCAGAGTTCAAAGGATGTTCCATTGACTCTGCTAGGTTCACGAGCAATCAACCCAAGGTGATAGCCTTTTTCTTGGCTCTCAGAAAACTCAGATCCCTAGGCTCCATTTCCACCTGTTTAGAGCACTGAAGTAGAAAGATCTAGAATCTGAATTCTATTTTAGACACTTCTTAGCTGTGTGAACCTGGGCAAGTCCCTTGACCTATCTCATCTTCAGTTTCCTCATCTAGAAAATGAAAACAATAAGACTCACCTCTTGAGGTTGTTTTCAGATTGAGACTATAATAAATATATAAAGTGCTTTGTAAACATTAAAATGCTATATAAATGGCAGTTATTATTAATGATTATTGCTACAATCTAATTCTTTTTGGGGGGAAAGAAGAAGAAAGGGGGACTCTAGTTGTGATGAAATGTCTTCTAGGAATCTTTCAAGACCTTACCACAAAGGTATTTTCCCAGAAGATTACTTCCTTTGCTCAATATCTCCATCTTTCTGTCTCTAACTCTTACAACCCACCATCCCTTTGTTGTTTTTTTTGCTTTTGGGAGGGCAATTGGAGTTAAGTGACTTGCCCAAGGTCACACACCTAGTTTTTTTGTGTTAAGTGTCTGAGGCTGGATTTGAATTCAGGGCTGGCACTCTATTTACTGTGCCACCTAGCCGCCCCCCCCTCCATCCCTTTGTTAAGGGTCACATATTAGCAATCCCTTCTTCTCTTAATTCAACCTTGACAAGTTTAGGATTAAAAAGCTTATTTTATTTTATTAGATAGTAACTTATTCTAATTCTGTTTAGTTGTTTTAAAATTTGCTAACTCTTTTGAGGCTCATAACAACCTTGTGAAGTTAAGGGTTTCTCCTGGTATTATTCTTCCCATTTTGCAGATGAGGAAACTAAGGTTCAGTGAGATTAAATATGTCCAAGGTCACACGACTGTGCAGTGTCAAAGGCTGTATTCCCTCCTTAAGGGAGGAAATATACTAAGTGGAAGCAGGGTTGAATGCTTCCATAGTTTTTAACTCCCCCCCCCCTTTTTTTGCTTCCACTTATATTCTTCCCCTAAATCTTTGGTAAAGTTTTTTAGGTCCTTTCTCTGACACTGCCCTATTGTGTAACCTTGGTCAAATCATTTCATCTCTCCTTTAGAGCAGTATCTTGCCTGCCAATCAAACCTAGCTAAGGCTATTAATCACGTGTAGAGTCAGTCACCCTCTATGATAGGTGATTTGAACAGTGCCAAGAGTCTTAATGTTTCATCCAATTTGTTTTCCTGTTTGCATTTTCTACTATTAGACCTTCATTCCTTTAAATTTATCAGTTATTCCCCATGATAATTCAAATGTCCCAACTGGAGAGCAATACATTAAGCCGATACCAATCATTTACTCTTTAGTGTGAAATAGTCTATCAGTTCTTCAGCAACAATGAGCTAAGGGCAGTTGTGATATGGGGGAAAGCATAAAGAAGAGGATGGCATTGGGTGTTTGGAGTAGGCTGCACCATAAGGATGGTGAAAGGGGAGGTGAGAGTATGCTAAAGATAGGCCTAACCTGTCATAATTTTCCTGAGAGTAGGCTCTCACATAATTCTTGCTTTCTGAGAGCCCCAGAGCAACATCTCCTTGTAACCTCTCAAAATATGGACTCCAAAGGACTGGGAAGTGGGGAAAGGGAATAAACTTCTACATATCTCCTACTATGGGCCAGGCACTGTGCTAAGCACTTTACAAATTTTGTTTCATTTGATCCTCACAATAACCCTGGGAGGTAGGTGCTTCAGTGATCCCCATTTTACAGTTGAGGAAACTGAGGCAAACAGCAGTTAAGTGACTTGCCCAGGATCATATAACTAGTGAGTGTCTGAGGTCAAATTTCAATTCAGGTCTTCCCCATTCCAAGTTCCATCACTCTATCCACTGAGCCACCTAGAGGAGTCTTAAAAGCTGAAACATAAGGAAGTTGGATTAGGTGATTTTTAGGGCCCTTCCAGCTTTGCACGATCTTATGTTTCTGTTCTCTTCTGTTGTTTGATCTCAGGATGCTCAGTTTTCAGATTTGGAGATGTACTGAGCTTCCAGTGAGGAATTTCCTCTTCCAAAGTGGTTGGGGTCCTGGGAGATTTAATGACCTCCTTTTATTGTTGTTGTGACTGCTATCTGACTCTTCAAGACCCATCTGGGGTTCTCTTGACAAAATTACTAGAGTGACTTGCCATTTCTATCTCTAGCTCATTTTATAGATAAGGAAACTGAGGCAAACAGGGTTAAGTGGCTTGTCCTGGGTCACACAGCTAAGTGTCTGAGGTCAGATTTGAACTCAGGAAGATGAGTTTTCCTGACTTCAGTCCACACTCTATCTATTGTACCACCTAGCTACCCCAAAGACCTTCCTAGGATCACCCAATCTCTATGTGTCATAGTTGGAACTTGAACACTATGCTGGACCAGAACTTACTTAATGTGACATAATATATCACATTAAGGTATACAATGCCCCTTATATCATTTCTCTCCAATCTTCACTCCTGATCCTCCTGGACTTTCTCTACGATGCTCCGGAAACCTCTTCACCCTGGACTTCACCCACTGGAAGTACCTATTGCCCCTTCAGTCTCTCCCTCTAATTAGCTAGTTCCTCCTAGACCTTCCATTTTAAGAAGGAGGCTCAGACTAATGATTTCTTCATTTTCCTCCAGGCTATACTTCTGCCTCTCTAGAACATTCTCTACAATGTCCCCTTAGGTACTTTCATCTCTTTCTATCACACCCTTCTTACACACTCCCCCCTTTAAGCTTCTTTTTCTGAGTTGTCTCCCTCCATTAGAATGTAAGCTCCTTACGACTTATATGAACTGATGCTGGGTGAAATAAGCAGAACCAGGAGAACACTGTACACAGTAACAGCCACATTGTGCAATGACTGACTTTGATAGACTTAGCTCTTCTAAAACAACTCCAAAAGACTCATGATGGAAAATGCCATCCACATTCAGAGAAAGAACTTTGTAGTCTGAATGCAGATGGAAGCAAACTATTCGCTCTCCTTCTCTTTTGTTATTTTGTTTTGTTTCTACTTTCTTGTGGTTCCTCCCATTAGTTCTAATTCTTCTTTATATCATGACTAATGTGAAAATATATTTAATATGAATGTATAAGTAGACCTTATATCAGATTTCATGCTGTCTTGGGAAGGGGAGAGGAGAAGGAGGGGGAGAAAATTTAAAACTCAAAATCTTACGGAAGTGAATGTCGAAAATGAAAAATTAATTAATTGATTTTATTTTTAAAAAAGATACCAATAAAAATTAGAAAACTGTTAATAGGGAAAAAAGAATGTAAGCTCCTTGAGGACAGGAACCATCTTTCTTTCTGCTAATGTTATATTCCTAGCACTTAGCACAGTGCCTGGCACATACTAAGTAAGTACCTAATATATGGTTGTTGACTTGACCTGATTTAATTTCCTCCCCAACCCAGGGAGGCAGGTCTTGTAGGTGTTATCCTAGTTTTACAGATGAAGAATGTGGGGTTCTGTGATGGGGTGACTAGTTCAATTAACCATCTGATACAGATTTTGAAATTGAGGTCACACGCTTTCATCTTCCCTTTCTCACCTTGTAAATTTAGAGCTGGAAGGGAGGCCATTTGATACAACCCTCCATCCCACCAATTTTACAGATAAGGAAATGAAGGATGTTAAGGGACTAGCGCAAGGTCACACAATTGTTAAGCATCTGAACCTAGGTCCTCTGACTCCAGAGTGAGTGCCCCTTCACTATACCATGCTGCTGCCTCTTCTTCAGTCAGAAGGGTATTGAATAAGCACTTCCTGTGTACTTAGCCCTGTGGAAGATGCCAGGTAAGCCTCAGACCAGTTCCTGTCCTGAAGGAATTTACTCTCTAACTAGGAAAATTATTTTCAGGCATAAAACAATGAATAATAGAATTAATAATGATAAAAAATTAATAACATAATAATAAAATAAAACATGCACACAGCAGTACATAATTAAGTAACTAAGTGTTCTATATATGTAGATGTATGTATGGCGGAAGTGTCCAAAAAGGAAAGGAGTGGGGGAGAAGTTCAAAAACAGGTGAGCATGAACAAGCAGTAGTCAGGAATTCTCACAGAAGAGATCAGGCTTGACCTTGGCCTTAAATAAATGTACTAAGTTGCAAACTATGTAAAAGGGGACTCTGAACAACTTCTAGAGCCCCAGCACCCACAGAACAACACAGAGAAGATAACCTCCCGCTGAGGACAGCCCAGCAGCCCTGCAGGAAGGACCAGCGCCGCGCTCCAGAAGCCAGCAGCTCAGTGCAGGGCAAGCGCAGGGAGACCTGAGGCCAGGTCTGCATGAGTCGCGGTTTTAGCCCCAGGGTGGCCAGGCCAGCAGCCAGCTGGAGGGACCCCAGAACACCAGCAGCTGTGTCGATTCCAGAATTATCAACTCAGATATGCCTAGGACAAAGTGAGAGATTAATGCCCTATAGACTTTGGGACCAGTATTTGGGGAACGTGTTGGCTTCCTCTCCTGGGGGTTAGAAGCCGCTGAGGAGACATGCCATTTTGTAGTTTTCAGTGGCAGCTCCAGCTCCTGGCCTGCGAACTGTAGGGAGATCCAGCGATCGGTCTTGGGGGTTAATCACTCTTGCTTTAACCTCCCTGGATCTGGATTGTGATCTGGGGGGGAGGTCTGGGGTGGGCATCCAGCTTGCCAGAAAGCTGTGAAGACCCCAACGTTCAGGATGAAAGCTCCCCTGTCTGGTGGCGGGAGTCCTGCTGTGGTAACAAGCCCAAAGGTCAAGTAATTAAGTGGCAACATGTCAAGGCAAAGGAAACAAAATAAACAGAAAAATGCAACCTTAGACTCCTATTTTGGGGGCAAAGAGGATCAAAGCAGGGAACAGGAGGAGGACTGTGAGGTCAGAAATCCTGCTCCAAAAGCCCCAAAGGAAAATATGAGTGGGTTACAGGCCATGGAGGACCTTAAGAGGGACTTTAAAAATCAAATAAGAGAAGTGGAGGAAAAATTGGGAAGAGAAATGAGAAGGATGCAGGAAAAGTATGAAATGAGAGTCAACAGCCTGACTGAGGAAAACACCACCTTAAAAAATAGACTAACTCAAATGGCAAAGGAGGCCCAAAAGGGCAATGAGGAGAAGAATGCCTTAAAAAGGCATTTGCCTTTTTTGAATTTGCCAAATGGAAAAAGAATCTCAAATGCTCACTGAGGAGATTCATTCCTTCAGAGTTAGACTGGAGCAAATGGAAGCTAATGACTTTATGAGAAATCAAGATGCTGTTAAGCAGATCCAAACAAATGAAAGAATAGAAGGCAATGTGAAATATCTCACGGGAAAAACCACTGACCTGGAAAATAGATCCAGGAGAGACAATTTAAAAATTATTAGACTACCTGAAAGCCATGATCAAAGAAAGAACCTAGAAATCACCCTTCAAGAAATTCTTAAGGAAAATTGCCCTGATGTTTTAGACTCAGAGGGGAAAATAGAGGTTGAAAGAATCCACCGATCACCTCCTGAAAAAGATCTTAAAAAGAAAACTCCCAGGAATATTATAGCCAGGTTCCAGAATCCCCAGATCAAGGAGAAAATACTCCAAGCAGCCAGGAAGAAACAATTTCAATATTGTGGAAACACAATCAGAATAGCCCAGGACCTGGCAGCTTCTACACTGAGGGATCAAAGGGCATAACTGTGACTGATGAAACCTTTCTCACTATGAAAATAATGGAAAAAGGGTGTATGGTCATATGAATACATATGTGAATGTGTGTATATATGTTTACAGTTATACATGGAGAGAGGGCATAGGTTGAATTTGTTCGGAAGGAATGATACTTAAGGGGTGAAATTATGAGGTGAGAGAGGAAAGTGGCAAGAGGAGATGAGGAGAAACAAAGTAGGGTAAACTATCTCATGTAGAAGAAGCAAGGGGAAATGGCTGCAGGGGAGGGGAATAGGAAGGCAAAAAGGCAAAACCACATTCTCATTGAATTTGGTTCAGGGAGAGAATGACATACATACTAAATGGAATATCTCAACCTGCAGCAGAATAGGGGGAGGGGGGATGAGAGGAGGGATGATGGATGGGAGGGCATCCTTGGGGGAGGGGAGGTTGAAAGTACCCACTATAGAAGAGGGACAGGATCAAGTAGGGAATGGACCAGGTGGGGGGTGGGATGGGTGGGAGGGAATTTTAAGCAGTCTTGTCCAATATATCTACTATGGTAATATTTTGCATAGCTATACATGCACAACTTATACTGAATTACTTATCTTCCCAGAAATTCAAGGTCTTAAAATTAAATGTTTCAAATATTAATAAATAAATAAATAAATAAATAGATAGATAGATAGATGTACTAAGTTGGTAGTCAAGAAAGGAAAGAGAATTACAAGCAAGAAGATAGCAAGAACAAAGGTATTTGGTGCCCTTTGTCTTTACAAACCTTCAGTGTTTCCTCATCACCAATGTGATCAGGGATTGTTACACCTGGGGCAAATTAAGGGAAGTGAGTGGTAGTGGTGGACAGCCTGAGGATGGTGCAAGTGCTCTGGGAGAGGGAGGGGTCCCTCATCCCCCTTGACCCCCCCAAACATGGGATAGGGATACCACAGAAACAGGGCCCTGGAGTTAAAAGCCTGCATTGGCATGAAGGTAGTCAGAGGTAACCCTGAAGAGGAAGCACATTCTTTAAGGAAGAATACCTCCACAGGTGCTGAGGAAAAGACTTGCCCCACTCCCATCCCCCATGTTAGTACCCTGAGTCAAAGCCCTAGCCACCTCATGCTAGTTACAGCCCTGTTACACTACCTACAGAATAAAGTCCAGATCCCTTAGCCTGACAATCAAAATTATCTACAACTTGGCATGAACCTATCTTTTTCAACTACCTCTCCAACCACCCCCCAACCCAAATCTTTGCCTCCAGTCAAGTTAGTTTACTTGCTAACTAACCAGTGAAAAGATAGTTCCTATCTCTTTATTCAAGCCGGTCATCCCCTGAAGAAGGCTCTTCCTCTCTCAGCTGCTGTCCAGATCCTACCCACCCTTCCACATTCATATTATTCAGCTCAAGTCCTCTCTCCCCCACGAAGCTTTTCTCTAACTACACATTGTGGTGCAGTGGAAGAAGACTGGATTTGGAGCCAGGGTGGGCTGAAACCAACTCTAACCAGCTTGTGAGAGCCAGTTGTTAAATGATCAGTGTGAGCATCAGAAATCAGTAAATGCTACAAAAATCAAGTATTTTGATTTATTGTTTTGTTGATTGTCTAGGCTTATGAAAATGATGGAGAAAATGTTAATAATACAGATTAAACTTAAAAGTGTGTCATGTATACAACCTTTCCCCCCAAAAAATCTGATTATTGAACATTTATTAGCACACCTCTGGTATGGAGTCAAAGGACTAGGATTGAAGTCTTCAATTTGCTACTTACTATTTGTGTGACTTTTGGGCAAGTCCCCTCCCTTCTCTGAGCTTCAGTTTCTTCATCTATAAAATGAGAGGTTAGACTAGATGGTTCTGGCGGTGCTTTCTTACTCTAAGTCCTAATATCCTGCCTCTAACATTTTATGTTGTTTTGCTCATTTAGCACTTAGTCATATAGTGTTGTTTTACTTTTCATGTGCCTCTCCAAGTCTGACCTTCTCAATTAGGCTGGAAGCTTCCTGAAGGCAGGGATCTAATCACTCCAGTGCCTATCATAATCCTATACATGGAGCAGTTCATTAATTGAGCTTTATCTGTGTGCAAAGCCCTGTGTTTAACACTGGCAATGGAATGGGACCCAATGTGGAACATGAATCCACAACTCTAATACTGAGTTTCTCCCAAACCTGCAGCATACAAGTACATTCATGTCTCCCCCACCATTAAAAAGCCCTTATTGGATCTGACTGTCCCTGTAGCTACTGTCCAGTGTCACTCTTCCCTTTCTTGGGTAAATTCCTTGAGAAAGCCATCTATTCTAAGTGCCTCTACTTCTCTCACTTGCTTCTAAATCCTCTGTAATCAGGCTTTCAACCTTATCATTCAACTAGAACCACCCTTTCCAAAGTTACCAATAATCTCTTAATTGCCAACTCTAGTGGCCTTTTCTCATTCTTCCTTCTTCTTGATCCCTCTGCAGCTTTCACTGCTGTTTGCCACTTCCTCCAGGATAGTCTCTCCTCCCTAGGTTTTTGTGACACTGCACTCTCCTGGTTCTCCTTCTACCTGTCTGAAGTTCTTTCTTAGTCTCCTTTGCCGGATCTCTATCCAGGTCATGCCCACTAACTATAGGTGCCCCCGAGGGTCTATCCTGAGCCCTTTCCTCTCTTCCTGCTACACGATCTCTCTTGATGATCTCGTCTGTATTCATAGATTCAATTTTCATTCTATGTAGATGCTTCTCAGATTTATTCATTTACTCCTACCTACTGGGCATCTCAAACTGAACATCCTATAGCCATCTTAAACTCAGCATGTTCAAAACTGAACTCATTATTTTCTTCCCCAAACCCTCCCTCTTTGAGACTTTCATACTATCAAAGATTTCACCATTGTCCTGATTATCCAGGCTTGAAACTTCAGTGTCATTCTCAACTTCTCACTCAAACTGCCCCCATATATCTAATCTCTTGTGAAGTCTTATGACTCATAAGTGGTGCAGTAGAGAAAGTGCTAGGCCTGGTATTAGGAAGACTCATCTTCATGAGTTCAAATCTGGCCTCAGATACTTACTAGCTGTGTGACCCTGGGCAAGTCACTTAACCCTGTTTGCCTCAAGTCCCTTATCTGTAAAATGATCTGGAGAGGGAAATGGCAAACTGCTCCAGTATCTCTGCCAAGAAAACCTAAATGGAGTCAGATGTGACTGAAAACAACTAAACAACCACAACAAGTTGTCATTTATACCTTCATAACACCTCTCATATTAATTCCCTTCTTGCCATTCACAGGGCCACCACCGTGGTGCCTACATCACATCACACCTGGACAGCTGCAAGAGGCTTCTGGCTGACCTCCTTGCTTCAGGTCTCTCCTCCCACCAATCCAGTCTCTCCATTCAACTGCCAAAGTGATTTTCCTAAAGAGAAGCTCTGACCATGTCACCACTCTATTAGTTCCCCATTGCCTTTAGGATAAAATATAAAGTCCTCCATTTGGCTCCTAAACCTCCTACAATCTTCCCCTTTCCCATCTCTCAATCTTCTTACACCTTATTTCTCTCCATATACTCTATGATCCAGTGACACTGGCTTTCTTACAGTTCCTAACCCAATACACTCAGTCTCCTAAACCTGAGCCTTTTCATAGGCTCAGGTCCTCCATGCCTGGAATGTTCTCATTCCTCACATCCACCTTCTGGATGTTCAGGCCTTTTTCAAGGTTCAGCTC
The DNA here is from genome assembly GCA_011680675.1 of Gymnobelideus leadbeateri. Taxonomy (NCBI): domain Eukaryota; kingdom Metazoa; phylum Chordata; class Mammalia; order Diprotodontia; family Petauridae; genus Gymnobelideus; species Gymnobelideus leadbeateri. The sequence goes on from WOXC01008097.1 coordinate 1,486,785, forward strand.
AAATCCCACTTATGTAAGAGGCCCTTCCCAGGCTTCCCCCATAATACTTTCCTGTGAGATTGCCTCCCATTTGCCCTGTATATATTTAATCTTATATGCACTTAGTTATTTGCAAATTGCCTCCTCCATTATGATGTGAGCTCCGTGAAGGAAGGAACCATGTTTCTACCTTTCTTTTAGCACAGTGCCTGCATGCAATAAGTGCTTAATAAATGCTTGTTAGCTGACTTTTTGACAGTGCTGTGTGCTACCTACTAAAACTGGTAGGGCAACATTCATTCAGCAAGCATTTGTTAAATGCCTATTGTGCACCAGGTACTGGGGATACAAAGACAAAAATAAAAGTATCCCTGCCCTCAATAAGCTTTTATTCTCCTTGGAGGCACTTATATTCTGCTCAATGAGGAGATGTTGAATGAATGAAAAATAGAGAAAAAAGTGATCTCCTTTTCAGGAAACACTTATGCCATATTGGACAACTAGAGGGTGTGGGGAGTGGACCACCTGCAGGGAGCCTGGAGTATCCCTGAAGTCTCTGGGACAAACTTCTCCTAATGGCAATCACGATGACTTGAACAGCAGTACACCTAGAGCAGAGAAAAAAATCCAGGCCCTTTCTTGGGGAAAATAATAGGATGAAACTTTTAGATCAGAGGACTTAGTACTTGGGACAGACATGATCCTTGCCTTTTAAGGGTTTGCTTTAAACTGGGAAAGTAGAGACATTTATATGTATCAAGGGAGTGCACTGAAGAGTAATAATTATAGACTTCAGAAATCCAGGCTCCTCATTTTATTGCAGAGGAAACTGTGGCCCAGAAAAGGTATGTGATTTACCCAAAGTCATGTATGCAATAAATGGAGAAAACTGAGATCAAACTCCATCTCCTCACTTACAAATCCAGCATACTTTCCTCTGTACCACACTGTCATCCACTCCAAGGGATTGGTGAGTCTGGTGGGCAACTGGTAATAGGTTGTTGCTGAGCAGTTAGAAACACCAAGGTTGGTGGGTGGAAGTAATCCCAACCTTCTGGCAGAGAGCTGAAGCTTGGGGACATAGGGGTCAAAGACCAGGGACAATATGTCCTACTCCACAGGGGCCACAGACTAGCCTCTATCGGTTGCAAATTCTGATGATGGCTGGGTGAGTCTGATACTTGCCTTCCTCATTTCTAAGCAAACACAAAAGGAGTTGCTTATAGAGAATACAGAGTGGAGAGAAATTCAGGATTTACCCTGTGGAGGAAGGATGTGACTTGGCTTCAAAACCTCTGGCTGCTCCTTCCTCCAATTGTACTTTATTCTATAAATTCTTATAGATGTACTTGTTATCTCCCCCACAAGAAAATAAGCTCCTATGGTATAGTAATTGTTTCTTCCATTATATATACCCACCAGGGTATATACCAGGCTTGGGACCTGATTAGTGCTTAATAAATACTTGATTGATTGATTGATTGGAATTCAAGAGAGGTACTAAGGTTGTATGCACCTATATACACATATATAAGTATATGTGTGTATGTATGTATTCCCCTATCTATCGACAGATCTATCTATCTGGATCTGGGAGGCATTTTCTGATCTGATGAATCCACTTCAGGCTGAGACTCGCTCTTAAAAAAACAGAGGCTCCCTGGGGTAGAATTTTATTGTTCTGATGCAATAAGGAGCAGGAACCCCTAGACCACTCTCCTTAAACATGAAGTATTTCCAAAGATGTCATCTCCCTTCCCCCTGAGGGCTAGGGAAAGTCCAGGAATTATGCAACTTCTTCTGGGCTAAAGTATCTACTCAGGCCAGCTCCCATTGTGGGAGATTCTCATCCCAAGAGAGTTCAAAGAAGTCTTGGGAGTATTTGAGAGAGTCTGACAAAATCAGGACAACCACTTCCTCCCAATGTACATGTAGACAAACATACAGACAGACATATAGAGAAATATGCACAGAGATACTTATACTTACATATTCAAAAAATGCATCTGAACTCCTAACAAAAACCTGCTTCTCTACAATTTTCTACACAGAGAACCAGCCTAGGCTCAGTGTAGACTTTGGAAAAGTTTATATACACCCCAGTACTTGGAAGGATAGGAGAGGATCCTTTTTTAATCACTTCTTGGTTTGAGGGGACAGACTTGGGGTCTTTGCTACCTGGTACAGTAAAAAGGCAAATTGTAATATACCAAGTTCTAGTTGCAAAAAGAAAAATATTAGAGTGGAATTTAGAGTTTCCCATTTTGCGGCAATAAAAGGATCCAGAATACATGATCTCATTAAGTTTGTAAGGGATTCTGCAGCATGGGGATATTGCCCAGGTGCTACATGTTTGACAATTGCTAGGAACTTCCCTGATGGGCAGATTGAGATCTTCTGTTGCTTCGCACCAGTTTCTTGTATGCTATAGAATCATCAGCTGAATTCTGGAACATCAGACTTATTTCAGAGGGGTCACTTGGCTGCCATCTCAGCATAGGATATTTCTTCCACCTCTGATGCAATATGGACAAATAGCAGCATTGGTGGGCGTGGGATAAGGACAATGATGCAACTATTTACTAATGACCCAGTATACTGGAAATCTTGGTTTTGACTTTGTCCTTATGGAGAGTTCAGGGGAAAATACAGAAGAGTGAAAGTTGCCAGAATGCCAGAGACTGGTCAAAGAGCTTTGGACTTTGGGAATTTAAATCAGGTAGATTTAGGTAGAATAGGGAGACAGAAAAAACCCAAGAGACATAAGGGAAAGGGAAGGAAAATGGACAAGAAAATGAGCAGAAAAACACGGTAAAAAAATATGGCATGAGGTTGACTCCAAGTGAGAAAGAGACAGGAGAGAAGGAATTCTCTACATTTTGTTCTGATGTACTAAGGAGCAGGAACCCCTAACCTACTCCCCTTAAACATGAAGCTTTTTGCATGTATTTCTATGACTTGAATTCCCATTAAAATATCATCTTTCTTCATCTGGCTCTTTATCCTCAATACTTTGGCCTGGTGTTCCCAGTTATTGGAGCTATCCAAAAGTGTAATTAATGGCTGCCTTAGGAGGTAAAGGCCTCCCTTTATGCAAGAGCTCTGCCCTGCCCTGTGATTAGCTCCAATTTATTCTATATGTCTTGTATGTACATAAGTCTTGTATGTCTTGTTTGTATGTTGTCTTCCCCCATTAAAATGTAAATCCCTTCAGGACAGGGACTGTTTTTGCCTTTGTTTGGCCCCCCAGCATATAGCACAGTTCCTGGCACATGGTGAAAGCTTACAGATAGCTGCTGACTTGAGTAGACTAGAGATCTTCCCACAAAGACTGGGTGAAAACTTAGGTGAAATATGCAGAGGGCATTATTTTTGAGGTCTATTTTGGGTCTTTTCCCCCCTCTTAAGGTTCTGCAATTCTGTAGGAGGCAATGGTATAGGACACTGTAGGGTTGGGGTTTGAATCAAAATCTGAACATTAATACCTTCTTCTCAGGAAGAACCAACCTCACAGCTTGTCACAGCACTATGCCTGGAAGCTGTGCTGCTCTAGGTGTAACCATAGTGTAACCATAGTGACCAATTAACGTACTAGTGACCAGTGTGCTAGAGGGCTAGAAATTTCTTACAGGAATGAAACTCCCATCCTGTTAGAGGCAGAGGCATGTAACCTAAAGGGCCTATGGACCAGGCTTAAGGAATTGGGTCATAGGATTTGCAGCTGGGAGTGACCTTTGAGGTCATCTTGTCCAACAAGTTTGTTTTTCGAATCAGGAAACTGAAGACCTAGAGGGAAGACTTAAAGTTACATAAAGATGAACATAGACCCAAGTCTCCTGTCTGGTGTTCTTTCCACTATGGAGTGTCCACACTCTGTTCTGTAGAACCCCTCCAAACCTAGCATATAATGAAATACTTTTAAAATGTAGATTAATTGACTTTAGTCTTTGATCATTATCTTCTATATAAAATTGCTCCTTTTTCTTTTCTCATCCATTCCCTCTTATCTTTCCTCTTCCCCGTCCTTTCTTGCAATGCAGAAATGGACCTTTTCATAGCCAGCCCTTCTATAATACACCCTCAATCCCACTCCCCTCCCATCTTCTCCAGCAGACTGGCTCCACTTAGCACAAACTATTCTCTTTCATTTTAAACATCTCCTTGTCTACTAGTTCTTTCCCTGATGACTACAAACATGTTGTTATCCTTAATAAACATTCACTAGATAAGCATCCTTAAAGCCAACTATAGTCATTTCCTTAACTTTCTTCTTACTCTCTTCTAATAGAAACGCTGTAATCTGGCTTCCAGCCTCATTATTTAACAGAAACTGCCCTCTCCCAAATGACCAAGATCTTATAGTTATCAAGGTTAATGGCCACTTCTCAATTCTTGTGCCTCTTGACCTCTCTGAAGCATTTGGTGGTATTGGCCTTCCCTTTCCTCCTTTATTCTCTTTCCTTTCTGGGTCTTTGTGGGACTGCTGTCCCTTGGTTCTCTTCCAACCTACCTAATGGCTTTTTTTCAGTCTCCTTTGCTCATTCACCTTTCATGTCACACCCACTAAGTTGGGGTATGGTCAAAGGCTGTCTTGAGCCTTTTCTTTTTTTCTCTATATTTTCTTACTCCTTGGCCTCATAAACTCTCACAGGCTCAATTACCTTTGTTTGGTACCTTTGTTTTTTCTTTTGTCATGAAGTTCCCTGTGCTAAATGGCCACTTGTGTAAAGCAGTGAGCCCCTGGGCTCCAGGAATGTTGGTCAAAGTACAACAGGACAAGTCCCTATCTCTATAAGGATAGGCTCAAAAAATTTACAGAGTTAGCCATGGAGGGAACTGGACTCTTTTCCTCCTGCTTTTCTCTCTCCCTCTCCTCAGCCAATTATACTGTTTAAAGATCTCAAAACATAGATCTAGAAGTGGCAGTAATAGATATCATTTTTGTTACCCCATTAATCACTAGGACCCTAGAACCTAGCCCTAGAACCCCTGGCAAGCATGGAAAAAATGATAAAATATCATTGAAACATTTTTCCTATATAATATTAAGAAGCTATGAAACCATCTTTGTTGTAGTCCTGTCCCTAAAAGCTGATCTGACACCATAGGCAATTGACACATATGTCAAATCACAGAGCTGAGGGCTTGTAGCATGCCCCATCTCCAGCCATGTTGGTGCTTCAGTCAGCTGTAGGGAATATCCTTCAATAAAGCTCTCATCCTGCTAGCTGACACAGCTGGAATTCTATGTTTATAGAATGAATGGGGTAGAGATAGATGTAGAAGAATTGATGTCCCTTAGAAAAGAGAAAAAATGTGCCCTTAAGCAAGACACTTGGGCTTCAAAGTTTCCTTAGGAAGGGAGGGAAAGAAAACAACTGAAATAAGTTTGGAAATGTCTCCTAAAATAGTGCAAACAGGTCAATCTTTAGTCCTCCTGTCCTCAAGGTGCACCTACTTTGGAGATCAGCAAATTGTGTCTTTTTCCTCCTTTCTCCCCCCTCCTTAAGCTGACTGGTCCCTTAGCCAGTTATTAGGCTACCTGATGATGCAGATATTTCCTACAGAATCTGACTGAGTTGGGGTGGCTAGGTAGAGCAATGAATAGAGTACCGGCCCTTGAATCAGGAGCAGCTGAGTTCAAATTCTACCTCAAATACTTAACACAAAAACTAGCCATGTGACCCTGGGCAAGTCACTTAACCCCCAATTGCCTGCAAAAAAAAAAAAAAGAATCTGACTGAGTGATGAAACAAGAACTTATTATTACAGAAGCTGCATATCATGTCCCTCTTTTCCATTCTGTAAATGGATAAAAGATGAAGGGGATTATAGTTTTCCTATCAATCCCTCATGCACATGGCTGTATTATTGCAAAAAGATCTTAACTGACCTGTGTCTCCACTCTGGTCCACCTGCAATCCATCCCATCTATCATGCTAGACTAACCTTCCTGGAATGCTGCTTTCATCATATCTCTCCCTTGCTCAGAAACCTTCAATGGCTCCCCACTGACTATGAGTTCAAATCCAAACTCTTAGCCTGGCATGTAAGGCCCTCTATGATTTACCAGGAGCCTAATCATTCAAACTAACCCCTTGTTAGTCCTCTATGCCAGGGGCTCTGAACCTTTTTTTGGGTCATGAATTCCTTTGGCAATCTGTTGAAGCCCATGAAACCCTTATCAAAATAATATTTTAGATACATAAAATAGAATACATGAGATTGTAAAGGAAACCGATTACATTGAAATACAGTTATCAAAAATGTATTTCTATAAACACATTTGGGACAGGTAAATGGCACAGTGGATAGAGCACCGGCCTGGAGACAGAAGAACCTGAGTTCAAATACAGCCTCAGATACTTGACACTTACTAGCTGTGTGACCCTGGGCAAGTCACTTAATCCTGATTGCCTCCAAAACAACATGTTTACAGACCCCACACTAAGAACCTCTTTCTGTACTTCATCTAAAAACATTCAAACTCATCCTCATCTAAAAGCCTTAGTTTATGGCTTTTCCCTGCCTCATGTGCCCTCCCCACTCCTTGTTGCCATCCAATCATATGGACTTAGACTGGCATTTAAAGCACTTCATAGTCGGGCTCCTTCCTATCTTTCCAGACTAATCTTATATTACTCCTTCTCATATATTCATCAGTCCAACCAAACTGGCCTGCTTGCTGTCCTTTTGGTATCCTTTTGCCCAGGCCACCTCCCCCATGCCTAGAATGCCCTCCCTCCCTCTTCACCCTTGATTCTGGGAATCTCTAGCTTCCTTCAAAGCTCAGCTCAAGTGCAGTCTTCTACACGAGACCCCTGCCCCAGCCTCACATAGTTATTAATACTCTTCCCCAACCTCTTTCCTCCTCTCTCCTAAATTATTTTGAATTTGTTTTCCTAATGTAAAAAAAAATCACATACACATTGTATTCCATCAGCAAAATGGTCATTTCTTGAGGCCAGGGCTTATTTCACTCTTGTCTTTATATCCCTATTTTCAGGCACATACTAGGAACTTAATAAATGCTTGTTAAACTGAACTGAATTCTGTTGCACATAACTATGTCTTTTCTCCACACCAAGTCTGAAAGATCCCAGAGCACAGAGGCCATCCATTCCTTATATTTCTTTTGTTCCTGCCCCAACCTCAGCAGGGTACATGGTTAGTATGAATTAAATATTTGTTGAATTGAACATGAAAGAATCCTGTGTGAATGGTGGGGAGTAACTGTTCTCTAGTGCTAACCATGTGAGAATAAGAGGGAGCTATTTTATTTTTCTTCTTTTGGGTGGGGAGGGGTAGAAAGAGCACTGGACTTTGAGTCAGGGAACTTAACTTCAAATTCTGACTCCACTAATTCTGGCTCTACCTGTGTGACACTGAATAAAACATTTAACCTCTCCAGGCCTCGGTTCCTTCATCTGTAAAAACGAGAGTTGTTGGACCAGATGACCTCTGAAGTCTCTGGAGTCTTTGAGCTTTCCTCAGGGGAGCACAGATTCAATTTCAGGAAGTACTGACATAAATACCACAAGGCACTAAAATCCCTTAATAAGGAGGATGCAAAACCTTCTCAGAAGAAAAAGGTAAGTTTAATGTTTTGGGATAGTTGGAATGAAATCCTGCCACCAGCAAATGAATGGATGATTTAGTTTGATATCCGAAGCCCTTCTTAATCTAGCTTCAACCTTACACATCCCCTTCCCCTAGATTCCAGCCCACCTGTGATACCTATCAGCTTCTAATATTTTCCTACCTTTTCCCTTCTTTGTGCTTTTTGCATGTTTTCTTGCCTGATACCTAGAATACCCTCTTCCAATATTTCTTTTCATTCTCTTTTTTTAAAACCAAATTCTGGTGCTTTCTTTTTTGGGGAAATCTTTTCTGATATTCCTCCAATACAAGCTGCCCTTTCCTCTTTCCCACCTTTCATAACATACTGCATCTTTCTCATACACATTATTTTGCATTATAACTATCCGATATATGTCATATTCCTCTACTAGACTGTAAGTTCTCTGAAGGCAAGCACTGTGTCTTATTTAACCTTTATCTCTCCCCGGAGGCAAGTGCCCTGCTGTGTACACAAGAAGAATTTAATAAATTTTGTAAAACTGAATTATCTCACTGAGTCTGTGATTGTTTTATATGATAGTAGTAATAATAATAGCAGTTGCAAAGTATCTTCAGCTCACAAAGTTCTTTGTATATATTAATTTATTTGAGATACTATCTTACATTAGTTTTGGTTGAAAGAATTGTAGATGTTTAGCTTGGGGATGATCAGGCATGGGGTGGAGGGGTGGAAGAAGAGGGATAGAATATGACAGTGATTTTTCAAGTACTTGAAATGCTATCAGACAGAAGAGGGAATAGGCTTGCTTTGTTTGGCCCAAGGGAGCAGAACCAAGAGCAATCAGTGGAAGGAATCCCAGGATCCCAGGATCTCAGAGCTGGAAGAGACCATCTCATCCAGACCTCATCTGAAGAAAAGGTTTACTGTGACATTCCTGTGAAGTGCCCATCAGGTTTCTGCTTGAAGGCCTCCAACAATGGGGACCTACCTCCTGAGGCAGCTCCTTCCACTTCTGGACAGCTCCAATTGTTGGGAAGTCTAAATCTGCATCCTTACAACTACCACCTCTCATCCCTAGTTCAGAATCTGAGACCAGTTAATAATGATCTAATCCCTCTTCTATTTGGTAGGCTTTCAGAGACATAGCGATAACTACCATGTAGCCCTTGAACCTTTCTTCTGTAGGCAAAACATCCTTGCTTCCCTCAACCAAATCCTCATATGATATGGATTCATAGACCTTCACCACCCTGGCTTCTTCCTCCACACTCACCAGCTTACCCATTTCTTTCTTAAAACATAGTGCCTAGAACAGAACACAGTATTACAGAAGTATCCTGGCCAGGGGAGAGGAAGGTGGGACCATCCCCTCCTTATTCCTGGAAGTTGTGTCTCTCTTAACGCAGACCAACATCACACTAGCTTTTTTGGTCATTGGCTCTGGTGACCACAAGCCCTCAGACCTTTTAGTTGCAAAGAGGCACATTTGGGCTTGATATTGGGAAAAACTTTCTAGCAATTAGAGCTGCCCCAAATTAGGCAGCAGATTCTCCCTCACTGGAGCTCTTCATGTGAAGGTCAAATGATCACTCCTTGAGCATACTGGGTACATAGAATTCTTGCTTAGCTATAGATTGGACTAGATGGTCCCTTCCAGCTCTGAGATACTGTGATTCTGTCAAGATCTTACTTAGACCTTCCCTTGGACCTAGAATACTCTACATGTATATAGATATCTTTGTAATTTTTTAAAATCCACCTCCTAGCCTATAAGCTCCTCAAGGGAAGAAGCTTTCTTGGTTCATTTTTTTGCATCCCAAGTGCTTCAAAGGCCAGAGTCTTACACATTGTAGGCAACAAGTATTTATGGAACTGCATTGACTGTCAGCTAGGTGGTACAGTAGATAGAGTGCCAGGCCTGGAGTCAGGGAGACTCATCTCTCTGAGTTCAAACCTGACCTCAGAAACTTACCAGCTGTGTGACCCTGGGCAAATCACTTAACCCTGTTTGCCTCAGTGTCTTCACCTGTAACAATAATAAGCATTTATATAGCACCTTCAGGTTTATAAAGTGTTTTACAAATATCTCACAACAACCTTGGAAGGTAGGTGCTATTATCTTTATTTTACAGGTAAGGAAACTGAGGCTTAGATTTAGTGACTTGCCCAGAGTCACACAGCTAGTAACTGAAGCAGGATTTGAATGTATGTCTTCCTGACTCTAGGTCCAGTGCTCTATCCACCATACCACCTCACTGCCTACCCTTTTCCTACTCTGTAAAGCCCACAGGAATCTCACTGATCTCCTGAAAAAGTGATCTTACTGTTTCCATTCAAAATGCAAAACACTGAGGACAGAGAGACTCAGAGACATCAGAATGGGTGTTCACTAGAGTTCTACTTACTTAAGGACAAGAGTGTATAATTAAATAAATGCAACAATTCACTTTTACATAAAGCTTTTACACACAACTTTTTACATAAAACTTGAAAGTTTACAAAGTCTTTTTTCCTCAATCACCACTCTGTGGAGTAGGGAGGGCATTTGTTATTGTTCTCATTTTGTAGACGAAGGAGCCGAAGGAGCCCTCGTGAGGCTCAGAGAAATAAAACCATTTGGCCAGAGTCACAATTAGTTTCTGAGCTAGGATCTGAGTTGAGGTCTCCTCAGCCCTCTTTTCTTCCTTTCTCTCATTTACACAGCATTAACATTACATGGTTACAAAACACTTTTACCTAGATGTATCATTTGATCTTCACAAAACTCTGTGAAAGCAGGCACTGTTATTAGTATTCCCATTTTACAGGTCAATAAAGTGATGCTTAGAGACGTAGTGACTTGTCTAGCATCACACAGCTAGCATGTGTCTAAGGTGGGCCCCGAACACGTGGTCTGCCTGACCTCCAAGCCCAGCCCTTCATCAATTACACTACACACTGGCATGGCCAGTTTAAGGGGCTACAATCAGAGTCTGGCCTGAACTAAAGTCATTCCTAATATCTCTTCCAGATCTAAGATGCTATGAATCAGTGATCTGTCCCAGTGTCCTGAGTCCTGCACTGTGGAGTAATACAGAGCAGCTGCTGGTGCACATTGAACTCTGCACAGTTTGCTATTCTGAGGAAATAACTGAGGAAATACTTTTTAACCAGCATCACTTCAAAAATATTCCTCTTGTTGGTCCACTTTCCATTAGAGTATCTTATCTTGGTTCTCCAAGAATTGGAGAAAAGTCAAATAGAGGTCAAAGCCTGAGTGGGAATGAAATACAGCCAGTGATTATATTTATTGAGGGAAAACAGGATGATTGCTAAGATGGAGATTCCCATATAGGTTCTATTACAAGAAGATGGTTGTCTGCCATCAAAGAACTCTCCCAGGATGCATACAGATCTTAGTTGCTTCAGATGTCACATTATGCTAAGAGTGTATGGACTGTCTGACTCTCCCAATGGATATCAGTCCTTTGAGGAAAAGCTGATACTTTGAGAAACCAGATTTAGTCTTCAAAATCATAAAGATGCTTCTTTGGACAACGGAGCCATGACTTGTCAGATGATATGTTTGTGGGCCTAGTAGAGAAGCCAATGTTGAACTTAGAGTCCTGGGAAGTCCTTCCTTAGGAAGTCCTGGGTTTAAATCCTACCTGTGGCAGATACTAGCTTAGATTCCCTTGTCTTATATGCAAGGTGAAGCTAATACTATTTGTACTGTCTGTCTCACAGAGTTGCCATGAGTATCAAATGAGATAATATCTGTTAAATACTTTGCAAACTTTAAATATAAGGAAGGCCTAGCAGTACCAGATTGCAAACTATACCATCAAGTCATAATCATCAGAACAATCTGGTACTGGATAAGAAATAGAGTGGTTGATCAGCGGGATAGATGAGGCACACAAAATACAGAAATAAAGATAACAGTAATCTGGTGTTGCCCTTCAACTGAGGAATGACTGAACAAACTGTAGTATATACTTGTAATGAAACACTACTATACTGTAAGAAATGATGAAGGGGATGATTTCAGAAAATCTGGGAAGACTTATATGAACTGATGCAAAGTGAAGTGAGCAGAACCAGGAGAACATTTTATACAGTAGCAGCAATGTTGTAATGATAATCAGCTATGAAAGACTTAGCTACTCTGACCAATATAAGGACCTATGACAACTCCAAAGGGCTGTTGATGAAACATTCTATCTACTTCCAGAGAGAGAGAACTGATAAAATCTAAGTGCAGATTAAAGCAAGCTTTATTTTTATTGGTGTTTTTTTCAAAATGGTTAATATGGAAACATACTTTGCACAACTTCACAAGTGTAATTGGTATCAATATGTCTTGCCTTCTCAATGGGCATAGGTGGAGAGTTGGAGAGAATTTAAAACTAAAAAAATATTTTAAAATCATTAAAAATTATTCTATAAAGGCTTATCATTGTTACTGTTACTACTACTATCATTATCATCATTAGTAAGTCTGGTATAGTAGATAGAGAGTTGGCTTCAGAGTCAAGGAAAACCTGAATTTTAAGTTCTGCCTTTGCCATGTAATGGCTCCCTGACCAAATCACTGAACTCTTCAGTGCCCCAGGCAATGCTTGAAGATTGTAAACTGCAGAGGAGTTGCCCATCTGTTTTGATTCCTCATTCAGAGTTCCCTCTATCATGAAATACACAAATCCAAATGAAATTATCTATTATTGTTGTTGTTAATGTTCTTACTTTAAATGAACCTTCCAAAATAGGAGTAGCAGGAGCACTAGGACAAATTCACTTGCAATCCTTGTCTACTAGTAATTTATATCCTAGAATGGAGCTGTTTATTCCCAATATACAAAGAAGACAAGGTGACCAAGGTGACTCTCCTGAGGCATTTCTCCAGTGCTGATGTTGGGTTTGTGCTCATCTATTTGCCCTCTTTTGCCAAGTGCCTCTTGTGACCAGTGACATATAACTGTAATCTAGAAGGCTGAGGTCAAAGGTCCAAGACCCAATTTGAGGCTAGAAGAAAAAAATTTTTCTTTTTCTTTCTTTTTTTTCCTCTCTCATTTTATCATCTTTCTCCTCAAAAGTCTTATTTTGTTTCTAACCACTCCCTCCCTTAGTCTGTTCTCCCTTTTATCACCCCTCCCTTTCTCTTATCCCCCTCCCTTCCTATTTCCCTATTGGGTAAATTACATTTCCATAAACAGCTAAGTGTGTATATATGTTCCCCCTTTTTGAACCAATTCTGATGAGAGTGCGGTTCAGGCATTGCCCACCATCTCTCCACTTTCCTCTACACAGTAAAAGCTCTTCCTTGCATGCCTCTTTTATGTGAGAACATTTCCTCCATTCTGCCTCTCCTTTCCCCTTCTCCAGCACGTCCTTCTTTCTCAGCCTTTCATTTTTTTTTTGTAGATCATTCCAACATAATCAACTCAGATCCATGCCCACTACTTAACCTCCTTTTAACTGACCTAATAATTATAAAGTTCTTAGGAGTTAAGAGTTACATGTATCATCTTCCCATATAGAAACGTAAAAAGCTTAACTTTATTGAGACCCTTATGATTACTCTTTCATGTTTACTTTTTTATGCTTCTATTAAATCTTGTGTTTGAATGTTTATATAAAAACTTATTTATATGAGTGTTACATAAATACTGATTATTGTCAAATTTTCTATTCAGCTATGGCCTTATCATCAGAAATGCTTGAAAGTTCTCTATTTCATTAAATATCAATTTTTTCCCCTGAGGGATCATATTCAGTTTTGCTGGGTAGGTTATTCATGATTGTAATCCTAGCTCCTTTGCCTTCCAGATTAACAATAATCCAAGCAGAAGAGTATGAATAGTTGAGCACAAACTCAATATCACCACTAGAAAAATGCTTCAGAGGAGTCTGATTGATAACAAGTTGGTCACCTTGCCTTCTTTGTATGTCAGAAATAATGTCGCTCCATTCTAGGCTATAAATTACCAGCAAAAAATGTTTACAAGTGAATTTATCCCAGTGTTCCTGCTACTCCTGTTGAGCATTATGGAAGGTTCATTTGTTTCTTTAATGTGAAAGCTGCTAAATCTTGTGTGCTCTTTACTGTGGCTCCATAATATTTGAATTGTTTCTTTCTTGAAGTATTTTCTTTTTGATCTGGGAACTCTGGAATTTTGTTATTCCTGGGAGTTTTCATTTTGGGATCTCTTTCAGAAGGTGATTGGCAAATTCTTTCAATCAAAAATTTTCACAGAATTACAGAACCCTGAATCACTTGAGCAACTTCCTATTCATCTAAGGGCATTAAATAAAATCTCACCGCAGTGAGTAGAGTGCTGGCCCTGGAGTCAAAAGGACCTGAGTTTGGATCCAGCCTCAGACACTTAACACACACAAACAAAACAACAAAAAAAAAAAACCTAGCCATGTGACCTTGGGCAAGTTACTTAACCCCAACTGCCCTCCAAAAAGCAAAAAAAAAAAAAAAAATCCCACCCATGTAGATTCAAGAGGCATTTTTGACTTGGTGGTTTCTAAAGATCACGTGAGACATCACCAATTCTTTGTCATATCTTGCTTTAATGATCAGACATGTTTCCATACAGAGATCAGAGGAGGCTGGGGGCTGCATTCAGAGAAGCTAAGTATCACTGTATCCTTGTTGCATATCCTTGCTTTGCAAAGGCAAAGTAAACCTCTTTTTATTAACTGTTCAAATGACTTGCAAGTACTTCATTTCATCTCAACATCTAACCTGAACTGAGAACACTGGAATTGAGATAGCTGGTGGTGCAGTGGATAAAGTGCTGGGCCTGGAGTTGGGAAGACCTGAGTTCAAACCCAGTTCAGACACTTATTAGCTGCGTGATTCTGGGAAAGTCACAACTTCTATTTGCCTCAGTTTCTTCATCTGTAAAATGGGGAAAATAATAGCACCTACTTCCCAGAATTGTTGTGAAGAGAAAATGAAGTATCTGTAAAAAGCGCTTAGCATGGTGCCTGGTACACACACACACACACACACACACACACACACACACACACACACACACACATATGCCATATAAATGCTTATTCTCTTCTCTTTATTAGACTCCTCTTTAATACTATTTGACTTAGAAACAGCTCTTATTGTTACAAAGTTCTTGCTCAAAAAGTCAAGCCTAAATTTATCTCTTTGCAGCTTTACCTATTGCTCTCTGCTATGCATTCTGGGTAGGGCATAGGGATCCCTGACTGGCTTATCCAGAGCCATAGAACTAAAGAAAAAAAGCAAAGAATAGACAATAGCTGTGGGGAAAGGATTGAACTGGAGTCACAGGACTTAAATTCAAATCCTGGCCCTGACACTTTATATCTGTGTGACCTTGGGTACTTAATAGCTCTTTGGCCTCAGTTTTCTCATCTACAAAATGAAGTTGGTCTAGATAGCCTCTAAGGCTCATTTTTTCCATACCTAAAACTACGATCCAAGAGTCTATGAACTATTGGGTTAAAGCTAGGAATAATTCTGAAGAGAACATGTGAGAGAACTATAAACACCAGGCTTATCTGAAGCATAGCATTATGGACGTATGAGGTTTTCTGTTCCTTTGGAATACTTTAGCCATGACAGACTGACTGTATGTCTGTTTTTGGAGGACCACTAAAGTCAAGGAGTCTTATCATTAGACTGCCTTCTGTATGATTAATCTCTGAGCCACAGTAACTCTCCAAGACTATCTTTTAAATTGTATTGGGATTATGTCTCAGCTGGGTAGAGAGCACCTACAACCCAGAGGCCATAGACCCTGAAGTATTTAAAACATTGCTCTCTATTGGACTATCAGTGATGATGAAAGAAACATATGGTTTCACTGGGGTAAGGAACTCCTAGGGGTGAAAAATCCCTCAAACAATGGCGATCATCATATTCTCTGGCTAGGTCACTGATGTGAGTTTCCCAGGGTGTTAGTCAGTATGCTTCATAGAAGAGACTTGAAACCAGGTCTTCCTTACTGTTTATTGGCTGAATATCCAATTGGCCAAGCTACCTCTGTCATTATTCCATGGACTCCACTAAGGCATGGCTGGAGCTATGGAAAAGGGGTCAACCCAATCATACCCCTGACTGCATAAAAAGCACCTTGAAAACAAGACCAAAAAGTGGGATTGATGGTCTTTGATCTGGATTGTGTCAGTGTTGGGTGTGGGTAGGTGGTATGCCATCCACCAATGTAGAACATAACCCCTTAGTAAGCCTTTGTATATAAACTTCATGAGTTGCTATAACCAAAAATACATTACTCTGTGTCCAACTTGGTAATGAGCCTTTCTAAGTATACCTAAGGAGGGGGGGGCTTAGACAAAAGACATACAACATGTCCTCAGGCCACACTTAAAGCCTTTTCAGTTGGTAGAACCTGGCAGGGCTAGAGCTCCATGGACATAATTAAAGGTCACCAAGGCACAACAATACATCAGAGTAAATATTAATGGACAAGTATGTAAGACAGCAATGTAAATAATGTCAAAAAGAAGTTTATGACTAAAGGTCAAGTGAGTAATATTTATATTATTATTATATATCATATATTATATTATATATTATAATGTGCATTTATATTATAATAATGATATATTACATTGCAATTATGATATAACATGCTACACTATATGATGATACAATAATATATAGTTATATCATTATAATTATTTGTTAGATTATTATATTGTTCATAATAAGCAACATAAGTCCATATAAAGGAAAGATCACTGTGGCCTGAGGTTTTCAGGGAAGACTATGTGGAGAAGTTGGACCATGTAGATGGGCATGGAGCCCCTCTGAACATCCAATAGTTCAACAAAGCTTTGGGATCAGAAATATGCTGCCTATTCCAGGAGGGTGTGTGTAGGCATGAAATATGGTGATGAAAGATATACAGCAACAATGGTTAGAGACACCCACTGTTTCCTACTCTGAAGGCAGTTCCTAAATTCACTAGCCTGCAGTATTGTCTCAGAGTAAAAGCAAGTCAGACTCTAAGCTGAGTGGAGAAGGTGTGGACTATGCAGAGAAGAAAGTGCTTCAGGCACAGCCTAAGCAGATTCCAAGCTGTCACACCTGGGAATATGTTCTCCACCTCCCCCTCTCTCTGTCTCCCCCTCCCTCCCTCTCTTGGTCTGTCTCTCTCTCTGTGTCTCTCTGTCTCCTCTATTCCCCCTCTCTCTTTGTCTCTCTCTCCCTCTTCCCTCCCCACTTTTCTCTCTCCCCCTCTCTTTCCCTCTCCCCCCAACCCCCTTTGTTTCTCTGTGGTGGATGTGTGTGTAGGTATATGAAGGCTGTAGGAACACCTCAGACTGGCTATTGGAATAGACACTCAATACATCCAATTCCTGCTGGAGTTGCCACTGCTTCCACTGTGATGTGAAGAAGGAAGCCAAACACGAGCACTTCCCCTTTTCTCTCTGCCTCACTTGGAGACACACATGTGGGGAAGAAGCTGTTTGGAGAAGGGATGCCATGACTTCTCCTGTCTGAGTTAATTCTTTGTTGTTTGCCTTGCCTTCTGTTTCAAGTAAATGTCTTTTGCTTTTAATTCAAGTGTCCTCTGGTAAAAGAAAAAATTTGGGGACCATGATGAGCAAGTCACCTCAGTTCCCTGAGCCTCAGTTTCCTCAACTGTATAAAAGTAATAATAACCTGTGGCACCTATCTCACCGTGCTATCATGGGGTGCTGAGATAATGAGTACATATGCAAAGTGTCTGCAGACTTAAATGTACAACATAAATGCCAGCAAACAGCTGTAGGCCAGTCAGATGAGTAGAGGATTTCTGAAGAGATGTGAGAAAAAAGAAAGTTGGAAAGATAGTTTGGGCCCCAAACTTTGGGGTCATGTCCTGAAGGACCTTGATTGCCAGGCTTATCTTATTAGTGAAAACCCATTAAGCTTTTAGAGTAAGGGACAGATATGATGAAAATGGCACTATAGAAAGATTTGTCTGCCTCAAATGAAAGAAGGAGATAGAGACTGAAGCTAGCAAATCCATCAGGAGGTATAGCAATATTCCTGGCATGAGGTGATGAGGGCCTGAACAAGAATGGTGGCTATACAATACTGCTACTAGGGGTGAGAGAGAGAGAGAAAGAGACAGAGAGAGACAGAGACAGAGAGAGACACAAAGAGACAGAGAGAGAGAGAGAGAGAGAGAGAGAGAGAGAGAGAGAGAGAGAGAGAGAGAGATCTGCATAAGGACATTTATAGCAGATCTTTTTATAGTGGTTAAAGATTGGAAATTGAGATGCCCATCAATTGGGGAATGGCTGAATAAGTTGTGGTATATGATAGTAATGGGATACTACTGTGCTACTAGAAATGATGAGCAGGTAGATTTCAGAAAGATTTGGAAAGACTTATACAAACTGATGAGCAGAACCAGGAGAACACTGTACATAGTAACAGCAATATTATATGAGCAATTGTGAATGACTTAGTTATTCTCAGAAATACAATGATCCAAGACAATCCCAAAGGACTCGTGATGAAAAGCGTTATCCACCTCCTGAGAAAGAACTGATAGAGAGTCTGAATATAGGCCAAAGCATACTATTTTTCACTTTCTTTTTTTTCGGTTCAAGTTTTCTTCCACAAAATGACTAATATGGAAACGTTTCACATGACTGCACATGTATAACCTATATCAGATTGCATATTATTTTAAGGAGGGAGAGAATTTAGAGCTCAAATTTTTAAAAAGAATGTTAAAATTGTTTTAATATGTAATTGGGGGAAAGTAAAAAAAAGAATGATGGATGTAGAAAAGGAAAAGAGAGAAGAGACATACCCCTATAATCACACAGACGCAGTAAGGATGGAAACAAACAGTTACAGAATAGAGATGAATACATATGTATCTGGAATAATAAGTGAGATCACAGACAGGAAATTTATCACTCTGATATTTTATATAAAAGTTGCAAACTTCAAAATGAAATTGCTACATCTCAGATGACTTTTGGACAGATGACTATGATTACATTGGTATAGAGAACTAGTGAAGAAACACCCTCTCCTAATGAGGGTGGCACCTGCTTTACAACTTGAGTCTGAGAGAGCTGCTGAGAGCACAGAAACACTATGTGTCAGAGGCATGACTTGACACCAGGTTTTCCTGAATTCAAGAGCTCTTAATTCCCTATACCATACCAGCAATTCAATTATCAATAACTGGGCTTGGCTACGGTGCTGTCGTTGCTTTAAATAGAGAAGACCATATGCACATAAAGGGCAGCTAGGTGGCTCAGTATATAGAGTGCTTGACCTGGAGTCAACCTGAGTTCAAATATGACCTCTGACACTTACTAACTGTGTGACCCTGAGTTAACTTAACCCTGTTTGCCTCAGTTCCTCATCTGCAAAATGAGCTGGGGAAGGAAATGGCAAACAACTGCAGTATCTTTTCGAAGAAAGCCCCAAATGGGACCATGAAGACTTGGATGTGACTGAAATGACTCAGTAACAATAACAATATACGAATGGCACACAGCATTGGACTAGAGTTAAAACAGCTGGGTCTGATTACTGCCCCAGACATTGGACAGCTGTCTGATCCTTGCTTGAGGTCAGCATGGCATGAGGAATAGAGAGCTGCAATTAAACCTGGAAGTGGATTCAAGTCCTGGCTTTGTCATGTATTCTATGTAATTCTGGGCATATGTCCTTTACTGAATCTTGTGTTCTAGGCATCTTTCTACTTTATAGAAAAGGTGCTAGCCTGCACTGATGGAGAGAGTTATCTCCTCCAGGAGCGAATAGCAATATAGCAATAAAATAACAGGTTTAGTCCCTATCCCTGTTATTAACCCTAAACAAAGCACTTTACCTCTACTTCCTCATCTGTAAAATGACAATAATAACCTCACAGAATTGTTGGGAAAAATCAAATGATATAATGTATGTAGAATAGTTTGTAAACTATAACTACTCTTTTTCTTTTGGAGGGGGGAGCACAGGGCAATTGGGGTTAAGTGACTTTCCCAAGGTAACACGGCTAGTAAGTGTTAAGTGTCTGAGGCTGGAATTGAACTCAAGTCCTCCTGACTCCAGGCTAGTGCTCTATTCACTGAGTCACCTAGCTGCCCCAATTATAACTACTCTTAGAATTTAACTGCTGAAAAAAATTTTTACTGATACAATTTTAAAATTTCCTCATGCTCCCCCATATTATTTTAGAACAATTCTTTAAATTGAACATGATCCACTGGAATATGTGTCCTATGAGTTAACATTGGCATGGTGGCTAGAGCTCTGCATCATAAGTCAAGAAGGTCTGTGTTCAAATCCTACCTCAACGGGTAACAGAGCATTTGCTTGATGCCCTGAGGCCTTCCTAATATTTGGTGAGTACTATTACATCACTCTAGTTATTATTATTATTAAACCACAAACTATTATTTCATGGTCAAGTAATTGGAAAGTACCTTGACTACCAAAATTCTTACATAAGTATAGTGAAAAGGGGAACTCAAAGATTATCCAGTTCAGGTTCCTGCTTTTGGCTGAATAAGGTACCACTTCCCCCATTCTATACATGGGGCACCTAAGAACTGGAGATATGACTTACTAAACTGAAGGAGAAGCATTTGCAGAAATGCAAATCTGAAATAGTTTCTGAATCATATAGCTAAAAGAACTCAGAGCCTTGTTTTGGAAGAGTTAAGAATGACCCTTTATTGCCCGACTGATCTGAGGGCAGAACTAAGGGCAATGGGTGGAAGCTACAAAGAGACACCTTTTACTCTGTGTAAAGGACAACTGCCTGGCAGTTTGAGCTCTCCAGGAGTAGAATGGGCTGCTCTGGGAGACAGCTGCCCTCACTAAAAGGATTTTAAGCCAGAGTGGGATGACCAAGACTCAGCAGTAGCTTTGCAGAGAGTCTTAGTTTCCAAACTCCTGTTCCAAAACTCATTGGTATGGAACTACGTCCTTGCTGGTGGAGATGAATGCCCCGTGAGGGGCAGTACAGAGTTGACAAGGGTTTCAGTGCTTAGCTATGCCCCCCCAACCCCATTTTAGAACTGGGCAAACTTCAAGCTTTCTTTGAATATCGTCAGCTCCAACTCTGAGGGAAGACAGAAGCCACCAACCTCACTTTAAGTCGCTGGAGGCAGAGACTCTGGGAAGGCAAGAGAGGAATGGCCAGTCTCGAACATGTCCCTATTCCCAGCTTGCTACTCTAGAGACTTTGGGGAGTTTTCCTTTGGGTGAGGTCAAGGAAGCTCTCTTGCATGAGCTGAGTTACCTTAATTCCAATGGGAGAGCTCCTTCACTCTGACTGCTACATATTCTATGTATACCTTCTCTGATTTCTGTTTTGCTATGATTTAGATAAATGGGTTTCTTTGTTATTTGCTTTATGAGCTTACTATGGAACTGGTATTATGTAGGGAAGGGGTCAAACTTTGGATATAGAGTTTGAGTCCCCTTTCCTCTGTCTCCCAAATGACAGAGATCAGAAGTTAGATGGAACACAATCATATCACCCACACTAATAATATTTAAGAAATCAGTAGATATTCTTCTAGTCTGGTACTGCCTGTCTCTGAGGACAGCAGAATGTTGGCCTCTAGCCCCAACTTCCTGCTTCCCTTCCCGATAGAAATGAAAGTTTCCTTCGGAGAAGAGGGGGAGGGAAAGAAAAGGCTGCCTTCAAGACATGCAACGTCAGTGTCCTTGCTACATAGGCCTCTCTACACATAGGACTTCCCTTCCTCTCTCTCTCCTTGCATGAATAATGTGGATTATACTATCAGTCTCGAAGGTCTCTTCCAACTCTGAGATCCTATAAAATTTCCCATTTTCTGGGCTTTTAACCTGAAACAATACCTAGCACCAATAGTTGGCACTTAACAAATGCTTGTTGATTGACTAATAACTGAAGTTTTGATCTAAGAGGGCAAAATCAGTTTCACTTTTACCTATATTCTGCCACTACATCAAAGGGGACATTTCTAACCTTTCTCTCCCATCATTCTAAGAACAAAGTAATTTAAAAGTATTTTTCAATTACCTCACTTTTAATCTTTCAAATTTCTAATCCAACTTGGTTCAGAAATCTTTCTCCATTCCCATGGATTCTATCACTTCCTCTTTTCCCTCTATGTGAAGTTTGGGGAGGAAGATGGCTTTTCCCCCTCCCCTTAGTTTTATTCTTCTTAGCTGCAACTATGAGAGACTGCAGCATTTTCAATTATCAGGCTCTTTTCAAAGCCTGTTGACAGTGTGAGCGAATTTGACATGGGGCCAGGTGACTAGATCTGAGCTGGAGATGCCAGGATCTCCTGCTTCTAGAACTTTTTGTGTCAATAAGTGCTAGATAACTCAGCTTTTAACAAAATTGCTTTCTCCGTCCACCCCCACATACCCCAGCTCTGTGGCAACATCAGCAGAAAGTTCTTCAGGATCCAGCAAAGTCAATCAAGATTAGAAAAATAAAGATGGACCAAGGGCCACTGTAAAGGGTGGCCTAGGGAAATCAGCCTCAATCTCCTCAATCTCTCTCTCTTTCTCCTCCCCCTTTCTCTCTTACTCTCCCTCCCTCCCTTTTTTTCTCTTCCTTCTTCTCTCCCTTCCTCTCTCCCTCCCTCCTTATTCTTCTCTTCTCTCTCTCTAGGAGTTTTCCATTATGTAAATAAGTTTATCCTGCTACCACCCAGGAGAGAGGGGGTTTCCCCTCCTGGCAGTCTAGCACCAGGGTTCTCCCTCTTTGTCCTTCTCCCAAAGAACTCCCCAACCATGTTCATTATAGCCCAACACATTTAGGCCTTTATTTATTTATTTATCTATCTATCTGTCTGTCTATCTATCTATCTATCTATCTATCTATCTATCTATCCATCTATCTATTTATTTATTTATTTTGCTTTTTGCAGGGCAATTGGGGTTAAGTAACTTGCCCAAGGTCACACGGCTAGGTTTTTTGTTTGTGTGTGCGATAAGTGTCTGAGGCCAAATCTGAACTCAGGTCCTTCTGACTCCAGGGCCGACACTCTACTCACTGCGCCACCTAGCCGCCCCTAGGCCTTTATTTAAAAGACAGTATTAATATAATGATAATACCGGATGTGTTTATAGCACTTTTTCCCTGCAGCAAACCCATGGGAAGACACAGAATCTCCTAGGCTGGAAAGGAATGAACAGATTTGCCCCTCCACCTGAGGGACCCCTCTTGTAGGCCCCTCTCTTTTAATTTGACCTACTAGAACTGCTTAGGAATAAATAGCATCTCCAAAGTTCAATTACATGTAATAATAATAACTCCTCATATTTCTCTACCACTTTACAAAACATTTTCTTCAGGTCAACTTGGTGAGGTACATAAAGCAAGTATTACTACCTCTTTCCCCCATTTTTATATATGGAGAAACTGAGGCACAGAGACATCATAGAATCAGAGCTAGAATAGATTTCAGTGGTCCAACACCTCATTTTACAGATAAGGAAACTGAAGCACAGAGGGGCTAACTGATTTGCCCACGTACACACAGGTAGTAAGTGACAAAGAAGGGATTTGAACCCATCCTTTGCCTTCAAAGTTAGTGTAATTTCTACTATAGATTAAATTAATTAATTGCCTATGATGACGTAGGTGGCACAGTGGACAGAATGCTATGACTGGAGTCAATGCAGCCTCAGACATTTACTAGCTGTGTGATCCTGGGCAAGTCACTCAATGCTGTTTGCCTCAGTTTCCTCATCTGTAAAATGAGCTGGAGAAGGAAATGGAAAACCATTACAGTATCTTTGCCAAAAAAACACAAATAGGGTCATGAAGAGTGAGATTCGACTGGAAAAATGACTCCACAACAAACACACAGCTAGTATCTAAAGGTAGGATTCAAACTCAGGTCCACTGAATATAACCAGACTTCACAGCACTTAATCTGCTTTGCCCTGATATATCCCACCTCACTTATTCAGACACAGGTCAGACTGGATTTACTTCCAAATTCACATAGGATTTTGTGTGAGTGTTGGATGGGAGGAGATTACCACAAGGGTTGCAGGAATTATCTAGGTGTTCTCCTTCATTGTTCAATTGGCAAAAGGCAGGACATGTAGCCTCTGACCGCATCAGCTTCCATGGGTTTAAATATCCTTTCTATGCAGATGACTCACAGATCCAACCCTAGTTCCTTTCCAAAGCTCCAGTCCCACATCAGATTTCAAACTGAATGTCTGTTTGGTAGACATCTCAAACTCACCCTCTCCAAAACAGAACTCAGTATCTTTGCTCCCACCCCCTCTTCAAAATTTCCATCTTTCTTTTGAGGGCTCAATGTTACCCTCTCAATCACCCAGGTTTATAATAGCATTGCTGTCAATGACCCCTCCTTCTCTCTTACTACCCACTTCCCAAATCCAGTCGGTTGCCAAGTCATGTCAATTCTCCCTGCACAACATCTCAAAGCAGTTTGGACGCCCAATTGTCAAGGAGGCTATGGAAAAGATTAATAAATTGGGTTGAGGTTGGATTAAAGGACCTTAGAGTTCCTTCCAATGCTAAGATTTAAAACACAGGGTTCTGGCACGTTTTTAGATACTTGAAATAAAAAAGAAATCTCTCCCTGGTGTCCATTTTTCTCATTTTGGTGTGCAATATAATTATTTTATCCTTCTCCCAAGTGAGAAACACCACATTCGTCTCTGACCACTCTCAGTCCTCCACCTTTCTCATTCAGCATGCCCTGAAATCATGCCAGTTTTTTTTTTTACATAACATTACCCACTTCTTTTACTTCCCATTGGCCCAATGGACCATCTCCAAGATTCTCACCCTTGATTTCAAAGTTCCTCACCATGGTGCAGCAGACCTCTTAGCCCTTCTTGTTACTCCCCTGCTTATGAGTACCCTTCAATCTACTGCTCTTTCCTTGCTGACTTACTCACTATTCCTGGGCTGGTCACTTCAGTCCCAGCACGTAGCCTTCTCCTGAGACAGGCTTCATTCACAGGAGATCTGGAATGAGGGCAAAGCAAATTGGGGCTTTGCCCTAGGGTGCTAAATTTAGAGAGCTTGATGGCAATTGAAGTCCTTCAGCAAAGTTGAAATGATAGATCTTAGCACTATAAGTATGTGTATGTATACATATAGTTTTAAAAATGCATTTTATTAGTTTTCAAATTGTAAATAGTTTTTAAATATAGAATAACTTTAAAAACACATTTTCTAGCTATTTTTTGTTTTTACATCAATGTATCCCTCTTCCTTCCCCTACCAGAGGACCATACCTTATAACAAAGGAGAGGGGAAAAAATAGCTCAGCAAAACTAACCAGCAGACAAAAAAGGTCACTTTATATGCATATGCTCTATGATTATACAAAGAGGAGGGAGAGGTGAATTTTTTGTTTCTCTCGGTTCAGACTCAGGATTTCACTGATAAAGAGCTCCCAGTAAGGAAATTCCACTACTACACTTACACTATAGCTCTTATATAATTTTAGATATTTAAAGATATAATTATATATATTTCCCTGTAATATATCTTATATGGTCTTACATAGTAGACTAGGGGCACTAAGAAGTTCAGTGACTATGGATCAGAGATTAGACTTGTGCTCAAGTCTTTCTGATGCTGAGGCCAACTCTCTATCCCCCATGCAATGCTAACCCACTGGCACATTTCTTCAGGGTCAAATTTAAGCTGAATATCAGTAAAAACAAAACAAAACTTCCTAAAAACAAAGCTATCCCAAAATGGAATATACTATCTCAGGTATATGGAATTCCCCTCTCCTAGAGGTCTCCAAGCAAATTTTAGATGACAGGGATACTGTCAGGAATATTGTGGAAGAGATGGGGCAAGTTCCCCCAAGCTCCTTCTAACTCTGGGATTCTGAGAAATCCCTTTTCAAGTAACTCATTAGACCAAGTTGACATGTTTCCCAATCTCAATTTAGTCTTCCTTTCTCTTAATACCGTGCCTTCCACCATCAAAGTATCTTAGATTGGACAAGGATTTGAATTCTGCATGTTTCCTTTCAATATCATTAACAGAAGACAAATCAATGGAAGCCAAACATGGAGCCTCAGGGAAATATGAAATGAAGATTACTTGGAGACTTTTCTGTTTGTGAACCACATAACAGGCAATGAATCTTGGGTTTTCAGTGAAAGGAAGATTAATTATTTTTCAAGACTTTGGGTGTGAAAGTGCCCAGGGGTAAAGTCATAACTAACTAAAACTATACACAAGAGTACAAGGGACAAATTTAGTTGGGGGCTAAATTGTGCTAGAGAACAGTCTTTCAGTGGGGGAAAGAGGGAAGGAAAGGTGGTCAGAAAATATTGTGGAGATGGTTGTATTTTGAAGTGGTTGCTGGAATCTTGCTCCCCTGCACCTCTCTCTGCCCACAGCCCTACCCCCACCATTGTTGGCACCCTAGGACAAACTTCTTGCTGGTTATGACTCTGGCCTAGGATATCAAGGAAGACATGGTAGATGGACTCTAAGCTTTTCTGATGTGTTTGGAAGGGTGACTAGAGTACCCAGTATGGAAAAATGGGGTAAAGTTATCAGTGCTGGACCTTGCCAAATATCCCTCTTGTTGTAACTTGTATTGAATGATTTTGTAAGTATATAAATGGCTTTTATTACAAAAAAATCTCAAAGTCTTTCTGAAGCTCCCACAGCAGTATGTAAATCTCCCCACTGCGCACAAGGAGAAAGGCATTCAGGATAACAATCCAGACACCCTTCCCACCCTCCGAGCACCCCCCCACCCCCACCCCAAACTCTATAGCTTGTATGTGCAAAAGCATTCAGTGCATGTTCAGTGCTGTATCGGGGAAAGAATGCTGATCATGGAAACAGAAAACGTCTACTCAAATCCCACCTCCAAGGTTCACTGACTATGCAACCACAAACATAACTTAACTATCTTTGCCCTCAGTTTGCTCATTTGGAAAATGGGGATAATAACACTGGTCCTCTCTTCATAGGTTTGTTGTGAGGAAAGTATTTGATAAAACCCCAATGTTCAATAGAAACACGTTTTATTATTATTAATTATTACCAGGACATTAACAATAATCATTCATTTATTTTATTCATTAGTGATTAGGTTAAGAGAATGAGACTGGCTCCATGCAATCTAATTTACTTTTGTATTGTGTACTTTCATGAGGACAAGATGCTACCTCTCTGTGTGTCTAATAAAGTGTGCTGTATATAGTAGGTACCTAATAAATGTTTCTTGAATAAACAAATTCCTTCTTCCTTGAAATCATTCTATAGTAGGAAACTAGGAGGCATAGTGGATAAGAGACTTGGAACTGGAGTCAGGGAGACTAATTCAAATCCTATCTGGAAACTGACCAGATCCTGACAACTGGCTCAGAACCTTAGACTGGGCCTTTGACTGAACCAGTGCTGGTCTCAGAGTTGGGCAGAAGAAATTTTCCTGAGAGCCCAGCTCCATAGGGTGCCTCTATGAGTTACCTGTGGAATTTGAGTTTCAGAAAGCATTTCTAGAGTGTGACTCTTATGAAACGTGAGAATGTGTCCAACTGAATAAGTGTGACTCTGCTAATTAATGGCAGACTATTCATAGAACTTCCCCAGAGCAGTGAGTATGATGCAGTAAATAGCTTGCAGTCCACTCTTGCTGAGATTAATAAAGTGGGCTTAGCTTGCCATATTTATAAAAAATAGCACTTCAAGTTTCACAAAAAGGAACTCTAGGGCTCCCTTTGACCTTCTCCTCTGATCTTAGCCCTCCCCCACCTTCCCTTGCCACTGACTAGCATGCAGAGACATTATAACAAAAGCAGCTTTGGTCTTCTGTTATGATGTGATGTGTGTTTATGCATTGTGGGGTCCCCTGACTTCTGACTGTCAAGGCCAGTGATTTCTGGTATAAGGATGAATAGGGAAGGTGTCACCGAGGATGTAATTGCTGCTGGCCTGGTCACCCAGCATTATCACTGCCCAGCTCTTTGGTGTCTGCTGGACCTTAAGACCTCTGACAGCTCCTAGTAGAGCCTGCTGTACAAGCCTCTTAGTAGGGACACACAAAGTGGAGAGGACGCAAGCACAAACACATGGGGAAGGTCATTTGTCTAACCAGACTCCTCAACGCTGGTTGTATTTCTCTGTCACACAGTAATCTTGGTAAGGTTCTTTTTCTTTCTATCCTATCAGTATTAGTCACTGCTACAGGACAAGGGACACCGACTTAGAAACTTAGGCTAGTTTTGCTTTTAAATTGGCTACAGTAAGCTTCAGAGGGAAGAGGGTAGGGCTCTCATGAGAGTGACTCAAGGTAATTGCTGCCCACCTGTGCTAGAGATTAACTGCCCCACCTTCCTGACTATGACAAAAGGTCTGTGTGTGTGTGTGTATATATATATATATATATGTATATATATATTTATACATATATATGTATATATATGTGTGTATGTGTGTATATATATATGTGTGTGTATATATATATATATATATATATATATATATGTATTCATTCATTCATTTGATAAACATTTATTAAACACCTACTATGTGCCAGGTACTGTGTTAGTTCTGGGCATACAAAAAGAGGCAAAAGACAGTCCCTGATCTCAAGGATGAGGGAGGCAGCATGCAAACAAATATATACAGAGCAAGCTATCTACAGGATAAATAGAAAATAAGCAAAAGACAGAAAGTACTGAAATAAAGAGGAGTGACAGAACAACACAGAGAAGCTAACCTCCTGCTGAGGACAGCTCAGCAGCCCTGCAGGGAGCAGCCAGCACAGCACTCTGAGAGCAGGCAGCACAGCACACTGGGAACCGACAGCACAGTGCTCTGGGATCTGAACCTAGGACCGCGTGAGCCACGGTTTTAGCCCCAGGGTGGCCAGGCCAGCAGCCTGCTAAAGGGACCCCAGAATACCAGCAGCTGTGATGATTTCAGAATTATCAGCACAGATATGCCTACGACAAAGTGAGAGGTTAGTGCCCTATGGACTTTGGGACCAGTTTTTGGGGAACGCGTCGACTTCCTCCCCTAGGGGTGAAAAGTGGCTGAGGAAATGCAGCACAGAGGCCATTTTGCAGCGTCAGTGGCAGCTCCAGCTCCTGGTCTGCGAACTGTAGAGAGATCCAGCAATCAGTCTGGGGGTTAATCGCTCTTGCTTTAACCTGCTTGGATCTGGATTGTGGTCTTGGGGGTAGGTCTGGGGTGGGTATCCAATTTGCCAGAGCAGGTGGAGGCTTTACAGAGGCCACCCAACCTCAGAAGTTGTGAAGACCCCAAGTTCAGGACGGAGGCTCTCCTGTGTGGTGGCAGAGTCCTACTGTCGCAACAAGCCCCAAAATCAAGTAATTAAGTGGCAATATGCCTAGGCAAAGGAAACAAAATAAACAGAAAAATGGAACTTTAGACTCCTATTTTGGGGGCAAAGAGGATCAAAGCATGGAACAGGAGGAGGACTGTGAGGTCAGAACTCCTGCACCAAAAGCCTCAAATGAAAATACAAGCTGGCTACAGGCCATAGAGGACCTTAAGAAGCAGATAAGAGAAGTGGGGGGAAAATTGGGAAGAGAAATGAGAAAGATGCAAGAAAACTATGAAATGACAGTCAACAGCCTGACTGAGGAAAATAACACCTTAAAAAATAACTCAACTCAAAAAACTAACTCAAATGGCAAAAGAGGCTCAGAAAGGCAATGAGGAGAAGAATGCCTTAAAAACCCGAATTTGCCAGATGGAAAAAGAATCTCAAAAACTCACTGAGGAGAATCATTCCTTCAGAATTAGACTGGAGCAAATGGAAGCTAGTGACTTTATGAGAAATCAAGATGCTGTTAAACAGATCCAAACAAATGAAAGAATAGAAGGCAATGTGAAATATCTCATGGGAAAAACCACTGACCTGGAAAATAGACCCAGGCGAGATAATTTAAAAATTATTGGACTACCTGAAAGTCATGATCAAAGAAAGAACCTAGAAATCATCCTTCAAGAAATTCTCAAGGAAAATTGCCTTGATGTTTTAGACCCAGAGGGCAAAATAGAGGTTGAAAGAATCCACAGATCACCTCCTGAAAAGGATCCCAAAAAGAAAACTCCTAGTAATATTATAGCCAGGGTCCAGAACTCCCAGATCAAGGAGAAAATACTACAAGCAGCCAGGAAGAAATAATTCCAATATTGTGGAAACACAATCATAATAGCCCAGGACCTGGCAGCTTCTACACTGAGGGATTGAAGGGCATGGAATATGATATTCCAGAGGGCAAAAGAGCTGGGATTGAAGCCAAGGGTCACCTACCCAGCAAAACTGAGTATCTTGTTTCAGGGGAAAATATGGTCATTCAGTGGAATAGAGGACTTTCAAGCATTCTTGAGGAGAAAACCAGAGTTGGATAGAAAATTTGACATTCAGACACAAGAAGTAAGAGATGCTTGAGAAGGTAATCAAGGAAAAGAAATCAAAAGGAACTTATCAAAGCTGAAGTATTTACATTCCTACATGGAAAAACTGATGAAACCTTTCTTGTTATGAAAATAATTGAAGACGGGTATATAGACATATGAATACATATGTGAATGTGTGTATATATGTTTACAGGTATACATGGATAGAGGGCACAGGTTGAATTTGGTGGGAAGGGATGATACTTAAGGGGTGCAGTTAAGAGGTGAGAGAGGAAAGTGGCAAGAGGAGATGGAGAGAGACAGGGTAGGGTAAACTATCTCATGTAGAAGAGGCAAGGGGAAGTAGTTGCAGGGGAGGGGAAGAACAGGAAGGCAAAAAGGCAAAACCTTATTCTCATTGAATGTGGCTCAAGGAGAGAATCACATATATACTAAATGGGATATCTCACCCTGCAGGAGAGTAGGGGGAAGGGGGATGACAGGGAGGATGATGGAGGGGAGGGCATTCTAGGGGGAGGGGAGGTTGGAAGTACCCAGTTTTGAAGAGGGACAGGATCAAAGTAGGGAATGGACCAGGTGGGGGGGGGTGGGATGGGTGGGAGGGAAATATAAGCAGTCTTTTACAATATATCTACTATGGTAATGTTTTGCATAGCTATACATGTATAACACATACTGAATTGCTTATCTTCCCAGAGGGCGTGGGTGACAAGGGAGGAAGGGAATGGATCTGAAATTCGAAGTCTTAAAATTAAATGTTTCAAATGTATATAAATACTATTATTAATACTATTTCGTATGTAATTGGGAGATAAGATGTCCAGGCAGTGGGGGCACAGAGATTCACCTTTCCCTAATGGCAAAGTCAAAGGGGGTATGGGAGAAGATATGGGAGAGAGCAGATTGGATGAGGGGATATCTAGTGGGACTGCTATTCTGGGGTGGTGGGTAGGGAAAAAATTGGAACTCAAAATCTGGTGGAAATGAATGATGTAAACCAGAAGTTAATAAAGCATTTGTTAAAAAAAAAAAAAGAAAGAAAGAAATAAAGAGGAGTTAGAGAAGCTTCCTGTAGAAGGTGGGATTTTAGTTGGGACTTGAAGGAAGCCAGGGAGGTCAGTAGTCATAGCAGAGGAGGGAGAGTGCTGTGGGCATGGGAGCCAGCCAGTGAAAATGCATGTATTTTAATGTGACTTCACTTGGAACCCTCTACCATAAGAGTTGAATGCCTCCTGACACCAAGTACCTCTGTGCCCTTTCCTCCTTTCCCCTGTACTCTATGTATAGCTACTTCTTGACCCCGTAAGTGGCCCTGACAAGCAGATTTCATTTGCAGCCAGTTCAGGGAATAGGAAGAGGAGAGGTGCAGAGTCACTGACTGTACCTTGCTTTGGAATTCTAAGTGGGCAAGAGGACCACGCCCGGCTTCAGAGCAGAGCTCGACTGCCAGGGCTGGATAATAATCTGACTTCCTTTAACAGACACCCAATTTCCCAAAGGAATAGGCCGATGTTTATACACCAAGGTGATCACGGACCAGAAGGGAGACCTGGGACCTAAATGCCCTGTCAGTGAGTGAAGCCTACCTGGGGAGCATCTCTGAGTCACAACTCAATGGGCTACAGAAGCCCTTAGGCCCTAACACTGTCAGTAGTGTACAACTATAGAATATTTCATCAAGTTTTCTTTCATGGAATCTGAGCTCCAGTCAAACTGGCTTACTATTCCATGGGCACATCCTACATTTTCCCACCTCCTTGCTTTTGCTCCCAGCATTGCCTATACATGGAATGCCATCTCCCCCTCTCCATTTCCACTTGTTGAAATCCAACTCATTTTGAAGAAAGATCAAATGCCTTCTTCATGAAGTTTTCCTTCCTTCACAGGGTCACAATATCATTTAACCTCAGAACTCTCAAGCATTTGGTTTGCATGTCTTGTGGACTTCTTATACTCTACCTAGTACTATAGTTATTTGTGTGTGTCCTCCTACCAGATATTTCCTATTAGAATATAAGCTGCTAGAGGGCACGCACCATGCTTTATCTTTGAAATCAACTTGACCACATACAGAAAGCACTTAGAAATGTTTGTTGTTCAAATGAATGGAAAGAACCAGGAAGCTCTGGGCTCTGACTTGTAATCATTATATAGAGTCTGTTTCTGAAATTTGCCTGACCCTTGAGGGATAATTATAGGGGCTTTAAAGGATGTAAAAGCAGGTTCTAGGAACTCTAAAGATTTTGGTTTATCCCAAAGTCTAACAGAATTTGGACCAATGGGTCCTTCTGAGGTTACTCCAGTGTGGCTTGGAACCCTCCTCCTCACTCAGGGGAAACTGAGGCAAACTCCAGGCAAATCTATGAAATTTGCTCAGACTATCCACTCTGATCCTTTGACTCCTTCCTTGAAATCTCTCTATTCCCTGGGCTTCCACTAAAGTACCTTCCCCAAGGCCCAGTTCTCTAGGGAATGTTCCCAGCTGGCTGCTAACTAATTCATGGTAGATGAATTTTGAAGATGTACTGATTCTTTATCTCTTTCACAGACTACTTGCAATTAATTTTTTTTAAGTCTTCAAGCCCCAAAGGAAGCTACAACATAATGATAGAATGACTGGTAGAAAAGTTAATTTGGGGACAGAGCTCCTAAAATCCCACCGCACAGATGCCCAGACTATTTGGTCACTTCATAAGGCTGACCCTGCTGCTCCCAAGACCTATGGGAAAAAACCCTCCTGCTTGATCTCCTAAGTATGGATTCTAATACAAGGTCCAGGGCTCTTTTCCACAGAATCTTCCTGCCATCCTTGGAGACCAGCACTGGTGCCTGGAAGCCCCAGATGGTGATTCAGAGGAGAGGGGATTGATGATGAAAAGCTATTTTTAGAGAAACTGTGAGCCAGCAAGCATAAACAAGCCCCAGTACAGAAGGAGATGAGAAAGGCATAAAAAGCTAAAAGCAAAAACATCAGTCAGCTCCTCAGTCTGAGAGGTGGGATCTATACCCAGTCCATCCCAACTCTAAGCCCAGCACTCTACCAGGCCTCACTGACTTGATTTTAGACATGTTAGGGGCTTAATAAACACTTGTTGAATTAGACTGAAGAAAATCATCTGAACCAGCTTTTTTTTTCTATTAGAAATCCCTGGTGATCGGGGCGGCTAGGTGGCACAGTGAGTAAGAGCGCCGACCTGGAGTCGAGATGACCCGGGATTGGATCTGGCCTCAGAAAATGAGCACCCATGCATAAATATGACTGGCCATGTAACCTTGAGCAAGTTACTTAACCCCAATTGCTTTATAAAAAAGAAAGAAAGAAAGAAAGAAAGAAAGAAAGAAAGAAAGAAAGAAAGAAAGAAAGAAAGAAAGAAAGAAAGAAAGAAAGAAAGAAAGAAATCCCTGGTGAGTAAGATAACCTGGACTAGATTCAAATCTCCTTTCCAGGTCTAAAGATTCACAGTTCTGAAGTCTCTGGACCATTGTGGGAGCACAGGAGGAACAGGCTGAGATTCTGTTGGGGGTACTCTGTTATTTGGTGGATTCACAAAAATAAGTTCCATGTACTAGAATATACCTAACATCTCACCAAGCCTACTCTGGGCCCTGTGTCACAGAGAAAAGTTAGAGGATTGTGTGGTATCTTCTAGGGACTAACCTGGGGTGGGGAACCTGCAGTCTCAAGGCCACATTTTCTAGGCCCTCAGGTGCAGGCCTTTGACTGAGTCCAAGTTTTACAGAACAAATCCTTTTATTAAGGGCATTTGTTCTGTGAGTTTGGATTTGGTCAAAGGGCCACAGGTTCCCTATCCCTGGATTAACCAATCTGCATGGAACAAGAAGATATCTCTATTTAAAAAAAACAAAACTATTTTTGCTTTTTGTTTGGGAGGGTGGAAGGTAGGGCAATTGGGGTTAAGTGACTTGCCCAAGGTCACACAGCTAGTAAGTGTTAAGTGTCTGAGGCTGGATTTGAACTCAGGTCCTCCTGACTCTTAAGGCCAACTCCAGGGCCAGTGCTCTATTCACTGTGCCACCTAGCCACCCCTATTTTTAAAAATTTTAAAAGAAAAAGAAATAATTGGAAATAATTATAGCTGGCACTGACATAGTGCTTTAAGGTTTCCACATCATCAAATTTGAACCAGCAAATCACAGGAGCCCACTATTAAACAATCTAGGCTGTTATAATGTATTTCCTCCTTGTAACTTCCAACCATTAACCCTAGTTCTGCCTGGCAACACAGAATATGTCAATTCCCTCTTCCACATGATAGCCTTACTAACATTTGCTGACAGCTGTCATTTCTGCTTTAGCCTTCTTTTCTCTGGACAAAGCACCCTCCACTTCCCTCACTGCTTCATCATAGGGTATGATTTTCAGATCTGTTTTCAATCTGGCCACCCTCCTCTGAACCGACTCCAGGGATGTGCTCCCTTGTTGCCCAGACTAATTATTCAAATATCACAGCAAAATAATAACGCTTTTTCAGTATTATCTCACATGATCCTCATAACAACCCTGTGAGATAGAAGCTATTATTTCTTCCACTTTATAAATGCGGAAAGTTAAGCGAAGTTAACTAAGGCTTCCTCAGGGTCACACAGCTAGTAGGTGTCTGAAGTGGGGTTAAAACTCAGCTCTTCCTCATTCTAAGTGCCGTGCTCTAATTACACACCCTAATTGTTTGAGAGATCAAATTCCTGTTATCAAACTTTTCTGGACTCCTTTCTCATCTTTGTCCTTCAGATTCTTTATTTTCCTTCACAGCTCAACTCAAGGGTTGCCTCTTCTTAATAGCTTTCCCTGATTACCCAAGACAAAGATGTTCTCTCCTTCTTCAGATATCTCTAGAGTACTTTGTGTCTCCTTCTGTTCTCATAACTCCCTACCTTGTAGTATATTTTTGTATATGTAGTGTTCTCCCTAAAACAGAGGTTCTTAACTTGGGGTCCACTTCCAAGAGGCCTGTGGATAGATTTTGGGGGAAGGGCATGAACCTGAATGAGAAAAACAATACATCTTCATTTTCATTAACCTCTAACTGATATTATGTGTTTCCTTCAATTAGTTACATAGGCAACAAACCTTACTCTGAGGGGGTCCATAGGCTTGGCCAGACTGCCAAATGGGTCCATTTGGTCCACACAAGAAAGTTTAAGAAGCCTTTCCTAGGAGAATATAAGTTACTATAGTTTTCCCCTCATCTTTATATCATCACCACCCAGCATAGTCCCTTTTACATTATAGATGCCTAAAAAATGTTTGTTGAATCAAATTGAATCCTCCTTACATGAGTGAGCTGATTAAGTCTTGTGATTGTTTTTTGGAGCCTAAATACATTTATCCCCTTTGATTTAATCATATTAGCTTTGGCCCACTGTTCTTATCTAGTAGGATCTTTCTGGCCCTTGTTCTATCATTCAATTTATTAGCTTTCCCCAAAAAGATTTGTGTTATCAGCAATTTGTGTTATCAGCATGCCTTTTATGTCTTTATGCAAATCATTGAAAAAAATATTCAAGGTTAGAAGTAGGGAGCAGTCACCAGAAAACCTCCTTCGTGGTAGACAATGATTCATTAAACAGAGCTCTATGGGAGAAGTTATGGTTGTTAAGCTACCTAAAAGTCTCCTTATCATTACTATCACCCAGGTTCATTTCTCCATTTTGTGCCAGTGCCATATTGTAGAGGGTACCTAGTGTCTACTCTGGGCCCTAACTCACAGGGAAAAGTTGGGCGATGTTATACTATCTCCTGGGGGTTAGCCAGTCTACATGAAAGAATGTGGCATCTCTATTTTGAAAAGGAAAAAGGTATGGACTTGGAAATAATGTCATCAGAATGAGGATGTTACGAGAAACTTTTTTCTAATGCCTGTTGACATAAAGATTCATTGCTTCTATGTATTCCTTGCCTAATAGTCTAATAATCTTCCTTTTTGGTGTTGAGTTCTGGTTGTCACTGCTTTCTTTTTTATGTGCTGTTAAACCATCTGGTTACTAATCTCTTCCAGAATTCTGCTGTACTTTGGCAAGCTTGCCAGTTTGTAAAAACCCTTTCTTCCCCTTGCCCCCTGATTTTTATGGAAATTAGGATATTTATTCATGCCCAATCATCTAGTACCTCTCCCATTTTACACGGTTTCTCAAAGATTGCCAAAAATGGGGATGCCACGTCTTTGAGTCCTTTCCTGGTCCCCCCATATGTTAGAGCCTTCCCTTCTGAGATAGCTATGTATATCTTCTATGTTCCTACTTATAGTTCCCCCATTAGACTGTGAGCTCCTCAAGGGCAGGGACTGTTTTTGCAATTCTTTGTATCCCCAGCACTCAGCAGAGTGTCTGGCATATGGTAGAGTGCTTAACAAATACTTACTGATGCAATCCCCCTTCCAAATAGAGGGCTAATGGACTCAGAGTGCAAATTGAAACATATTTTCTTTTCTTTCTTTCTCTTTTCTTTCTTTCTTTCTTTCTTTCTTTCTTTCTTTCTTTCTTTCTTTCTTTCTCTTTCTTTCTCTCTTTTCCTTCTTTTCCTCCCTTTCTTTCTCTCTTTATCTTCCTTTCTTCCTGTCTCCTTCCTTCTCTCTCCCTTCCTTTTTTCTCTTTCTTTTCCTTCCTTCCTTCCTTCCTTCCTTCCTTCCTTCCTTCCTTCCTTTCCTGAAAATAGCTAATGCAGGAATGGCTTTGTGTGACTATACATATTTGTAATGGGTTTTGTTTTTCTTGCCTTCTTAATGGGTAGCAGAGGGGGAAGTGGGAAGGAGAGAATTTAGAACTGAAAATAAAATACTTTTGAATTAAAAGTTGTTGATTTGTTGACTGACTGACCTAGATATCTGAGTTTATTTAAAGGTGCTGTGGCACAGATAATAGATATTTAGCCTTAGAGTCAGAATAACCCAAGTCTTGTGTTCTGCTTCCAACATAGGCTAGACACATGACCCTTAAAGGAAAATCATTTCCCTTTTCAAAGCACGGTTGCCATCTCTTTGGGGTCACTGTTGGCGGCAGAATCACAGGCTGGGTAGGCCACAGATCTGACCTTGTCCATAGGATCACAAATCTAGAGACTGAAGGGACCTCAGAGGACATCTAATACAATCTCCTAATTTCAAAGATGAAGAAATTGAGGCTTCAAGAGTTTAAACAGGCAAAGTAATGTAGGTGGCAAGTAACAGTGACAGGGTTCAAACTTAGATCTCATGAGTCCAAATTCAGTAATCTTTCCAGTGTCCTATACTGCCCCCCTGTATGAGATGATTAAAAGAAAAATCTGATCAATTAGGAAAGGTTTAAAGAAATGACATAATTTTCACCTGAAGAAGATAAAGCTCAATAGACTTGTAACTAGGGTGGGGCAGTTGAGACTTTCCAGGCCATTGAATTTAAAGTGTATGGAATTTAGAGGGTACCAAGAGCATTTGCAGTCCTTCAGACAAATAGGAAAAACAGAGCTTACATCACAGTAAGCAAAAGTTCATTAAGAGCATGTTACCAGATGGCATGCTGAGGTATTCTCTTCCCCTCTGTATGCCCTGAACCTCTCCATCCCCCTCCACCCATTTCCGCACAGCAGATTGCTAAGCAGTTATCTCCCACTGGCATCCCAGAGCCTCTCCATTCTGGGGGAATATTACACACCTCACTCCCACTCCAATTTAGGGTTTCCTGCATCTTATCCTGGAATCCAGTTGTGGTATTTGCCCCAAGGAATAAAAATAACTTAGTTATGACTCTGAAGCTCAGGTAATGACAGTTGTTTTCAAGATTACAAGAACTTTAGGGACAGCTAGAACAATTACATTATAGAAAAAAAAAGACTTAAGCTAGATGTAAGGAGAACTTTTTGGACAATGACTATCACTAGAGGCCCTGAGGGATTACTAAACTAAGGAAGATTCTGGAATCTTCTATGGAGGACTTTAAAAATTTGTAGGTACTCCCCCATCTTGGAGATGACAAGGCCATGAGAGAACATTCAAAATAACGTGCTAGTCTCACAAATCCCTTACAAAGTTCCAAGCCTGTTTGTTCATTTTCTTTTCACCCTTTTCTAAGCTTTGGCCACCCTGTCTTCTGGCCTCAGTATGGAGAAGGAGCAGGGATTTTTTATAGCCATGACAGCCTCTAGCAGAGGGTTATTATAACTGATTAATCACCCCAGCAGCTCATTCCTGACTTGCCACTTCAGATGCCCAGGATCCTGCCTCTTAGGCCTGTGATGTTTCTCCCAGAGTGCATTGCCTCCCTCAGAGACATAAACATCCCTTTAATGAGATAGTACATCAAAGCCCAAAGGAAGCAGCTTTATGAGGGCTGGCTTGTTTTCTCAGAAGGCTGGGGCTGCATGTAATTCCCTGTGCTCTCATTCGACTTAACCACTGCCTTTCTGAGTGAGCCTAGACTTTCCCATTCTTTCTCTTAGGAGTCTTGTTTCTCATTCCTCCCCTTTTCTTCCCTTCTCCTGGTCCTTCTTATTCAGTCACAGTAATTACTAGTAAAGTGTAAGAGAAAAGCTGTTCCACACTCTAAGAGGGCAGCTTGGCACACAAGATTTGGCAGATGCTTTATTTTGTCACATGCCCCTCTGATCCCTACCCCCACCCCACCCCTTGACTGAGTTAATATTTAAAAGATCACATTCAAGGTGAGTGAACGAAGCCTTCCCTTGCTCCTGGGTCTTGGTCCTTGCCATAGAAAAATGCCTCTGCAGTATGCTGAAGTCCCCCTAAAGGTCACACCATGATTTCTGCCCTTGACTAGAGCCCAAAGTGATGGCTAAGCTTTGGCTCAGCCTCAGGATGGTATAAGACGGTTAACAGTTCCACTCAGTTCAATCCAACAAGCAGTTATTAAGGGCCTACTATGTTCCAGGCACTGAGGAAATGAGGACAAAATAAAAAACCACAGCTCCCTCCACCTTCTCCTCCTGCACTGTGGCCTTGCTCTGTGGATGAGGAGGTGC
Organism: Gymnobelideus leadbeateri; assembly: GCA_011680675.1. Taxonomy (NCBI): domain Eukaryota; kingdom Metazoa; phylum Chordata; class Mammalia; order Diprotodontia; family Petauridae; genus Gymnobelideus; species Gymnobelideus leadbeateri. The sequence continues at coordinate 1,525,708 of WOXC01008097.1, forward strand.
TCCTTTTCCCTGTTGTGGTAAATCCCTTGACATGTGTTACTGATCCCATCCCCTCCTGACTTTTCCATCAGTTTGCCCACACTATCATCTCTACTCCAGCTTTTATTTTCAGTCTCTCCCTATGCACTGGCTCCTGCCCTACTGCCTACAAACATGCCCACTTCACCCTCATTCTCAAAAAAATCCTCACTTGATCCTATCCTTCCTTGCTAACTACGGCCTTATAGTGCTCCTGCCCTTTCTGCCTACTCTTTGAGAAAGCTCTTATGCTAGGGGCCTCCACTTCCTTCCCTCTTATTTCCAAAATATCTGCAGTCTAGTAGCTAACCTCACCATGCACTTGAAACTGCTCCTTCCAAAGGTAATCTTTTGACTGCCAACTTTAACTACCTATTCCAATTCTTTCTCCTTCCTGACTTCTCCAAAAAATTTGACGTGGTTGCTCACCATTTCCTCCTAGGTGTTCTCTCCTCTCTTTTGGTTCTCCTCCTATGTCCAAGGGTTCCTTCTCAGGTTTCTTTGCTGGTTCTACACCTACATCATGGCCTCTAAATGAAGATGCCTCTTAAGTCTTACTCCTGTGTGCCCTTGTCTTTTCACTGTGTATTTCTTTACTTAGTGATCTCATTAGCTCCCATGGCTTCAATTATCACCTCCATGGAAATGATTCCCAAATCTATATACCCAGTCTTTGTCCCTCTGCTAAGCTACAGTCATGCTTTACCAATTGTCTCTTAGACATCTCATACTAGACATCTCATAGGCATCCCAGACCTGACATGTCCTAAACACAACTCACTGCATTTCCCTCAAAACATCTCCCTCTCCCCAATTTCCTATCAGTGCTCTGGGCACCAGCATCTTCCCAGTCACCCCAGGCTTGCAACCTTGGTGTTTCTGCAACTCCTCACTCTCACTCACCCCTCCATATCTAATCTACTGCCAAATCTTATCATTTCTGTCTTAATAATATCTCTTGTGTACATTCCCTTCTCTCCACTAATCTAGCCACAATCCTAATTTTGGCCTTTATTTGTTCTTTTTTTCTGGTTAACATGTAAAACATTTTTAGCATTTGGTTTTTAAAATTCTGAGTTCCAAATTCTTTCCCTCATCCCTTACCTTTTCCATTCATTGAAAAAGCAAGCAATTTGATGTAGGTTATACATGTGCAGCCATGCAAAACATATTTTCAAGTTAGTCATGTTTCTAAAGAAAAACAGACCAAAACAATAAAAACTAAGAAAAATAAAGGAGGCAAAAAAAATAGTATGCTTCAATCTGCAATCAAACTCTCAGTTCCTTCTCTGAAGGTGGATAGCATTTTTTATCATGAGTCCTTTGGAATCATCTTCAATCATTGTATTGCTGAGAAGAGCTAGGCCTTCATTTACTCTTGTGTGAACTTTTACAATGGTCTTATAACTACCTTGAGTCTCTTCCCATTCTAATTCACCCTCCATTCAGCTGCCATGATGATTTTGCCAGTCTAAGTCTGACCATATCACCCACCTCTTCCTCAAAGAACTCTATCTACTGGTTTTGTTTTAGCTCTAGGGTCAAGCACAAAGTCCTGTGTGACACTTAAAGCTCTTTGTAACCTGGCCCCTTCCTACCTTTCCAGCCTTCTTTCACCTCACTTTCCTCCATGCACTCTATGACTCAGCAACACTGGCCTATTTGCAGTTCCTCAAACACAAAACCCCATCTCTTATCTCAGTGCTTTTCCACTGTCTGTCCCTCATGACTGGAATAATCCCCCCTCCCCCACCTCTGCCATAGTTTCCCTGACTTCCTTTTGGAAAGAGCTCAATTCCTACCTTCTACTTCCCCAGCTGTTATCTTCCACTTTCAGATAACCTTCATCTATTCTATATATTTTGTACCTATATATTTGTACCTACTACTTACATGTTATCTCCTCCATTAGAATATACACGCTTGAGGGCAGGAACTGGTGGGTTTTTCTTTTTTTTGGAGGGTTGCTTTTTTCATCATTCTTTATATCTCTATTATTTAGCAGTATGCCTGGTGCATAATAAATGCTTGTGAACTGACTGATTGACAGAAAATTGTCCACACCCTCAAAAAGCTTATATTTTCCTAGGGGTACAACATGTAAACAAGGCGCTGTGGTACAATGGAAAGAATGCTGACTATGGAGTTAGCAGAATTGTGTTCAAATCCCAGCTCTGACACTCTCTGTGTGACTTTGGACGAGTCAGCTAACTTCCCCAGGTCTCAGTTTCCCCATCTATAAATGGGGTGGGGGGAGTTAAACTAGATTGTCTTTTGAGGTTCCTTCTATCTCTAGAGCCACAATTCTAAGAAAACCCAAGAGAGTCCTAGTGATGAGGGGCATTGGGCAAGTCTTCCCTTACAAGACGGAACCTGAACTGAGCCTGAGGACCCTGAGAGAGGATGTGGTAAGGGAGTAGCTCTGGATAAGAAGGATAAAAAGATCCAAAGATGGGAGATCCAGGTTCTGAGAGGAGCAAGAAGGACAAGTGTGGAGTGAAGAGTAACGTAAGATCCATCTGAAAAGGTAGGTAGAGAAAAATGGTGCAATGATGTGGATCCCAAGTCATTATAACCAGAGTACCTGAGTCCATGGGCATGCTCTCACTGGTGGAGGTCAATGTGAGGGGCAGGGGGAACTGGCAAGATCGGAATAGAGGAGGCACCAGCTCTCCTCAGTTTTCTTCAGGTTTCCTGAGTCTTCATGGGGCTCCACTGTTGCTTCAGGTTCTTCTGGCTTCTATCGTTGTGAGACAAGATGGACAGTAACAAGCCTACTTCAGGTTACTGCAGGGAGAAAAAGACTCAAGAGACCAGAAGAAAATAAGAATAGAGCTCTTCTCTCCTCCTTTCACCAATTCTATCCTGCTCCTCACAAAGCCATGAGTCATTGATCTCCACCAATGACAAGATGGTCCATACCAATGGGCCTTGTTTACATAATCATAGGATCATATTTTATTTTAAAGGCAACAGAGAACCATGGAAGTTTCTTGAGTAGGAGAATGACATGGTCAGACCTGTGCTTTAGAAGATCATTTTGACAGCTCTGTGATGTATAGATTGAAGAAGGGGCAGCCTAGAGGCAAGGAGATGAATTCAAGAATTATTTCAATACTTCAGGTAAGAGGCCCTAAAATAAGGTAAAAGTTTTGTGAGTATAAAGTAGGGGATCGATGCTAGAGATAATATGAGGTAGAATTGACAAGGCTTGATAAATGATTAGCTTCAGAGTATGATGGAAAATAAACAGTCAAGGGTGATGTTAAGTTAAGGAACCTGGGAGACAAAAAGAATGATGGGGGGAAAGGGGGAGTTTGGGAGGCAATGAATTCTGTTTTGGATGTGCCTACATCCAGGTCAGAACACTTCAGCATGATGTTGCTGCCTATTGGCCAAGGGACCTTTAGGTACTGGCTCCTCACTATTAACCATCTCTTTCACAAAGGCTTTGCTACCATTCTATCAAGTCCCTTACCCTGTCCAGTGACAGGATCATTTACCCCAGTAGACACAGACTTGAGCCAAATGAGCTGGTACTGTTTCCTAGTTCTCCTTCAGGGTACAGTAAAGGGAAAGATGCGGTGAGGAAAGTTCTACTCAAAGAAGGCATTAGTAGCAAAAGAATACAGGAAAGCAGAAAGAACCTTCAAAAGGGGAGCTCTGGCCCCTTTCCACCCTCCTTCCAGGGCTTGTTGTCTTCAAATTATTTCTACCCTGTTGTTGTTCAGTCATTTTGGTCAGGTCTGACTCTTCGTGACCCCATTTGGGATTTTCTTGGCAAGGATGCTGAGGTAGTTTGCCATTTTCTTCTCTAGCTCATTTTATAGATAAGGAAACTGAGGCAAAGAGGGTTAAATTACATGTCTAGAGTCATACAGATACTAAGTGTTGGAGGTCAGATTTGAACTCAGGAAAATGAGTCTTCCTGACTCAAGGCTGAGTACTCTATCCACTATGCCATCTAACTGCCACTTACTTTCAAAACCTGCTCTCTGGAAAGGCTCATTCACACTCACGGAGTATTGACAAGTGGTAAAGCATGATCTCTCTCAGGCATTTGCATTTTACTAGAGGAACAAGCTAAAGAAATGCATTTCTAATGGTGAAATTTCAGGTACCAGCAAGCTCATGCATAAAGGCATGAGTATAAAGACAATTAACAAAAATATTTTTAAATTACAGGAAGACTTGAAGCACAGGTTGGAGAGAAACCTCTCTTTTCCCTGAACTAGCACCGAACTGAGGGTCTCTTATGGTTCCATATTCCTTATCTCTACTTTGTATTCTAGCTAATTGAGGATATTCTTATCTCCCTAGAGTATAAACTGCTTAAAATCAGGGGTTGTATTTTATACACCTTCATGGCCCAAACAGTGTCTAGCAAAGCACCTTGTACCTAGTGGATACTCAATAAGTATTTGTTAATTGAATGAATGAATGGGCAGATGGACACAATCCATACTAAGAAAGATAGAGTCAAAGCAGACAGACTGAAAGATATAGACACAGAAATGGTGAGAGAAGAAAACATTCTTCAGATCAGAGCAAGGCTTCTTAACTGCTTTTGTTTGTCCTGGACCCCTTGGGCAGTCTGGTGAAGCCTTCAGCCCCCTTCTCAGAATAACATTTGTTGCATCATCCATAATTGAAGGAAATGCTAAATTTCACTTCCAGGTTAGTGAAAATAAAGAAGCAATTTTCTTCCCCATTCAAATCTGCAGACCTCCTAAAATCTATCCAAGGACCCCTGGGGGAGGCAGGATCTATAGACTTCAGGTGAAGGACCTCAGAATTTGAGCTAAACCCAGTGGAATGGGCTGCCTCAAGAGGTAGTGAGACTCCCCAAACTAGAGTTCTCCCAGCAAAGCCTGGCTGGCCACTGGCTGATACATAAAGGGGATTCATTTCTTTATGTATGGGTGAGACAAGATCACCTCTGACTTCCTAACTCAGAGATGCTGTGTGATGTTGGGAACCAGAAAAAGAGGAAAGAAGATTTTGTTTTCCTCGTAGGCACTATAATGCAGAACCTAACACTGGAGGGATCTGGCAGAATGAAGAGTGAATGCCTCCTCAGGCTTTGGACCCAGAGGCCAGCTTAGAGCTATTCCTCATCCTGGAAAATAATGATAGGAATTCCTTTCACTCTCCAGCCCCCAATCTAATTCATGCTTTTTCGTCATCCCTCAGCCGGACTATTGCTATAGCCTCCTAATTAGAGCCTCAGCATCCAGTCTCTCCCCTAATTCATCCTTTACATCACTGCCAAATTGAATTTCCTAAAGGGCAGGTCTGACCAGGAAACTCCCCTGCTCAAGCATGTTCAATGGCTCTCAATTGTCTCCAGGTTTAATTAGAAACTCCTCATTTGACGTTTAAGGCTCTTCAACATCTGCTGCCAATCTATATTTCTAGACTCGTTTCACATTACTTCCCTCACACCAATCAGTGAGCCCAAATGATCTAGTTATTATTTCCTATATATGACATTCTATTTCCCCGATTAGAATACACTAGAATACACTCCTTTCCTTTCTTACCACTTCTCACCCTTTCTAGGAAGACTTCTTAGTTTCCTTTATGGTTCCACTCAGGTGTTCCCTTCAACATAAAATTCCCCGTCCTACTCCTCTCTAGTTAGGGTTCTCCTCCTGAAACTACTTTTGAAATTTTGCATAGATTTTATATTTATCTAGGTGCCTGCTGCATGCCCCCTTCAGAATGTAAACAGATAGATAAGGCAGTAGGTTTGGAATCAGGAGGACCTGACTTCAAATCCAGCCTCAGACTTTTATCAGCTGTGCAACCCTGGGCAAGTTACTTGTTCTTGGTTCCCTCAGCTGTAAATAGGGAGAATAATAACACCTATTTCCCAGAGTTGTTGTGAGGATTAAATGAAATAGTCTTTGTAAAGGGCAAGTCTAAAAGTACAGTGCAGGCTCATAAAAGGTATTTAATAAATGCTTGTTTCTTTTCCATCCTAAAAGTCAGAGAAGCATTCTTTTTCTTTGTATTACCTGCACCAAATAATTTCAATTCACCAAGTATTTATTAAACTCCTACTATGCATCAGGCACTTAGTGGGCTTTTCATTAAGTGTTTAACGAGTTGTTGTTTTTTATTGCTTTACCTAGGGTTATGGAGTAGATATGGTTTCCCTAACAGTTTTCATATGTACATTGGAGAGATGAGGAGTTGTTTTTTCTTGAAACATCATTAGCTATGTCAGGGACAGAGAAAGAGCCACAGATTGTGCTGACCTGTCAATTCAAATGCATACGGAGGAAAAACTGCTTCAATGAATTTGGAGAGAAAAAAAGGAAGCAAAAAAAGGGAGTTCTTTTATCCCAGCATCCCCTATAGATTTGCATCTCCCTTTGTTAGTTTGATAGCACCCCAAATTTCAGGTGATTCAGATCAAATGAGAGCCCATTTCCTGTTGTGTCCCCCTGTATACTGAGGCAAGTGGTTGTAATCCGATCCAATTCAACAAGCATTTATTAATAGTCTGCTATGTGTCAGGCATTGTGCTACATGCTGGAGATAATAAATAAAAATGAAATGTCCTCAAAGAACTTGCATTCTACTATAGTTAGCTTATTTGGAGAATGCTTAGATTTTTCCTTGTTTGGAGCAAAATAAACCCTTTCCAAGGACTCTTCTCATGGGGTGAGATCTTCCCAGAGGACTGAGTAGCTTTGGGCTGCATTGTACAGAACCATGGCATTACTATTCTAAAGGAAGGACAGCTCCCTTTTCCCCTCCCTACTGCATCCCTGACCCCTTGCCAGGGCTTCCTATGAATTTGCCTGTGTCCATGGGAAGGTTTTTTCTACAACTGAACCTGACAGCTAAACTTCCATCACATCTGGTATGGAGTCCAAGGGAGCAGAGAGCACAATTCCCAGTCCTGGGGAATGAATTTTCCTTTCCATCCAAAAAAAGCCATCGTTTTCCTGAGAGAATGTCCTCCCTCCCCCATCCTCATTGTTCTTAAAAGGCTTGTGTATAAAATAATTTCCTGATTCATATGCACTTGTCAATACAAAGTAACACACCTACATTCCTTTACTCAGATCACTTCTAGAGAAATCTAATAAAATGAGCTACCTTCTCCTTCTTGGAGCTGTCCATCCTGGCTCTGTAATCCAGCATCTGGGCAGCTTCCAGCCTCAGGTGAGTCCTGAGGACCCCAAGTAGTCTTCTCTGTCTCAAAACAGAAATCCTCCAAGTCTTCCTCCGCAGGAGAATCAGATCCTTTTCCCAATGGGTCTACTGACCAGAGTTTGGATAGGTATGATCTACCTTCCTGTTGACTTATTTTTCCTGTTTCAATCATAGATTTTCTTCCTTTTCATTGTTTTCTACCAAACAGCCAATCTCTCTTGTTCTGCCCAGGGACTGTTCCTCTGCCCCTTCTCCATGTGGGGCTCCAGTCAGGCAATCTATTTCCCTTTCTGTTGCAGGGTCATCAATCGGGATGAGAATCAAGAAGAATCAGTGCATCACACCCAATTGACTGCTCTCTTCGTCATCCTATGAAGTGTCAAACTTGGCATACTCTGGGGATGGCTCAGCAAGAAAGATCCCTTTTGTCCTATGGACAGATACAACCCCTGAGTAATGAAGCATCAGTTCCATCCACTTCTCTCACAGACCAACCCTAATTTCCCCTATGCCAATCAATCACTCTTTTCAACTTTATATTTCTGCGGTGTGGAGAAGGGGGGACTAGATTCTCCAGGCGCCTCCCTCTGTGCTCTGGAGGAGGACCTGAGGTCACCATGACAACCAGGTGTAGCCCTTTGTGGCCACCCCCCTCCAGGTCATTAGATCTGCCATGCAGAAAGCAGGCACAGAGGGCAAGTCTCCATAACAACCACTTGATCTTGTCACTGCTGAAACTGCTCACCTTGAAGGCTTCGCCACCTGTTCTGTTCCCATGGGGATGTCATAGGATCACCAAAACTACTTTCCAGATGACAAATGTCAACATGAAAACCTGAATGTGCTTGTCCAAGCAGACTGAGTGCTGCAGGGAAGAAGGAAGACCTGTGACCCAGTCACAAATACTGCCACTTGTTTTGAACCCACAGAAGAATTTTAACTTCCTTCGAAGCAAAGCTCAGGCACCACCTCATACATGAGGCAGTCTTAATCCTTCCTGCCCCCCATTACTTTGAACTTAATTTGTTTTTACTTATTCATACATATGATATATTGACAGTAGAAAGTAAAGTCCTGGAAAGCAGGTATGATTTCATTTTGGGGGCTTTGTATCCCTAGCACCTAGCACAGGGAATTCAGAGAATTTAACAGAGTTTCAGTGTTGGTAGCAACCTCAGCGACCACCTAGTTTGACTGGTACCTGAAAAAAATCTTCTCTTCCACCCATCAGACAAAATAATCTACCCTCTGCTTGAAGATTTCCAATGAGAGGAAACCCACCCCACCATCTCACCAGAAGCCGCATTCTACTTTTGGACAACTCTAATTGTGATAAAGCTTTCCCTTCTATCAAGCCCAAATCTGCCCTTTTTGTAACTCTAGGTTCTGCCCTCTGGGGTCAAGCAGAATAAACCTAATCTTTCTTCCAGATGGATGGTGCCTAGCCAATGTCAACACAGCTGGATCCAAGTCTGTTAGAAGAGAAAGGCCAAGCAATGGGATTGAGCTACCTCTCCTCCTGGACTAGTTCTAGTTAGGGGTCAGCCAGGAGCCTCATGACCAGCTTTCAGCATCTACCAACTTTTTTTTCTTACCATGGGAGAAAAAGTTCAGAGGAAACCAAATCCTGATGCAACCAAATGCGACCAAAGATTGACCACTGACATTGATGGTAACTAACATGTAGCCTAGCAACTCTCCCAGTGGCAAAACCAGATTAAAATATAATTGGAGGGGCGGCTAGGTGGAGCCTCCGACACTTAATCCACACAAACAAAAACCTAGCCGTGTAACCTTGGGCAAGTTACTTAACCCCAATTGTCCTAAAGGGGTGGCCAGGTGGCACAGTGAGTAAGAGCGCCAGCCTCGGAGTTGGGATGACCCGAGATCAGATCCGGCCTCAGAAAATGAGCACCCACACATAAAATAATGACTAGCGGTGTAACCTTGAGCAAGTTACTTAACCCCAATTGCTTTAAAAATATATATATAATTGGAAAATATTTAACAAAATAAATAAAAATACAATAGAACATGTTAATATGTGATTTTTCCAAGTCAATATACTGTTCTCAGGGATCTCTATACTTTTCAATTTGAATTTGATACAACTACTGTAAAGACAAGAGAAAAAACAAAACAAAAAAAAATGAAGTCAGGTAGCTTAGATTTTAGTCTGGGCACTCCTGCTAACTACTGAAATTAAGTGACCTTATGCAGTTTTCTGGGCCTTAGTGTCCCTATCTATAAAATAACATTTGTAGATTTAGAGATTGGGATTTAGAGTTGGGTCACTAAATCCCACCTCCTCATTTTATAGATGAGGACACTGATACCTAGAGAAGTGAGAAGGTCTGCCCTGGGCCATATGGCTAACAAGTAGCAGAACTGAGATTGAACCTAGGTCCTTGGGATCCTCTGTGATGCTCTTCCCACTGTAACTCAGATCTAATCTGAATTACTTGTTGAGCACATTAGGTAGATGAAAAACTATTCGAGGGGACGCCAGACAGGAGCCAAGGGTTGAGGACTCACTCTCAGGGAATATTCCATTGAGTGATGCTGGAAGGAAGGAAGCAGCAGTGTTCTACACAGGGAAGCTTTTGGTTCAAGGATCACCCTGGGCCCACTTTGTTATAAACTCAGAAGTGTGCAGCATTTTGTAAATTTCAAGTTTGCCAGGCTGTCACATACTACATAGATACAAATACAGTATCTTTACAACTCCATCCTTCAACTGCAGTCTAAGACTATAATAGCTAACATTGATTTATCATTTTAAAGTTTACAAATACTATCACATCTTCACAATAATCCTGGGAGGTTATTATTATCCCCATTTTACAGATGAGGAAACTGAGACAATCAGTAGTTAAGTGACTTGCCCAGAGTCACACAGCTACTAAGTGTCTTGAGGCTAGATTTAAACTCTGGTCTTCCTAACTCCAGTTCTAGTATCCTCTCTACTCTGCCACTCAATTGCCTCTGGGAAAGCAGCCCAGGAGGTGAAAGGAAGTGAGCTGGAGCTAGAGCTCTGGGGCGGGCTAGCTGACATCCTCTGGACAGGTTAACCTCGTCTAGAGTCCCCGACTCTACTGCCATGGCCTTTTCCTCTGTCGTGGGACTGGGCTGAGGGGCAGTACTGAAGACCACACAACTAAAAGCACCGGGGTTTCAAGAATTTTCTGTAACAGCTTTTCTCTCTACAAAATCAGGAGACAATGAAAAGGAAAAACTGAAGAAGTCTAAAATGCCAACAGCCACCAAAAAAGACTGAAAATGCTGAGGCATTTGATAATTCTACCTACAAGAATCTTCAACATCATAACTACAACACTTACACCTTCTTAGATTTTAACCTGGATCTTTTGAAATTTAGGTTGCCTCAGCCATCCTCAGGACGAGAGTCACCTAGACACTGAGTTAAAAGAAAAATTTCAAGTTTCTCTGTGATTCAATTTGTGAGTCATTGTTGCTGCATTTTCTCTTCCATAAATAAAGTCAGTTCAACAGTAAAAAAAAAGAAAGAAAGAAAGAAAGCAGCCCAGGACAGCCCAATTTCGATTCCCTTCTGCCTTCTTTCCCAAGGTCCTTCCCCTCTATTCTCTTCAATTACCCCTAAATCAAGCCTGGAGGGGATGTCTGACAGGCTCATTTGTCTTTGTCCTCTATGATGTTGGTGGTGTTATGTGATGGTGATCCCCAAAGTGCCTTCCAGCTCTGAGCAATCTAGGACCACTAGGATTTGAATTTCTAGGGAAGATCCAGAGAAGATTTCTAGAAAAGATCCAGAAATAAAATCATCTGGCCAGACTCCTATGGATACTCAGGAGTCAATGATGACCATCATTGTCATCAATAGCAATAAAGATTTGTTGTGCAAGACACCATATGAGGTGCCAGCAGCAGAAAGGGGACAGTCTGTTGATAAACACTTAATACTATGCACCAGGCACTGTGCTAAGCTCTGGGGATATAAAGCAAGGCAAAAGACAATCCCTGCCCTCAAGGAGCTCATGGTTTAATGGGGGAGACAACATGCAAACAACTACATAAAAACACAGAAGGTGTTTTTGGAAGAGTTTTCAATAGGGAGTTAAGGAAATTCACTTTGAAACTTTGGGAAGTTATGACAGGCCAATTAACTTCTCTGAGTCTCAGTTTCCTCACCTGTGAAATGGGTGGTAATAACAGTACCTACCTTGTAGGGTTGTTGTAGGGACAAAATGAGATCATCTGTGTAAAGCATATAAACATGAACCATTGTATTCTACTTTGATGGTCTCACTGATGTGTACAATCCCACCATGATCCTGTGTAAGTCTCATACATGTCTATAAGATTCCAATGAACAGGGGAATTACATAGTCATGCACAGCAGGAGACTGTAGTCAAGGGCACCATCATCTTCCCAGTTACCCAGATTTGCAAGGTCATCTTCTACTCCTTACTCTCATTCAAGCCACACATCCAAACTATGGGCAAGTTTTGTCATTTCTAATTTCACAGCATCTCTTGCATACGTGCCATCTCTTCCACTTGCACAACTACAACCCTAGTTACTCCCATCATTCTTTGCTTGGACTACTGCAATGGCCTTCTGACTTGCCTCTCAAGTCATGCCCCACTCCAATCCACCCTCCACTCAGCTGCCAAGATGATTGTTCTGAAGCCTATGCATGACTATGTAACTTCCCTGTTTCTTGAGTACCAGTTATTCCCTATTACTATTCAAAACCAAACTTCTCTGCTTGACATTCAAAGCTCTTCAAAACCTGTCTCCTTTCCACCTTTTCAGTCTTTTTTTCTCATGAAAGTATTCTCTTCCATGAACTCTATGATCCAACTACACTGAGTTACTTGCAGTTCCTATCCCATTTCTGTACCTTTAACAGCTGTACCTAAGCCTGGAATGCTGTAACCACCCCCATCTCCACCCCATAGTTTACCTGGATCCTTCTGAAGACTTAAATGAAATCCTATCTTCTGCAGGAGGCCTTTTCTTCTCAGATTACCTTTTATCAATTTTGTATATATCTTATATTTTCTGTTCAGTTGTGTCTAATTTTTTGTGACCCCACTTGGGATTTTCTTGGGAAAGATACTGGAGTGGTCTGCCATTTCCTTCTCCAATATATTTATATATACTTAATTACTTACTAGATAATGTGTTCTCCATTAGAATGTAAGTTTCTTGAGGATAGAAGCCATTTCACTTTTTGTCTTTGTATACCAGTGAAAAACTTCAAAGAAGAACAAGAGTAAAAAATAGCATTATAGAAATATGGATTAAGGTGACTCCTATCCACATGTTAAAATCATTCAAAATTCCTTAAAAGATAAAGGAGAATAGAAGTAACCTTGTTTAATGACCCTCAGATCATAAACTTCAAGGAAGGCATGAAATAGGGAGGTGTATGCTTACCAAAGATATTCTTCATTTTCATGACGGAGACCCAGAAGATAGGCTTGTCATGTGGCAAGGCAAGACAGAGGGATGGAAGGTGGAGATCTCGAGTGCTTTGATGTTATACTGCTAAAGTTGGGATCACTGTCAATAGGGCTGATCTTCAGTGGAGTTCATAGGATTCATAGGAATCTGAATTTGGCCCTTTGCTGTTTACCATCATTATCAACAACTTGGATAAAGGCATAAATAGCACGCTCATCAAATTTGCAAACAACACAAGGCTGGGAAGAATCACTAACATATTGGACCTCAGAATAAGGATTCAGAAGGAGCTTGACAACAAGAGCTTTGAGCTGAATCTAATAAAATGAAATTCAACTAGGGTTAAGTGTAAAGCTTTGAACTTGGGTACAAAGAATCAACTCCTCAAATAAAAGAATGGGCAGGCATGGGGAGGCAGCAGTTGTTTTAATGAAAGATCTAGGGGATTATCAACTCAGTAAAAATTATACTAATGGGATCTTGGGCTGTATTAGGAGGGGAATGGCTTCTAGGAATAGAGAGGTGAAAGCCCCACTGTATTCTTTGTCAGTTCTCATCTGTAATATTGTGTTCAGTCCTGGGCAGTTTGGTTTAATAAGAACATTAATAAGGTGAAGAATGTTCAAAGGAGGGAAAGTACGATGGTCTACCAGTTCCCAGTTGTTGAGTTCTCATCATCTGATGATAGGTTGAAGTAATTGGGCATGTTTGACCTAGAAAAGAAAAAACTCAAGGAGGACATGAGAGCTACCTTTCACTTTGTGAAAAGTTGTCCTTCCAGAGGGATTAGATTTGATCCATTTGGCTCCAGAGGACAGAACCAGGGGCAATGGATAGAAGTTACAAAGTGGTCAATTTAGGCTTAATGGACAGAACAAAGCATTGTCCAAAAGCAGACTGAGCTACCCTAAGAGATAGTGGGCTCCCCCTTCTTAGAAGTCTTCAAACAGAAACCCAAAGACCCATTGTTGAGTATTTTATAATGGAGATTTCTTTTATGTAAGAGTAGGACTAAATGTCCACTGTGGCCCCTTCGAGCTCTCTAAAACTCTCTGATTTGGGAGAAAGCAAGAAAGGACCTCAACATGTTGTGAAAAACAGAGAAGAGTCATTCAGGCAGGGAGGGCAGGGGACATCGACATTGCTGAGCTCACAGAGCTATTTATATGAATGTTTGAGAGGATATGAATACTTTGGGATATTTCTACAATTCCCCAATAATGGATCAGAATGACTCTAACTCTATAAGCTACAAAGCCTTTCTGATGTAAGAGAGGTACTGATGGTAATCACCATTTAACAATGAGGATGGACTCTCAGGAGATGAAGGGCTTCATTCCTTCACTAAAGGTAGGTAGAAGAAACAAGGGGTTTGCCCCATCTGCCGATTAGGACAAATAGGACAAATTAGGACAAATCCCTGACACCACCAGCCACCCCCTTTCTTTGGCTTAGGTTCCTCTAGCCTCAGTTTAAGATTTAAGATGCAAAACAATCATTTACATATTGTATTTCATAAATCTATCCCAGATTTGGCTCCTATTTTGTCCTCACCCTGGAATAAATGCTGAGAAAATGTTCAATTATAGCTCCAATCTCATTTCCTCATTAAGTTTCATATCTCCATCTCAGGTTCATGAGACCCAGAAAGAAAACACACTCATTATTTAGGTACTATGCCATAAAACTGTTGAAAAAATAATGAATAATCAGTCTCCAAAATGCTATTCACAGCTCACATAACCAAAAAAGGGGGGTAGCCATTTGTAAACTAACAGGGTTAAATGGCTGGGTTCACACATTTCTTTCTCCCAAATAACCATTCCTTACACCCCTTACATACTCCAGTGAGTGTTTATGCACCTGCTCACACAGATCACACATACCTCCTCAGATATAATACTCAGAAATAGGAGAAAAGGGACAGCGCTGTCATTTATTGCTCATCTCCCCAGTATTCTGGATGGTCATAGTTTTATTCTACTCCCTCCCATGCTTGAGAAGCAACAGGGAATACACAGCCCCTTAGATTCAGGGTGATCCCCTCTCATGCTTGACATGTGGTGATCAGGCCTGGCAGTCTCTTAGGGGTTTTATGTGGTTCTCTACATCTCTCCATCTCTGACATCAGCCCCAACCACTTGATCTGCCTTATAAAATGTCTCTTTCAACAGGGAATTATATAACACCCCCCCTGCTGTTTTAGGGCTGTGTAACTTTGGCTCAGAGCTCTTTGATTCTGCCCTGGGGCCTTAGCAAAAAGAGAAATTCCAAGTAAACTCTCATAGCAAGAGCTACTAAGCCAAATTTCTTCAAAAGGCTTTTTATATTTGCTGCTTCCATTCCCTTTTTCTCAACTCTTTGCAATCAGCTCCTGACTTTATCAACTGAAACCACCCTCTCTAAAGTTACCAATGATCTTTTAATTTGATTCTCCCCCCCATTTTTATTTGCCACCTTTAGTGTTGTTGACCACACTGTCCTCCTGGATATCTCCTCTCTGAATTTTCCTAATTCTATTCTTTCCTAGCTTTTCTCCTACTATTCTGACTATTCTCTTTCTACTTTGCTAGCTTGTCATCCGATATTATGGGGCAGGTAGGTGGCTCAGTGGATAGAGTACTGGGCTTGGAATTAGGAAGACTCATCTTCATGAGTTCAAATTCAGCCTCTGACATTTACTAGCTGTGTGACCCTGGGCAAATCATTTGGCCCCATTTGCCTTAGTTCTTCATCTATAAAGTGAGCTAGAGAAGAAAATGGCAAACCACTCCAGTATCTTTGCCAAGAAAACCTCAAAACAGGGTCACAGAAAGTCAGACACAATTGAAATGCATGAACAGCAAGCTCTCTGAAGTAGGACTGTTTTAAACTTCACTGCATGTCAACACACACTGTCATGTCAGTTTCTCTGAGCTTCTTTCCTCCTCTGTAAAATGAAGGGATTGGGAAAGAACTCAGATGGTCTTTGTGTTTCCTTCCAGCTTGAAATCTATGGATACCCATTGATTTATATACATCACTTGGGGAGAAAATATGTTCCCCTTCTCTAAAGGTATTCAAATAAAGGCTGGATGACCACTTAAGCATGTTGTAATGGGTATTCTTTTGGGGTACTGGTGGGGCTAGGTGGCCACTGAAGTCTCTTCCAACTCTGAAAATCCTGACCATCCCCTATTGATTGGGTAATGGGGAACTCCAAGATTCAGGGGTATGTCAGAGTCGGCTCAGATCAGTTCACAAAAACCAATTATAAAATTTTCATTATGTGCATTTACACCCCAGAAATCAACAAATGCTACAAATAAGGAATTGGTTTATTGTTTTGTTGATTATCTAGACTTAAGGAAGTGATGGAAAAAATGTTAACTATGCAAATTAAACTTAAAAGTATATGGTACTTTTCAGAGAGCCAGTTGTTAACATTTACCAGAAGACCACTGCCTAAATCTCTAGACTTAAAATTATTTTTGAAGTGTCAAAATTCCAGAAATTTCCTTGAATAATAGTGGGATCAAAAGAAAAAGTTAAGAGAAATGGAGGCTAGGCAGATAAATAAATCTGGCACATTTAAACTGCTAGGTACCAGTTTTCCCCAAGGTTTCACCTCCTCCTTTGTTCCCACATTCCAACACCCCACTTCACAGAGAATGGAAAGGACAGGGCCCATGGGCACATCTTTCCTGTGTGGCTGGGACACCCTCTACAGGACAATTTTGTCAGAGTAGCCAGGGACTGGGAATGCTGGAGATGGCTTTCCAGATACTCTTCTTCTGTACTGTTTTTAGGGAAATGAGTAAATATGTAAGGATGGGACTGAAGGTTTCCTAGATTTTAGAATCACAGAATTTGAAAGTTGTAAAGGCCTTCAGTATATACCTGGTACAACTCATACATGAAGGAATCCCCACTATAACATAACTGATAAGTGGACATCTGACCTCTGCTTTAACGACTTCCAAGGAGGAGGGGCCCACCACCTGTTGTGGCAGCCCATTTCACTTTAGAGAGCTCTAATTGCTAAGAAGGGGTAGCTATATGGCTCAGTGGATAGAGCATGGGGCCTGGGGATAATTTTTTTTGTCCCCAAGTTTGAGACTTTACATTTAATTCTACTGAATTTCATCTTATTAGTTTTGGCCGAGTGCTCTAGCCTGTCACGATCCTTTTGGATCTTGACTGTCATCCAGGGTAACTACCTCTCCCAGATTTGTGTTAAAAGCTGATGAGCATACTATCTATGCCTTTATCTATATCATTGATTCAAAAAATATTGTTACATAACACAGGGCCAAACACAGATCCCTGGAGAATTCTACTGAAGATTTGCCACACTCACACTGACACAGAACTGTTAACATATACTCAGACCATCCAGTCACTTCTGAATTCATCAAATTTTATCATGGTGGCATTCATCTCTCTTTTTTCCTACAAAACTAATGCACTTTATCACAAGCTTTGCTCAAGGCTAGGTAACCTTAAACCCACAGCATTCACAGCACCTACCAGTTTGGTTATTATCAAGAAATCAGGGGGGTCGGGATCCTGGTGGGTCCTTAGTGAAGCCATACTGCTTCTTGGTAATCACCGCTTCTGTTTCTAGATCCTTGCTGACCATCTCTTTAATGATCCTTTCTAGAATGTCCATCAGGAATTGAAGTCAAGGTCACCAGTGTGCAGTTTGCAGACTGTCCTCTTCTTTTCTGATCATTGTGATAACACTTGCCCTTTTCCAATTTTTTTGGCTCCTCTTCCAATGTTCATTCAAAGGTCACTGGCAGTGGCTCAGCAATCTACTCTGCCAGTTCTTTCAGGATCCAAGGACTTAGTTCATCTGGGCTAGGTGGTATGAATTCACTAAGGTTAGCTTTTCTTATCTTGGGTATCACTTTCCTGATAGCCATTTATGTTCTATCATTTCCAATAGTCAAATAAAGTCAGAATTGTGTCACTGTAATCTTTGTTAACAGTTATCGTCATCCTATAATCCAAAACAAAGGTCCTATTCCTTCTTTGATCCCTCTTATTCCTCCTAATATAATATTTAAAAGCTCTTTTTTGTTTTCCTTAACATCCCTAGCTAATGTCACCTTTCTGAGCCTTATCATTTCTGATACTATTTTCACAGAATGCTGCCACATATATTCATTCGTTGTTAGCTGGCCTTGCTTCCATCTTCTATACATTTCTTTTTATAATCTAAATTGGTTGTATCCCCATTAGTCTCTTCAGACAAGCTCTATTTTTCTTTTACATTAAAACTATTTCCCTTTGCATCTTTAGAATTTCATTCTTAAGCGTCTCTCATCCCTCTTGGGCTGACTTTCCTTGAAGCATTTAGTCAATGGGATCATATCTGTATTTGATCTGATTCTTCTGAAATTTGCTTTCCCCAAAATGTATGTGGCAGGTCATACCCAGCTTTCCTTTCCCCCTCTATTATAATCTCTAGGACATGTAGTTGCAACATTTCCTCCAAAGTTCCCATCATTTTCACCCCAGTAACAGGTTTTTGTCTGTTAGTGAGAATCAGATCCAGAATAGAATTCCCCCTTGTTGCTTCCTTCATCCTTTGAAGAATGAAATTATCCCTAAAGCAGGTCAAGAGAAGTTACTACAGGCTCTGCTTTTGTCAGAGAATGCTAGCAAATGTCTGCTAATTGAAATCCCCCATCATTACTATACTATGACTCTGTGCCAGGCTTGTGATATTTCCTAGACTCATTCATCTATTTCTTCTTTCATTCTACGTGGTTGTTAGTATACTGAAATGATTAATTTACTTTGACTTCTTCCTCCTTTGATCTTCATCCAAATATTCTCTTTCATGCTTTCTTCTTCTGGTTCCTGGATTTCTTCACAGGAACATACTGTTTTAATATACAATGCTACTTTAACTTCCCTTCCCCCTCTTTACTTATCCTGTTTCTTTTGAATAAGGTATGCCTATCCAGTCACCATTCAGTCATGAGTTTCATCACAACAAGTCATCAGGATCTCTAGTTTCTTTGGTTGCATAGACTTTGAGCTGGAAGGCATCTTAGACATAATCACAAATTATATGCATCTTGCTGAAGTGGGCAAGAATTCTGGAAACATTTGGAAATCTGTGAAACCAGTGATTCCACTGTATATACTCTTTAGGCCAGAGGTTCTCTTGCTGGATGTATACCCTAAGCGGGGGGGGGGGGGGGCGCGGGGAGAGAGAGAGAGAGAGAGAGAGAGAGAGAGAGAGAGAGAGGGAGGAGAAGAGGAGGAGAGAAAAGGAGGGAGGGAGGAGGGAGAGAAAGAGAGAGAAGACAGGAAAGAGACAGAGGTGAAGGAAGGAGGGAGGAAAGGAGGGAGGGAGGGAGAGAGAGAGCGAGAGAGAGAACTTTTTGTAGTAGCACAAAAGCCCCCCAAAACCTAGAAACAAAATGGATATTCATGGAATGTGGTATGGCTAAACAAATTGTAGTGTATATATATGACATGGAATATTATTCTGTTATATGAAATAATAAGGGGAATGGAAGGGAATAAGCATTTATACAGGGCCTACTATGTACTAGACATTGCGCTAAGTGCTTTGGCTGACACAACACTGAGAGGTGCTATAATTAGCCCCATTTTACAGTTGAGGAAACTGAGGGTGATTTGCCTGGGGTCAGTCATACAGCTAGTACATGCCTGAGGCCAGAGTAGAATTTGGGTCTTCCAGGTCTACCACTCTATCTGCTTCACCACCAGCTGAGAAGACTGGTTTGAATGAAGTAGAACCAGGAGGGCAATAGAAATAATGTGATAATGTAAACAAAACAGATATTAAAAGGAAATAGGATGCTAGATAATTTTTTAAAATATATTTTATGTTTAATTTTAGTTTACAACATTCATTTCCACAAGATTTTGAGTTACAAATTTTCTCCCCGTCTGTGCCCTACCCACCACCCCAAAACAGTGATCCCACTGAATGCCCCCTCCCCCAGTCTGCTCTCTCCTATATCCTCCCCCATTCCCCTTCCGACTTTCCAGTAGGGCAAGATGGATCTCCATACACCAGTGCCTGTATATCTTATTTCCCAGTTGCATGTAAAAAAAAATAATAGTTTTTTTTAAACATTTGATTTTTAAAACTTTGAATTTCAAATTTTTTCCCTTCTTCCCTTGTCACCCATCCTTACTGGGAAGATAAGCAGTTCAATATAGGTTGTACATGTGTAGTTATGCAAAACATTTCCACAGTAGATATATTGTGAAAGACTGATTATATTACCCTCCATCCCATCCAGCCCCCAACTTGTTCTATTTTCTACTTTGACTCTATCCCTTTTCAAAAGTGTGTGCTTCTAACTACTTTCCCCCCAATCTTCCCTCCCTTCTATCATCCCCCCTCTTATCCCCTTCCCCCCTGCTTTCCTATAGGGTAAGATACCCAATTTAGTGGGTATGTTATTCCCTCCTTAAGCCAAATTCAATGAGAGTAAGGTTTACCCATTCCCTTTTGCCTTCCTGTTCTCCCCCTCCATTGTAACAGTTTTCCCTAGCCTCTTTTATATGAGATAATTTGCCCTATTCTGTCTCTCCCTATCTCCTCTCCTTATATTCCTCTCTCATCTCTCAATTTCACCTTTTAAGTATCATCCCTTCCTATTCAATTGATCTTATGCCCTCTGTCTATATATTTACACACACTCACATATGTATTCATATGTACGTATACCCTCCTATATAGACATATATATGTATGTATACATATATACATTTATAATCCCTTCAACTATCTTCACACTGAGAAAAGTTTCATAAGTTACAATTATCGTTTTTCCATGTAGGAATGTAAATAGTTCAACTTTGATAAGTTCCTTATGATTTACCTGTTTACCTTCTCATGTTCTCTTGCTTCTTGTATTTGAATGTCAAATTTTCTATTCAACTCTGTTTTTTTTTCCATCAAGAATGCTTGAAAATCCTCTATTTTTCCCTCTGGTTCTACAATATCAGGGCATTTTTCCTTGAGAATTTCTTGAAGGATGATTTCTAGGTTCTTTTTGTTTTGTTTTGTTTAATAATGTAGACAAAAAAAGACACTCAAAGGAAATAGGATGCAAGGTAATTATAATGGCCAATTTTAGTTGTAGAAAAGATGAGGAAATTCATCTGCCTCTTTCCTTGAGTGTCTTTCTACAAGAGACCATATTTATCTATACTGGGGGGATCCCAGAAAGGAGCCATTCTTAAGCTTGTTTGTAGAGTTGTTCCCTGTCTGCTCTGAGATGGGGGCATGAGGTGTCTAATGTTGCATATATTATCAGATGTAGTTACTATTTGTTTTACTTAACTGTTATTCTTTGTAACCAGGGAGGGTTCATTGGTTGGGCAGATAGGGATACGTCTGTAAATGAGTGTGATATAAAAAACAAAGGCATTAATAAAACTCATTATTATCTTTAAAACATGGATTGCCTTAATTTTACTAGAATGGGGCAAGAAATAATTCCTTCTTGGTGTTTTAAACATGTGGACACATGTTGTGCTAAAATAATTTCTGTACAGAAGTTTAATTGATGTAAATCAATTACCATAATGAGGAGACATAGAGAAAAGCAACTCTGAAAGACTTTAGAACTCTGATCAAGTAATGATAAACTATGGATCCCAATACTGAAAATGGAACATGATAATCCCTTCCTTCCAGAGTCCATGGGGGAATTTGCTCTACTGAATCACGTGTATTTGTTGTGAGCCTTTCTCCTTTTTTTCCTCTTCTTTTCTTTCCCTTTTCTTTTTCCTTCCTTCCTCCTACCCTTTCTCCTTCCTTTTTTCTATTCTCTTTTTTCTTTTCTTTTCTCTTTATCGTTCCCCCTCCTTCCTCTCTCCTCCTTCCCTTTCTTTCTTTTTAGAGGGGCAACGAGAGAAAGAAATAATAAATGTTCATAAAATATTTTTTTTTTGGAGGGCAATTGGGGGTAAGTAACTTGCCCAAGGTCACACGGCTAGGTTTTTGTTTGTGTGTGCATTAAGCGTCTGAGGCCAGATCCGAGCTCAGGTCCTTCTGACTCCAGGGCCGACGCTCTACTCACTGCACCACCTAGCCACCCCCAATAAATAATTTTTTAAAAAGAACTAGCAGATGTGACTGTTGAACCACTTTCATTAATATTTGACATACTGTGGAAAACTGAGAGGCACCAGAGAACTGAAGGAAAAATATTTTCTTGGTTTGAAAAAAAAGAAGAGGGCAAAAACTATAGGACAGTTAGCTTGACTTTGATTCCTTGGAAAACTAGAACAAATCATTAAAGAGTTGATTGGTTGTAGCAGCAAGCACCCCAATATCCCCAGGGTGACTGCCAACACAGGTTCTTAGATCTGCTTTTCAAAAGGAAAGCAACTCAAAATGGGTTAACAAGCTTACTTTAATCAAACAAACACACATTACCTAGTTCAGGGGAAAAGGTCAGCACCCCAAACTTCAGAGTTACAGAACTTACAAATCAAACAGACAGGCTTCCAAACTGTCCCAACATTACATGCATCAATACCAAATCAGTTACCAGAGAGGGAAGCATCAACATCTGGGTTTTCAAAGCTGGGGGGCTCTCAACAACAGCTTCCCAGAGTCTCATCTGGTCAAATCACACACTTCTCAAAGTGAGCCCCAAAACAAAGCCTCTCCTCAGGGTTTATATAGCCTTCTCCTGGCTCAGAGAATGTAACAACCTTCTGGACCCACTGCCCAATCACAAAGTATCAAGGTGTGGGCTTTCCTGAAAAACAAGCCTCCCACCACAGGCTCCAGGTGCACTTAAGCTAGGGGCAGGGAAGATCTTCAAATTTGCATTTCCATTACATTGATGAGCATCTAGAAAAGAAAGTAGCAATCTTAAAGAACCGGCATAACTTCATAAACAACAGATCATTCCAGACTAACCATTCTTTTTTTGAAAGCTACTAAACTAGTGGATCCAGAAAATTCTGTAGCTATGGCTCAATTAAGTTAATGCTTATAAATCACTTTGAATACCATATAGCACTATATAAATGCTAGTTATTATTGTTAAAACTAAATTTTAATAAAGTATTTGATGGTAACATGTTATAGAAAAGATGGGAAAATGTAGACTAAGTACCAGGTGTGGGGAATCTGTGACCTCAAGGCCACATTGGCCTTCTAGGTCCTTGGGATGAACCTTTTGACTGGGTCCAAGTTTTATAGAACAAATCTTTTTATTAATGGCATTTGTTCTGTGAAGTTTGGATTCAGGCAGAGGGCTGAACTTAAGGACCTAGATAATGATACAACTGGTTCAATTTCCCATGTCTTCTGATGTATATTGGATGGGAAGAGTTATTCTACATTTCTTCTGATCTCAGTGGCCAGAAGGTTGATATTTTGGAGCCTCTTGGGTGTAGACCAGTAGGCAGTAGGGTCATTAGGATCCTACCAGGATGCCTATATTTCAGGATACCCTTGCACAGTCAACACTTCTTCCTTTTTCAATGATATGCCAGGCATGTACTCCCTGCCTTCCTGAAGTTACCTGTGACCAAGGGGACTCAACTCTTCCACAAGATCCTCCTACTCTGGATTCATGTAGAACAAATTTAGTTCTAGGAGAGTCCAAACTCAAAGTGAGGGGTTCTGGTTCTTTTCACACACTCAGACTCATGCCCCCATCTCAGAGCAGACAGGGAAAAACTCTACAAACAAGCTTAAGAATGGCTCCTTTCTGGGATCCCCCCAGTATAGATAAATATGGTCTCTTGTAGAAAGACACTCAATGCACAAAATAGAGCAGGTGTAAGAAGAAATGCTTAAAATTCAAGTATATTTAAAACTCACATTATCATATGTAAAACCCAGCAATTTTTCTCATATTCTCTGTAATGAGGATGGGAATTTGAAGATCTCCCCCACTCCTTAATAGACCTATGGGGGAGTTTGAAGACCTCCCCTGCTTTGAAAGTAAACTCTGCCCAATAGGCTGAATGTAATCACATGTAGCCTTTAATAGAGGGAATTTGCTGAAGGGAAGCAGAGCCCACAGAGCTAGCCAGACCATGGGAGAGAAAGGATACTCAGGCAAGGAGATAGAGAGGTTTGTGAGTAAATATTGATCTTATATTGGTTTGTGGGAAGGCTGAAGGATGCTGTGACTCTCAGCATTATTATGGCTTCTGAATGTTTTGGGTACTATGATGGAATTCACTTACTGGTTTTGGGATTTGATTTTCTGGTATATGAATAAATACTTCAGTTCTATCCTCTATCTGGAGAGTTTGGTATATTTTGTTATCAAACCTCATGTGATATTTATAGTCATCTTTATGATGATTGTGGGCACTGTAAATATTGCATTGGCACTATATTCTCCTGGGAGTGGCTACTTTGAAACACAAAAGACTCTGCACAACTGCTCTGTTTTGGTATTTCAAGTCCTTCACAATCTGTCTCCAGAATTCCTTTTCATCCTGATTACATGCTCTCTATCCCCCTCCTACACTTTTAAACTCTGTAGACAAACACTGTTCCCTAACATTCTATCTCCCACCTGTGACTTTGCCCATTTAATTCCCCACCCCCCCCCCAGGAATAATTTCTCTTTAGTTCCTTTCAAGGCTCAACTCACATACCCCTTCTTTTCTTTTCTTTTTTTTTGGAGGGGGGAAGGTGAGGCAATTGGAGTTAAGTGACTTGCCCAGGGTCACACAGCTAGTAAAAGTGTCAAGTGTCTGAGGCTGAATTTGAATTCAGATCCTCC
Source organism: Gymnobelideus leadbeateri (assembly GCA_011680675.1). Classification (NCBI taxonomy): domain Eukaryota; kingdom Metazoa; phylum Chordata; class Mammalia; order Diprotodontia; family Petauridae; genus Gymnobelideus; species Gymnobelideus leadbeateri. Next base: position 1,550,095 of record WOXC01008097.1, read on the forward strand.
TTACTCCGGAGGCAGTCCTCTAGTCATTGTGCCACCTGGCTGCCCCACCCTTTCTTTTCCAAAGACCTTTCCTAATCATACTGCCTTCCACTCTAAAACAAAACAACCAACTTTGTGTAGATTCTGTATGTAGTTTGCACTTACCTATCACTGTGGACCAATCAATCATCAAACTAATCATCATTTATTGACTACCTATTATGTGCTAAGCACCCTGCTAGGTGCTGGGGATAAATTGACAAAAATTAAGACAGTTGCCATCAAGGGGCTTCTATTTTACCTGGAAAAGCTGTATTCTGCAGGTGTGCAGGTATGCATACATATGGTAACGAGGAGGGCAGAGGAAACTCCAGACACTACCTGCGGGACCTTAGACCACGCCTTTAACTCCCCTGCGCCTCAGTTTCCTCATCCGAAAAAAGAAAGAGCGGCATTAGATAGAGCTCTGAGGTTTCTTCCAGCTCTAAATCTAAGATACTACCCTGTAAGCAGGTACGGGTATCGCCTCAGCTTACCAGCGAGCACCATCCACCCCGCCTTTATCACAAAGGTTTGTATAGGTGGGAGGAGGCAGGCAAGACTGGGAGGAGCCTTCATCGCACATGCGCACTGCTAATCCTACTCAGTTCGCTCCGTGGCAATCCCAGACTCCTTCGCTTCCGGCTCCAGGCTTTTGTATCCGGGGTAAGGGAAGCCAGTATTCTGTTTAGAGCTACTTTGGAACTGGACCCGGAACCGGAACCAGAAGAGGAGGAAGAAGCCCAGAGATTTGATGCCGTCAGCTGCCGGCGCCGGTGAAGTCGACGGGCGGCTGGAGGCGGTGGCTGCGGTGCTGGGTGGGCGGTGGCTGCGGTGGCGGACGGGCTGTCTGCGTTGCTGCGGACCACGGGAGGGGCTGGGACGTGGGGCGGAGCGCTTCGCAGCGTTCCGGGCCACCTCGGTCAGCCGGGCTTCTGTGTGTCTGTGTGTCTGTTCCTCTGCGCAGCCCCGAGCTCTCCGCCTCTCCCCGAGCGTGCAGGCTTCGAAGGCGGCAGGCGGCGGCTCTTCGGGGCCGGCCCCGGCACCATGAAGCTCTACAGCCTCAGCGTGCTCTACAAAGGGGACGCCAAAGCCACCCTGCTGAAGGCCGCCTACGACGTGTCCTCCTTCAGCTTCTTCCAGCGCTCCAGGTGGGTGTTCTGCCCGTGGCCTGGGGGAGCTGGGAAGACCCAGCCCCACGCGCGATCCCCATCTCCGGCCCAGAGTGACATCATGCCTTGCTGAGATGGCAGTAAAGTACCTGACAGTTGCATGGCGTTTGGCAGCTTGAAAAGGATTTTTTAAGTGCAGCATTTCACTTGATCCTTATGACAGTCCCTATTTTGCTGGTGGAGAAGCAGGCGCAGGTTAAACGATTAGTGAAGGGGTCACACAATTTTTGAGGCAGGATTCTAGCCCGGACTTTTTTCCGAGTCCAGTATTCTGTACGTGCTATTTTGGGATTTTTCTGACTGGATTGGACTAGATGATCTCTAAGATCCTTTCTGGCTCTCATTTGTGCCTTATTTAGTTAGGTGTATTTATGTTTGTGATGGGCGATCAGTGAGGCTAACAGGGTAAATGATGCTTAGGGAGCCTTAGAAATATGGGATTAATTATGCAGAGCTGGAAAAGGCATTAGAGTTCATACAGATTAAAATATCCTTCTCTCCTTTAAAGATGAGGAAAAATAACTACTGCAAAGGGGGAAGTGATTTGTTCAGTTTCCCACAGGTACTAAGTGGTCAGTATGGACGAGGAACCTGGAATCTCGGCCCTCTGATTCCAATCCATTGTTCTTTCCACTGTAGGACGAGTGGGGCCTAGGAAGCTAATAGTATTTTCCTAATATTCTAGAAAAGCTTATCTTTCTATTTCCTTTATACACATAAATGGTATGGGTGATTCTAGCCCCAGATAGGATAAATTTGGATCTCAGATTTTCCACTAATAGTAGGCAGCTAGGTTGCCCACCTGCCCTAAAGTCAGGAGGACCTGAGTTCAAATCCAGCCTCAGACACTTAACACTTAACTAGCCACGTGACCTTGGGCAAGTCACTTAACCCCAATTGCTCTGCCCTCTCACCTCCAAAAATAGCAAAAACAAAACAAAAAAAAAATTTCTCACTAACTTAGGAGCCATTAGATTAGCATTCAGTCATAATTTGTTTTTAGTATAGTGGCACACCAGAAGCAACACTGGCCAAATGCATTTAGTCTTTTAGTTAATGCCTGTAGGCCACAGGGTGCATGGAATCATCAGAGCAGTATCCCTGCCAGGTTAATACACTTAGCATTTTTTATTGGCATGTAATGAAATTTGCAGTCTTCCTTCTGTTTTCACTGTTCCTTACTTACTTTATTTTGCCTGTGAGTCCCTGATCAAGTCCAAAAAACCCCCTCTATTTCATTCTTTATTATTATTCATTATTCCTCTCTATTACTTTTGACCACCATTTTGTTGGCATACTTTTAAGTTTTATCTTCTGTTACTCCTCTATCTTCATTTTTCTCAGATTATCTGTTTGGTGCTTTTGCTGACTTCAATTTTTTTCTACCCATTAATTATGGGCCAGCACTATGATTTAAGTGTTAAGCCTTTTCTTTTCACTTTTACTTCCTTGGAGTGTTTACTGTTTTAAGAACTTGTATTTATCACTTAAATAATTACAATTTTAGGTGTAATTTAACATCTGACCAGAATTTTTCCTCTGTTTACAGAATAGCTCCACTTAACATTAATTATGTGGTGCTTATTAATATTGTGTAAAGTATTTTATAATTTCAGATCATTGGTATGTCGCTCATAACTGTCATGTAAAGTAACTAGAGCAGTTGTCCCCACTTTACAGAAGTAGAAATTGAGATCCAGGGGGAGGCTAGGTGGCGCAGTGAATAGAGCGCCGGCCCTGGAATCAGAGGGACCTGAGTTCGGAGCCGGCCTCCGACACTTAATCCACACAAACAAAAAAACCTAGCCCTGTAACCTTGGGCAAGTTACTTAACCCCAATTGCCCTAAAAGGGGCGGCTAGGTGGCGCAGTGAGTAAGAGTGCTGGCCTCGGAGTTGGGATGACCCGAGATCAGATCCGGCCTCAGAAAATGAGCACCCACACATAAATGATGACTAGCCGTGTAACCTTGAGCAAGTTACTTAACCCCAATTTGCTTTAAAAAAAAAAAAAAGAAATTGAGATCCAGCAAATTCATGATTTCCTTATGGTTGCAAGGCAAAGCTTGGACTTAGACCCAGATGTCTCAACTGCTGATCCAGTGATCTTTCCACTGCATCACACTATTACCTGAAATCCTGCCTTGTTCCAAAATAGGCTTTGGATGTTGTGAGGAAAATAAACATTTTTCCAGCTTCTTGTTTCAGTCCATTATCATTATCCCAAAAGCTTATAAGCTTTAGAATAATTTATGACTTATTTTGCTCTTACATCCAGTCTGTTACCCGTAACTGTTTGTGGACATCTCATCCTCTCTTTGTCTATAGTTCCAGTCAAGGCTTTAACTGTCTTTCCAGAACTTTTTCAAAAGTTTCTTTTTTTTTATATTTTCCCTTTCCTCTAGGCTGTGCAAAATATTAAGAAAATTCGCAGAATCTCAGAATTAGAAGGCATATTAGAGGTCACCTTTTGAATTCCTCTCTGAATAGAAATCCCTGCTATAACTTTCCCAGCAAATGGTCATCCAGATTTGAAAACCTCAAGAGATGGAGAGCCCTCTCCCTTTAGCCTTAAGGCAGCCCATTCTACTCTTAGTTTTAATTACTAAGAAATCTTTTCTTTCAGCTAGCTGAAATCTTCCTTTATTCAGTTTCCACACATTGTTGCTAGTTCTCTTGGAGTCTGGACAGAACAAATCTAATCCTTCCATATAAAAGCCCTTCAAATACTTGAAGGCACATTTCATTCTTCATCTCCTCTGTCATCTAGCTAAACACCCCCAGTTCCTTCCACTGATCCCCAAATGGCAGTATCCAGTGTTCTTGGCATTCTTTAGGAATCATTTTGTTCATGCTACTTTCTCAGAATCCTTTGGGGTCTTATATTTGATTAAAGATCCTGATCCAGACACTTTATCTTCCTTTCAACCCTGTACTATGATTAATCTATTATAGCAAAGCATACCTACTTTGTGCATGTGATTTGCCTTTTCTTGCCTTCTGATCTTTTTGTATAAGCCCTTCTAATGTGAAACACTCTTATTTTTATACCTTAGCCTTAACTAAACCATTGTCCCTCCCCTGCTTCAAAATCCTTAAAGACTCCTTTCTATGTAGTCTTTATAAACTAGTCCCACTTGAGTATAGCCATTCTAGTAAGCCCTCTTGCTGAATACTTAACACTTGCATAAATCCTAGTAGTTTTATATATCTTTATTTGATTGTACATATATTTTGAATAGTTATTCAAACTGTGTTCCTGTGCCTTTAATGTGAAGGCTACTTTTGTAATTTTCCACAGTACCCAGTCTACAGTACTTTGCTCAAAATTTTAATTGATAGAGGGGATAGAATAATATGTTAGCCAGGTAGTTTCCTAAAAGTTTGGAAGTGGGTTCTAATAATGAGATATGTAGTGAACAGATATAAAAGTTAACATAATTTCATAGTGATAAGGATTATTGATTGATTTATTATATTCCATTTGTCAATTTTTAGATTATAATATTAGAAAGGAAAGAGACCTGAGTTACCTGCAATCAAAAATCTTAGGCTATTTATCTATAACATGTAAGCTCTCAGAGGTTACCTTACTTTGCATATGGACAAGGTGAATGAGATAGACTAAATTAGCATTGTTATGTTTTTCAGTGTTCAGGAATTCATGACCTTTACAAGTCAACTGATTGTGGAACGCTCAGAGAAAGGCAGCAGAGCTTCTGTGAAAGAACAAGGTAAGGGGAATGACAAGCTTTTTGGTATAAAGTGAGATAAGACCAGTGTGCATTCAGTGTCTAGATTCACAAGCTAAATGTAACTTACTCAGGTATTTTGTTGCTTGTGAGATATTAAGGCTACTACTTTTTTTCCCCTACTATTCCTTGTCTTCTCTTCTTCCCTCTCAATTGCCCTGCTCATGTAAAATACTTTGCTCACTGATGGTGATTTGGTTTCTTAATGCAGTTTCTCCACTAAGGTTTGAAACCTGCCTTTGATGCTAAATAATAGCTAAGTACCCAGAACCAACCTGGCATATTTGATGGTCCTCTCAGAAAAGGATATCCAGCTAGCTTTGATGTGTTGAACTAGACATCTGGAGATCTCAATTTCTATTCTTGTCTGCTTAATAGTTCTCTTTTATATGACCTGTGCCTTTTGAATTGTGAGATTTTTTTTGTCCCTCATTTATATTTGTCCCCTTTTTAAGGAGGGAATGTGTTATAGGCATAAGCCAGGAAGGCTGTTCATAAACTCACAGTCACAACCAACTTAGTCTTATGTTGACTTTACTCATCTTTGTTGCAGGGTAAGATTGTGAAGTGACTATTGCTGCCATAAATACTTTTTATTATGTATGGTATGGGTTACTGTAAGGTTTCAGGCCTCCCTGTAGTTTTCATTTGCCAGAAATAGAATAATGAAGCCTTTATTTAAAGCTTCTCTCATAGTCACCCACAATCAGTGATCTTCTTTTTTTTCTATTCCGCATTTAAGACAATTCTTCACACACATTCCAGCTACGCACTTAAACTAAATAATTGAAGCTTGCCTGTTTGGGAAGGTGAAATCTGATAAGCATCAGTGATGACTCCCTTCTCATTATTTTCCTTTCTTTCCACCTTATTCAGATTTTGCATTAAATTCAGTACTTTACCTTGCTCTCTTATTGGTTGTCTTGTTTGGCATTTGAATTTTTGTGACCAGTTTCTTAGCATCAAATACATTGTAATTTGTAAGTTGTTATCTTTCTTTTACCTTTCAGTTCTTGCTACTGTACTGACCTTTATTCTTTAGTGAGTAAAGTCAGTGATTATTGCCTGGGTTAAGAAATGTTTTGATCAGGGGGCGGCTAGGTGGCGCAGTGAGTAGAGCATCGGCCCTGGAGTCAGAAGGAACTGAGTTCGGATCCGGCCTCATTTGACTGATGTTTAATGTCAATTATATCACATATTGTATCCTTGCTTATCATGTAACCTTGAAATACTATATAAATGTAAGGTGTATCATTATTATTATTATTATTCCCCATTAACCTGACATCTGGGTATCTGATTTCAGAGTTTCTGACTCTTGGTCCAGCAATTCTTTAGAATGAATCCCTAAATATCTGATTTGTGAACTTTTGAGATCTGATTCTCAAGTGACACTTGTCTGGGTTTGCAAAGTAGAAATAACAGATCACATTAATGTGGCACCTTAAGCTTTCTATAGTACATCCACAACAACCCTGTGAGGTTGTTATCCCTTTTATGTACAATGAAACGGAGGTTCAAGAGATGTGAAGTGACTTACCCAGGATCACACAATAACGTAAGAACCAGAATACAAACCTAGATCTTCTGACTCCAAGTTCAGCACATTTAAGCTGTGCCACCTCTCAGATATAGATATATAGATATAGATATATACCTCAGTCCCTGCCCCCCAAACTCTGCTTACCACATGTCACTTTTCTCACATGTGACCTCTTGTCTACTCAGAGTACTTATGTCATGTGTATGTGCGGAATGACAGTCTCGCAGGTGTGGTCATTGCAGACAATGAATATCCCTCCCGGGTGGCTTTCACCTTGCTGGAAAAGGTGAGTTGCTCTTGGGATTTGACAGAACTTTGAGAAAATGTATATTGGTGTTAGTGAGACTACTGGGTATAAAAACATAACTTTGTTTAATTGCTAAGTTACAAGGGATTGCAGTGCCTTTCTTCAATACCATCTACAGTTAGTGCTAACAGTACCAGCTCTGATTGCTGTTCCCTCAAACTCAACATGCCAAAAACAGTTGTCTTCCTTACTTCAAAATCAGTTCCTTTTCTGAAGTTTTTCTTCTTACAATGGTACAACTATTTTTTCTATGTAAAAATCTTGTTTTATTGAAGTTTTTTTTACATTTCCTCGTGACTGACACCTCTTCTTCCTCCCCAGTAGAACCTTCCCATGCATGAAAGAAATATAGCTAAGTGAAACACTGGCAAAGTCTGACAGCCTACAAATTATTTCATGCTTATAGCCTATTATTTCTCTGCCAAGAGAAGGGAGAGATATTTCACTGTCAGCTCTCTGAAGTCACCCATCAGTCAGATTTTTGGTGTATTTCAATAGTACTTGGGAAAAGGAGGGAGAGAGCTTTAAGTTTGATTCACTTTTTCCATTAAATATCCTTCTTTTTTTAGTCCTTGGCTTTTGTAAGTATGGAAATGTTCTTAGAGGTCTGTCTAGAGACATAATAAACACTGCTTGAGGTTTATTTGGTTTGGGGCCTGGGAATCCCATGGTGGGAACACTGATGGAAATATATTGCTTTTTCTTATAGGTACTGGATGAATTCTCTAAGCAGGTTGACAAGATAGATTGGCCAGTAGGATCTCCTGCTACAATACATTATGCAGCCTTGGATAGTTATCTTAGTAGATATCAGGTAATATTTCAAGAAAAACATTATGTGTGTAAGAGACTTCATCTATGAAATGAGCTGGAGAAGGAAATGGCAAATCACCCCAGTGTCTTTGCCAAAAAAAAAAAATGGGATCACAAAGAGCCAGATACAACTCAGCAGCAACAACCACAACCACCATTCCTCATTCCAGCTACATAGCCACACTACATGGTGTTACTTATACATGATATCCCATTTCCATCTTCTGAGTCTTTGCACAGTGCCCCTGCCTATAGTGTACTCCCTCTTTGAATTCCTAATTTCCTTCAGACCTCAGCTTAAAGGCTCCCTCCTAGAGAAGGCCTATGCCCATCTCCCCTTCCTGAATGACGGTGTGTTTTTACCTGTTTACATTTGTGTTCCCCCCCCCCCCCCCCCCAGTGGAAGATTCTCAAGGGCAGGGATTCTCCTGTTCCTGGTTGTGTTCCCAGCCCCAGGCACTGTATCTGGCACGTTTTCTTTTTGGTCTATACTTGTTTTTGTTTTTTGGGTTTTTTTTTCATCACTGTAGAGAAAAGTCCCTAGAGTAGAAACTCCCTTCACTAATGCAGCTCAGTGTCCTCAATTTATAATATTAGAGGTCCTGGCCTGGGGATGGAGATGGTGAGTGGCCTGCCTGTTGTTGCAGCACCAGAGGTTGTCTGTGGTATTTCCTCACCTAGCTCCATCTCAGCATCACCTCTCATGTCTCTCGTGTTGTAAAGGGGTAGGTGTTTAATAAGGGTTTGTTGCATTGAATTCCACAGGTCTGTTAAGCAGACTGACCTTCCTGAATGGTATGACTCTTATTGAAAGAATGGAAGAATCTGAAGCAGCCTTTCACAACTTGGGAATTTAGATTGTTGATTGTTAAAGGGGCTTTGAAAGCTGGGATCCAACATCTTGTTTCTACAACAAGAAACTAGAAATATAGTATTTGTCTTATTCCTTTACATTTCCTTTCTTCCTTTTAATTTGGTCTCATGTGATCACCACTCAGCTGACCTGTTTTTATTCCTTTCTAGAATCCTCGAGAAGCTGACCCTATGACGAAAGTGCAAGCTGAGTTAGATGAGACCAAAATCATTCTGGTAAGTAAAAATTGGAAGGTGTAGCAATTTACCATTGAAGGGCTAGGTAGAAGGTTATATTATGTTTGGGTTGGGGTCGTATTTTTAGAGTTCACAAAGGGGATTTGGCAGACATTCCTAAGAGGTAGGTAGTGTGACTATCTCAGCTTTATATATGAAATATGCTGAAAGGGAGGTGTTCTGTGACTTGTTGGGGCCACACAATGTCAGAACTAGGTTTGAAACTCAGCTTCTGACTTCCAAATCCAGTATACTTCCACAGTACCACGTCTCTCTTTTAGGTATAGAACTTTAAACCCTTTTTACAAGGAATCCAAATCCTTTGTACCCTTTGCCTTTGAGAATGTCTCCTTTAGAGATCTTATTTTCGCAAGCAGTAATGATTGAACTCTTTAAAGGTTTGAAATGATGGATATATCTGGATATATTCTTTTTACATCTCCTGGCTTTCTTAGTATATCTACTATTTCCTTACCACCTGAATTTTAGTCTCTGACTTTTGATGATAGCCCTCAACTTTTCACATCTTTGGATGCCTGGATCTGTTGAAGAATTTATCCTTGGCATGGAATTTGGAGGAAATCTCCTGTTTCTTTTTGATCTTTTATTTTCTTTCTTTCTATTCTGGAGAACAGAGGAATCCTCATCAGGGCTCAGCTTCTGTCTATAATTTAGTCAAATTGGAATTGTTGGTTAATGAGTCCTTTGTTGTAAAACTTCAGTTGGGATTTCAAATTCATCTCCTGATCCAGTTAAGCCAGTCCTTTTCTCTTACGGAACCATTTAGATGAATTAAGAGGTAGTCATTTGTCCTCCTTTACCTATTTAGAATTGCTTTTTAAAAGGACATTTTTCATTCTCTGCAAATTCAAATATGTTTGCCACATATCACTTTAAAGTTCTTTATAAAGCTGTGGCCAGCTATGGTCCACTGGGACACTGTGTGGCAAACTCTGACAATAAGGCAGAGGGATAGTGGTTTCTCTTTTCACTCTTGGCAGTTCTTGATTACTTTCCATCCATTCCCATTATCATGGTTTTTCAAATCAGTGCTTGTTTTTAGGAGATTAAATATTAATTTACAGAACAAAATTTCCCAGTGTAGAAGTTCAAAAATATTGATGTAGTAAATATAAAGCAATGATGTAATTTTTACATAATCCTCCTAAAATGTTATTTTGTCCCCAAACTCCCTCTGCCAGTGCAAATCAGCAACTGTTTTGCAGTTTATAGTCTTAAAGTTGTCTGAAGCATCGAGTTTAAGTTAAGTGGTTTACTGAGGGTTACTCAGCCAGCATGTATCATAGGAGTAATTTCTTCCAACACTCTATCCATTATACTCTATGCTGAACTTCTTGCAGTCTTTTAGGATAGCCTGAAGCACTAAAAATTGTGACCAGGGTCATTCAGTTAGTAATTGTCATAGGCAGGATTTAAACCTAGGTTTTTCTGGCTTCAAGACCAGCTCTGTCCACTCTACCTTGCTTCCTCTCATAGTAATTACAAGACCTTAAATAGAGTCATTTAAGAGAACAAAAACCAAAGGTAGAAGAGTTTTGGTTTGTGACTTTCTCCCCCTCTCCCCCAACATTCTATGAGCTTTTTATGCCGGTTGCCACCTTTAACTCAGTGGTAATAGTAAAAAAAAATCTCCTATTGGGATATGTTCTGTGTGTGTCTTACAAGTGTTTTGAGTTCCACAGTAGTTTCAAGATAGTTTCCATTAACAGCTGTGATCCACCATTGTCTGGCACTTAGTATTTTCTTGCTCTCTTTGGAGTGCATGGCTGACACTCAGAGGACAGGTCCAAATGACACTTATGTCATAAATGAACTAACTAAACTTGTAAAAGTTCTCTCTGTGCTGACTTCCAAGTGCCTGTGCTTGTGTCTGGTCTTTCATCATCATGAATTTGCAGAGTTCTTTTTTCTTTTATCCAGCACAACACTATGGAGTCTTTGTTAGAGCGAGGAGAAAAACTAGATGACTTGGTGTCCAAATCAGAAGTGCTAGGAACACAGTCCAAGGCCTTCTATAAAACCGTAAGTACTCTCAGCTCCCACCTCTTTCCCAGAAAGCCTTTTCTTAAAATGAGCCCCACTGTGTTATGGGTGTTCCTTCCAGGATGCCAGACTTTTCTTGGAATATTCAGTAGCCATTGGTAGGTGTCAACTCTTTTAGCATTGAATAGTTTCTTGGTACATACAGGGTCACATCTTTGCTGAGGAGGAAGGCAGGCATTATGTTAACTTTGTACCTGGGTGCTTTTTGGATCTGAGGCAAGGAAAAGAAGAGTCTCTAAAGTTGCTTGGAAGCAGATCCTCTTCTGGAAAACAGCTTCTAATGGGTTTCCTATCGGAGGGGTTGCCAGTATTTGAGTTACTTGGGAAGGTGGGAGATTCTATGATGTCTCTAATACCAAGTCTTTGGCTTTTTTTAATAACAGCAACAACATAATTTTATAAGTACTTGAAGGTTTAAAAAATCTTTCAGCAGCATTTTTGTCTACTTTATAAATGAGAAAAATAAGACTCACATAGCTAAAAGTGTTGGAGTCAAGACTTCTAATCAGGAACTTTTAACACCATCCCACACTGCCACTCTATAGTTATCTGTCTTGTAGTGGAAGCTAATCTTTTTTATTTTAAGGTCAGTAACTTTCCCCCTCTTCCCCCCAAGAAGTAACTGAATTTAGACCCTGCTCTCAAAGGGTTGCTTGCCATCTGAATTTGTTTATATTTTTTAATAAATTGATTAAAACAATTCAATCAACATTTATTAAATGCTTTCTGTGTGCAAGGTGTGAAGAATATAAAATCAAAAGAAAACAGTTTCTGCCTTCAAGGAGCTTATGTTGTATTGGGGGAATACAACAAGTAAGCCACTAAATGTATAAAGGAAGAGAAGGGGGAAGGACAGCATGTTAATGATGACAGTGCTCAGAAGAGGCAAAGGTATGAGCCTTAAGTTTTGTTTAGACTTAAGCTGATCCAGCCATACATTTTCACTTTGTAACCAACATGCATTTGTAAGACACCTAGGTGGGGTTAAAGATAAGATTGGTGACTGTGAGACTGTCATATTGATTGGTCCATATGGGGCATCATGATACCATCATAGAATCTCCTGCTTTGGTGTATTTATGCACTCATTCCCCATGGGATCTATCTCACATGTGGAGATTCTTGCTTCCACTTCACCTATGGGAATCCTTTCCCTTTAAAATACAGCTCAAATGGCACTTCTTTCACGAAGCCTCTTATCTCAATAAAACTAGAAGGGATCCCTCATTTATAGGATTTCCTGCCTCCCTTTGCACTCAGTCTAACTTGTATTATAATTATCTGTATGTCTGTCTGTCTCTCTCACACACACATCCCCACTCCCTACTCTCCTAGGTTGTATACTCCTTGAACTCCGATGTTTTTCTTTGTATTTCCAGTACGGAGGGCAGATCCTTACACATAGTAGATGCATAATAAATGTTTATTGACTGGGCTTTATACACAGAGTCTTGCCCTCCTTAGCCTCGTTCTCTAACCAGTTGTACTATTTGATGTCAAAACTATATGAACAAAAGGTATTAAAGTGATCAGAATTTGTGGAGGAGGGAGAACTGGGACTTGGGGGCTAATTAGTTGGAACCAGTTAGCTGAAAAGTCTTTTTTTAAACATGTTCCTGGAATATGAGAAGAAGCTTTAGCATTAAAGACATTAATTTATTGCTGTATTTCTGGTGATATGAATGACTTAGGTTTTGTATTTTCTGTGGAAGTACAAAATAAGAAAGCTGGCTTCTTTCTAACCAGTCCATTTCTAGTTCCTTGCCTCAACATGATTGTGAAAACATTGATGGAGATCTCAGTCCCTGGCTCTCTAATCAGGCAGCTTCCTTATCTATGGACATCAGTTGTTACATTAGAGTTCTTTGTTACAACCTTCCCTATAGGTGGCTCCCAGGGAAAAGGCACATGTCCCCACTGTCCTTATTATCTACTAACTTCCTTTCCCAATTCTTGATTTCTTCCAAGGCCCGGAAACAAAACTCATGCTGTGAGATCATGTGACCTCCCAACCAGTGGTGACCCTGCTCTGGAAATTTTGCCTGTCATTCATGTTGAGAACTGTAAAGTACCCAGGAAAGAAGAAAGCAGCTCAAATTGTGTCCTGAAATGGGAATATTCCATTTCAGATTTCAGTCCCTGGGATGAACTGAGGGTGAGGTGGGAGGGACTTGGGGGAGATGTTTGTATGCCTAAGTGTAATTTTTCACCAAAAGGAAAGATAATATGAGCCTCAAAAAGATCATATTTGGGGGCAGAATGAAACAAAATTTCTCAATGACTCCTGTAGGTGCTGAAGGGCTCATTTCTCTGATAAATTTCCTGGGAGGGATTTGATGGGCCCCCTGACTTCTGCAAAACCCCACAGGAAAGTCAGGACCAAATCTCTTCTTGATTCTCTTGGGTTTGTTTTGTTTTGTTTTGTTTATTTTTTATTTTTTACACTCATAATAACACTAGAAGGAAGTAACTCCAGGTGAATACTATACAGTTGGGAATTTTGCCACCAAGCAAGGCTTGGGAGAGGACCTTTTTAGCAGCTGATGAAAGCTCGGGTGACCCAGCTCACCAAAAGAGGTTCTCTCTCCTTCCCTTCCTCAAAGCAATCATGAAGGTTCTTTTATTTTTGAGTAGACCTCTTACCATCTTTGTCCTCAGGGAAAGTGGGAACCCTCTCAAAAGAGAAAAAACTGAAGCCTTGAGACCTTGACAAGTCAGTGGAAAAGTTTTATAGTGAGAAACAAGGAACATACCTCAAATGACCTAAAACTTCTTTGAACCCTCACTAGCTTTGTTTTCTAACTTGTACACGTGTTCCCATTTCTTCCAGTGCTGCCTTGTAGTGGGGCCCATTACCTGTCCTGACAAACTTGTCCATAAAGTTCTCTAGAACTTATTTGAGGTGGGGAGGTCTTTGAGAGGAGCTCAGATATACTTAATTGTGTAAGCAGGCAATGATTATCCTACTCAGCGTATCTAGAAACGAAGCAAAGGAAGGAAGGAAAGTAGGGCACTTTATTAGAGCTGGTTAAGTTGAGGGTAATCAGCTGTGAGTATCCTTTGGGGGTAGGAGACCCCACCAGCATTGCATCTTGAGCGGTCCCTCACAGTGTTGCAGTACTTGACATATCTTGAATATTACAGTTCTGGTCCAAAATAGTGTGTTCTTTAGCCACTCTTCTAAATGATTTTTTTTTTTTTTGCACTGAAAGTTGACCTTAGTTTTCTTGTCCTTCTGGCCATGTGACTGCCTTAGGGACTTACCCACTTTAATGAGTCTTAATGAATAGGAGAATGTGTTTGAGACTCTCATACTGCCATCTGCTGATTTATACTAGGAAGAGTGTGCCAACTATGCCATGGTATAACTGCCCCTGTCCTGGAACTGGCAGATACTTTTCAGAGGCTCCCAGCCTGGCAGAGGCAAAGTACCCAATCATTTGTAAATGCTGAGGATGTTATCTCGCCTCCTTTGTGCTTAAAAGCACTTTTTGGTATAAACATAGGCCAAGCTCTGGCCCCTTCAGTGCCTAGCCACCCAGATGTCAGATTGACTCACTGGGGCATTAACAGGATCTTGGCACTTGATTTCTGTTGACCTACTGAACTATGCTTGCTTCTTGTTATTGCTCCTTGAGGGCTTAGACTTGACCACCTTCTTCCCTCTAAGATATTAAAAGCAAAGGTAGTCAAGCAACCAGGCAGGAGTGCTCAGGTGATAAGATTAGGGTGGTGTTAGGTCGTTTTAAGCAATCTTGGCCCCTGGACAGGTGTTTGTTGCCATGTCTAAATAGGATGTGTACGCGCTGCTTTTTTGTTATTGTTGTACAGTATTTTCTGTAGGCAGAGCAGTTTGTGTGCCAGAACTGGGTTGCAGAGGGAGTCTAAATGTAATGATAGCCAGCCACCACAGAAGCCCTGGGTCACCGTGATCACGTATCATCTGATGAGCATCTTTTATTTACATATTAGCTGGGGGTTCTTCCCAAGATATTGCTTCCATTGACTCAGATTGGTAAAGGCAAAGGCCATAGAGGGCCTATTCTAACTGTAAGATATTTGGGCCCAAATAGTGCACTGAGTCAAGCATTCACTGGCCCTGTGAACTTTTTTCAAGACTAGTGTCATCTTAAATCTCAACTGGCATTAAAATTCACTGGAGAATTTAGGTTACTGGGAGGACAAATTGAACTAAAAGTGTAGTGGATACTACCTCCTTGTAGTTGGGAATTATGTTGGCTGATACGTAACAGTACCTACTACAAAATTGGCCTAGAAACATTATTCTTCTCTCTGCCACAAGATATGATGATGCCAATACTGATGAACTTCAAATTCATCAGCCTTTTCAAGGAGTGCCCTTGGTGGCTGCCCATCCAACTCTGCTAACTCCATTGATTTTTTATTCATCTTCATCACTTGGCTAATTTTTAAAAATTTTTTCAGCTCTAACTCAAATTATCCTTAAATATGAGGAATAAATGCCATTTTGGTTTTGTCTTTTTCCCCTTTGGTTATGGTTCCAGGAGTTAAAAACTGCCCTGGAATGTGACATGAGGCAGTACAAGATCTTTTAAGAAGCTCAGTATAAAGCGTGTTCTGTGGTGACTTTGGAAACTAAAAGAAAGCAAAATCTTTCACCCATAACTTGGCCTCAGCATCTCCAGTAAGCATGGCTTTGGCCAGTGAGAGGCATGGCCCTGGCAGGATACCTTTTGGAGGGGAGGGTGGGAGGAGGCTCTTCAGCAGTGGTCCTTTCTGTGCATTATTGTAACTTCTTGTTTCTTTAACTTAATGCTTTTGCTAAACATTTATCATTTGGCAAAGAGTGTATTTTAATAATTTCTAACTCTTCTGTATGTTCTGTTTTGGAAATTCCTGTCTGGATAAAAGTTGTCTTTTGAAATTTGAAAATGATCCTGTGGCTTTCTCTGGGATTAAAGGAGTTAAAAACAGGTGCCTCACTGTAGCTCTGCTTAGTCTTTTTCTGGTTGAGCTTTTAGTATCAAGCCTCCACAGAATATGTAGTTAAAGATTGGTAGTGTTGATGAAATATTTCCATGAATGGAGGAAGTAGATTTAATTTCTTCATTACCTTCTAGCTCTAAAAGTCATTTTCCTACCTCCATCATATCTCTAAGGCAGTTTAAGCCTGGTGTCATCCACCGCCCTCCCCCCGCCCCCCCCCCCATCTTCCACTATGAGGCCATAAGATGGGCTGTTGGAATGGGAGGTAAGACACATCTTTCCTTTTGCCAGAGGGCAGACTCCTACAACTAATAATCTTGTCATTCTTCAATCAGAACATTTATAGCCTCAGTCACCTATGAGATACAGGTGGCAACATCACAAAGGACCTCTTTCTTTATTTCTGTTTTGCTTCACCCAGTATACTTTCTTAAGGGTCATGATGCTATGTGTGCTCCGTCAAAGGCTATGATAGTACCCCTCACCCTCCCTAACCCTAGTTAATACTGCCTGTGGCAACTTCAGATCAGATTTTTTAGTAGAGTCTTGGAAATATCCCATTTAATGAGGCTTTGCTCTCTTCCTGACTTCTAAATTGAGTCTTTTATATCTCTTTAGCACTTTTGTAAAAAAAAAAAAATACCTTATCTTTTGCCACAAATACATATATTCTTATAGAAAACTTCAAAAATGAAGACAGAAAGGTTAGCCAGTAATGTTAGGATTTTTCAGTCTACAACTGAAGTGTTACCTGGCCATGGATACGTAATGGTTCATTAAGGAATGTCTGGATGTTTGTGTCAATTCAGTTTGCCATGGAAGAGAATGGAAGAACTATGCAAGCTTATTCATAGGGCTAACCCCGACTAGATCCTCCTTGAAAGGTCAGTGTACGTTCCCAAATGGAGGGTGGTAGCTAATAGTAATTTTTGAGCTTCTGGTTTCCCTGATCCTTGTTTAAATTCTGGGACCCTTAAACATTCCTAGCTGGGTTTTCAAAGCAGGATGGCCATCTCAGCCTCACCTGGAGAACTTCAGAGCTACAACACTTGTGGACCCATCTGGAGAAACAGACCAGGAAGGGAGGAGCAGATGTCCCTCACCCCAGCTTTTCCTGAACAAAACCTTCATTCTGATGCAGTTTATCTCCTCACATTAAGATGGGAGGCAAACCTGGCATCCAGATGCTACCCTACCATGGGAAGGCATGGGGTACACAGTGGAAGGAATGACAGCTTTGGAGTTAGAGAACTTAGGTTCAAATTCTGGTACTGCCACTCTTGCTTGTTGACCTTCGGCAAGTCCTTTCACACCCTGGGCTCTAAATTTTTGATCCTGGTGTGCACTGTGCATAGGTACTTGAATATTGAATGGATCAAAAGATATGGCTTCCTGCTCTAGTACAGGTTGTTCATCATGCAGTTTCAGTAAATGTTGGTAATGCCCCTGGCTTGTGTTTGCTTGGGCAAAATCATTTGATATCTCACTTGGAAAAATTGGATAATAATGCTGAACAGATTTTAGAATAACACAAAAGTCTGATACAGTAAGGTATTAACTTTAAATACCTTCGATCCCACTTAACTAGGGAACTTGTTTCTCCAGAAATTCTAATGATACTGAATGGCAGCTAGGTGGTGCACTGAATAGAGTGCCTGGCCTAGAGTCAGGAAGACCAGAGTTCAAATGTGCCCTCAGATACTTACTAGTTAGGTGACCCTGGGCAAGTCTCTTAATCCTATTTGCCTCAATATTCTCATTTGTAAAATGAGTTAAAGGAAATTGCAAACCACAACAAAAACTGAAGTTCTGACTATTGATGGCTTATTGTGGCGCAGCAATGACCCCAGAATCTAAGGTCATGCCAGTGAGGGTATAGCCAGTACTACAAAGCTGGAAGGGCTCATGGGCACAGTGAACACAGCAACACACTGCTTCAGTCATCTGGCCACCTAGCTAGGTTTGGAAAATCCATGACCAAAAGACTAGTGAGGTTTTTTTCTTTCCTTTCTTTTTTGGCCACATCAAATCATGAAAATTGTCTGCTGATATGCAGAGGGGCCATGGTCTGCATTGGTCTCCCTTGGGAAGTGTTAGCTTCCTGAGAACATGTGTCCCCATCACCTACCAGTGCCTGGCATGTTGGCACTTAGATTCATGTGTCCAGGCTGATGAAACCACTGCCCCTCTGAATGCTGCAGTGATACAGGACCTTGGGCAGGGACTTTCAGTGAAGAGTAGGAGGGAGAGTGTTCTGGATGTTGTGAGAATCACTTCTCTCTTCAGGTACTGGCCTGCACTCTCTTCTTTCAGCTCCTTTGGGAGAACTCTGATCTGGAAAAGATGCTCTTGGTAGGCTCATCCAAGTAATTAGAACTGCTAACTAAGCTGAGCCCCGAACACAGTAGCATGTGCTCTGAGACAGGCATCAAGGATTTTTCACTCTGGTCTGCATTCTGTCGTCGGTAGGGCCGGACCTTGACTACTTCATATCTGTCCTTTGGCATGATAAAGCACACAAACCCATTGAGCTTTCTACCAGGAGTAATGATCATTGACAGAGAAAGCCTTCCCACTCACATTTCATTAAAGGATCTCGGGGAACCTTCCTATTCGTGCTGGATGCACGTGCCAGCCCTTTTGTACCTTGTCCTGTGATGCAAGGCCAACAAAATGTCCCATTCTGTACATTTTAAGTCACCACCAGTATTTATCATTTGAGTCCCCAAAGTTAAAGATTTCTTAAATCATTGTTGTCTTTTTTTTTAAGCCTTCATTTTCTTGCTGAGAAAGCAACAGAAATGGGGGTTAAAAATAACATCTGACTGACAACAGTTAGTGACTGAGCTGCCCTCTGCCTATAGGGACTGAGAAGGCAATGGACAGGAGAGTGGTGGGGCTCAGGGCCAAGGCCCTCTGCCAGCTTCTGCTTTGAGAAGAAGAAGGACATCGAAGTGAGAAAGGACAGAAGGTGATGGGATCATTGTCAATCTTCCCAGAGTCCTAGAGTCCAGCAGTGGCTGAAAGAACATTGAATGCGTTTGAAATGTTTCCTTTTCTGAGGAGGTTACCATGGAAATGTGTGGGCAGGCTATTATGTATCAATGCCTACCACTGTCTATCCCCGGTGCCCCTTTTCCTCTCAGATATAGTCAGCCTATCCCTCAGGATCTGACGTCTACTGGGGACTTGACTTGTGACCTTCTTAGCTGTGTCCGTTAAGGCTGGACCTAGCATGGGGAGCTCTTGGTAGATAAGTGTAGTGTGTCCAGGAGGGAGCATGGTAAAATTGAGACTAGAAGTTGTTATGGACAGAAAATGGAGGTTATGAGAGACCTATGGTTGACAGGGTGGTTTTTGTTTGTGGAATTGGTGTCTGATCTACTTTCCTAGACACCAGTGATCTAGGTCCAAAATAAAGAGATGAGCTAATGGGGTGACCTGAACTGTCTTTTTTTAGGGAGAAGGGTTCGAGTGGCCTCCCAGGACACTTACAGGAATTGGTATAGTGGCCACTGAGAGCTGAGCCTGAAACCTCCGCTCTTAATTCATGGTGATGGTGCTGATTTTCATGGGGCGTTTTATGGTCCCACTCATCACACCAACAAGCTCAGACAAAGGGTCATGGCCAGCTTCCATGCGAGCTCTCCTCTATCCCAGAACAGCATTCCAAACTTTTCTATGCTGGGTTTCGGGAGGGGGGCGAGCATGCAGTGTTTCTAAGTCCTCTCAATGGGAAAGGGCAAAAGTGACTTGGGCCATAGGCAAGATCAAGGGGAGAGCTAGGCAAAGGGGAAAAGCAAGCTACCACACACTCAACAGTTTGTCCCATTTTTTTTTGTTTGTTTTATTTGCAGTTTCCCAAGACAGAACAAAATAAGAATCATTTTTGTTTTTACACTTACAAGGCTCAGAAAGAAAAGACAATGAAACTCAGCAAAAAGAAAGAAGAGAAAGTCAGAAAAGAGGAAAGATCCCCCAGCATTCCCAGAGCAGAGTGCTCATCTTTCATCAAGTTCTCTTCCTCAAGATAGATAGATATACACATGCCAAAAATCATGTATACCTAGCTATCAATGGGTTTATATGGTTTTTCTCTTTAGAGGTCATGCAAAAAAAAAATTACCCCTCCTCCCTCCCCCCAATAATCCCCAAATAACCCCAGACACGCAGCTCCATAATTATAACAAGATGATTGGTAAAGGAGAGTGAAGAGGCCCCAGGACACAGGAGGGTAGGAGGTGGGACAGGCTTTCCGTGGTCCCCTTTGCTGCTAAATGCTGGGTCACACATCTTGTTAGGGGGAGGGCAGGACTGATATTCCTCTTACCCGAAAAACTCCCTGCCCAGACTTGACTCCAGGCCTAGTGTCCTTTTATTCAAAGTCTTAAAGAACTGAAGGAAAACTCTGCCAATCACAAGATGGCAGCCCAGCATCTTACAGTCATTTTGTTGTTGATTCGGAAATGGGTGTACATTGTGGGTTTGCCACTGAAAGAGCTTGCATTCCTGATCTCTCCTCTGTGGGTTCAAAGTTCTATTTTAACCTCAGCCAGGGACCACCTGATAACCCTTCTTCCCCCTCCTTTCCCTCACTTTGCTTTATTTGGAGGAAAAGATAAAGAAATCCACACTAAAATTAAAAGTGAATTGTGTTAGGGGGTTGTCTGGGTGGCTTCTAGGGAAAGGGGCAAAAATATGGCCAGTGAGGGATGCCTCCTATCTCAGGATTAAATGCAACTGATTTAATCCAATTTGTAGTTCCATTGAGTTAATTGATTCCAGAGCTGCTCCCCTCCTCCTCTGTCCTCACCCTCTGGTGCCTTTGTTTTAGCTGCCCAGTTCCAGTCTTCACCATCATCTGATTATTTCATTATACATCGTTATTCTATTATACAATTTCCATCCTTCTATTGGGCCCATTACCAATTCATTCTTTCCCAGAAGAGAAACACATGCAAACTAAATGGGAAAATTAGGCCCAGTTCAGACAGGGAAAATCCCATTTAAAGGGAGCTACATACAGCTCCCCTTTCCTAACCATGGAGGGTTAAGGCATCCTCCTCACCTCTCTCAAGTTCCCCATCCATCCATCTATCCATCTACCCACTTATCATCTTTCTACTTAGGTTACACTTTCCATCCATCTTCAAACCTCAAGCTCAATTCCAGAACATTCCTCCCTCCAGGAAATCTTCCTGGTGATCCAGGTCACATGGCTGGGCTTAACCTTTACCCTCTAGACAGTGCCCACCAATTCTGTCATCACCCACTCACAACAGACACATCAAAACACAACAGTGCTTCAACCTGCTCAACATTGGGAAGACATTTGGGTTTAGAGGGATAAATTGGGTTAGGAAGTTTAACCCTTAAGTTAAACCCCTACCTCATCCCAGAGATCTGTGGGGGGTTTCAGGGAAAAGAAAGGAGTCTAATAGATCTGAAAAGGGGATAGAATTGTAGTTAAGGGATAAAGGAATTGCTGGGATCCCCAGGGCCAGACTAGCTTTCTGGCAGTTACTCTGATGTGAGAATAAAAAGAAAATCTATGTAACAAGTATTTACAGCCATTCCAAAGGGCCTTTATGACTGTGCTATTGTAATGGATGAAGTATGCTGGCGTGTGGAAATGAGATACTTTCTACCTGGTCCTGCCTACTGGCTGCCTGGGTGTATACACCAGTTGCCTATGCCTAGAGACTCCAGTGAACAAAAGGGTTATATTGTCCAAGCAGTGTTACCTTCTACCCAGACGTGATTCTTCATCTTTTTGGAGTTGATACCTTTTCTATCCTTACCAGATTGTACTTCACTCTTCACTTTTAAACTCCCCAAGATGTATGTTTTAATTAAAAAACATTTTGGGGATATCTAAAAAGTTCATTCTAAAAATCATTGCACAAGCCCATGTATGAATGTGGACATATTTATTAACAAAAGCATTTCTGTATATATGTGTACATTTGTTTGCATGTGGGTTGAGATTAGGATGATCAGTATCCATGCCAGGAAGTGACTCAAAGGTTTACTGAGTTTCTGTGAACACCTTGCTCTACCTGAGAGGTGCCTATGGTCCCCCAGAAGCAGAGCCTTTGACTTGCTACACCCTGGGAGATAATATACTATGCATTTTTGTTTGTTTGTTTATAGCAGGAAGATGATTGGTATGAGTATTTGGGATGGTTCCTTCACCCCTACGGTCAAGTTTCCAGTCTATTAATTTAGACCTGTCATTTGTTCTAAAACATGGGAAACCATCTTGGTCAATGGAAGTCAGGCTAGTTCAAACTTCTGGGCTTAAAGGATGATGAAAAAGTGGTGGAGTAAACAACCCACCCCCAACTCCTCTCAAACTCTAAAAGGTCACATGGCTTCCAAGACCTGAAGGTGGTCACTCCAGTCTATAGTAGCCCAGGATCCCTTCGTAAACTTGGTTCAAAGGACATTAGTCTTGGCCCAGCCTTGAGGGTCAGGGTGCATTCTAGGGTGGACATAAGGATCCCAGACCCTTCCAGGCCCTTGGGTTCACTGTAGAGTACCTCTGAACTTTAGTTGTGGGAATCAGAGATGAGCTAGGCCAGGTTGGATTCCTCCAGGGTTTCTCTGAGAAAAGCAGATGACATGGGATCATTGGCTACTTCCTTACACCATGTTTCTCACCTCTTGGTGCTCCTAGCTCCTGGCCAGTAGCCAGGGAAGGAATGCTGTAGTTAAATAAACTATACCATCTGATGGCTTTCAATACGTCACACCTAAGATGCCCCTATTTCCTTTCAAGCTAACTCCTGGTCCATATTTTGTCACTGCCCACAAACCTTTCCTCAAACAGCTATGCATTTTCTGGGCTATGTTTTCTTCCCCAATGCAGATGGCCACAGCAAAATACTTCCACTGAGTTAAAGATGGCCATTTGCATGGCAAGAAGGAAAACTCTTCTGCAGAACTAACCCCACTCCCCCATAAAAAAGTCTCTGGCCTAGGCAAAAGTAGTCATCAAATAGATTGACTCTCATTGGATCAATTAAGTAACTGCTACACCCAAATGGGATGGGGAAAGGATGGGACCAGAATTCATCAGCAAGAGATCAATTAGCCCATCAGCTATCCCAAATCTAGGGCACTCATCCCTGAGCAACTCACATATTTTTAGCCAAAGAGAATCCATTCTCTCCATTGTCTGCTATCCCACCCCAACTCCCACCCTCCCACCCCCCCAGACCTTGAATCAAGGTATGAATGAGTCAATGAAGCTAGGCAGAGACCTTGAACTTCTGCATCCTGGCCTGCCACTGCTGTCTTTGCCTCGCCTTCCTGAGTTCTGGATGCACCCTCAACACATACTCCTTGGGGAAGGACTGTCCACATTTGCAAAACTAAGACAAAGAAAGACATTGGAGCGTCGTCCCAGCTGAATTTTTCCTACCCATGGGGGACAGGGCAGCAACTTTGACCATAGTCTCGTTCTCAAGGTCCCCAGACTGACCTAAACTGCCTCCCTCTCCTCAGGCTTTCTGCTGTACTCTGGATCTGGCTGACCCTGAAATAACAAAGAACCATCTGATAGCATTCTGTGTCCAAGCTCTCTCTTCCTTCCTTCCAGCTTTGTTTTCTCTCCCATCTCTCCTTCTTGGGACTGCCTGGCTAAAATGATAACCTTCAATGCTTGGCTGAAATGCCTTTTTCCATGTGCTCCTCGAGGGCAGGGATCTGCTTTTGTTTTGTCTTTGTAACCTTGGTGCCTAACACAATGCCTCCTGCACATTTGGGTACTGGATCAATACTTACTAGAGTGGATTGAAGGGACAAGTCTCAGGACAATATGCCAGGTGGGGCAGAAGCCCATGAATTCTTCTCAACTTAATTCTGCTTCTAATCATTGACGAAGACCAAAGAAGGTATGCTATTTCAAAGCATAGAAACCAAAGAAAGGGGAGATCTACACTTGAGGCTGAAGAGGTTAGGCCATGAGATTTCAAGGCCAGGCCACGAAGTCCATCCCTACCTCTAGCATTGCTTACTTTCGACATAAGAATCACAACGTTCACTTCTGAATCTCAGACTAAGAGCCTAGGTTCAGTCCTCGATATATCTTTACAAAATTTTGTCTAGGGGTCAGTTTCTGACCCTGGGCCTCTCAACAACTCCAAATGTTTTCACCACTGGGCCCAGGTCTTACAGATTAACATATATCTCTCTCCTCTTTCTTCTCTGACCATGCCAAGTAGCCTTAGTGCCATTTCTGTCTCAAGTCCCTGATTTCCATGGTGGGAATTCCTTGGGATATTCTCCCAATCCCAGAGGAAAATGAAAATAGGACCCAGACCAGCATCATGCCTTTAATTTTCCAATTCCAGTTAGGCACTTGAAGTTCCCAGAAGAAAGTCATTCATCCCCATTTTTTTTAATGCTTTCTGGCCCTGTTCATCTAGCTATTGTTCTTTCCCAATCCATCAACATTGTCCTTGAATGTAGTAGGTCATCAATAAATTAATCAAATGGCTGTTGATACTAATTAATGCAGAAGCAACAGCAGCTGTCCTTAAGAATTTGAGCACCCACCAGGTGACCAACATGACTCTTCATCTTCCTACTTAAGAGCCATGACTCACTGGACAAGTGAGGTCCTCTCAGGGACTGGATGCAGATGGTCCTGTCTCCAGAGGAAGCATTTCCCTTACAACCATCCTTCAGCTCAAGCTACCAAGAAATCCCAACTAGACACTACTCACCCTATTCCTGGGATTCCCTAGGGTTGCCAGGGCTACACTGCAGCCATTCAATCTGTAAGCCCTGATTTTCCATCCAAAGATGGACACTTTGTAAGCCACAACCACAGGCCAGGGAAATCAAAGACAGGGCTTAATATGGTCTAGTGTTTTTTCAGCCCCAGGAAAACATAAGGATCCACTGTTCTTTCCTGACTTGTCCTTTTTCTCCAGGAACTCCCCAACAACCTGGCCAGGTTCTTGCAGAGCTCAAATCCTTACTGCTCTTCTGGAGAGAGTTGGAGGAAACAATTGCTTGGTCTTAGACTTACTCTGGTTGCCAGTGGGACTAAGCCCACTTCCAATTTACAGGATTCCCTCCTTCTCTCTCACCTTCAATGAAGGGGGAAATGGTAGAGACTGGTCTTGCCTCCAGATTTCTTCCATCCCACAATGCCAGAGACCTCTCCATAGGAGAGCACACAATAGCCCTAGGTAGTCCTCCATAAAACGTATCTGATTCACCTAGGTTGGGAAAGGGATAACAAAGAGGAATACTGACTCTTTATCCCTATTTCAGGGGCTGGAATACCAGGAGGAAGAAAGGCTTGAGTCTGTATGTCACTTTTCTGAGCTGTCAGTTCTCATCCTGATAAGAGGAGAGATCGGGGTGCCCCTATAGAGGGCCAGAGAACACCAAAGGAGATACTGGGCCCTAGGAAATAGATTTCTCTAGGTTAAAATTCAGAGGAGCCGCCACAAAGCTATCAATACATTCACTGTCTACTGTGCAGAGACCAACCAGACAGAGGGAAGAAGCAGAAGCTGCTTTCACAATCCATCAAGGCAAGAAGAAAGATTATTTCCTAAGGGCCCAAAGCCCTCATTTTCTATAGCTGGTTATTTGGGAGTCTTGGCTCCTGAGTTGCCTCTGTCAGTTTGGGGGGGGGGGGGGGAGGAAGTCAAGATCCTGGTCAAACTAAAGAGGTTACAAAGGCCCTGGGGGCACAGCCCAGGATCTACTAATAACTCTGGCTGCGCTTCCCATAAGTGAAGCTGTTAGGGTTAAGGAAAGAAAATGAGAGTTGATAGGAGATGATGCTTTGTCTCCAGAACTTAGGTTCCCCTTTCTGTGAGGCTTAGCATACTCTCTTGGGCACTTGGGAGCTGGGTGGCCCAGGCTCCCCCCACTCCTGGGCCTGCAGATGCCTATAAAATTTAGGTCCCAAAGGACCAGGGTTCTCTTACCCCTGCATGTCCCTATTCCCCATCTCTTTCCCCTCTCCTAGCCATGCCCCTCAGCATTCTTCACAATCCTCACCCAGAGCTGCTCGCCCTTCATGCCATCACCAGCCTTCAAGGCTTCAGAGTAAGAGACGAGGCTAACATGGCACAAGGAGGTTCTTGACACAGGCTCTTTAGTTGAGAGGGATGACAAGAGCAGAGGATGTCCCATAGTGTGAGTGCCGGGATCTCAGCCCATCCGGGGTCTGGGAGCCCAGAGGTACTTCCCACTAAGACTGGACACACTGCTGACCAGCAGTGTGCCTGGCACAGAGGACGGAGCCCAGGGATGCCTCTTCCCTCCTCAGCCAAAGAAAGAATGTTGGGTGGAAGGAAGGAAGGAAGGAGTGATAGCAACCCACAGGCACAACTAGAGGAAAAAGGCAAAGGAAAACCTGGAGCCAGCAGCCCCACGTCCCTGAAAAGACAAACGGTAACAGCTCACGACGGCCACGTGCAAGTACGCCACTGGCAAAGGCCCATGCGTTGGCAGAGAGAATGCAAAATACCTTAGTTTTTTTTTTTTGTTTGTTTTTTTGGGGGGGTTTTGTGTGGGTTTT
Source organism: Gymnobelideus leadbeateri (assembly GCA_011680675.1). Classification (NCBI taxonomy): domain Eukaryota; kingdom Metazoa; phylum Chordata; class Mammalia; order Diprotodontia; family Petauridae; genus Gymnobelideus; species Gymnobelideus leadbeateri. The sequence continues at coordinate 1,576,371 of WOXC01008097.1, forward strand.
TTTTTTTCATCTAACAAACTAACACCGTTCAACACGGGGGTCAACAGAGGGGGTGGAGCCTTGTGGACATTTTCATTGCAACACCTGGTCACCCAAGACAGCCGAGGAACAGACGGACAGACACACACATGGAGCTGTGGACGGGAGGAGCAGCTGGTTGGTTTTGAAGCCCCACAAACGCCAGTGATTTTTACAGCTTTTTTTTTTTTTTATCCTGGTTTTGTTTTTTGTATTGTGGTATTTTTTTTCCTCATTTCGTTGGTTGCTTTTTTGTTGTAGTAGTTGCCGGTTGTTTGTTTGTGTGGTTTTTTTTTTTTTTTAAAGAAATCACATCTGGTCTTGTTTTCTGCAGACACAGGCACCAGGGGAGGGAGGGACGAGGCAGACACGAGCATGCTGACGCGGTGGGCGCCACCACCCGGCGAGTGGCGGCTCCGCTCCAATCACCGTCTCCGTCAGGATGAAACCACAAAAGGATGGACTGGTTCTGAAACACAAGGTGGGCCCTGTCACTGTACTGCACTGTGCTGTTTTAAGCAGGGAAAGACAAGGTAAAAGGGCCTCAGGCTGAGTAGAAGCATGGGGCATTTGGGAAGGGAAAAAGGAATTGAACAACCATCTCCAATATTGCCCTGAGCCTTGCTAACCTAAAATTGTCTGATTCTGGGACTGTTCTTCCAACTCTTGATCTCATTTCCTCCTGTCTCCTCTATGCATTTGCCCTATCAATGTTTTCTTCTTTCTCTCACTTTCATTCTCTCCTTATCCAAAAATGGGTTCCTTTACTACCATATGTAAATTCCTTTACTACCACTTGTAAATAAATGTACATAGGTCTTCCAGATTCTTAAAAAAACCTTCATTTAGCCCTGTCATTCCCTCAAGCTATCATCCTAGAACCCTTCTCCCTTCTTCTGTCAAATTCCCAGAGAGGGCTGTTTATATTTCCTGCTTCTACTTCATCTTCTGACACTTTCAACCACCCCTTTACTCCTAGAAACCTTTCTGTCCCTGGTTTCCATGACACTGTTCTCACTTGCTTCTTTTCCTACCCATCTGACCATTTCTCAGTTCCCTTTGCTCGATTATTCACTGTTTTCCTTCTCACAAAGAAGGAGATTAGGGATAGACACATAGATTTTTGAGTCATTTACACAGAAATAGTGAATCAGTGAAGGAGCTACCAAGAGTACAGGAAGAGAGGATGGACCTCGTCTGAGTTTTAGGAGATTCCCACATTTTGTATCTGCAGAATAGCCAAATTTTGTTAATTCTGCCTCTACAAAATCTCTTGCATCTCTGATCAATTTAATTAACAAACTAAACAAATGTCTCAAGCTTTTGCTATGTGCAAGACACTGTTAAGTGATGGGGCTATAGAGACAAAAAAAAAAAAAGGAAATGGTCTTTGCCCCCAAGCTTTGTTTCTATCCTACATGTCCATATCAATTTCCCCTCTCTCCATTCACACAGTCGGTCCTTATCATCTTTTGCCCGGACTACTGTACTAACCTCCTTGTCGGTCTCTTCCTTCATCAATCAAGGTTCTATACACTTGCCAAAAAGAAATAGCTAAAACCTAGGTCTGACCATGTCACTTTAATACTGAAAAGTCTTTGGGTAGCTCCCTGTTGCATCTAGAATCAATACAAAATCCCCAGGTTGGTGCTGAAAGCCCTACACAATGTGATACCCACATACCTTTCTGATCCTACTTAACCTTGCTTTCTTTTCCAGTTAAACTGGTCTACGAGCCATTCCCTATATATCATATTCCATCGTGTTCCATTAGGTGCAATGCTAGACTTGGAGTCAGGAAGGCCTGATCTGGGCTCTGTCTCATCCTGTCTCACTTCATTCACTGTGTGACCCTGGGCAAGTTACTAAGCCTCTCTGAAGCTCATTTTCTGTACCTAAAAAAAGAAAGATGATAATGCTACCTGACTCTCAGAGTTGTTGTATAATGACCAAATGAGATAACAAATGCAAAGTTGCTTTGCTAGCCTTGGAGCACCATAGAAATGTTAGCTGTGGTGGTGGCAGCTGCTGTCACTGCCCTCCCTGGGCCAGGCCTTCACACCGATGGTCCCACATGTCAGGAATGCCATTTTTTCTACTCTCTCCTTCTTAAATCCCTGGCTTTCTTCAAGGCTCAGCCATGACCTCCCACACAAGGCCTCTCCTTCCTTGTTGCCCTGGTTGTTTGGTTCTCTCTCCTCATTGAAATGAATTGTTTATTATGCACATACTCTGCATTTGCAGCATTCCTGTTGTCCCCTCTGGAAGAATGCAAGTTCCTAGCTGGGAAAGGCTGTTCAGTCTTTGCATCCCCAGCATCTTCTCCCTACTTTCTGCTGAACTGAAGAGCTGCTGAATTAATCTTCCTAAAACACCATTTTCATATTGCTCCCCCTTCCTCTTGACTCTCATTGCCCATAGTTGAGCCCTCATCTCTCCTCTCTGTAGCTAGTTCCAAACTCCTTACCCTGCTTTTCTTTAATCCCCTTCCTAACCCATCCTTCATCCTGTTGCTTGAATCCTTTACCCAATGTACCCCTTGGATCCAACTCTTCAACTCAAAGGCATGTAGTGGCTCCTGACTCCCTACTGATCTTGGCATTCAGGGCTTCCCAAAGCCTGTCTCTAACATACTTTATATTGTTCTACTACCCTGCTCCACTTTCCAGCCAAACCTGAAGAGCTTTCAGGCCCCCTGTCTGCCTTCTCCCATTTCTGTAGACCTTACTCATAATGGCTACTTCCAAGCCTGGAATGGACAGTGCTACCCATCTCTAATCTATCAAGGTCCCTCCCTTCCATCAAGACCCGAATAAGATATTGCCTCTTTCATGGAGTCTCCCTTGACTAGATAAAAGATTCTGCAAGATCTCTGCCCAGACCCCTGCTTTGCACTTATCTTACTTTCTCTTATAATACAATCTTTCTTGCCTTATATGAGAATTAATTGTTGATCTTGTACCAATATTTTATAAATATTGTATATATTGCATAAATGTTTTATACTTTATTTTACTCAGTAATTGATTCTCTTCTGTAACCACATTCTGTATTCTATGTAGCAAACATAAGCCCCTCTTTGTCTCTGAGTGGAGAAGCTCATGGGTCCAAAAGTTCAGTCTTTCTAAAACAAGTTAGATGCCATCATTCAGCTTTCCTATCAATCACTCTTAATTAGAGAAACTTTGGGCTAAAGTTTAGAAGTTCAATCAAAATTCTCACAAAACACTCTAATTCCAAGGGAACTATTTTCCCAGAATCACCTGCAAATCACTTTGTGCCAAGGAAGCTTGTTGTGTCTCATAAGTTCAGCAGGTGAATGCAAACTGGCCTTGCCCCACCTGAGCCTCATCCTAGCCCAATTAAAAGTGGTCTTATCTCATGCCCAGGCACCAGTGAGTCTACAGCCCTGGTCCACTATCAATAGCCTCCGACTGCAGCTGCATCCCACAAATCCATAAAGCATTCCTTTAAGAGAGGGAAGTCCTGATCTCATGTGTGGTGTGTGGATGGCCGCACTTTCCTTAGTAAGCGATCATATCTTGCCCTTAGTTCCATGATGTCATCAACCTTGTAACCAATTGTATTCTTTCTCTGCCTACAAAGTCCTGTTCTTTGTTTGGTACTCCGCAAAAACTATAAAAGGGGAGCTGTCCTTCTGCTCAGGGTCTTTTGGCTAACTGGAGCAGAGCCACTGACCCATTTTATTGGCAGGGAACATGCTGTTAATAAAACATTATCTGCATGGAGAGAATGTACCTCAGTCTACCTTTGTTGAATTTCACTCAAAACACTCATTACACACTATTCCTTTCCAGAAACACTATGGTTCAGCCAAACCAACTTCCTTACTGTGTCTCAGACACCAACACTCCATCTCTCACTCTTGTGACTTTGCAGTGGCTGTCCCCCATGCCTGGAATGCTCTCCCTTCCTGTCTCCACTTCCAAGAATCCTTACTTTTCTTCAAGGCTCAGCTCAAGTGCACTTTCTACAAGAAGGCCTTCCTGATTCCCCCAGCTACTAGAGTTTTCTTTCCCAAATTACCTCATTATTTATTTTGTATATATGTGTATATATATATATATAAAGGTAGTGGTGTTTCTGGTGTTTCCTCTGGCTAAACTGTAAGCTCCTGGAGGGCAAGGCCTGCTTTACTTTTATCTTTGTATCACCAACACCTACCACAACACCTAGTAGGTTTTTAATAAATGCTTGTTGATTGATTAGTGGATTGTAAACTCCAGGGTCTATGTTAGAGCTATATTTGCATTTTCTGCATGGTGCTTAATAAAACTTTGCTGAATTGCATACAGTAAGTGCTTGATAAATGTTTGTTGAACTGAATTTAATGTTACTTTCCTGCACAGGAACCTTTAACAGCTTCTTGTTTCCTACTGCATCAAGTCTAAGATCTGCGACCTCCTTGGATATCTGGGCTGACCTATCCTTTTACTCCCTCCATGGACTCTGTGCTCCAGCCAAACTGGACCGTTCTGTCTCCTGAATAGGCACTGCCTGTTCTGACAGAGGTATGAGCCTTTGCTTGTGCTGTTCCCTATGCCTAGAATACCCTTATCCCCTCCTCATCACCTGTTGAATTACTACCCATCCTTTAAAGTTCATCACGAAGGTCACCTCCTCTCTGAAGCTTTCCCTGTGTGGTCCCCCTTCCTCCAATGATTGATGACTTTTTTTCTCAGACCTTCTATATAGTACCTTGCTTTGAAGAAGTCCCTGTACCTGATAGGTAATGTATATCACAGCTCTTTGGGATGGTGTCTGTAAGACCGTAATGGAGGATAGGGACCATGTCTTATCAAAACTCATCATCTCCCCCACACTTAGCCCTCCCCTGAACAAGTCTATAATAAAAGTTTACTATATTGCAGTCTGGGCAGTTAAGTGGTGCAAGTGGATAGAGGGCCTGGCCTGGAATAAGGAAGGCCTGGGTTCAAATAAAACCTCAGACATTTACTAGCTGTATGACCCTGGGCAAGTCACTTAACCCTGTCTGCCTCAGTTTACTCATCTGTAAAATGAGCTGGAGAAGAATGGCAAATCATTTCAGTATCTTTGTCAAGAAAACCCCAAAAGGGGTCACAAAGAGTCAGACATGACTAAAAATGACTCAGCAACAAACAACAAGATTGCATTCTAACACATGCTCTCCTCTACCCAGAGTGGCCTCCTCGATGTTCTCTACACACACATGTCCAAGGATAAGTCAATATATAGTCATCTGGGGAGAGAGACAGGACTCCCTGCTGGCCCAGACCCCTGGGGACTTCCTATCTGGAGGCAGGCCTCACTCTGGAGTCAGAGGACCAAGACCTAAATCCCACTTCTAGCAGTACCATGGGTCTCAGTTTCCTTATTTGTAAAATGAGGGGTTTGGGCTCTGATCATCCCCAAACTATCAGGATTCTAAGGGTAGCAGGCTAGTCCATGGTGTGACAGAGAGGCAACAATTTAAGTACTTCTCACTCTATTCCACGCACCTCATTCTAGGTTCGGGTGGTCTATGTGATCAAGACATCATCCTTGGGAATCTGGGTCATGTGACTGGGGAGTGGGGCCGGAGTGCTCACCTTCACTGCAGCGGGGCCACAGGTGCACCTGAACAGTGGAAGTGGACATTCTGCCACTTGCCATCACGGCGGTGCCAGACACGGGTCTCCTCTGACTGGCTAGTGCGGGGTCGGCCCTGCCCGTCAATGTACTGCGTGAGACGGATATAGGCGATGCATGCGGCATCCTCACCAATAACGTGCACATGGGGGTTCAGGATGGTGGTGTGGATAGGTTTGCTGTTCTTGGCTAGCACTGAAGAGGGGGGAGAAAAGGTGGGAGAACTTGTAGCATATAAAGAGTGCCTCCTAAAGCTTCCCACCCTTCCCTCCAACCTGGGAGCAGAGATGTTGGGGTATAGTCTGTGCACAGAGCGGGGTACCATAGAGAAGGGACTATGGGAGGGCCCTTAAGACCAGTCCCGGCTCAGCCTTGTACAAGAGGTGTACACCTCCGTTATCTTCTGCTCCCTTGTCCATCCCACCCCATGGCATTCTCCTAAACCCTTTCACCTCTAGGTCAGCTTTGTTCTTCCAGGCACCTGCCTCAAGGGCATCCCCGACAGGGGAAAAAAAGATCTACTTGGATAGTTTCCTCCTTCACCCTCACCAAGCTTACTTACAATTCTCAAAGTAGAATCTATGAAAGTCCATCCCTTCGACAAGGTTGCCAAGAGCTTCAGGTTCAAATGAGGTCAGGCCTGGGTCACAAATTTTCCTGCAGAACAGATACCAAATGAGACAGATGTGTCAAGGGGGACCAGTGTCTTGGTCCAACTCATACCTAGACCCTGGACCTACCTAGGGGCATCGCTACATTCATACCACTGGGAAAACTGCACTGGGGAACCTTTACAGGCCCCTGACACTTGCTGAGAACCCTGACATTCCTGGAACAATATGCCCCAATATACTCTTGCTGATCACTCATCCCACCTCTGAGTGTACTAACTTCACTCTTCTCTCCCAAAGGCTCAGGTTTTCCTTCCCTCCAGGTTGGTCTGAAATCCCATGGTGGTACTCACGCATAGGCCTCAAAGTCCCCGTTATTAACGGCTTCTATCAGCTGCTCTGTGATCTTGATGATTTCTTGCTTGCGAGCTGGAGGGGAAAACACAATCAAGCTTGCCCTCTGAGGGCCCAGCACTCCAGGGTGGGTCCATCAGCCCTAAGTGGGTTCTCAGGCCCCAGGGTGCCTGCTTTCTCAAGTGTCAAGGGCTTGTTGACCCTTGTTGATCAAGACTTATCTCTCTAGTTTGGCTCCCACAAGCTCCCATCTACATTTCTAGCAGGATTCCATCCCTAGCCATGCCGAACTAACTCAGTAAGAACTGTTAAGTTCCATCGAGGGAATACACCCCTACATTGGATATGCCCCAAACTTGGCCTGCTTGAGTTCAACATCACCTGTGCCAATCCCATTCAATTTGGTATAATATCCACAGAAGATGAGATATTCCAGAAAGAGAACTGCCAAAATGGGATAAGAGGAAGTGTCGACAGATTTAATAAAGTCAATTCATTTATTAATGACCTACAATGTATAAGACCCTGTGTGAGCTGGACATACAGAAATGAAACAGCCCTTACCCTCAAAAAGCTTACATTCTACCGGGGGAATAAAATGTATACTGATAAATAAATACAGGGTAGGGTGTTGAGGGTCTTGTGGGATGGTGTAGGAAAGGAGGAAAACAGAATTCAGCAATGTAGGGGGGAAAAGAACTTTTTTAGTAGGGGGTACCAAGGGAAGATGAATGGAGGAGGTAGTACTCAGGCTGAATCTTGAGTAAAAGGATGATCCTAGGGGTGGCTAGGCGGTGCAGTATATTGAGCACCTGCCCTGGAGTCAAAAGGACCTGAGTTCAAATCCAGCCTCAGACACTTAACACTTACTAGCTGTGTGACTTTGGGCAAGTCACTTAACCCCAATTGCCCTGCTCTTCCCCCTCTAAAAAGCAAAAAAAAAAAAAAAAAAGAAGACAATTTTAGGACCTACTGGACAGTAAATATGGAAGGGCCCACAGAGGCCACACAAGCCAGGGATTGCTAACCTTTTTGTGTCTTATGGACCCTCTCACCTGGCCCCTGGCCCTGGCAGTCTGGTGGAGCCTATGGACCCCTTTTCAGACTAATATTTTTAGACAATTGAAATTTCAGTTAGAAGTTATTGAGAAAAAGACATCATCTTTTTTCCATCCAAATTTATGGATGTCCTGAAATGTATCTGTGGTCCCTCAGAGCCACCAAGTACCAATGAGGAAACATTTCCATGGGGGATGTCCCTTGCCTAAGACAGCCCAGGTAAGGAGGAGTCGTTGGCAAGACTTGAACCCAAGTTTTCTGACTGTAGAGCTCTTTAGATTGGACCAGCTGTCGGACCTTCTGAGAGATGAAAATGAGGAGGGAATTTCTGTATTAATTACACATATACCTATAAATGTACACGGTATCTCTTCTGGTATACTGTAAGCTCCTTGAGAGGCACCTGGCACACAGCAGGTACTTGTAAAAGTACTTATTTGTTGACTGATTAAATAACTTGTTCAAGATCAGAGGTAAAGATCTGAACCCAGGACCTCTAACTACAGAGCTAATGTTCATTTCACTATTTCAGGCGACTGACTTCGTGACCACCTAGTCTTTGCCTCCTACTTCCACCCTCCCCTCAGGCCAACCTGCTGCAGTTTCTACCTCACCAGCATCTCAGCTGGGGCACTCAAAGTCACGGGATAGGGAAAGGACGGGGCACCTCAGGCAACAGACTACATCCTTCCTGAACTTCTTCCCATGCCAGAGCCTTCCCAGAGCTATTTTCTGCCCCTGTCCACTGGCAGAACAGCTCTAAGCACAGGCTTGTAAAGATAAAAAGCCACAAGGGAGAAACTGTGTCACTTGTGGAAGCCGGCTCCAAGGTACTGCCTTGTTAATTATGCAGAGAGAGCCTGCTGGGCACACAGCCAGCATGGGCTCTTCACAGCAGGCAGCCAGGACTTAGAAACTCACGCCCTAGAGTATCCAACTCATGGCAATAGCTCAATGCCTGGTGCTGGAGGCCAGTGCTTCCACACTGATGCTTTCTTGGGGAGAACCGTGTCAGCTTGAGTAGAAACAAGCAGAAAACTGCCATCCCCTTGCCCTGAGTCCACTCCTGCCTGGACAACAGTACAGGCTTCTGGAGTTGGTGCGGGACACTGGTTCTGACTTCTGGGACAGCATATATGCCTTTTTGAGGGTCAAATAATTATAGTGACAGTGGTATGTCTACTGTGTGAGTGTGTCTATACATGGGAGGGATTGTCTGTGTATATCTGCAAATGGGCATGTGTATGTCTGTGTGTGTGTGTGTGTGTGTGTGTGTGTGTGTGTGTGTGTAGAGAGGGTGTGTGTCTGTAAATGGATATGTGTGTGACTGTATGTAGAGTGTGTATATGAGTATGTGTGTATATAGGGGGTGTGTGTATGTGTGTTTATGGATCTGTAAATGGGTATGTGTGTGTGTCTGTATATAGGGGGTGTCTGTATATGTGTGTGTGTATATAGAGGGTATGTGTGTGTCTATATATAGGGGGTATGTGTGTGTGTGTGTGCTTCTATAACACACATTTGTGTGGAAGTATAGCTGACCTCATAGCTATTTGAGAGAGCAAGCATTTTAAATGAGAGTGCCTGGGTGAATTGATAGGATTGTATGTCTGAGTGAGAATACATAATGTATGTATGTGTATGGTGTGTGTGTGTGTGTGTGTGTGTGTGTGTGTGTGCGTGCGTGCGTGCGTGCGCGCGTGTGCGTGTGTGTGCGCGCGTGCGTGTACCCAGAAAATCACACAAGAATCTTTTTTTTTCTTTTTTTTTTTTTTAAAGCAATTGGGGTTAAGTAACTTGCTCAAGGTTACACGGCTAGTCATTATTTATGCGTGGGTGCTCATTTTCTGAGGCCGGATCTGATCTCGGGTCATCCCAACTCCGAGGCCGGGCGCTCTTACTCACTGCGCCACCTAGCCGCCCCTTTAGGGCAATTGGGGTTAAGTAACTTGCCCAAGGTTACACGGCTAGGTTTTTGTTTGTATGGATTAAGTGTCGGAGGCCGGCTCCCGAACTCAGGTCCTTCTGATTCCAGGGCCGGCGCTCTATTCACTGCACCACCTAGCCGCCCCACACACAAGAATCTTTGAAAAGGATGTCAAAGCCCATCTAGACCAACATGTTCCATAATGAGAAACCCCCACCATGACTCCACAATGACCAAGTGGTCACCTGGCCTCTGCCTGAAGACTTCCAGTGAAGATGAAGTCCACTCCACTTAGGGACAGCTTTAAGGCTTAGAAAGATCTTCCTGACACTAATTTCAAACGCCCAACCTCCTTCTGCATCCAGACAACCCAGCCCCACAAATTCAGTGAAGATTTTGTCTTGTTCTTTAACATGGCTGACATTATGATAAAGGAGTTTCTTTTTCAGATAATTCACAAAGAAATGTAGGAAAATCACTCACCTATTATATGTCATAAAATAAATTTTATTGTTCTACCTCCCCCCACATCTTATTAATCTACTGCCTCCTATGAAAGTAGACAGCTAATAAAATAACATTTACAGAAAGAGAGAGAAGAGAGGGAGAGGGAGAGAAGGAGGGAGGGAGGGAGGGAGAGAGGGAGGGAGGGAGAGAGGGAGGGAGGGAGAGAGAGAGGGAGGGAGGGAGAGGGAGGGGAAGGGGGGGAGAGAGAGACAGAGAGAGAGAGAGAGAGAGAGAGAGAGAGAGAGAGAGAGAGAGAGAGAGAACTAAACACGTTAGATAGAGATCAGCTGGTCCAACCTTCTCATTTTACAGATGAGGAAACAAAGGCCCAGAGAAGGGAAGTAGCTTTACCCAAGGTCACATGACTAGACAGTCTACCTTGAGTCCATAAGTGAGGGAAGGAAGGAAATAAGCGTTTATGAAGTGCTTTCAGTGTACCACGCACTGTGCTAACTGCTTTACAAATATTATTTCATTTGATCCTCCCAACCACCCTTGGAAGTAGATCCTATTATTTTTTCTATTTTACAGCTGAAGAAACTGAGGCAGAGGCTAAGTAACTTGCCCAAGGTCACACAGTAAGTAAGGCCAGATTTGAACTCAGGACTTGCCTGGCTTCAGGCCTAGGGCTGTATCCATTGTACCATCCAACTGTGAATGTCTCAGGGCAGCCATTCATGTGAGGGGGGAGGGGAATATGGAGATGAGTAATAAATGTGAAAGTGCATTTGTGGGAATGAGTAAATATGAATGAGCATTGGATTAAAAAACATGAATTTGAGAATTCTGGCTCTGCTCCTTACTGCCTGTGTGGCCCTGGTTTCCTTATTGGAGGAAGGAACCTCATTGCCTCTCTAGCACAACACTCACCCAAACAGAAGCCCCACTATAACCCACCCAGTAAGTGCCCATCCAGCCTGTGCTTGAAGAACTACAATGATGGAGAGCCCTCAACTTCCCAAGGCAGCTGATTCCATTTTGAGGATTGCTTTATTGTCAAAAACCTTGTTATGAGACCTTCTTATTCCTGGAAGTCCTGGGTCTCTCTTTCAGTCCAAGATTGCATCAGCTTTGGGAGATGCCTCATGGTGCTGCTAACTCCTTGGGCTATCTGTCCTTAACCTTCCTCAGTTCAGCTGAAACTGCTCTCCAAGGTGCTAACAACCTCATTCTACATGAATCTTTCTTCTCTCCATATGACCTCTTTGCAGCAACAAGATTTGGCTAAGTTCTCCCTTGCAACTCTTTTTTTTTCTTGGCTTTTGTAATATGATTATCCTAGGTTTCTTCCTGTGTTTCTCTGGCCTGAAGTGAATTGTTTCCTCCTCTTGTCCCCAACTTTGGCTTTCCCTCACAGTTCATGGCCATGTTGTTTCCTTTCTATGCTCTCTGACAGCTCATGAATTCTTATGACTTCACCTCTGCATTGCCTTCCTTCCTCTCTTCCTGACTCTGTATGACTTCCCTGACATTTCCAGCCCTAACTTTTCTCTTGAGTTTAAACTGTACATTTCCAGCTACCTGCTATATGACTCCATCCAGTTGTCCCATAGGCACATTTAACACACAATGTTCAAAACAGAATTTATCATCTCCTCTTCCCCACCCCAAAATTAGGTAGAAACCTTTGCTTTATCCCTACCTTTACCCTCTTTATTTAGGTTCTGCCAATTCTTCCTCCAAAAAGACTCTCATAACTTTCCCTTCCTCTCCATTTCTATACCTCATAGCTGAATCACAACTACATCTTTTCTGATCTTCTATATGGCAGCCTCTCCCTATACTAATCTATCTTTTGCATCACTCCTTTTTACATAAATGCTGATGGGGACGTTACAAGTAGAGATGAATTTTTAGGCTCAAGGTCCCTTTGTCCAGATGTTGGCTCTGGACAAATTTAGCTCTGGTTTCCAGAAAGACCATCCCCCACGGTTACAGGGAGCAAAAGCACATTGACCTCTCTTCAGCATCACCCACCATCATAACAGTTGAATCCAATTTAGATGATCGTAAGATTTAGAGCTAGAAGGGACCAAGGGACTTGGTAGGCATTCTAGTCCAACTTTCTAATTTACAGTTAGGGAACTTAAAGCCCAGAAAAAGGACATTATTTGGCCAAGATAGTAGTAGTGACAGCTGAAAAGGACCTTAAGAGCCATTTGGACTAATAGGCTCATTTTGTGGATGAGAAAATTGAGGCCTAGAGAAGAATAACTGGTCCAAGGTCACAGAGACAGTAGAAAGCTGAGCTAGAATTTAGACTCAAATCTCAAATCCCATGCTCTATAGATCCCTTGGCAAACCTGAGGTATAGGTGAGGAGTGTCCATACAGCCTGGCCTCTGTATTTCTCCTCTGTGACTGGATCCTAGGCCTCTAGAACCTAGGGTCAGGTTTGCCCAGAGCCAGAGCATAGAACAAAGGACATATGGGGAACTGTACCTTCCTCTATATCAGATGGTGGTGGTCAGAGCACAAGGATGCCAACCACTAGCTGTGTCTCCCAATCCCTGGCTCCCCTCTCCACAAACCAACCAAAACAAAACTTACTAGCCAATAATGCCATCTGAATTTTCCACATGTATTATCTCTTGTAATTATCACAATCCTAGGAAGTGTTCAGGGCAGGTATCACTGTTCCCATTTTAGAGATGAAGAAACAGAGGTTAATACAGATTAAGTAAATTATGCAAGATCACACAGTTGTCAGTTAGGACTTGAACCCTGGTCTTAACTCCTAATTTAGGTTGTTGGTTTTTCCCATGAGTTTTGGGATGGAGTCACATAGATTTATCTTACTGGCTGCTTGATAGAATGTAAGGTCATGGAGGGCAGGGAATGCTTGGGATTTTTTTGGGGGGGGGTTGTCTTTGTATCCCCAGTGCCTGGCATATAGTGGGCATTTAATAAATTTTGGGCCCCATCACCAAGTCTTCCCAGAGGAGTCTGCCATGATGGTGGAGGGGCCAATTCAACATAATATGCTTCTGGACCACACTCTCTTCACCTCCCCCCACCAAAAAGGGGCAGGGGTAGGATCAAAATTAGAAGGTCCTATAACTATGGGATTGTAATGCTAATGGGATTTAAGATATTTCCTGCCCATGTATAGGCCTCACCTTAGAACCAGTGAAGGAAAGCTAGCTTAGGGGAGGCTAGCTTGTAGGAAGGATTTTACAACTTTTGCTAATTTCTAATTAGGCACTGAGTCATGAGGCTTTCAAGGCACTGAGTCATGAGGCTTTCGAGGCCCTCTGGCTCTGAGTCAAAGGCTCGATTATGAGAAGGCTCTTGTGATTCCCTGGTTGAAATTCTGAGTGGCCTATGTTCAGAACTCCCCAAATGCTCAAATGTAAAGGCTATCTCTATCTAGGGATGTATGTAAAGTGTATAGTTGATTCAGGCATTTGGAGCCCTGTCTGTTGGTCTTTATTTTCTCTGCTTGTATTTTCTCTGAAGTTCAGGGTGCTGACTTTCCCCCTGAACTAGTGAACGTAATTTAAAAATTTTGTTGACTCCTTAAACCAGCTATTTTTCCTAGTAAAGCAGATCTAAGAACCTGTGCTAGCAGCCATCCTGGGTATGCCAGTGTGGTTGTTGCTCATAGGGATTTTGGGTTGGAATGGGCTTTGAGATCACCTAATCCAAACCCTCATTTTAGAGGAGGAAAGTAAGCCAAGAGGAAGAAGAGAAGAGAAGAGAAGACGGGAAGAGTGGGCAATGTCAGAAAGAAGCAGAGTGGGGTTATCAGGAATGCTGACCAGCTTTGGGGGCATCCACAATGTCCCAGGAAGGAGTCAGAAAGAGAGAGCATCCCTCGATGGAAAGACAACCCCCAGGGACAGAGAGAGCAGAACATGCTTCCCTCCCTCCAACATCACCTGCCATCCTAACAAGAATTGAATCTAATTTATATGTCTGTAAGATTTAGAGTTGAAAGGGACCAAGGGACTTTGTAGGTATTCTAGTCCAACTTTCTAATGTAAATAGCAATTGTTTCTGTTTTGACTAGAAACCCTGAGGGTCCTCTTCTCCCAATCTATTTGTTTTTTAAAGAGGTCATTCTTTGCCTCATTTCTCATTAAGCCTTAATAAGTGAATAGGTGTTGCCTCAGTCAAACTGAGACCTATTAAAGACCTTAGCTTGAAAAGGTCAAGGTACCCCATTGCATCCGGGACCATCTCCAATTGTCTTACTCTACATCTAGACACTGGACCTAGATGGCTCTAGAGGAGACAGTGAGGCTGGCAACCTTGCACAGCCCTCACTCACATCTAACTCACTTGCATATCATGGCATCACCTTCCTGATGTCAGGGTCCTCTTCAAGAACAAAGGACAAACAGCAGCAACCTCTAATTATAGATAAGGAAAATAAGGCCCAGAAAGGGAAAAGGGTACAGAAGGGGCTCCAATCAATCTATACGTATTTGTTAAATACTGACTGTATACCAGGCACTGTGTTAAGTGCTGGGGATACAAAAAAAAAGCAAAAATAATTTCTCCCTTCAAGTAGCCTACAGTCTAATTGGAGAGAAAACATCCATATATTAGAACATACAAAACCATTAAAGAATAGTACTAGCAGCTGGGGAACAGCAGAGTGTTCCCAGACAAAGTGGTGCTTTGATTTAGGGAAGGAAGGAATTCTAAGTGTTGGAAGTTGAGAGGGAAAACATTTCATTTTGGGGGAACAGCCATTGCAAAGGCATGGAGATGGGAAATAAAGTGTATGTGATGAATAACAAGTGGACCAAGATATTTCGAACATAATGTATGTGGAGGAGAGTGGGATATGACAAGAAAAGGTAGGAAGGGGCCAGGTTGGGAAGAGCTTTACATGCCAAAGTACTTTGTCATTGATCCTGGAGGCCACAGGGAGCCAGTGAAGTTTACTGGCAGAGGGATAGCATGATCAGACTTGCAATTTAGGAAAATCACTTCAGCAGCTAAGTGAAGGATGGACTGAAGTGGGAAGAGATTTGAAACCAGGAATCCAAGATATGGAGAGAAAGAAAGAGAGAGAGAGAGACAGAGAGAGAGAGAGAGAGAGAGAGAGAGAGAGAGAGAGAGAGAGAGAGAGAGAGAGAGAGAGAAGGAGAAAAAGAGAGAGGAGGGAAGGTGGAGGGAGAGAGAGAGGATTGAAGATGACACCCAAATTGCTAACCTGAGTGACTGGGGGGATGGTGATGTAGGATTTCAAGACATATGCTAAAGCTAGAAAAATAGATTTGGGTTATTTACATAGAGGTGATAAATATAATCTCATCATCGGAATTGTGGAATAACCAGCATTAATATAAAGCACTTTAAGGTTTACAAAGAGCTTTGGTTTTTTAAACAAATATTATCTTATCTTATTCCCATTTTACAGATGAGGACACTGAGGCAGAGAAAAGTTAAGTGACTTGCCCAGGGTCAGACAACTAGGAAGAGTGTAGGGCCACATTTGAACTCAGGTCTTCCTGACTCAAAGGTCGACTCTATTCACTATGCCACCTAACTGGAATGAAGGAAGAGCTAGTGGGAGATGATACTAAAGGGATGTAAGATGAAGAAAAGAAAGAAGAGGGCACTGCACTAGTGAATGGCCGCAATTTTTTCCAGTACAGTATAAGGTGAAGTCCTTAGCTGGGCAAAAAAAGAGGGGAGGGTGTGAGAAACTGGAAAGGCCGTTGTAGTGAGTGGTACAGGGAATCAGTGAGGGAGGAGGGGTAGAATTGCCTTGCTTCAGTGAGGGCCCAGGCACCCCGAGGCTTGGCTACAGCCTGGTGGAAGCACTGGGCTGTCCATTGCCCCATACCCGGGCAAGTCCACCAAGCCTTCCCATCATATGCCCACAAAACCCACTCCAAATTACAAGAACTCTCAATCCAAGATGTTTTTTCCTCATTGTAACTCTAAGGTACTCACCCTCAAGGTGTCAGACTTGTCTGGGACTGTGCTAGAGAGGTCCAGGGCAGGTAGCAGGCCCTGTCCCATCCTAGCCAGTTTGTATACTTCTTTCCTAGGAACAAATCCTTCTTAATATTCATTACACACAGTTCAGTTCACATCAGTGCTCAAAGTTGGTTCTCCACTGCCCACCAAGCCAAGTTTAAATGCTTTTGGCCTGACAAAAGGCCCTCCACAATCTGGCCCTTCCAGCCTTCTCTCATTTTATTCCTCTCCATTCTAAGCTCCAGCCAGATCAAAAAATCAGCCAATAGGGATTTATGAAGCCCCTTATGGGCTAGGCACTGTGTGGGGAACAGAGGTTATAAATATAAGTGAGCCAGTCCCACACCCAACACCTTACATCCTAACCAAAGAGAACTATTCTCTCTCTGCAATATTCCCTTCATTTTCCATTATATTCCCTCTGCCCTCCTTCTCCTTCTTTGCCTGTTAATTCCTAACCATCCTTTAAAGCCACCCCTCCCCCATTGTCACCTCTTCCAGGAAGCCTCCTCTGATTCCCCCATCAGCAATGTTCTCTCCCTGCCCAGATACGATGGAGCCCTTTATTTAGCATCTCTTTAATGCATTCACCAGATATCTGTGTGTATTCAATCCACCTAATGTGGATCCACCACATGTGTTTAACCCTTCTCAGACCTAGGAGCCCTTCTGAAGGAAGGGGGTGGGTCATGTCTAAAATTTGTATATTTCCCCATACCCACAATGGTACTCCTCTCACAAGAGGTACTTGGTAAATGTTGTCTGAATTAACTTTGCTGTTCAGGACACTATTTTGACAGGAGAGCCAAGGTACTACAGAAACTCCTTATATAATAGGTGCTTAACAAATGTTGGATGAATTAACTTTATTGTTCAGGATACCATTTTGACAGAAGAGCCAGGGTACTGCAGAAATTATATGGAATTACAGAAGCACTAGAGGAGAAGGCAGGAACTGTTTTACTTTGGTCTTCCTACCCCTAGTACCTAGTATAGAGCTATGGCACATAGTAAGTGCTTAATAAATATTTGTTAATTGATTGAATTAACAATGGATTCAAGGACCTGAGTTCAAAAATTCTGGCTCTACATACTACTTATGTGACCATAGTTAAATTAAATCTCCCTGGGTCCCAATTTTCTTTATCAGAGGAAGAGACCTCATTGGTAATGAGGCCCAATAGAAACCCAAATAAAAGCGCCACTAGAACCCAGCCAACAAGCATTTATGGAGCCTTTGTCTGAAGACCTACAATGACGGGGAACCCTCTACTTCCCAAGGCAGTTGATTCTATTTCGAGTTAGGCCTAATTGTTAAGAAGCTTATTCAGAGATTAAACTTCAGTTTGGTTCTTTGCAGCATCCACCCACTGTTCTTAGTTCTTCCCTCTGATACTAAACAGAGTACGTCTAACCCGTCCTCTACAAGACAGTCTTTCAGACACTTGCAAACAGCTCTCCTATTCCAAACTTTACTTCCAACATTTTCAAGATTTTCTCCAGCTTCCTTTTCTCTAATCTAGCTCCAGCCTTTTCCTTTTCCTTCTTCTTGGGCCTACCTCTTGGCCCCGCAGCTTTCTTCTTCTTCTAGATACTTTCACTTTGTCTTTTAGCTCTCTCTGGGTCTGAAGCCATATTCTGCAAACTTTGAACCATGAATTTCAAGGTTCTCTACCCTGCCTATTTCCTCAAACCTCCTGCCTCCTTTATTTCTTAAAAAAAATGACCTCTCCCTTACAGTGGGTGGGAAGTAATACTCTACATTGTCTGAGTGTGCCCTATCATGACCCTGTGTAAAGGTTTCTTGGTATAAAGGAATATGAGTCATGAGATTAATCTGGGTAAAGTCTTGAAAACGTGGCCAAGCATGGAAAGCTGCAAGTCCCCATGGGGGGGAACCCAGAAGGATACCTGCTCCAAAGAACAAGGGGAAGCACTGGGCAAGTCATTTAACATCTCTAAGACTCAGTTTCTCAATCTGTAAATAATAACTGCATCTATCTTATTGGGTTGGAAGGATCAGATGAGATAATTTGTGTAAAGCACTTTGCAGACTTTGAAGTACTAAGTGTTAGCTGTTATTATCATCAAAAAGACACTGAATGGGGCAGCTGGGTGGCGCAGTGAGTAGAGCATTGGCCCTGGAGTCAGAAGGACCTGAGTTCGGATCCGGCCTCAGACACTTAACGAACACACAAACAAAAACCTAGCCGTGTGACCTTGGGCAAGTTACTTAACCCCAATTGACCTCCAAAAAAAAAAAAAGTAAAAGAAAGACACTGAAGAAAGAAGGGGCCAGCACACATTTGCAGCTGGCCAGGTAGTGATTCCCAGTTAAAAGTGTGAGCCACACAGGCCACTTAGGCTCAGGAGCATGGGATTTTAAACATTAGGGAGGATCCAGTACAACCCCTTCCATTTATTGATAAAGAAACTGAGGGTCCCAAGAGGGGAAGTGATTTAGCTAAGGTCACATGACTAGTAAGTACTAGAGTCAGGATCTGAATCCAAGACATCCAGCACCAAATTCAATGCTCTTTCTACTGTACCACACAACTGGAAGATTTTGCTAACCCCTAAATGTACTTTAGGGACCTCTTAGGAAAAGATACCTGGGCTTTGTGATTTGTTCATTGTGTTCCCTATATTTCTTTACTAATTCTGTTCCTTTCTGTAACCTTCTTTTTCTTATGTGATAGAGAATCCCTTGAAATGTCCGGTCTCTACATGAGCTAAAGAGAAAGATGGTGGCACCCATAGGCTCCTAGAAGGTAAAAGGTGGAAGAGACCTCAGAGGTCACCTAGTCCAACCCATACCTAAACGAGGTTCTCCTAAAGAGATCAGAAGTGGGAGGAAGACCCATATGTACGAAAATATTTATAGCAGCTCTTTTTGTGGTGGCAAAGAATTGGAAAACAAGGGGATGTCCTTCAATTGGGGAATGGCTAAACAAGCTGTGGTATATGAATGTAATGGAATATTATTGTGCCATAAGAAATGAGGAGCAGATAAACTTCATATTTACCTGGAGAGACTTATATAAACTGATGCTGAGTGAGGGGAGCAGAACCAGGAGAAATTTGTACACAATTACAGACACATCATATCTGTGATGACTGACTTTGATGGACTGGGCTCCTCTCAGCAATGCAAGGCTATAAGACAACTCCAAAGGACTCATGATGGAAAAGGTTATCCACATCCAGAGAAAGAACTACAGAGTCTGAATGCAGATCGAAGCAAACTGCTTTCTCTATTTTTCATTTTGTTTTGCTTCTTCTTCCTCATTGCTCATTCCATTGGCTTCGATTCTTCTTTACAACTTGACTAATGTTTGGTGTGAAGGTATTTGTAGAACCTATATCAGACTGTATGCTGCCATGGGGGGGAGGGGCAGAAAATTTGGAATTCAAAAGCTTGTGGAACTGAATGTTGTAAACTAAAAGTAAAAGTAAAGAAAAAACAAAAACAAAAACAAAAAAAAAAAACAAAAAACAAAAACCAAGACTCCTCCCCACAATCCACTTCAAAAGCAATCATCCAGCCTTTGCTTGAAGACCTCCTGGAAGGTCCTCATCCCCAAATAGCTCCCAAGGCAGCCCATTCCACTTTTGTATACCTCAAATGATTAGGCATCGATCCTAATTGTTTTGGATATCTTGAATTGCTAGGTATGTATCAAATTGTTTAGATACCTCTAAATTGTTAGGAAGGTTTTCTTTTCATCAAGCCTAAATATACCTCTTAGCAATCAATCAACAATCAACCAGCATTTATTGTGCACCTACTATGGGTCAGCCATGTGTGCAAAAGCCCACCTTTGCTCATAGTTTGCACCAGGCTGGGCTAAATAAGGACAAAACAGTGCTAGAGAGACACCAAACAGGGTATGATATGAGCACTGATGACTGTCAGGTAAAGCCTCTTGGGAGGAAGAATCAACAACAGCAACAAGTAAGTTAAAGAGTGAGGGACGAGTGTAGACCTCAGGGACAGGTACAAGAACTGGTCCCTTTCCTGTTCAGGCTTCCTGATTCCTCACAGTTCTAGCCACATTGGCCTTAATAGACAGCACTTGTCTAGTATTTTATGGTCCCACAGATTTCTCTTTCTTTGGTTTCTAAGTTTTGACAAGTTCATTCCTAGAGAACTGAACTACCTCCATCCCCCCCTCCAGCTCTCAGATTACCTCTCACAGGAGTCTTTACCCAGTTAATACCAGATTTCCCCTAATTCATTACTTTTAACCCCAAATGAGACAACATATCCAAAATACTCTAAAAAGTTAAAGCTGTATAAATGTGAAAACTTAGAACTAGATAAATGTAAACTGTTAGTATCATAGGCAGCACAGGGCAGGGGAAGGAACACTGATTTGGGAGTCTGAGGGCCTGGGTTCAGATTTTACCTTTGATGCTAACTTGTCTATATGACCTTGGGGAAGTCACTTAAACTCTATGAGTATCTGCTTTCTCTTCTGTAAAATGCAGGGATTGGCCTTGATGGCCTCTTAGACCCTTTTCAGTTCTGTCTAGCTCTATAATTATTATCTTAACTGCACTCTTCTATACTTATGAGTGCCAACCCTAGAACACAGTCTTAAAAGGGAAGTATCACGTTTGCCCCTAATGCTGAGTCTCCAAAACATTCCCCTCTAAGGAATGAGTAGGAATTCCTAGTTCTGCAACAGAAAGCCTGCCTTGGACAATCCTGGGGCGAGTTCTCACTTCTGCTTTGTCTTTGGCTCAAAAAGACAGGGGTAAATCTCCCTATTCCCCTCTCCTCCCCATAAACACAGTGTCTGTGCAGAGAAAGCCAGCCAAGGTGGCAGAGCCCTGCCGGCATTCACTCTGGAGTGTTCTGGAAACATGAAACAGACGTGGCGTCTGGTGCCAGGGCAGTGCTGAAATGTCCCTTCCCTACTGGCCTTTTTAGCAGGCCTGGGCTCAGAGCTTCCCCTGTCATTCTCCTTGAGCCCCTCCCCTCCTCTTTGCCTCCTAGGAGCTGGGATCCCAGCCTCTGTCCTTGCAGGTCAGCTCTCTGAGGACAGACAGCAGGTCTCTAACCTCCTCCTCTTCCTCCATCTCAGGCTGCTCCAGGCCCACCATCACCAAGTCTGCCTGCCCTCTGGTCATCTCTCTGCTGCTGTATCACCTTTGCCTGTCTCTAGCACTCCAGGGGACCTGGGTTTCTCAGGCACAGAAATCCTATTGCTTTTCTCATCTTGGAGGTGAAACATCCATTCCTTTCCCTTTGGGCAGCCAGACAACCCATCAAAGCTCTCAAACCTGCCTGGAATTCTGTAACTTTCCACTCATTTCAGTCTCATTTCCCTTGAGTGCTTATCCCTCTGGCAGGCTCAAGGGGCTGATACACACCCACTACCTTCCCATCCCACCCCTACCCTGCCCCAACCTCCCTTTTCTGGTATGGGGACTGTAAGTGAAGGTGCTCCCCTCCTCCCCTCCCCCACACTTTGCCTCCCTATTGCCTTGTGTGTCAAATGCATATGCACAGTTCTAGTCTTCCAAATTTCACCCTTTACCCACCATGCATTTCCCCCTTCCTGTTTTCCCTCCCCAGCTTTACTTCCTCAGTCCATTTCTGATCTGTCTATTCCTCCCTACTGCTTCTTCTGCCTTTTTCTCACCCTTTTTTTGTAAATACATCTCTGTTCCCCCACTTCTACATACAAACCAATTCTGGGACACACCAATCAGTTAATAACCAGGGAAGCCCATCTTCCCAAGGGGAATGGACTCCAGGTCCTTGGACAGTTCCGGATCTCTGCACCATGGCACGCTAATCCTCCCCCCTAAGCCCAACACTGAGATTCTCTTTCCCCATCTGATTTTCGGAAGCCCCCAGGAGAGACTATGCTCTTGTTGTTCAGGGCTCACTGGCAGCAGCGAGTACAAGGGGAGGACAGAGGCTAGCCCAGAGTTGGCCCTGTCTGGCAGAATTCCCTGTGAGATCTCCCCCCAAGGAGAAGCTTACCTGAGGAGCGCCCTGCCATTCCTGTCCCCTGGCCCCCGTGCTTTGGTCTCCCCTGTTGTCGCGAGCTCTCCTTATCAGAGAGCATCTCAGCTCTGCTTGTCTCCCCGGTGCTTTCCCTGTGGCTGTGGGTGCCCCATCTTGTCATCCATCCCTGTAAGTGATACTGTCACTCTGGATGGCTTAGGGCAAGCAGGCAGGCACCAGGCTTGTGGAGCTGAGAGGTGGCCCAGGAAACAACCCAGACAATTCCCAGACTGCTCTGGGCCACTGGTGAGGAGGGGAGCTCTAGCACAATGCCAGCTGGCTACCAGAGGACCAAACCCTCACTCCATCATGCTACATCAACAATATATTACTTTGAAGACTGACCTGGACCTCCCCAACCTGGGTTCCCACCTCCACTTCTGCCACAGCCTTTTCTGGCTTCCCCAAATCTGGGTCTCCCAGCCCTGCTGTAGCCATACCTACCACCTCAGAGTCCCTAGAATTCACCTTCCACCCCACTGCACCCCTATATGCACAAACATGCCTTCTCCCTCAACACATAAAATCCACCCTGCTCCTCAGACTTCACTTCTATCTGCTCCATGGATTTGCTAAGAGGCAGTGTGATACCCCAGAAAGACCCTGGAGCCAGAGGACCAGGGCTCAAACCCTCCCCTGATACTACCTATGGATAAGTCCCCCAACCCCTCTGGCCTTTTAGTTCTTTATCTATAAGATCAAAGGGGTTAGATCTAAAATCTTCTCCAGCTCCAAGTCTGTGATTCTCTGATCCTACAACTATTTTCTATACTTTGAGAGCCTGTGACACATCCATAATTTACTTGGGAAGACTATGGCTCCCCCCACTCTCAGATACTGGCCTGGCCATATACAATCTCCCCTCCACTTCAGTTATATAACTTGTATGTATGATCTCACACACACATGTAAATACAGCACCTTCTTCCCACTAGTATTATCTCAGTCTCTACTCTCTTGGTAAGTAATGCAATAAACCCAAGATCCTGGGATCTATTCCTCCCTCTTCACAAATGCCCCCAGGAGCACCAATATGGAGACAAAGGCCTAGCTGGCATCACTCCTCTTGGGCACCAGACCCTTCTTGGTTGTTTTTCCCTGTCTCCCACTCCATTGTCTCACAGATGGAAAAGCCATGGCTGGCCTCTAAAAACCAATGCTTGCCCAGACAGTAAAGCAGCAGGCAGGAACACTCTAAAAGACAGTTACTTACACGAGGTGGGCAGGGGGCTTAGGAGAGATGGAGATGGACAGGATTGGGGCACAGCTGGCTGGGGACCCTCAGCGTCCGGTGTCCCTGAACCCCTCCTCACTGGACTTAGAATGTCAGAGATCCTGGGGGCTGGGGTGAAATAGACAAGATGGTGAACAAGATATAGGAGCAGAGGATACAAGCAGAATAGGAAAAATCGACGGGCACAGAAAGCCAAGCTGGGGGAAAGAGGAAAGAAGGAAGGAAGGAAGGAAGGAAGGAAGGAAGGAAGGAAGGAAGGAAGGAAGGAAGGAAGGAAGGAAGGAAGGAATTATTTAGATGTTAGGCAGAATTAATCTGTCAAGCGTCAAAGGCAGATGAAGTAGGAGAACAAGATACCATACAAGTTAGAATGGAGTTCTGAGAACCCTGTAGAGATGGAGTGTTAGAGGGCAGCAGGGAAGTGGGAGCATCTTCTGACCCAGGAGAATGCCTGCCAGAATGGTAGATTAGGTTGGACCCAGTGATGCCCAATGAAGGCAAATGAGATCATCACGCTTAAATGTGTTCTTTATCCCCTGCCCCCTCCAATTAAGCAAATTCAAGATATGAAAACTGGGACCAAAAAAAGATTATTGTTTGAGTAATAGAGTTAAAGCCAGAAGGGACTTTAGAGGTCACTTAGTCCAAACCCATCGTGTGAGAGAGGAGGAAAATGAGACCAGGGACAGGAAGAGATTTGCCCAAGGTCACACGGGTAAGTAACTGAGTCAGAATTTGAATTTAGGTCCTATAACTCCAGACTTAGCATAAATCAGGGATACTTATTAGCTTCTATATAATAACCACAGGACTTCTTTAAGTATCTCATTCCTGTGGTGTCCTGAAAATAGAATTCAGTTGACAAAAAACTGATTTATAATCCTTCCCCACAACAGGTACCCACCAACTGTATAAAGTGGGGGCCTCACAGGAAGTTTTCTTTCTCCTTAATAAGGTAAGAAAGACTACACCAGAGATCAAAAAGAAATTTCCTGACGATGAAGGTTGTTTCCAGGATGGTTGAGATGGGAAGAAAACTTAGAAGCCTTCTGTCCTGGAAATTTATCCACAGTAGCCCAGAACAAGCACCACTCAACTTTGGCATCTGGGGCCCAGATAACATAAGCTGACTTGTTTTGATGGAGAAGGATGGGTCTCTGGAAGGTCCTTCCCCTTTAGGAAGTCACAGGATCATAGATTTAAGGCTGAAAGGGATCACAGAGGTCATCTAACCCAACCCCTTCATTTTAAAGATGAGGAAACAGGCTCAGAAAACTGAGGTGAGAGTAATTACTATCTCAGGCAGGATTTGAACTCAGGTCTTCCTGACTCCAGATCCACGAACTTGTAGGTAGAAGATGGGGAAGGACATGGCTGCTGGAAGTCTTGTTTCCTGTCCCATCTTCCAGCTTCTTGGCAGGTCAGGCCAAGATGCATGTATGTTCACATGTGCTGTATTTCCCACTATGCTACTCTGGTGAGGCTATCAGAGCTGAGGGTTAAAGTGGGAGCCTTTTCCTCCCATCCCAGGAGTTCACTGTGGCCTTTCTCTCTGGGATCACTCTTTGTGCTAGTGCCCAAGGTGGGCCCCCCCCCCCCCAAGCTGGAGGCAGGATAGCAGGAAGAGTACAGGCAAGGGCATTAGGATGAGGTTGGTTGGAGAGCTCTAGTTTCGAAGGCCTGAGACATCCCCAATAGGCACAAGGGAGAGGTGGGGTGAGTCATGATTAGTCAAAGCTGGGTTAAGTTTGGGGACAGAGAAGACAGGCAGCAGCAGGCCCATGGGGGTTAGGACAGCGCCTCAAGGAGGACAAAAGGACGTTCCTGGTATCTAGGTAAACTCCATAATTGGTGCCTGGGGTCCCATTGGTGGGCAGCTGGGCAAAGGTTAGAAGGAAAGCAGGTGGGAGGCGTCGGCAGCAGCCATCTAAGAGAAGCTGGGAAGAGCTGTGGGCATAGCTGGCTCAGCCTGTCCTTGGTCATTCACGGCACCAGAAGCAGCAGGGCACCGAAGTGGGGCAGGCTACTTACATGGGAATGGCAGGGGGCTCATGAAAGTCGGAGACGGACAAGGCTGAGGGACGGCTGCTTGTGGCCCCTCGGCTTCCAGGGGCCCTGAACCCCTCCTCACTGGGCTTAGAATGTCAGAGATCCTGGGGGCTGGGGTGAAACAGATGAGAGAGTGAACACAAGTCTGGAGCAAAAAGAGAGATGGACAGGGAGGAGCATAGGCAGGAGAGAGCAAGAAAGACTGAGATAAGGACTGGGTGATGGCCTTGCTGTTTGTGACCATCTGAGGGACAATGGGAAAACAAGAAAGAATACTTGGCTATAACTGGGACTTTACATTTAGAAGGCCCCAAACTCACAGGGGACCCTGGCCAAAGGCATGCACAGTGAGGTGAGATCTACTTACAGCCTACTCTTTCCTCACCTCTCAAGAAAAGGATTGCTGGGGGGGGGGGGGGGGGTGTGAAGGGTAGCATCTACGTAGCTTAAGGACCCTAGGCTTCATATCTGAAAGTGGACCCTTGGGGTAAGAGATAGGGCAAGGGTCAGATCACTCTCCCCTGAAGACTGAGAGGGAAGCAAGGATAAGATTATAAAGCAGAGTTCACCGAGAAAGCAGAAACTCCTCTCTCTCTCCCTCCCTCCTTCTCTCTCTCTCTCTCTCTCTCTCTCTCAACTCTGAGGCTAGTGGAAGGCTTCAAGGGGCTGTTCAGCTCTGAGGCCATCAGGACCTCTTGTCTCATGCAGAATGAAGATTGTTTGATTAACATCTATAATCAGGTAACAGAGCCTGGAGAAGCCATCATGAGCTCTGCTCCCATAACCCCTCCAGGGAAGACACAACCCTGCTCGGAGATGCTGTTTGTATACTCTATGAGTTTCTAAGAGCAGTACAGGACAAGCATCCTGAGTTATACAGGGTCCCCTAATCTCTCACAGTGGCAGCTCCCAAAGAGGGAGGGAACCCTTTCTCAGAAATTTCCCATAATGATGGGCCAATCCTAGAGGGAAAAATAGAGGACTGGGTGGAAGCATCCTTTCTAAAGTCACCTGGAGGAGGGAAGCAGCTACTTACACAAGACAGGCAGGGAGCTTAGGAGAGATGGAGACGGACATGGCTGGGGCATGGCTGGCTGGGGCCCCTCAGCTTCTGGGGGCCCTGAACCCCTCCTCACCGAGCTTAGAATATCAGAGATCCTGGGGACTGGTGAAGGTGAAACAGATAAGAGAGTGAACAGGAGGAGGGAGCAGAGGAGGAGATGGCCAGGGCTTGGGAAGGAATGAGAAAAGTGAGAGAAGAGAAATGCAGAGGAAGATAAGAACTCCTGGGAGACAAAGGTACAGCCTAGAACCAGCCATCTGGGATCCCTAACCCAGCTGAGCCCAGAGGAGAGGGGTGTGTGGTGAGGGAGTAAGGTAGACACTAGCTACTGGTTTACCAGGACCAGCCTTTGGGTAGAATGTAGGCCTGGCAGTTCCTCCCTTGGAATTAACTTTGGTGTCCTTGGCTGCAACCTTGTCCTTATACTAGGACTGGGACTGTTACACTATGGTACCCCACACAGCAGGAGTTTAATAAATCTTGGTTGAAATGAAAGTGGGGAGTTCCCAGTGGCCCTGACACACCACCATCCCCTTTGCAAAACCTCCTCAGAGCTATTGTCTCCAGGCAAAGCTGTCCTTGAATATGGGTCTTGGGCTAGTAGGCAAGGAAATTCCTATTTCTATGGCCCAAGACCATCCTCTGAATCCCAGCTGGACCTCTAATATTTAATAAAAATACAGTCTTCACAGAATCACAGAGACTTTCAGAGTAGAAAGTAATCTTAGTAACCAACTAGTCCAACCCATCCCTGAAAAGGAATTCTCATTAACATATGTCCAACAAGGGTTCATCCAACCTCTGCCCAAAGACCCCCAAAGAAGGGTGGCCCACCACTCCCTTAGGGATGGATGCACTATTTGTTGGGAAGGTATTTCCCAATATCAAGCCTAAATTTGTCTCTGCAATGTCCACCCAGTGCTCCTGGTTCTGTCCTTTGGGGCTAATCCTTCCTCCATACGCCAACCCTTCCATCATACATCTAAAGACAGTTACCATGTCTGCCCCGAGTCTTCTCCTCCTTAGTCTAAGCATCCCCAGTTCCTCCAGCTGACCAGCCTATGACACAGACTTGAGGACCGTGACGTTGCCATCCCCTTGTTGGCCACCGCTGGACTTTCTCCAGCTCGTCAATGTCCCAAACCGAGCAGGTGTTCTGCATGTGGCTTGAGCCATCTTCTACTCCTTCATTAGGGCAGCCCCAAAGGGCCACTGATTTCAACTACTGCCCTGTAACCTTAATTGGGAAGACAGAGGGGGCTCCTTCTAGAGGAAGAGGCAGGCTAGGGAAGGGCAGGATTAGAGGATTTTAGTGCTAGAAGGGAAGGACCTTTAAGTATCATTCAGCCCAATTAACTCAATTCACAGTTGGGTAAACTGAGACTCAGAGAGAGAAAATGACTTATTTCAATAAAAAAAGATCTGGGATATGAGCTCAGGTCCTTCAACTTTAAATCAAGTGTTCTTTCTACCCTATTCTGGGTCACACTGTTTAGTGAAATACAAATAGAATAACCTCCCCGAGAGAGAGACAACAGACAATTCAGGGTTTTTAGAGAACTCCAGGCCTGATTTCTTTATTCTTCCTCCCTGGCTATTATAACTACTACTGCTACAGGTATTTATATATTGCATTATGGGGAACATTATTCCCCATGAGCCTCACAAGGGCCCTGTGAGGTAGGCAACACTGACATTATTATCTGCATCCGACATGAGAGAAAATGGAGCTTTGGGGAGTTCAGATGACTTGTCTGAGACTACTCAGTCAAGGAAGGAGAAGCTGAGCCAGGAGTCCTTGTCAGCCTCTCTTTCCTCTGCCCATCTGGTTCCACCCACCCCCAACCACAGCTATGGCTCCAATGAAGAAGTAGCAGGCTAAAGGACATGGACCATGTAGGCTAATCCTGGAGAGACATTCTTCCCACTCCCAGGCTATGGCAGAAGAATGAATGGACACTAGGGGTGGAGTGGGAGTAGAGAGAGAATGCTGGAGCCTAGGATATGGGGAGGGGCAGGAAATCAGCTTTCTATGGTATTATGGAACTGTGACAAAAAGACTTAGATCTGCAGTTAGATGGTCTGGACTTGAGGTCTCTCTAGGTCTCAATTTTCTCCTCTATAAAAGGACTAGAAGACCTCTAAGGTCCTTTCAGCTCTAAAATTCCCATCCGTCCCAGTTCTCAATCCTATGATCTCACTCAGCATAGTGAAAGTCCTTGGCCTTACCTCTATCCTGACAGCAGAGATGTCACTGAAGGTAGCAGAATGTTATAATCTAGGAGAACCGCAACCATACCCAAGGAATGGTCATTGAGCAGGGATTCCCTATGCTCTTTCCAATGCTAAGCCAAGGGGTCAACTTCCTGGGTTCCAGTTTCCTCCTTCATCAGCCCTCTGAGGCCTTGGTCTTTCCATAAAGGGAGATTTGACTGCTGCTGGCATTGGACCCCAAGAAAGGACAGCTGAGTGGTGAGGCTGAAGGGTTGTTAGCTACCTGCTAATGCCCTTCCTTGACCCCGACACTCTTGTCTTTGAGTACTAGGGATTCCTTGGGGTTCCATGTGACTGACTACCTCCGTATTATTAGACAAGGCTCTTAGCCCAGCCCTGATGAGGATGAAGGCAGGCTTGGGTAAAGGGACAGTCCCAGGGCAATGATATGGACATGGGGTCAGAGAATGGATTTCTAGGCTAGTCCCTATGGTAAAAGCTCCTTCAAGTATATGTGGATGTGAGAATAGGGTTGGAAAAGGAACACTAATAATGTAAATGTGGGGTTTATTGTCTACAGAGGTGTTACAATTTACAATATGTCTTTGCCTACATGATCTCACTGGGACAACACCATAGGAAGCACAGGATCACAAAGAAAACCAAAGCTTAGTGGAAATAAAGCTATCATTTTCCCCCCCATTCAAGTTCATGAATCCTCTGAAATTTATCCATGGACCTTTTTTGGGGGGAGGGGTGCAATTCACCGACTTCAGGTCAAGAATTTGATTTAGGTTCTCAGAGAGGGGATTTCCTGACATGCCATTTGGTATGAACCTAAATAAAAGCTTAGAAGGCCCATACAGAAAGGACCTTCTGCCTCAGGGCCTAAGAACAGACCCATCCTCCCTCAAAAAGGGGAGACCCAGGAGAAAAGTCAGCTGGGGAACCAGGAAGTGAAAGATAAGGTCCGTAAAACTGAGATTATGGGTATGAAGCTATCAGTGACTGGGGTAAGGCACAAGCTGCTGCAGCCGGGTTAGCACAGGAAAGTAGCCGAATAGTTTCAAAGGATTTGGTGCTGAAAAACGATGCCTGAGAGATCATCCACAAAGTCTAATCCCCTCCTTTTCCAGATGAGGAAACCCAGACCCAAGGAACAAAAATGACTTACCCAGAATCACCTAGCTGACAAGTAACAGATGGGATCTGAATTGAGGTCTTTGGAGGCGTTCTTCTCTGTACACCTCATACTTATGGGACCTGCTTGGTAAGCACCCATTGGGTGGATAAGAAACTATTCCAGGGGGAGCCAGAAAGGGGCAAATAGGTGAGGACATGTTCTCAGTGGCGACCCCTCTGTTCCCTTGGGTGGTATTGGCAGATGGAAATGAACAGTAAAACCTGGGGAGACCTTTGGTTTGGGAGCTACCCTGGGCTTCCTTTGTCAGAGTCTGAAATCAATCTGCTCTTTTTCAATCCTGGGGTTGCTAGGCTGACGAATGCCACTCCTGCAGCTTCCCAGACCCATCCCACAACTACAGTCTGGATGGAAGATAACCCGGAGCAGCCTGTTCTCTTGGTCTTTTATTCATGGCTGCTTCTTACCCTCCCTGATTTTCTCACTATTTCTTTGAATCAAGGCCAGAGCCCAAAGTATTTCCAATCCTGCCAATCCCCTTCAGATGCCTCCAGTGTCTGGCCCTCCCTGCCTATCTGGCCAGTGGAAGGTCAGCTGAGGTGCCTTACCTTTGGTGTCTTCATCCTCTATGGTGGTGTTGGTGCTGTCTGATGATTCCTAGAGGGAGTACACAGGAAGTAGATGAGAAAGACAGAACAGAAAAGGGTTTGACAAGAGGTAGCCATAGGATACGGAGCTGGAGCAGTCCCCAAGAACTGAAGACAGGATGGAGTGGTCTCCAACTAAGACAAAGCAGTCCACTCCCGGATGAGGCCCATGCCTGAGTAAGGAGCTGCCCATCAGTAGCAACACCACTCATGGTCTGCTATGAGCTCCAGCAGAGTCCCACTCAGATCCTGGAGCCCCACAGAGCAGTGCCCACACTTCAACAGACCTGGAAGAAGTTGCCTGTGGCTAAGCTATAAGTCTTTGGTCCACTTTCTCTAGGTCTGGAACACATCCCAGCACCTTCCCTTCTTTCTCCACACTCCCTTCCCCTGTTTATCCTTAGAACCCAGTGAAAAGAAAAGAAAAACAGAGCGTGGTTCAGGGAGAATTTGGGCCACACATACACACACACAAACACACACATACACACACACAAACACACACATACACACACACACACATCAGGACTGAACAGAGGACAGCAAAACCTCAATTAAAGAAAATAGATTGGCTGGGTTTTTCTGTCTTTCTTTCTTCTTTTTGGAGACATATAACCTCAGCTTTTTGAAAAGAGAAGCAAATATCAAGGAAAAACAGGCTAATGTCAGGAATTATGAAACAAGAGCAGCAATACTGAGGACTCCCACCCCCACTAACAGCCTCTCTGGTACCTCACTGTAGTGTGTGAGTAAGCCTGTGTTTTTGAAGGCTGTGCCAGTAGAGTATAAAGAAGTTCTGACAGGTCCTACCACATTGGAAACTACTTTAGGTACAGGCCTGGCAGCAGGCCTTGAGGACCAGCCCAGCTAAGGTCAGAGGCACTCATCTTAGTGCTGGCTGTGGGGCAATGAATTTGTCCATGATAGCAACACTTATTCTGAGCAGCGGACGGAGTGCCTATTATGCTGATGGATCTTTAAAACACTGGCCTATTTAAAACAACAACTCCCCAGTAATTTTCAGGGTGTGCCTTGGGAACCAAGAAACACCATTTCAAGCTCCTCCACCTTCTACATCTACAACCACAGCAGAACCCCAAAAGGTTCCCAGATGAGCAGAACTGAATTTAGGACAGTGACAGTGACTTTGAGGCCATAAGACCACGAATCACCAAAAAAGACAGATACATTCACTGGTCCTTTCCTGCTCAGGCAGGAAAGTGGATGCTTTAGAACTTCTAAACATAAGGCTTAAAATAAGAAAGGGCAAAACCCTTAGTTAACCAGAAAACCCAATGCACCAGAGCATCCTACTCCTTGTGTGTGCGTTTTGGCTAATCTGGATAGGACTATACTTCTGTGTACCTGTAACTCCCCAGAAATGACTGAGGGAACCACCCAAGCTGCCAGGGGTGGGGCAACAGCCACTGAGATTCACACAGATGTGCTGGAACCCACACAGCGGATGAGAGATACCTTGGAAAAGCATCTCTCCTGGGATTGGACCCCTCATTGAGGTCTTCTGGCTTTTCTTTGTTTGAACCTGTGTGGATTCCAGCCTTTCCCAGGCTTTCTGAGAAGCCAATCACTCTCCCTGTGGCCCCAGAACTCTTTCTCACAACTAAGGTTTTGGTTATCTGTGAGAGAAAATCAGATGACAGAAAAAGAGTTGGGACTTTTCTTTCCAATGGTAGCAACAGCACAGACTGTAAATTGGCTCTGGCTTCGTGTCCTCCTCAGCCAGACACTGGTGCAGGCCCCCTTTGGGGGCTTCAGACAAACCCAATGGCTAAGCGCACCACTCACTTGTTATAAAGTACTTATGCTGTCTCTCTAAATAATAACAATGGCTTTCATTTATATATAAGCCTTTGGGTTTACACACATGATCTCACTTGAGCCCCATAACAACCACAAGCCTGTGGAAGAGTTGCTATTATTATCTCTTTTACAGATGAGGAAACTGAGTTTCAGAGAGATTTAAGTGATTTGCCCAGGGCTGCACAGCTAGACTATATCTAAGGTAAAATTTGATCCTAGGTCTTCCTGACTTTTGCCTTTCTTGTAAAAGGGAGTGGGGGATAAGTAGCCTTCAGAGAAGCAGAGCCCTGCCCTGTGCTGGTGGGACTAATCTGGCCCAGAGTGTTGGGGTGGGAATGGGGGAGGAAGAGGGTTGGGCCTGCTCCCTAGGTGAGAGTAAAACACTGATGAGCTGGGGAAGCTGGGAGAAGGACTGCCAGGACCTATGCTCAATGCCACACATCAGCCAGACAAAGCTTCTCTTGAGTCAATCCAGCCACTGTTGGCAGGCACCAGATCTATTCATTCTTCATTCTCATATCCTGATAGCCTAACACAGCACCTGGCATATTGGAGATGTTTGATCTGTAATTGTTGACTGATCTCACTGCAGGAAACAAAGAGGATGCAGCTCCCCTCCTCTCCTTTTGGTACGAGAGTCACTCTTGAGAGGAGGTTCCTCCTTGCAGAAAACAACAGGCAAATAGACTACAGAGGACACACAGAGAGACACAAAGACATACACACATGCATGCATGTGCCCTGGAGAACACCGAATTCAGAAACGGCAATCTCCTTGAACTGTATAGCTGAAAGGGACCTTAGACACCACCATGTCCAAGCCTCCCCTCAGCTGAGGCCCAGAGACATGAGAAGACCCCCAATACCACCCAGTTGGAGGGTAAAGAAGATAGGTGCTAGAACATGCTAACAGCTTGAGAACCTTCCCCACTTTCAGCATTTACTTTTAGAAGTTCATCTCCAAGACAAGTGGGAATTGAGGACCTCTGAGCTCATCTACATGACCTAGATCATCTAGTCCAATCGCTTTACCTTAGAGATGGGGAAACTGAGGCCCAAACAAGGGAAATGACTCCCAAGGCTGTGAGCACCAGAGCCTAGATTCAAATGCCCCAGGTTCTCTGGCTCCAAATCCAGTTGTCCTTAACGTTACACCCCACTGCCTGTCACGTAGGATTAGCCCTCCTGAGGGAGTGCAGGTGTGCACATGGCAGCCAGACAGGATGGCACCAGGAGAGGGAAAGCCTCCTGTTGAGCTACCACCTAAGCAGCCCCCACAAGGCTCAGGCTTCCTCCCCTGGAATGGGTATGCCAATGCACTGACGTGAGTTGATGATCAGAGTGGAGCAGAAGTGGACAGGAAGAAGAAGTCTCTGGAGCAGAAGACATTGGAGGGCAGCACAACAGGCTTGTCTGAGGTGGACACAGTACATGAGCAGTGGATGAGGGGCCAGGCACAGTGCTGCTTCCCTCAGCCAAGTGGAGCACCCTACTACCTTCCCCGTTGTCTCTCCCTCCCACTCCCACGCTATTCTGGGCCCGTCCCCCTAGGATCCCATCTCTAATGACCAAAAGGCCTGGGTGGAGAACCATCCTCTCATCTACTGCCTTTGGACAGCCTGGGCAAAGAGGACAGGGTGGGGAACCTTCTCTATCATGAAACTATGGATTCATCCATAAGTCAGCCCCTAGCTGTGGAAATTAAAGGGCCCTGACAACTCCACCTGAAGGGCTATATTCATTAGAACAGCCCTGGGGAGTCCCAAATGCTCAGCTCCTTTTCATAAGCCCTGGCCAATGTCATTCATCCATAATGTCATTCATTGGAGGCTAGACAGAAATTAATAATAGTAACAGCATCAACTTAGCACTTTAAGTTTGCAAAGTGCTTTATATGTTATCTAATTTGAACTTCACAACAACTTTGTGAGACAGCTATTATCGCTCTCCCAGTTTTGCAGATAAGAAAGCCAAGATTGAGAAGTTAAGTGAATTATCTAATGTCATATGGCTAGTAAGTGTCTGAGGCAAGATTTGAACTCAGGTCTTCCTGACTCCAAGTCCAGCACTCAGATCCCCAGAAGCTCAATGCCATTTAACTAATTTTGAGATGACCAGGGACTTTTTGACACTTTCCTTAGCCCTGTAGCTTCCTAAGCACTAACCAACCCAAGGTAGATCTTTTTTCCCACTGAGGTTTCAAAGAAAGACACTGATAAAAACAAAACCATAATGCCCAGAGTCTGCTTTGAGAGGGAAACAAGAGGATAGCACAGTTACACAGTGACCCCAACTAACTGGGTACCGAATCACAAAAGAGAAAAAAACAGAAATTCCCAAAAGGGTGAGAAGGAAAGAGGCAGCAGTACCTTAATCCCGTCCACTGGGTTATGGATAACGGTGGTTTGAGGCTCCTACAGGAGAAGGAAAGAGACAGAGGAAGGAAAGAGAGGTAGAACAAGGGAGAGAAAAGAAGTGATGCCAATAAGAAAGAAAAGGAAACATTGAAGAGGCAGAGAAAAGTGGAAAGGTGACAGCATGATAAAGAGAGAGAGATGAAAAAAGTTCAGGAAAGAGCAGGAGGGAGGTAGAAATGGAGGGGGGGAAAGCAAAAAGTAATTAGTTCAGTGAGAGACAAATGATTCAAAACAGAGAGTGGCAGAATAAGGCTAGAAGAGAAATCTGGAGTTGAATTAACATGAATGAAATAAAAAATATCCCAAACCATGTAAAGATTGTCACCCATCTCGAGAAAGGAGAAGAAGGAATGAAGAGCATGAAAACAACAGCTGTGGGCTCACTTAAGGCTGAGAGAAGCATTTCATGTTATGTAGGTGAGCAGAGAATAATAGATTGCTGTGAGGACAGAGAGGAGCCAAAGAAGGGGTCTAATCCCAATGCCAGGGTCACTGCTGGGGTCTGCTTTAGAAGGATTTCCTCTCCCTTCCCCCATCACTGTCTGGGTGGTCCTCTCCAGAGGCTTTTCCCAGGGGGCAGGACAAGGCAGTGGATAGTGCCAGGCTTGGAGCTACAGCTGTGGCGATCTGGATAGGGGCTCTTGGCAATGGCTGCACAGGTAAGGGAAATCCATGAAATACTCTTATTTGGAGCTGTACATTCACGTCTGCAGAGGCCACCTCAAAACCCAATCCAAATGGAGCCGATAAGACTTGGGGCTTGTTTCCCAGAGGCAAAACAAAATGGTGCTAGGCACCACAGTACATGTCACACTCCTTCCTTTGGGGAGGTTCATTGCTTTCAGCTCACCTTTTAAACTCCCAAAGCATCATTCTTTCTGAACCAAAACTCTTGTCTGCATGCTCCATCAGTTCTCAATGGTATTGTGGGACTCAAGCTGAGGAGTGAGACTCTGAACTTCACTCCAGACCAAGCAAAACAAACCAGCTCATAGTACTCAATCCGGCCAATCCCAGAGATTGAAACTTTCTTAGGGGACGTTTCCTTGTGGGTGCTCTTCCACAAAGCACAATCAGGGGGCTAGATGGAGCCCCAAGATAAAGAAACTTCTCAGCCACAATCACATTTAACCGGAGAGAATACAGGTATGTCTCCATTTATACAAACCCACCCAGTATACGAAAATTTCAATTTGCAAAACAGATTAAATCTGTGGGTGATGATTTGTTCTCAACAAAATTCACTGTAAGAATAAGGTTTCTAGTTTACTTAAAATATTGACTGACCAAAAATCAATCGATATACCACTTTTGAGTAATGCACCAGCTTTATGAAAATATATTCATCTGGCCAAGGGACCCTGCTCATGTGGGTGCAAACAGGTCAGAAGAGGGTACTGCTTACTCTCTATATGCTCATGGTACTCTTGCAAGATACATACTTCACATTCAGCAACAACCTGTACCATTTTTATCAGCTCACCAGAAGCACATTGGGTATAAAGGAAAGGTAGCAAGCATTCTTGACCACTGGCCAGGATTCCCTGATATTTGCCTGAAACAGCTAGTCTAGTAGCTAATTTTCAAGGCTGCTCCAGGAAGTGGGCTATGAGGGCTGACCATCCCTAGCATATCAGATGCAGGGACAGCCCAGGGGATGATGGTATATTTAGTATAACTTGTCAGGAGCAGGCAAAAGCAACAAGTAAGGAAATCAGGTGGCTATGTATAGGCTGGGAAAACAGAGGCTGTAGAAGGATTGGCAGCCCTGTTTTATCTTTCCTCAATAAGGGAAATTCTGACATACATTTTTGGATATGTCCACAATAGGAATTTGCTTTGTTTCAGTATAGATATTTATTACAGATATTTTCTTTTTCTTTCCCTTTAAATTGGAGGGGTAGAAGGGAGATAAAACACATGCTTGTTAATTGAAAAATGAAATAAAAATTTTTTTTTTAATTTTCAAAGTATTGAAAGCAGCTGGTTCTTGCTTCCCAGTGGTTCTAGACTAGGCCTTTGCCGGGACCCCACCATTCATACTCCTGTCTCAGGACTCTCCTTCCTCAAGCCCTAGTTCAGTCTGTTGGGAAAGGAAAAAAAACCTAGAATCTATTATAAAATGTCTTACTCATGGGGCCAAAGAAAAAAGTGGCATCATGTGACATCCTCACCCCCATTCTATCCTGTTCTTCACTCAGATCTGGGCCCAGGCAGTGCTGACTGACTCTGGCCTTAATGCCTGGCTCCAGGAGACTCTGATGCAGTGTTCTTGCAATTTGAGACATGGCCCTTCACTTTTTTTTTAATTTAAAAATATTTTTTTCAATAAACAAAAATCTATTTTCTCTTTCCCATTGCCAACTGAAAAAGAAAAGAACGACAACTTTGTAACAAAAAAGCACAGTTGAGCAAAATGTCTGAATTGGCCACGTCCCGAAATATATTTCTTATTATGCACCCAGAATATATCACCTCTCTGGTGCACATCGTTTTTCTTCTGGGATGTGGAGGCTCCACAAACTGGAAACCCTGGACCTGACATCTGACTAGGCCTGGGATTGGTTATACTTCATGGGACAGGTCTACTCCTCTTTTTCTGAAGGACCCCGTTCTGAAAACAACTCCCCACCCCCGGCCTCCAAGCTAGGGCTCAAACACTTTTTAGGGACCCCACGGCAGAATGTGGTCCACACTCAAAGCTTCAGTCTTCCAGAAACAGCTGTGACAAAGCTGACTCCCCTTCTTTTTACACAGTGTAGGAGAACAGTCCGTGTTCAGGGAAGGCATCTGCCTCCTGCCATTGACTGGTATGAGGGGCAGACTCTGAAGTCAAATGGAGAAACAGACTCAGTGGCAATGAGAGGCAGGAGAGGTAACTGGGTGGCAGAGTGTCATTGGTTTGCCAGCCCCAAGGCCTATTTCCAAGTGGGTTTTTTTAACCTTTATTTTTTTTGGTCTGGGGAGATGGAAACACATGGGAAGAAGTACCCAGAGAGATGTTCTCCCTAGAGATGGCTACATTCTCAGCCTCCCTAGGTTCCATAGTTACTCTTTCTAAACATCTCATGGTGCTACAGTTTCCAATCCCTAAATTAAGAAGATAGACTGTCAGATAAATACAGGAGATTGACCAGATCAACAACATTTTCCCTACAGAAAGACCCCCAGCCTGTATGACACAGGTATACCACCAACAGGCCTCCTGGGCTGCTCACCCATTAGAAACTGTTCCTGGCCCCAGACCAGAGTTCTGATACATGGAGACTATCTGGCTAACAGGCATCCCTGTTGAGAAATCTATCTTCTTGTCACTGTGGGGAAATAAAACCCACTATAAAATACTAGTCCCAGGGTACTTGGTAGACTATAGACCAAAGTGGGGAGCCTTTGGCCTCGAGGCCACATGTGACCCTCTAGGTCCTAAGGAGTGGTCCTCTGACTGAATCCAAACTTCACAGAACAAATCCCCTTAATAAAAGGATTTGTTCTATGAAATTTGGAATCAGTCCAAGGGCTGTACTTGAGGACCTAAAGGACCACATGTGGTCTCAAGGTATAGGTTTCCTACCCCTGTTCTAGATTATCAGTTCAACTTTTCCAATAGGGGAATTAATCTAACAGGAGGAAGGGGCAAAGTCAATAAATGAACCTAGATAAGCCTCATGAATTCCAGCCTAGTTTTCTGGACAATATAGTAATGTCTCTTACTGAAAACAACTCATTCCAACCTCACTCTGTATTGTCAAACATTTCATTTCTAGAGGGAGAAATAATGAAGGAATCATTAGAATATATTTTATACTCCCTGTAACCCTGAAATTGGAGGGGCCAGAAGTGTGGGTTCCCTCCCCTCTGGGAGAGGTAAACTTTGGCATCTATTCCCCTCACAGGGGCCCTAAAGATTGATTCAGCTTTTCCTAGAAAGATTCCCACAGTGGAACTTAACAATTCCAACCTACCCAGTGGGTCTCTAAAATTTAACATCTGAAGGGACCTCAGTGGCCATACCAAAGAAGGCATCCACACAACAATATGCCCCATCCTTTGCTTGAAGATTTCCACTGACTGGGAGCTCACCACCTCCTGAGGAAGCCTATGTCACTTCTGGAGAGCCCTATTTGATAGGAAATTCTTTCTAACAGCAAGCCTAAATTTGCTTCTTTTCTATTTCAAGCCTATCACTTCTGGTTTTGTCCTCTGGGGACAAATAGCACAAGTTCAAGCCCCCTTCCAGTATCATCCAACAA
Organism: Gymnobelideus leadbeateri; assembly: GCA_011680675.1. Lineage (NCBI taxonomy): Eukaryota > Metazoa > Chordata > Mammalia > Diprotodontia > Petauridae > Gymnobelideus > Gymnobelideus leadbeateri. The sequence continues at coordinate 1,615,275 of WOXC01008097.1, forward strand.
TTTAGAGTTGAGCGGGCTCCCAGAGCATTTGCCCTTTCCTCTCATATGGTCATTGATCAAGAGCTGGAAGGGACCTCAGAAGCCATCTAGCTCCAGCCCCTTCATTTTCCAAGTGAGGAAATAGAGACTTAGAAGAAGTGATTTGTCCAAGGTCACATTTGTATAGAAGACAGTATTTGAACCCAGGACCTTCCACATTTCTTCTCAAACCCAATTCATACTTTATATTCAACACAGGAAACAAAACCCTTTATAGACTCTCCCTTCTGACTTTTTTTCCAGGAGTGATAGTTTTAATCTTTCTCTTCTTCAAACCATGTTGAGAACACCAGGACTTCCTCCAGCCCCATCTATCTTTGTTTCAAGATTTCTCCCCCAGGATCTATTTAACAGAGGAGGTATTGTTCTGTCCTTGTTTCTCCACCAGAAAAACAATGAATGAAGTCACATTGTGAGGAAATGAGGGGTTGGCTGTTTGTGGCCCTCTGCCATTCTGAACCCTGAGAAATCATCTGGTACAAACCTCTCATTTTATAGAGGAAAAAAGTGAGACCTAGAGAGGTATGAGCCCAAGGTCACAAATAGTTCATCAGTGACAGAATTGTTCTAGAACCTGTAACCTAGCTGAGATGTCAGGGTTCTTTCGACTACACAAGAGGCCATAACTTCAGGGAATCATGCCTTACTCCCTCCTTCCCAGTGACCCTTCAAAGTCCACTTTGCAGAAGAACCCTCCCCTCTTTCCCATGCCCGTGTGCAGTTGGTGAAGACCACCAAGAATAGCTCAATCACTATTTGGGTGCCTCTATTCATTGGAAGGCCCTGGTAGAGCCTCGACTGGACCTAACCCCAAGCTGGGGCCTTTTGTGGGCAAGTGACTGGCACACATCCACGCAGCCAGAGGAGGATGTCGGAAAGAAAAAATGGGAACAAAATGAGCTCAGTAGTACCAGGGCAGCAGGAGGAAGTGTCCCCTTGGGGCTCGTGACACCCGCGCTGTTTTTGGTGCTGTTCGTCTGGGGCTGTGAAAGAGGAAAGAGACAGAGACAGAGACAGAGACAGCAAACAGAGACAGAGAGCAGTAAAAAGCCATGAGCATACTTGGATCTACTGCAAAGATAAGAGGATTCCCCTAATTAGACACTCCTTTTAAGTCTATCCTGGGAAATTTGGACACTGGGCAGGACATCTATAGTAGGAAGGGGACAGGGAGAGGCAGCACTCCTGTGGCTACCTAGAAAGGGTGGGAGAGGAGAGAACTGCCAGGTGGGGGTAATCAAGGCTACAACTCAAAGCAGGATTGCCACTGGGCCAAAGGACCACAGACGTGGAGCTGGGACTATAGAGGTCATCTAGACCAGCACTTCTTACACTGTGGGTCTTGACCTCATATGGGGTCATGAAAGATTTGGCCACAGTAAGAGGTTTCTGAATGTGCAACCACCAAAAAGGAATTAAAAATTCAAAGTGTAATGAATCCAAGGTGTTTCTGGCAGCGCTTGCCTGGGCTGCATCAGACAACTTTGCTGCAGCCTTGGTTCTGAACACAAAACACTTTGCATTGTACATGCCCTCAGGCCTCACATCTCCAACTAACAGCTGCCAAAATATGATAAGGGGTCTCAGGTGGAAAAGTTTAAGAAGCCCTGGTTTAGACCAACATCTTTCATTGTATAGATGAGGAAACCAAAGCCCAGAGAAGTTGTGACTCACTCAAGGTCATGCAGGGGATCCAGTATTCAAACTCCTAATCTAGTATTCTTGAATTGCAACATGGGCATCAGAGCTAAGAGCAAAAGCTGCCAGGGGAAGCCACCCTACCATCCCAGAACTGGTGGGGCCCAGAAAAGCCAACCAGGAAATACCTCACCTTGACTCCATCCGCCTTCTTATTCAGTAAGCTCTTAGCTGCTGCATTGGGAGGGAAAGAGCAGGTGTTAGAGCCAGAAACCACACCCTGAGGCAGCTTCCTGCTGCAGAACTGGTGCTGGCAAATAGACCCCATGCTGCCAGGGGGCCCCCATTGATAATGTACACAGGCCCAGCCACCAGTTCCTACCTGATCCCACTTAACCTCCACAGGAGGAGAGTAAAGGGTCTGGATGATCTTGCATGAATTCTGGAGATGTCCATCTACAGAGGAAGAAGCTGGGCCCCCTGAAGTCAGTGAGAGAAGGGTTCCCAGGAAAGCAATGGTCTTTGCCTAACAAGGTGGTTCAGTCCCCAGAAGGAAATGGTCAAATTCTAGAATTTTCCAGGGACCTGTACTTTCTCAACCACCAAGGCCCCAGCCCAAATGAGAAGCATTCACAGGATAGGCTCCACAATGGCTGGGTGGTGGCTCTGGGCCTCTCTCATTTCCCTGGGTTGACATTTTCTCCCAACCTTCTTACACAGTCCCTCAAAGTCCTTTCTCCCTCCCTGAAACCAATGAAGAATGTTTAATGATCCTTCACAATATTAGTGGTTTCCAAGGGGCTAACCCATTAGAAAAAATATTCTCTGATCCTGTTTGGAGTGAGCTGCAGCTTGTCCCAATGGAAAGTAGGGTTGGCCAGAAAGGATGTTTTAGGGGTCAATCTCACCTGCCCCCTCTGCCACATCTGCCCCATGTGCCCTGCAGTCTTTGCCTAGACACAGACCATATTTGAAAGCAGGGCCTGGCAACTTTTGGAAAGTCTACCACAGGGTGTACCTACCCCTGATGTCAGAAGGGTGTTGAGAAAGCTCTAGCCATGAGTATGCCATACACCCAGGCTGGCCACAAATTCTCAAGACCAGCTAGCCACTTTCCCCGGCAGTAAGGCGAGGTGTGTGGCAATGGCAGCTGGTCCATGTGCCAAAGAAAACTAGCCCAACCCCCCCTCTTGGGTACTCATGCCAAGGGTTGGCAAACCCTGCTCCAAATCATCTCCTTCCCCCATACCCTGTCTCAGGCACCTCAGTGGACTATGACTCAGTGCTCTGTAAAAAAAAAACCCTCCAAATGGCCAATCCAGGTTTATTTCTCTAGCTCTGGGCACCACCAGTGGTGGCTTCTCTCCCCCATCCCTAGGGCCACATTCAGATAACTCAGAATCTTCTCCTCTAGGCCAAAGGAAGGTTCCCTAATCCTCTAAAGAACCTTCCACAGCATCCTGAGCCCACAAAGGAGGGGTGGCCTCTGAGCAGGCCAGTCAGGAAGATGGATGGAGACCTGACCAATGAACACATTGAAAAGGGGGAATAAAAAGAGTTACTCTCTCCCCACATTATCTTTTTGAAAAGGAAAACAGAGCATCTCTGATGCCTGCCTGCCTGAGCATGGCTTAGGGATTTCCTTTCATCTTAATGTGGCATGGAGGCATTTAATGGATGGCTCAGGAACAGAGAAAATAAAAAAGCACCCAGGAATTGTGTTGCAAACACCAGGCAACCTTCTGAGGAACATGGCCTCACATTCCCCACCCCCGCCTCTCTCCCTGAGGGCATCCCAGCCCTAGATATAACTTTGTATCCCTTTTCAGAGCAACATTTTTATCCCTTTCAACCCATCCCCCTCTGGTCAAGCTCCCTCCCTCCTTCCCCCCACTCCATCCCCCCCATTCCCCAAAGCCCCTGCCTTTAAAGCTTCCTGAGCACATTAGCCTATTCCCTACAGGCTTCTTGTTTGTGGTTTCATGTTTCCACCATGCCAGCTGGCTTTGGACCAGGAGGGAGAAGTACCTTGGGTGGTAAGGCCAGGTACCAAGAATGCAGACAAGAGGGATTGACTGATGGAACTCTGGGAGCAGGAGGAGAGAGAAGAGCTCAAATATTTGAGAGGAAGAATGGAGACCCTAGGAGAGCTGGAGTTGGTGTGAGACCTTGCTGAAGGGGTTTAGGATCATCAGTTTAGATCTGTAAGGGGCCTTAGAGGCCATCTGGTCCAATATCCTCATTTTACAGATGAGGAAACCGAGGCCCAAAGAAATGGAGTGACATGCTCAAAGTCACAGAGGCGGCAGAACTTAGATCTGAACCTGGGTCCTTTGACTTCAAAGCAAGCCCATTCAATTCTACCAAGAGGGATCCCCCGACAGTGAAAAGAGAAGAAAAGAGGGAGCTTTGCAGTGATTTAGGTTCACAAGGCCCTGACTAGGGGCAATGGCAGAGAAGTGGGAGTGGCATTAGAATGGAAGGCTGGGAAAAAAGGAGGGTGAACGTTTGAGAACTGGTCTTTGGGCAGTAGAATGAGACATGAGAAAAGCTTGAAACTCTCCAAAGCTATGCCCTCTAAACCATACGAAGGCCACAGACTCCCCCTCCTGATGGAACCACACAGCTTCCCCAGGACCAGGGCTCTGCCAAGGTGTGGCCTGGAGGGGCCTCAGAGCTCTTGTCCCAGACACAGATGCAACTTTTCTGGATATACCAGCTCCCCCCCTCCCCACCCAGGAGCATCAGGGGCTTCCCCCTATGCAGGTTAGAGTCTAGGTACAGTACTGCAATAAAAAGTTGGCTTACCTTACAGAAAAGTAAAGCAAAAGAGACAGGCAGGTGAGGGAAGGAGAGAGTTGAAAGGGACAGGGAAGGGAGAGAAGGGAAGAGAAGAGAAGAAAAAGGTTTGTGTTGATTCAGGCAAAGAGCATATCTTCCAGGAGCAAGACTCATAACACCCAAAGGAGAAGCAGAGCCAAGTTTTTTTTTTTTTTCTGCCCCTTTTCCCCCTTCTCCCCCCACCCCCGCCAGCCCATGCTTACTATTGCCCCCCCCCCCCAGGTCCAAAAGGATGGCCATACCAAGCAGCCATCCTAACCTGGCTGGATGCAATGATGGTCAGAGAGGCAGTGACCTGCTTGGGATGCTCAAACACAAAGGCGAGAATGGTTTCTATGTTGGGCCCATGCAGTAGAGGGGACAGGATGACTGTAGAAGCTGCGATCCCTGCCTCCCACCCAAACAAAGCTTTGGCAGTCCTGCTGCCACCACCGAGGCCCGAGGGAGAAACCATCTGGGCCCCACCTCAGTTTTGCCTGTCTCCAAGGGCTCCTGGCAGGGCACCCACAGTCCTAAGGGCCTAGACCATTAGGCCAAATCCCCACAGTTCTAGCTCTTCTATTGCCTTCCCTGAGACCACCCAGAGCCACCTGAGTGAGAGGCAAGGGGCCTGGGTCCCTGAGGTTTTCCAGAACACATTTTACTTTAAATGCCTTTACAGGGTCTATCAGGCTTCAGTCCTGATAACATTGACTCTGAAAATAGAGGGCAAAGGGGAAATGAATATGAGCTGAGAATCTATCATAGGGGTTGACAAAGTGCCTTCCTCACAACAAATGTTCAACCCATCTTAGAGCTGAAAAAACTGAGGCTAAGAAATGTGAAGCCATGGTCCTGTGACTAGTAAATGTCAGAGCTGGGATCTCAGCCTACCCTCTGACTCTTAGCACTCTTTCTAACTCATAATTCTGCCTATCTTGTGTCCTGTCTCCCCAACTACATTTTTAGACTCTTGAAGACAGGGGCCATCTTCCATTTCTGTATATCCTTGGACCCAACACAGAGCTCTCCACAGAATCCGTGCTCATAAAATGTTTGCTACTATCAGTTCCCCAGAAATTCCTCATGCCTAGGAGTTTGTGTGATTTGAGAGTACTTTTCATTGGCATTCTCACTGGTGACTAGGTGGTCCAGTGGAGAGAGACAGGAAGACCTGAGTTCAAATCCTACTGCAGACATTTACTACTAGCGTGACTCCTGAGGCAAGTCACCTCTCTCAGGTTGAGTTTTCTCCTGTGCAAAATGGTGATGAAAACAGGCATCAATCTCACTGTGTTACTGAAGGCTCAAATGAGATTGTACAGGCAAAAGTGCTTTGCATACCTTCAAGTGCCATATAAATGCTAGATGCTTTTATTCTTGAGGCTGAGTCCTTTATATTTTGTCGTTGTTTAGTTGTTGCTGTCACAGCCCACCCTTCATGGCCCCTTTTCCTGTCAGAGATACTGGAGTGGTTTGCCATTTCCTTCTCCAGCTCATTTTACAGATGAAGAAACTGAGGCAAACAGGGTTAAGGCACTTCCTTTACATAACCTGGGGCTAATTAGACTCTCACTCGGCCTGTACTCCTCACCAACTATCCCGGAGACTGGAGGAACCCAGGCAAGTCTGAGCCCTTGAAGCAGGAATCTCAAGTTCCATGTATTCTTCAGTGTAAGAATGAGACTAGGAGCCTCATCCAAGCTAGGGCTCAGTCCTTCTTTATCTGAAACATGTTAGTGACCACAACCCAGCCAGCTCCAATGAAGGTAAGGGGGCAGGAATATGTTATGGTTAATAACTATTTGGCATCTACTGAGGGCCTTGTTAGCAATACACTTGCTTAGACAGTGACTTCCAATCCCACCCTTCAGCAATGTCAAGGCATAAATGTTCTCTCCTTGCAACCTTAATTGCAAATTCCTTCCCTCAACTTCTAAGGGTAGTCAGGAGATCTTAAACACCAGGGTAAGCACTTTCTTTGGGGAACTGGACATAGGGAAGAACACAGGAGTTTACTGCATGGGTCAAAAAGAAAAAGAACTATGGACTGTGGGGCCAGCATTTGTGGCTCGCTTCTCAACAGGCCATCATTTTGAAGGCCAAGTTTGGATTAAGCAATTTGGCCTGGATCCTAGGCCCCATATATCCCATCCTAGGCTACTAAGTCTCACATTTCACACCAAGAGAACCCACACCTTGCCCTGGCACCCTACACAAGCCAGCCTGCTGTGTGATAGGTTACAATAAGCATTGCTTTTTACAGCCATCCCAGACAGTAATTTTAAGGACTGTAATTAAGGGTCATAATTTTTAAGGCCTGGGCTTTAAATTTGTTTTCAAGATCCCAAGGTTCAAAGAAGAGACAAATGCAAATTTTAACCTAGCTTATTACATCAGTGCCTTCCCAGTGGTCATCAGTCTATATTCCCCATTCTTTGGCACCCACAAATGCAGAATTCCTCTATCTATTTTACTAAGGACACAGTAGCCCTTCAGCTGTAGTGACATATAATACGAACCCAGACTCCAAAGAACTTCCCTCCCCCATTATCCTTCCTAGAAATGAGGGGGTGGGGCACTCTAGAAAATAATACCAATGGTCTCCTGAATGAGCCAGTCATAGCTTTCTCCCTGCAAATCTGCCTGGTTATCTCTTAGAATTCAGACTTTACCTGCTTAAAAATGAACTGAGACAAAATTATCTTTATCTTAAATAAAGGGTGGTGCTCCCCACCAACAAAAAACCATGAGAGCTGTCCATTCAGCATTGTTCCAAGTCCCAACCAATGAACATTCCCAAACCTGACTGGGCTGATTCACCAAGGGTCTTCTATCTAGCAATCCCAGATTCTGCATCAGATCTTATGATGGGATCTCTAGTCGATTGCAATGAGAATTTTTGCCTAGATTTTAAGCATAAGGGATGAAATCAGAATGTCGAGCTGGAAGTAGTAACTTTAGAGATCATTATTTTCAGAAAAAACAATCGTGGTTAACATTTACATAATGCTTTAAGATTTGCAAAGCACTGTACCTCTGAATAAACTGGGAGTGCTGAAGGAGGGTCATGCCAGTGTTCACCACAGGCACAGACAGAACTGGGACTTCTTTTTGATAATAATAGCAGTTACCATCTAGATGGCGCCATTATTGCTTTTTATCCTCCCAACCCTATGAGGTAAGTGCAATTATCATCTCCATTTTACACATTGGGAAAGTAAGCCTTAGAGACCTACACAGGGTCCTAAGTGACCGAAGCAGAATTCAAACACAGCTTTTTCTGACTCCAAAATCTAGTGTTCTGTTCACGATAAAATCCTGCCTCTCAGAGTTTCCAGCCTTCCAGCCTAGTGCTCTAATCAGTACCCTGCTTTGGCAAGAGGAGTTAGGATCCTTCTGCACTTTGCCTCAGCATCAAGAGTCAGAAGAGAACCTGGCAGCCAATTAACCCAACTCATACTCAGAAGGAGTCCTCCCTACATCATTACCCAGAGGTCATCTGGGTCCTGCTTAAAGGCCTCTCATGAGGGGCGGTCCCTTTTACTTTAGAATTATTCTAGATGTTAGGAAGCTTTGCTTCTTTTTCTCCCTGATATCAAGTCAAAATTTATCTCTTTGCAAATACATACTCGTTTCCTCTTCAGATGCTATGAACTTTTTTTTATGAAGGTGATGAGAGAACAGGTTCCATAGGAATAAAGGAATAACCGCAGTCATGGGCCCATGGTCCACCCAGACCAGGACATGCTGTGGGAAGGCACAGCTATCCTTCCTAATATTCTACCCTAAAAGTTCAGTGTATCCTAGCTTCTATTTAGTAGCTGCTTCTGGCTTTATCAATGAATGTTTGTCCAAACTCTTTAAGATTACTGTTAGAATCACCTCTTGGAGGCAATTCGTTACTAGGCTTGAATCCAATGTGGTGAAGTAGGAAGGGTACTGCATTTGTGGTCAGAGGACCTGGGTTCTAATTATGCTATGTGACCTTGGGCAAGTCACTGCCCCTCCAAGCCTCAGTTTCCTCGTCTGTAAAAGGAGAACATTGGATTACATGACCTTTAAGGTCCCTTTCAGCTCTAAATCTGGCATGGTTGGAAAAAAATCCACTCCTCCCTACCCTCCTGTTGTCCAAGGACATGGCCCTGGTACTTTCTAGATTCTGTGGTCATTGGCTCTGGAATTGGCCCTAAGCCAGGCCCACATTACTTCTTGTTAACTCCTGCCATAGGCTTCAAACTGGTCTCTGTCTCACATTTCTTTTCTCTCCAAAATATCCTTCAAATGATTAGAGGTAGTTGGTGTAGTGCATAAGCTGCTGGACATGGAGTCAGGAAGACCTGAACTCAAATCTCATCTCTGACACTGTGTGACCAGAGGCAAGTCACTTAACCTCTCTGAGGTTGCTTCCTCACCTTGAAAATGAGGGGCATGCATCTCTAAGGTTACCCCAACTCTAAAACTCTGACCCTATGCCAGCCTAAGGAATATTCCAAAGGTATATACTGACCATATCATTCCATTGCTCAAATGTCTTTAGGATTCCCTATGCCGATAAGACAAAATTAGCTCCCTCTATGACTCCAACCTCCCTTTTCAGTCTTATTTACACTACTCTGCTCCACGAACTCTATGTTTCATTGGACCTGGGAGCTATTCCCTGATCTCATCCTGCCTTCTCTCATGCACACACTGTCTCCAGGGACTAGAATGGACTCTATCCCCATCTCCACCCATTGAAATGCTTCACATCCTTCAGGGAATATCACTAGCACCTCCTCCTAGCTCTTTTTTTCACCTGAGAAACCCCAGAACCAACCATAGACTCTGCCCCGTACTAGATAAGCAATCTTAGTTGCCACTTCATCTCCCTGGGCCTCAACTTCCCCATCTCTAAATCAGTGGCCTAAAGACACTTCCAGCTGTAGATCTTTGATCCTCCATAAAGCTCAGCCCGGCCTCCTCTCAAGCTAGACATGGTTCTCGTTCCCCTTGAATCACTCCAGCTACTTGTTTGACTCTCACCCTTGTCATATAGTATGTATAACTTGTAGCATGGTTATTTGTGTACATATCTTATCACTCTACTTGACCAGAAACTATAAGGATAGGGACTCTTTTCATGTCTCCACAATGTCTCAAATAGTGCCCACTACATAATGAATGTTGAGATGTTGGATTTAGAGAATGCTCAGCCATTATAAAGTTCCTGGTTTTATGACCCTGGGCTTCCAGGCTCTCTGGGCCACCACTGTAACATGGGGATGCGAGATGAGATAATCTATCCAAAGTGGCCCCTGAATGTGATCAATGATTCTCACTGAAATCTCTTATCTTATTCAATCTTCATGACCCAACTGAGAGATTTTGTTGTTGTTGTTGAGTTGTTTCTATCATGTCCAACTCTTCATCACCTCACTTGGGGTTTTCTTGGCAAAGATACTGGAATGGTTTGCCATTTCTTTCTCCAGTTCATTTTACAGATAAGGAAATTGTGGCAAACAAGGTTAGGTGACTTGTTTAGGGTTATACAGCTACTAAGTGTCTGGGGCCAAATTTGAACTCAGGTCTCTCTGACTCCAGGCTCAGCACTTTATCTACTGTGCCAAAGATACCGTAGGTAGTTAAAAACTCAGGTTTAGAGGGGTGGAATAATTTGTCCAAGGCCACAAAAATGGCAACTGGTGGCTATGGAATTCAAACAGGTTGTGCTCTTTCCGCTGCGTGGGTTCATCTCTAGTCAACAGCTGAAGAGAAGTTGAATATGGTCAAACCACATTTTCATCCCACATAGAATCTGTCTGACATGGACAACTAGAGCTGTTTTGCTGGAGGGAAGGAATGATCATCTAAAGGTTAGCAAAGGGCCTTAAACATCCTTGTTTTCCTTTTAGATTATCTACCAGGGCTCTCTGATCCATGAATTTAATTCAGACCCTTTTTCAACTAATCTATTTAATTCTACCTGAATACTTACTGCCCAGGGGGTACATGAACTGATAAGACAACTTTCTTCCTCCAAAGTACAGCAGGAGATATTTACTTCAAGTGGGGAAAGGGGAACTCTACCAATAATGATTCCATTATGATTTTTACAAATTTTGATCCTAGCTCCTTAATCTTTCCAGAATGAAGAGACTAATAGGAGATTTTTAGTTAGTTCTCATATAAAAGCAACCTCCTCTTATTTCCATTTTTGCTATCTTACTTTTGAACTTTTCTAGTTGTTACATGTTAAGATACACCAACTAGTGGTAAAATGGAAGCAGCACTGAGCTTGGACTGGGAAAGCCCTATTTACTAGCTGGGGCAGATAGATGGCCAGTGGATAGAGTGCTTGGACTTAGAGTCAGGAAGACTTGAGTTCAAATCTGGCCTCAGATAATTTAGTAGCTGGACAAATCACTTAACCCTGTTTGCCTCAGTTTTCTCATCTGTAAAATGAGTTGGAGAAGGAAATGGAAAACCACTGTAGTATCTTTGCCAAGACCCACAAATGGGGTCATGAAGAGTCAGACATGACTAAAACAATTAAGCAACAATATTATTTACTAGCAGGGAAATCCTGATGAGTATGTTTCCTGATCAGTAACATAGGGCAATACCTGCACTGCCTACCTCATAAGACAATGTTGTGAGGTTCAAATGAAGTCATCAGATCACAGATCTGAATTAGGGAGGGATCTCAGAGGACATATAGTCCAACTCTCTCATTTTACAGATAAGGAAACTGAGGTCCTAGGGAAGTTAAGTGATTTGCCCAAGATCATACAGGCAGTAAAATGTGAGTGAAAATGTATTTGTAAACTGTAATATACAAGTCACTGTCATAAATATCAATCTGAAAAGGACCTGAAGGACCATCTAATACAACCCTTGCACTTTATTAATAAGAAAATGGAGTTCCAGAGAGGTGAAGGGACCATCATGGCCAAAGTCACACAAGTTCTAAGCAGCAGTGGTGGAATGTGAACCCAATTCTTATAACTCCAAATCTAGCACCTTTTCTATTCCCCAATAGGGTTCATATCCTGGGAATTACAATAGAGTGAATACGCCACCATTTCTTACATGGTTAAGAGTGGTTTTCTTTTGTTCTAGCACTTTCCTGATGATTCCTAATATTGTGTTGGCTTGGGGAGTTTATACCTTCAAGGAACAGTCCATAATACCTCCAAGATTCTTGTCCTGAGAGGATAATGAGTTCAGAGGACAACCTCCAAAGCAACATTTGGTATTCCTTCAAAGCAGCCTGGCCTCATTCCTGTCTCTATTGATGCAATCCTCTGCCTATTACCTAGCCTCATAAATGGCTCCCCTTATTTGTCCCTATTAGCTTCCTGGGAACTGGAAGAATGGAATTGTTGTACAAAACTGTATCCTCCCAGGTCATCTGTGAGAGTCTAAGATGAAACTAATCTCAACACCTATGTGAAAAGGAAACTCCACTGAAATAATTCCCATTTTTAATTTTCCTTAACAAGATAAGATCTCTATTACTACCTCCATCACACAGTGGATTTTTTTTAAACTGCCTTTGGCCTTGCAGAACTCTAAATATGTTATTCTGAATTACCTCAGAAATCAACTGGGTCTCACTGGAAAGTGGGACAAAGGAGATATTTTTTTCTTAACTCCTTGGCTTTTCATGGCTCTCCCCTGAGGGAAGAATTGGATAGAGGAGAATCATAGATTTTAGGCTGGTAAAACCTTTGAGGACATCATTGAACTCCCTCATTTTGCAGATGAAAAAACTAAGGTCCCCAAAGTGAAGCCACCTGCCTGAGGTTACAAAAGGTCAAAAGTGGTAAAGCCAGGGTTTCAACCCAGTTTCAACCCAAATCCAGTGCTCTTTCAATGGCACCACATTATGTGCAAGCAGCTTCATGTCTTATAAGGATGCTGTCTTTTGCTTTATTTGAACTAAGACTTCTATGAAAATAGCCACAGTTACTCAATACAAAAGGTGGTAACCAATATAGCTTATTGAAGGTAAGAGGCAAAAGAAGTCCATTTTTCCTTAATTTTCCTCCCCATTTAACAGGGAACTCTAATGAGATAGCATCTCAGACCTGAAGGAAGAATGGAAAAGGAGATCTTATTATAGCCTCCTCTTGCCCAAGGGCATGAACCCCTATCGTATATAGTGAATAGCATCTTCTGAACTCATATCATTTTCTTCAAGTCCCTGATAACATTATGTCGCCACAATAAGACCTGGTCAGATATCTATAGGTGTGCCTCACCATTATACCCTTGGTTTCTCAAATGGTTCATGAGGATTGTGACATCAGGTAAGCTTTGACCTTGGCAACAGTAGAACTCTAATGCTTACTTCATGAAGAAGCAATTGGGTAAATTCTCACTAACAGAGCTGTACTCCTAACCTAAATGGAGTTAGGAGATAGTCAACTGGAGGTAGGAAGACGTTCCCTGGATCCACCAAGCAAGGAGAGATCATGAGATGTTCACATTTCAAGTACCTGCCAACATCTTAGATCACAAGGTCTCTCAGGGGAGGGACCATAACCTAAGTGCTTAGCTCGTAATGGGTGTTAATTGATCTTCAGATCATAAATACAGATCATAGATCAAAGATCTTGAACTGGAAGGAACTTCAAAAGTTCCCTTGTCTAACACTCATTCTACACATGAGATGAAGAGGCTTGTTGGGAGTAAGAGGGAGAGCTAGGGTCAGAGCCTACATCTTCTAATTTCACTTTGTGCTCTTTCTCCTGCACCTCACTGACTTTTACTTCCAAGGGGAGGAGATCTGATTTCTTATTTTTCCCAAAGTTTTTAAGAATTCATGGGAAAAGAATGGGGGCTAGTTGTGAAGTCATTGTTCAGAACTCTGCCTTATGGCCAACCCTCACCTTACCCAAGGATGACACTCAGGGAATGAGGGCTCCCCCTAGTGGACAAAGAAATCCTTGAAATTCAGGCCAACAGACATTAGACCAGAACTAGGTAGGGACCTGACCATACTGCTTTTCATTTGCTCAACTAAAGGTACATTTCAGCAGATGTTAGTCTGTCTTGAGTCTGCCTGGCTGTGGTTCCCAGAAACCCCACTTGTGTTCCTTGCTAAGTTCTGACCTCAGGCCACTCTGGGACTGCCATGCTGAGTTCCTTCCCACATGCAGTGCCATTACTCACACAGACAAAGCAGAAACCCTGCCAAGGTCTGGTGGGCCCTGGGACATGCACACAAACTCATGCATCGTTCACAACATTCAACCTGCAAGCAATATCAGCATTCGTCACCAGCTGGAGCTCCAGGCATGGAGTGAGGCTCAGAGGCAGCCTTCTCAAGGGGACACTGACCCCTTTACATCACACCCACCCCAGGGAGCTATCAGCTCCATCTCCCTCTAGTTCTGTCCCTCCCCACCCTCCCTCAGCTCCAGATTCCCTCATTCCACCTCAGAGAGCCTAGCAACTCTTAAAAAGGGGGAGACAGCATTTAGCTTAATCCTTTCTGTAGACAGCTCTCCTGGAGACACAACTAATGCTAAGACCTGTTTTGACCACTGCCCTCCAGCCTGTGATCCACACAAAGGAGCCTCCTTTTAGAGAGGCTTTGCTCCTTAGCAGAGAGAACAGTTTTTTCTCTGGTAGAAACATTGGTAGTTACATCCTATCTGGTAGGAAGGAAAAGCATCTCTGAGCAAAGATTCCCTTTGGAGTTTGGGGACATGGAAAAGATTTTAGTATTCTTTGCTGAGGGAAAAGAGGACTTTTTGTTTGTTCCTACTGCAGTCTATCGATCATGAGGTAATAAATCTAGAGCCGGAAGGGACCTCAGAGGCCATCTGGTATGATCACCTCATTTTATAGAGGGGGAAACTGAGATCTTGGGAAGTGAAATAACTTACCCGAGGTTACAGAGTAAGTATCAGAGGCACAATTTGACTCCAGAGTAATAGCTTTTTCCACCATACCACACTACCTCCACTGAGATGGGCTTTCAAAAGCTCCATATCAGGTCTCAGAGTCTGATGCCATCTGGCAGGGGAGAAGCCTGTGCATATTATGAGGGCAGGGGCATGGGGACAGCCTGTGGAAGAATCTAAACATTTCTTTCTCCTAGGAAACTTTAACCCTGTGATCTGTAGAAAAGCATCCCACCTTAACTGCTCTCCCTCCACCCCACCCTGCCACCTTGCCTTCTGCCCTTGGGCAGGGGGCCTTTGGCCAAAGAGAGGTCTTCTGCTACCTGGTCAAAGAAGAAAGTCTGTGCTAGGCTGAGACCCACCATCCAGATCCTGCTGCTGGACTTCCTAGGTATGAGCCAGTGAGTCAGGGAATCAGAGAATGGTGAGGTGGGAAATGGACCCTGGACAGCATCCACTCCAACTCCCTCATTTTATGAGGTGGAACCTGAGACCCAGAGATATGAGAAGACTGGATCAAGGTCACACAGCAAGTCAGTGACAGAGGGAGCTTGGAACCAGAAACTAAAACTTGGGGCTCCTAGTCCAGTGCTGGAATTTCCAATACTCATATGGTCCCAGGAAAATAATTTCTCTGGTCTCAAAGAGCATACCACAGTAAAAATGGGCAGGTTCTTCACCAAGCTGGGCATGTTGTGGGCTGAGAGGGGGTGAGGCAGGGAGGAGGGTGATATTCAGAGAAAGACATCTAAAATGAAAACCGCCAAGACCATTCTCACAGAGGATCAATTTGCAGCTGAGACACAGAATAAAGAACAGAACTCTCCCTGCGAATGGCAGACGAAGCAGGGGCCACACATGCATCATGGAAAACAAGGCAATACTAGATTACAGGCTCCTGTACTTACCAGTCCCAACCCAATGCAGCCATGGCTTTCCCTGGACAGAGCCCATGAGGGGCTAAGCAGAGAGTTCCATGGGCAGTGACTGGGATGCCACTTTCTTTAACCTCAGAAATGGAACTCAGGGCCACAGGTCCCCATGGGAGAAAGAAGGTACATTCAAAGGCTGCCTATTTGGGTTCTGAGACCTGGATCCTACCCCTCTCACCCCCAACCCTCCTTCTCTGCCAGGCCCCTCCTGGATGTGTTTCTCATCACCACTTGCCCTAGATTCAGCAGCAGGGGCAGGTTGGGACAGGAGGTGAGGATGGTGGGACAGGAAGCTGAGAGCCTTAGGATGAGAAGTGGCAATGAGTCCTCCCTGTTTCTCCAGGGGCCACAGAGTCCAAGCAGGAGGCTAAAAAGTGATTTGCAAAGGCCCAAAAGCCTAGAACTGGCTTTCCCCTTCCCAACCCGCCTCTGCTCCTGTTCCCCATTCAGGATTCCAGATTTGCCCAGCAGCAGCTTCTGCCTCTGTAGCTGCTACATCATCAACACAATCCTGAACAGGGGGCATTGCAGGCAAGTTCCAGAAAGTAGTAGAATCCCTGGGAAGGTGGACACTTTTGAACACCCTATGCCCTAACCCCAGGGACCAGGGGACTCTCAGCTCTTATTACAGAAAAGTGCTCTTCTGAGAGTGTAGACCCTTGGTCTTCCTTTATGACAACTCTTTTCTTGTTCCTATTTCTGTGGGTGGGTGAGGGGGTGATGAAGCTGGGCCTCCTGGCTCTGTGCCTTTCTGGCTGCAGTCAGGGGGACAGTCCCCAAAGCCTTAGCAGGGAGCTGGGCACTGGCTGGATGAGCTGTATATGATGAATGGAGTTGCATGCTGGTTGAGTTTCTAAGCAGGTGGTAGGTGAGGAAGGGGTGGGAAGGGAGGGTGGGACTCTTCAAGACACGTCTACCTTGTTCCACCAACCCCATGGTGGGACCGGAGGCCGCAGCTGACATTGTGGCCGGAGCGGTGGTCTGTCTGCCCACTGTTAGCACCAGGTTAGAAAACAAGGGAGAAGGAAAGCAGTGAGGGAGGGGGAAGGAAGGAAGGAAAGAAGGAAGGAAGGAAGGAAGGAAGGAAGGAAGGAAGGAAGGAAGGAAGGAAGGAAGGAAGGAAAGGAAGGAAGGAAAGGAAGGAAGGAGGAAAGGAAAGAAGGGAAGGAAGGAAAGAAGGGAGGGAGGAAGAAAAAGAAGGAAAGGGAAAGAAGAAGGAAGGAAAGAGAGAAGGAAGGAACAAAGGAGGAAGGGAAGGAAGGGAGGAGGAAGAAAGGAAGGAAGGAAGGAAGGAAGGAAGAAGAAAGGGGAGGGAGAGTGAGAAAGAGAAAGAAAAGGATAGGAAGTTGGGGAAGAAAGAGGGACGGACACAGACAAAGGGATGGGCAAGATAAGGAAAGAAAAGAGACAAAGGAAGCAGAAAAAGATTAGAGTTCAAGTTTAGGTGGAGAGACAAGACTGTCGGCACCAGAATCCCTGTCCCAAAACAGAGTGCAAACAAATCTAGGTCCATCAACATTTGGAAAAGCATTTGCCTCCTTTCTCCTTAGAAAACCCCAAATGGGGGCTTCTTGAGTGGGCACAGACCTATGGGGCAAAGGGGGGTGGGAAGGGGAAAACACAGCTGGAACCTGGGAAACAAGGTCCCCAAGTCCTCTATAGAGCAGCAGACAATGGAAAAAGTCCCATTAGTATTGGTGTGACATTATGTGGTCCTAATCCCAGCAGTACAATATCACAGCAAAAGTAACAGGAACTTTCAGGGCAAGTAGAAGGGACGGGCAGGGAGGAGAGGCACAAGAAAGTGGGGAAGGAGCTATGAGATGTGAACAGAAAGATGGACCATACGAGAGAGAGAGAGAGAGAGAGAGAGAGAGAGAGAGAGAGAGACTGACTTCCAACATTCAGTTGTTACAGACTAACAGCGACGTCACGTGGTGCAAAGACATTTCATCCAGGCGTGGCGGGTGCATCCAGCTCCACTCTGGAGGCTGCCCCCAACCCTTTCCTGGGACCATACTCAGCTTGTTCTCCTGATCTGGCTTCTATTCACTGTCTGCTTCTGGGGCCTACACCCAGACACCTGAATGCCCTCAGCTTAAGCCTCTCTTCCCTAACTTCCACTCCTCTCTGAGGTCACCAGCAATAGGTTGATCCCCTCTCCTATATGCCCAAGTATGCCAGAGAGAGGTAGTGGTCATAGACTGTTTGAATACCATGCCTGGGGCTGAGATGGCCTAGTAGCTCCCCATCTCACACGACCCTGAGCCACCAGCACTGTCTGAAGTATATCTTCTCCTGGACAAGATAAGATCTTAGATGGTAGAGAACAAAAACAGAAACAAAACATAAGGCCCAGAGGCTACAAAGCTGCTAAACCAACACGCCTGGACAAACACACGGGACACCTGTAGTTCTCACTGGGGGCGGGGGAGCTGTGGGCAGCACAAACACTCAGTGGGGAAGGGAGACCCCCGAGACACAGGTAAGATACTGAGGAAGGAAGAGACACAGAGAAGAGCAAACAGAACAGAACAGGACTGTCTTTGTGATGTGGCCTTCCGGCAGGCCCCGCTCCTAGGACGGCTGGGGTGCTGCCTGCAGCAGGGTGCAGGGCAGAGCCCTGGCGATGGAGCAGCAGTCTTCAGGAGGCCCCACTTGGCAGGTGAGATGAACACAATAGGATCCAGATGTTGCTTACACAGCCCAAGAGAGACCATGGCCATATGGGGACAGGGGGAAGGGGGAAGGCCCTTACCAGACCATGGGAGAGTCAGGGGTGGGAAAATAGAGGTCTGCCCGAGCACTGGCAAAGATGTGGGCAGAAGGAAGCATGTGCAGGGAGGGGAGAGGAAGCAGGCTGAGAATGAAGCAGGTCATTGGAGTCACTGAGAAAGCCTTGGAACTGGGTCCTTCTTGGGGCCTTCTTCCTGGCAAGGTTTAGCTTGGAAAAAGTCTCCACTCTCTGACCTCTTGAACAAGAAAAAAGTACAGGGCAAGGAAGCCAGCACCTTATTCTTTCTTTTCTAGGGAAAAACTGTTCTCACCTGAGAAGTTTCGTGTTGCCAGCATGGTGGTAAGGATCGCCCCCTGAGAGAGAAAAGAAAGATTTAGTCATCTGGTCATTCAACAAGCATTTATTAAATGTCTACCACATGTAGGACAGAGAGCAGCTAGGTAGCCCAGTGGAGAGAATGCCGGGCCTGGAGTCAGGAAGACTCATCTTTGTGAGTTCAGATCTGGCCTCAGACACCTCTGGGCAAGTCACCTAACCCTGTTTGCCTCAGTTTCCTCATCTGTAAAATGAGCTGGAGAAGGAAATGGCAAACCACTCCAGTACCTTTGCCAAGAAAACCCCCAATGGGGTCGCAAAGAGTCAGACAGGACTAAAACATGTTGTTCCCCCTATCCCACCTTCATTCCCAATAGAGCATAAGTTTCTTGATGGCAAGCACTATTTAATCCCCAGGGTCTAGCAGAGGGCCATGTACATTTCAGTCATGTCTGACTCTTTGTGAGCTCCTGTCACATCAGCATTCATGATGAGGGCATGTACCCAAGATACGAAGGCAGGGAATGGAGTGCCAGGTTTGGGAAATGCCAGGCTTGCCAGTCTGACTGGAACGTACATGTGCAAAGGGGCACAATGGGACATTAATCTGGAGGGGGAAAGGAAGCTAAAGCATGGTAGGAGGCACAGCAGAAGGGGGCTGGACCTAGAACCAGGAAGTCCCGCACTGGAATTCTGGGTTTAAATGGGATAATGTCTATAGAGTGCTTTGCAAACTGCTAAGCACTGGTCACACAACTTTTTATAATGCACTGATGTCAGCTTGTATCCCTATTAATCCTACCTTAGCAATATACTACCTATGTGATACTGTTGCTGTTCAGTCGTTTCAGTCATGACACCATTGTGGGTTTTCTTGGCATATTCAATGGAGTGGGTTGCCATTTCCTTCGCTAGCTCATTTTACAGATGAGAAAACTGAGGTAAACAGGGTGAAGTGACTTGCCCAGGGTCCCACAGTAAGTGTCTGAGGTGGATTTGAACTCAGATCCTCCTGATGCCAGAGCTGGCACTCTATCCACTGAATGACCTAGCTCCTCATGTAATACTGTGCAAGGCATTAAGCTTCTCTAGTCTCAGTTTCTTTGTCTATAAAATGGTGGTAATAAGATCTGTAACAGTTAGCACTATAAGGATAAAATGAGATCATTATTCAGTTGTTATTAAGTCAGATTGGGAAGGACTATAATGAGGAATTTAGATTTTTTTTCTCCAGAAGCCACAGGGAGCTATTGAAGATCCTTGAGCAAGCAAGAGGCCTGTGCCTTGGGAAGACTGCTTTGGGTAAAGGCAAGATTGGAGAGGGGCCAGACTGGAAGCAAGGAGATCAATTAGGAAGTTACTACAGCCTGCTTGAAGAAAAGGATATTAGAAATTCTTTCACACTAAGGAGCAAATGGTTGATGATGGTTAATGTGTAATTCTTCCCCAAAATGTTTTCATTTTAACAGAAGACAAAGAAAAGACTATCTAACTGGGGAATTTTAGGTATCAACTATTTGGCAGGGAAGGTATTTTTTCCCCTGGTGGGAAGTTGGAGTGTCCTTGAAATGAGTGGCCCACATGAGCCTTGACCTTCACCTTTAATTTTCTGATCTCTGGAAGTCCTCAGGAAGGAAACATTCAAGATCTGCTTTTTGTCTGGTTTGGTGGTTATTGCTGTTTTTTTTTTAATGATTTAATGTTTTTGAGTTCTACTTCTAAGGCACTGAGGGCATATATAAAACTTGTTTAAAAACCTGCTATCAATGAGGCTGTAGGATGAACAGCAGGGATCAGGATTGGAGAGAACAAAAGAGAAGGAAACAGAGGCTCCAATGTCCCTCCATCTCCCCTCCCATTTCAGCCCACTGGACCATGGACTATCCCAAGCTGGGATCAACAAGAAAGGTAGAAAGCAGCTGACAAAGAAGACTTTTTTTGGGTACAGTTCCCCCCTCCTCTCCAAGAGAGTCTGCCTTCCCTGGTCAGCTGCTCTGCCCAGAAATCCTCAGCTTCGGAAAGCCAAGGGAGGACCCCAAGGTCTCTTACTACTGTTTGTTTTTTTCAAACCCATGCTAGGGGAACCTGAAGGCTCAGGGATAGTTTTTATCTTCAGCTTTCACATTCTCAACCCTAAGCACAGCTTTGAGATTCTGGGACAGCTGGGATAGATGCATCCTTTTAATGAGATACTGTACCTCCCACTTTTTTTAGAGAGGTGAGGGACTAGGGGAGCAGAATAATGAATACACTATCTGATGTGTTTTCTAGGATAACTGGCTTTGCTTGCCTGCTTTTCTTGGTTATAAAGGTAAGCACATTGAGTGTGTATATGGGTGGAGGTTGGAATGACAATATATCAGGAAATGGTTGTGATGTAAAAACAAGTAACACTGATAAAAATTTTTTAAAGCTGTACAAGAATGTGACCTTTACAAATGTTTCATTTTCCTGAGGAAAGAAAAGAATGGCAATTTTCACTGTGTGGAATGCTGCAGATGCTGTTAAAAGTGACCACTGGGGGACTTGTGTTCTTCTTTGCAGAAAAGAATGTCCTTCAGGCTGGGAGAGATTGTGAGGAGGGGAGGGCCATGTCTTCAAACATCTGGGATGTAAAAACCAGAAGGCACCAACAGAATTTTTTAAAGAAAAAAAAGTTTTACCTTAAGCTTTCTCCTGGCATTGAATTTCTTGAGACACTCCACAGTCTCCTGTCTGTGCATCATTGAGGCCACGGTTGAGCGTTGCTGTGGGAAGGAGGAGACACTGTTAGAAAATCAGTAGCAATGGAAATGGAAAACATTGTTCCATTGCCCCCAGTAACTTGAAACAACCAGGAAAAGGGGCTACTGGGGAGAAGAGGCATCAAACCCAAGAGGTTTCCACCACCAGGCTAGGTTGTCCTGATGACATAGAGTAAAGAGACACAAATTCACAATTATAGATTAATCCAGGAAGCCTCAAGGTCTAAAGCATCCCATCCTACAACCAGCCAGCACAATCTCAAACCATTCTTCTCTCTGGCTTATTTCTATAACAATTTTTTGTTGACCTCTTGCTGGATGTCAGTTCTCTGAGGAGAATGATTGTAACTTTCTAATCTATTCTCCCAAGTAATCTACCAAATTATTTTGAAACTACAGTTATCTCTTCCACACCACAGGGGTTAGGGGTATGGTACCCCCAAGATCTAGAAAATTCCCATCAAAATTTTGGCTCTTCTTTAATACAAGAGAAGTCTGAATTATTATGGTATTAAATCCCCCAAATATGTTGATATTATACAATACTATACATATATTTTATGTGTTACTGAGCTTTGAAACTTTTTCTGCCTCATTTGCAGACCTTTGTGTCATCTGTAGCTTCTGCAAAACTCCCAAAAAATTCCCACTTAATTTCCTTTGCCAACCCATGATATATTCAAACTGTGATGGGGAAAGTTGAGCTGCGGTAAGGATAACCATAGCAGATATTCTAACAATATTTCAAAGCCTAATCATAGTTCAGAAGAAATAAGTCTTTTGGCCTGTCAATCTGGAAAGAGTGAGACTCCAGAATTATCCAGTTGTAAGAGGTTCACACATTACAGTCATCAAAAGTGAACAAGCCCAATATTACTAGGAGTCATAGGGGATACCACAAGAATGCCCACCCTCATTCCCATCACCTCCTGGGTGCATAAGAAAGCCTGGTTATCTAAACACTCATGTGCCAAGTCCTAGGGCCCCAAGGGAGACACTTACGCAGACCCATGGATGTTTCAGGGCCTCATGAGCTGTGATCCTTTTTGCAGGATTGATGGTTAACATCTGGTTGATAAGGTTTTTGGCTTCAGGAGTGACAGTATCCCACTCAGGGGATGGAAACTGGAGGAGGAGGAAGAGGGAAAAAAAGATTGACAAGAAATCCAAGATGGTACCTGAAACTTCCTCAAAATACTAAATCACCAGCACTAAATGGGCCTTCTTACCAAGCCTGCCTCATTCCCTCCCCCAAAAAAAATCTTACACCTCTCTCCCAAGCTCACCTTTCTGCTTTGAATCCTTCGAAAATGTCAACTCAAGGACAAACAGGGAACAGAAAAGTCAAATCCAGCCTTGCCCTTTTCCTATGGACCCCACCTAGGGTTGGCTACTGAAAAGACACCCCCCCTCCCAACCTGGCAAAGGGTGAAAGTCTTGGGAGTAGGAGGGGAAAGATGCTAAAGCCAGGGAAGAATTTCAGCTACATTACCAATTTGGTCTCTTAGCCTTCCAGGGCACAGAGAACCAGCTCTCTGTGAAGAAAAGGCCAAAAGGTCTTGCTGACCCATATCCAGCTGCCTGTGCATCCCCAACAGAAGAATTCTGAAAAATACAGACTTACATCATAAGCTCCAGCCTTGATCTGTTGATAAAGTTTGTGCTGATCTTCATCCCAGAATGGAGGATAGCCCACAAGCAGAATGTAGAGGATCACACCTGAGAAGGAACGTTGGAATGGGGAGGGAAGGAAGGAGTGACCTTGCCCTGTCCTTGAGAGTTGGCCACTTCTACAAACCAGGGCTGAGGGAAGCAGATCTTGTGCCTTGGGATCCAAAGGCTTCTGCACCACTCTCCCCACTCCTATACATCTCTGTGCTCTTGCTTCAGATACCCTTTAATTCTGTCTCCTTAGCAAAGGTGGTGAAATAAGGGAGGAGGTCACAAGTTTAGCTGGGTCACAGAGCTTCTGGCTTTTCCTCTCATACAGTCATAGAGTTAGAGCTGGAAAGGACCTCAGAGGCCATCTAGTCTGACTCCTTCCCCTCATTCTGCACATGAGGAAACTGAGGCCCAGAGAGGTTTAAGTGAAGACACGATTTGGAAATGGAAGGGACTTTAGAGAACATCTACCTCAACCCCCTTCAACCTTTACTCCCCACTGTAGAATATAAGAGTCCTGAGGGCAAGGACTGCTTAATTTATGTCCCAGCACCTAGTACAGTGCCTGGAATATAAAAAAGAATTTAAATGTTTATACATTATTCATAGTGGATAGAGGTCTGGACCAGGAGTCAGGAAGGCCTGAGCTGAAATCCAACATCATCAAGTAAGTAGTCTTCAAGAATACCCTCAGTGTTCTGAGGAGCCACAGGAAGAGCTCTTACTAGCTGTGTGACTCTGGGCAACTTCTGCCTACCTTAGCTTCCTCATCTGTAAAAGGCAGATAATAATAGCATCTGCCTCCCAAGGTTGTTGTGGGGATAAAATGAGACATTTGTAAATCACTTTGCAAACCTTAAAGCACTATATAAATGCAAGCCACTATTATTGATGCTATTATTATTACTGATAACAATAATAATAACAACATAAGAGTTAACTGTACTCTTAGAAAAATGAAATGACTTTCTTAAGGTCACATGGGAGGCAAGTATCAGAGTTAAAATGTGAACTCAAGTCTCCCAAATCTAACTCTATTGTTCTTTTGACTACATTCTTTGCCTCCAGAAATTTAAAAACATATATATATATATATATATCCCAATTGTCAGACACTTTCTGGGTTGTGTTGTTTTTTTTTTTAAATGCTCCCTTAATTTTTGTAATAATCCCTTGAACTAAGGACAGATGGATGTTATCATCTCCATTTTAAGTACTAGGAAATTGACATAGAGAAAGCTTAAGACCTTGTATAAGGTCACTGGGCAAGTTGGTTCCAGAGTCAGAGCCAGGACCCAGGTCTCCAGCGTTTTTTTCATTGTGCCAAAAACTGTTTGAGGAATACTGAGAAAACCAGAGTATCTGGAGAAGAAAACTCTATGTTCCAATAATGTTGAATGGGAATGTCTTTCTCTAGAGGCAGTTATTCATTTTTATTATTATTAACAATAATAAAATTAATAATAATAAAAGTTATTATTATCTCAAATGGCCTGAAGTTGTCTCAAAATAGAAGGAACATGAAACAAGTCATATACTGATGCTGTTGCTAGATAGTACTAGGATTAAATACTGATGGGCAGTCATTTCAGTGTTTCGGTCTTGTCTGACTCTTCATCACCCCATTTGGGACTTTCTTGGCAAAGATACTGGAGTGGTTTGCCATTTCCTTCTCCTGCTCATTTTACAGATAAGGAAACTGAGACAAACAGGGTCAAGTGACTTGCCCAGGGTCATAGAGCTAGTGTTTGAGGCTAGATTTGAACTGATAAAGATGAGTCTTCCTAACTCCAGGCCCAGGAATCTATCCCCTGTACACCTAGCAGCCCAGATACTGTATCTGCTGGCAAAGGTTGAAGCCATAGAGGTTTATAGCCATAAACAGATTATATATGCATGTGTACACACACACATGTGTGTATGTTTATATACATATACACAAATATATACAAATATACATACATAAAATAAGTTAGAGACAGAGACAGAGAGACAGAGACAGACAGACAGACACACACACACACACACACACACACACACACACACACACACACACACACAGAGACAGAGTTTTTTCTAGAGGCTAAAGTCCCTATCTCTCTGACTTTCCATAGCAAAGTTCATACTTATCTTCTCTTGGAAGCCAGCTTTCTTGGTCCAATGCCTTTGGGCTGCTCTCCTCCCTCTCCCATGCCTGTCAGAACTGGGAGGGACCTTCAAGATGTAATCTCTTCATTTTCAGATTAAATAGAGAGGGTTTACAAGGCCAGCATATGGGAGGCTAATTATTTCTTTCTAGATATAATAGGTCTCCATTGCTCAAAACTCTTCATTGGCTTTCTACAGCTCGATGAAGAGAATCCAAACTCCACAGCAGAGCCTTTAAGGCCTGCCATAGCCTGAGCCCTCCTTCCCCTTTTAGCCCTAATGCATATCCCTCCTTGTTTACTCTAGACTGCAGACAGACTAGGATACTCACTCACTCACTCCTTAGTTTTCCTGCTTCTAGGCCCTCTTCCCTCTGCCTGGAGTGTCCCCATCATGGTCTCTTTTTGGCTGTGCTCAAAGGTCACTTTCTCCACAAAGCGACGGTCACCTGTCCCTCATCTGTATTTTAATAAATTTATGCTATTATATTTTTTAAAGGGGGGGGTCCTAGACTGTGATTTTACTCAGCATTTAACACATAAGTGTTAAAATTCCCTCCATTGTGGCAAACTGGCAACTAATTTATAATTTATGGTTTGGGAGAACTCCCTGGGTATACTGAAAGGTTATGTAATTTGGCCACAGCCACTCAGTTAGTGTATGTTCAAGGCAGGACTTGAACCCAGATGCTTCTAACTCCAAGACTGGCCACTCTCAATAAGACCATGCCATTTCTTTTTTGTTTTGTTTTTTGAGGCAACTGGGGTTAAGTGACATGTCCAGGGTCACACTGCTAGTGTCAAGTGTTGAGGCCAAATTTGAACTCAGGACCTCCTGTCTCTAGGGCCAACGCTCTATCTACTGTTTGACATAGCTGCCCCTTGTTTCTTATTATAATATGTATAATCTATGTAATATATCACTGCCCCTACTAGATCATAAGATCCTTATAAGCAGAGACCATGCCTAATTTTACTCTGTTCCTTTCTCAGCTCCTACTGTATACTAGGTGCTTAATATGTTTTTATTAAGTGAATGAATAAAAGGATGGATGAGTACCCGTCTTCAAAGTCATAGGTCAGAGGATCATTTAGAATCAGAAGGGACCTTACAGACCACTTAGTCCAACTTGCTCATTTTACAGATGAGGAAACTGAGATTTAAAGAGAGGAAGTGATTTGTTCTAGGTTACACAGATATCTAGGGCAGCTAAGTGACATGATGGATACGGTGCTGGGCCTAAAGTCAGGAGGACTCCTCTTCCCATGTTCAAATCTGGCCTCAGACACTTGCTAGTTGTGTGACCCTGGACAATTCACTTAACCTTGCTTGCCTCAGTTTCCTCATCTGTAAAATTAGTTAAGAGAAGAAAATGGAAAACCACTCCAGTATTTTGGCCAAGAAAACCCCAAACAGGATTGCAAAGAGTTAGACACAACTGAAAACTACCGAACAACAACATCAACAATAAACATAGACATTTATATCACTAGGTAAAACGGTGGTGTCTGGTTTATAACTAACCCAACCAACCAGGCTTCCCAGCTATGGCTAGTTGAATTAATGAGCCTCTAGCATATACTTCTTCCTAGTGGCATGCCTGGTTCATCTCATGACCCTACCACAAGCTGGACTACCCTCCAGCTCCTATGCAGTCACCCTGGCAGACTCACCACAAGCCCAGATATCCACAGGCTTTCCATAAGCTTCTTTACGCAGAACCTCTGGGGACAGATAGCCAGGAGTGCCTGCAAAACCTGGCCAGGGAGAAAGAGCAGAGACACGAGATGGGGTAGTTGGGATCTTTGGTAGGAAGGCTAGCTGCAGCTGGTTCACCACCACTGCCCCCCACCATGACCACACACACACGCAGGCAACACAATACACACATGTGCACACACAGATACACACACACACACACACACACACACACACACACACATCCTCTGCCCTCACCCAGCCCGTCACTCACCAAACCATGCCTGCTGGTCCCCTTGCACCTCGATGGCCAGGCCGAAATCTGCCAGTTTCACTGCGGCTCCTTTGCACTTACTGGCCAAGAGTAGATTCTCTGGCTATCGGGCCAAGCCAGTCAGCAAAGTGTGCAAGTGGTACCACATATTGTGAAAACACAAGGGGGAGGGTTGAGAGGGAGACAGGGGTAGGGAATGGGAAACAAAACAGAAACAACAACAACAGTTTGCAGAAAAGGGTTAGAGACTTTAGATTGAACTCTGCCAAGGAGAGGCTGCCAGACCCTAAGATGACAGCTCATTCAACTGGCACCCAAAGCCACATTTCCAGTTTATCAGGATTTGGGCTCAGCAGGGCAGAGAGAAGGAGACAGCTGACAGCCTATGGGAACATCACTTCCTAAATGTCCTCTGGATCACAGGTTGTAAGATCATCAATTTAAAGCTAAAAGAAACCATCAGTTCCAACCCCCTAGGTTTACAGATGAGGAAATGGAAACAGAGAGACACAGAGTGACTTGCCCAGGGTCACATAGTTAGCAAGTATTGGTGGGAGGATTTGAACCCATGCCTTCCTGACTCCATGTCATGCTGCCTCTCTGATCCAGCCCCATTTGAGACTGGGTGTCACTGCTTCAGTTTTTTGGACCTATGGTTTCCCCATTCTAGGGATTCTCACCAACTCCAATTCCTCCTAGAGGATAAGATTCCTACTTCAGTCACCTTTTCCTGATGGCTCTATCACAGGAGGGGGCCAATCCCACAACCTCCGACTACATCCCTCATCACTCCTTCTTGACTCCCATTAAGTACTAGTGATTTTGTTTCTGACTTTTGGGCCCCTCCTGCAAACCTGGGGCTTCAGAGTACAGGCACTGGAGCTGTCCGAGGTACTAGTAGCCACAATTTCTAACAGCCTAACACTTCTTTTTCTGAATAGTCTACCTTAACTATGAGACTGTTAACCCAGAATCCTTGGGACCTCCCCAAGAAGAAGTACCCTCAACCCCTCTTCTGGAATCAAAGATAGTACTCCTGATTAGCAGCTCCATCACTATGCTTCTTAGGTTTCAGACTCCCAGGTCATTCTAAGCAGTTTGCCTATAATGCAGATGGTAATGCTTGTGGCTTGGTTATCTCATTCATTGAACTGGTCTGGGTAACTCAATCTCCAATAAGAGACCAGCTGCTTCACACTCTCTTCAATAGCCTCCCCTGGAAACTGTAGGATGGACAGAGTTGAAGGTGACCTAGTTGCTACCTTGAAGGACAGTAGGTAATCATGGTCCTGAAAGGATTCTTTCACCTAAATTATATTTTACCAGCCCTAGAAAGCCAAGGATATGCAACTAAAAGAAAGTAGGAGGCCTGTTAGCACCCACCTCTAATTTTTGTCCTATAGCAAGACAAAAACAAAAACCCACAGGTTAGGATCACAGATATAGAGCTGGAAATTACCTCAGAAGTCATCTAGTCTAATGGCCTCATTTTATAGGAACTGAGACCCAAGAATAAGTGACTTATCCAAGGTCCCAAAGTAAGCATCAGAGGTAGGTTTTTTGGTTGTTGTTTTTTTTTTTTTTGCTTTTTGGAGGGCAATTGGGGTTAAGTAACTTGCCCAAGGTCACATGGCTAGGTTTTTGTTTGTGTGTGCGTTAAGTGTCTGAGGTCAGATCTGAACTCAGGTCCTTCTGACTCCAGGGCCGACGCTCTACTCACTGCGCCACCTAGCTGCCCCCAGAGGTAGGTTTTGAACTCATACCCCCTGATTCCAAAGCCAGTGCTCATATCACACTGCCTCCTAACAGAGGGGCCCTGCAGAGCTACCACCTCCAACTCTTGCCTTGCTATAAGAGAAAAAGACACCTTGCTCCAGAAGGCAATTGTGTTCTCTGATTGAATGGAAGCCTCACTGGGCTTAAACATCAGTTCCATAGAGGGCAGCAGGAGGTCAGAATAACCAAGTTACCTGCGATTTATGATACTTCTTCAAGTCAGGAAAGAGAAAATTACTTTGGCTTACTCCCATGACTGCTATACCATGAGATAGAAAGCTTTAGACATCAAGGGCCATCATTCCCAGATCAGGTCATCTAACACAGATTCCCAATCTAGCCAGAGAAGCTGAGTTACTAGAAGTATCTCTTTCAGACCAAAAATTCCATACTTGACCAAACAATTATAACAAGGATTTCTGTCTGATAATGATTCTCTCCTGAGCCCCACCTAGCCAAAATCACCGGAATACTGGTTGAGCTGACTCTAAGGAGTGAGTAAGAAGGACTCCTGGCCCCCCAGAAAACAATACATTTGTTTTAACCCAGGGAACACCTTGGTCAACCTTGATTCCAGATCCAAAAATCATCGGGGAAAGTTGCTGTTATAGCTATTAAAGCTATCATATCAAAATCTTCATGGCCACACTAGTTCCCCAAAATTCCATTCTACCCACAATCTCAATAACTGCTTGGTTATGAGACTCTCTATCTTACTTCCCTATCTGAATTTCCAACATAGCACAAATTAGAGGAAGATGACCCAGAATGGGGTATCTTCAACAATGGAAATTAGATGCTAAATGGATCCTAAGATAACCATCACCACCCCCAATGCCTCAACATACACACACTGGTCAACTTCAAACTTAGTAGGCCTTAAGTCAAAATTTTAGAGCTAGTTGGGTTAATTGGACCATTTAAATAACCCTTAGTCAACTCCAAGCCATGTAATCAAGGCTAGGGGTCTCCTCCAGAAATGTTTTATTGATTACAGATTGAGAAATAGAAGACAACTAGTTCAACCCCCTCATTTTACAGAGGAGAAAACCACAGAGGCCCAAAGGAGCCAGCTGACTTGCCTAAGCTTACACAGTTAGTAAGCAGAAGTGGTGTGACTTGGACCTGGGTTTTCTGACTCTAAATGCAGTATTTTACCCATCACACCACACTGCCAGAGCCACAATAGGCGTAGTAGCCACCCATGTTCCACAGAGGGACCAAATTGGAGAAGTGTAGAGCTAAATAACACGTCCAGAGCCTTCACACCTGAGTTGGATAAAGTGGCTCCTCCCTATCCAGCCCCTGAAGCCCTTGTTACTCTCACTGCATTGGCATTATAATGGGGCAGGACACAGCAGAGCTACAGAGTCCAGTGACACTTGGGATCTGCCCAGGAGATGGTGACCAAGACTTTGAGGTGAATCATACTGCTCTTGGAATGTCCAATAGATCTCTAAAGGATTTGTGAGCTGCGCCTGCCCTAGCCCACTCAACCCCACCTCACCCCCAAGATGGCAGATAATCAAGGGCATTTGCAGGTACCCAAAGCCTTGGTTTGGGTTTGAAATTTCACTACACAGAAAGCAGACTGTGTAGAAAAGTGTCCTCTCCGCACAGCCCTGGCTAGCTGCCCAGGATTATACAATGTATGTTGCTTGCACCAGGCAGGTGGGCTTCCCAGCTCCTTCTTCCTGTCTCCACACTCTCTCACAGGCTCTGGCTCATGAGTTTGCACAGTATGAGTGGATTATCATGACCAACATCCTCCTGAGTTACCAGAGTTGCTAGAACCAATACTTCATCTTTTCCTCCTGCCTGGGCCCTTTAGGGCTATTACAAGAGTCCCAAGAACTCTTGAGGGATTTTTGTTGTGGAGAGTTAGACTGGGAAGTTCACAGGGTTTTCGTAGGGTCAGGAATCTTCTATGCATGCTCCTCAGAGCTCATCTAGAATTGGTAAAGTCAGTATATGGCTTCAGCTAAAGTTTTTACATAAATAAACCTCTCACTAGGGGCAGAATAGCACAGGCATGTTCCAGGAGTGGGGCAGAAAAGAGTCACTTTGTGAATGAGCTTCTCCCTAGGTGGAGCTGGAAGGAGAGGCACCAAACAGGGGTGAGAATTAGAGGGAGGCACAGGTGACACTGGGTTGCTTTCCATTTACAACCAAAGAGGTAAGAGAGAAAACTCTGGTTGTGCTAATTCAGAGGGAGTTCCTGACCTCAAACTGGGGTGAGGTTCCCCTTTGGACCCTTGTAAACAAGAGGGAGGATCACTGGCAAGCTACTCTTTGGCTGAGATGACCTATTATGAGTCCATAATAGAGCTCAGCCTCTCAGGCATTTAGAGGAGACATCTAGGAGTCCAAGACAAGGCCTGAAAATTACAACCTACCCTCCAACCCCCAACCATGCTGGAAAACCATGTCTCATGAGTTAGCATTCACTGGAGGCTTTAATCCATTGTTGCTTTAAAAGTGGGGGAGGGTACCTAAGAGTGTGGAATTTTAGAATCAGAAGGGATTTTAGAGAACATTTAGCCATAAAATAAGTATCTCCATACCATGGATGGTGGGATTTTCTGGCATGAAGAATTAGAAAAGTCATATTGAAAAGTCTCCTTCATGATGCTTGCTAGGACAGTGTAATGGGCATTATCCATCATTATTTGGGCAGCTATCTATCTTGCCCATTTCTAGCCCTGGCTCCCAAAGCCCCTGGAGACAGAGCTCTAATAGGGTCTGACTAGACTGTTTAAGAAGGAGGTCAGAAGCCCACCTTACCACCCATTTCTCCTCTGTCACCCTCTCAGTGGGGCAGGCTGTTCCAGGAATGGTGGGGCTTTCTCTGAGGCTCGCTGCTTCGGACTCTCATCTTAACCTCTTGGTCTACCCCGGAACATTAAACCCTTTTTTCTCCCCAGGACATTGGGTAGGCCATTATAATTAAAAAGGGGTTTCACCCTGGAGTATTTGGGACACTCTAACTCCAGTAGCAAGATGGAAGAGTTGCCCCCTGAAGCAGACTCCTTGTCTTTTTGACCATGTTCCTATTGGAAGAGGTTGAGGCTATGCTGGAATGATCTGGCACATTCTCATCACTAATTCTGCTGATTACATTCAAAACACACAATGTTTTTTTTTATTTTGGCATTTTTGTTTGTTTTTCCTCTTTTTCAGCAAAGATTTCTCCCTGTTCCCAGAAATACCTGGAGAGGGAAAGGAAGCATAGACTGGAAGCATCTTGGCTCTAGAGTTAATTAGAAAAATAATGAACAGCAGCAACAAGGTTAAGGATAAGAGAAAAACCAAATTTGCCTATGCCCCAGTCCCTGAGAACCTTCAACCATGACATCCAGATATTCCCAGTCAAACCCTAGCAATGACCCCAGTGGGCGCGCGCGCACGCACACACACACACACACACACACACACACACACACACACACACACACACACACACACACACAGAGTCTCCCATCCAACTGGCCAGTTGCCTTCTTTTCCCTCCATGAGGGCTGTAGGGGAAGGGCCAGGGCCAGGGCCTCTCCTTTTTCTTTTTGTGGCTGGAAGCTGGGCTGCATAGAAGCATGAGGAAACTAGGAAGTACAGGGCACCTACATGGTGACAGAAAACAAAGGACTAGGACACAAAGAAAACCAGACAGGGCATGCAGACTGGAGAGTGGCCACTTGGCCTTTGGCATCAGACCTGAACTCTGGGGCAGGGAGCCTGATGGCAATGATGTGAGTATCCAGGTGTGAAATTAGAGCTTGATCAAATGAATGACTTCAACTTCCCTGCCCTAAGTAGGATTGAAAGTGTCTCCCACGCCCTACCCTTTGCATGACTTCTACCTGATCATTGCTAACTTGAAACCAGCTCATAACACCCATGATTGTTGTAGAAAAGGGCATGACTTCCAGAAATGCAGGCGGTGCCCTACTGATTCCAGAAGCACCAGATCACAAGACAGAACAACCCCACCACCATCTGGGAAGCAAATACGACCACCCACAACCAAGCAAGGCTAAGGCCAGTGAGCAAATGGTATGCCATGCTTGTGGCTCAAGGCACTGACTTCTAGTCTAGCAGCTCCTCAATCACCACCCACCTGGGGAGAGAGGAGGTTAAGAACCAACCCAAGGGGAAGGCCTGCCAAGGGCCAGGAGGGGCTTGTCTGAAGTGTGGAGAGAAAAATGACAGAAAGGGAAGATATCTTCTTGCTCCTTTTGACTTTTGAGACTCTTCCTGGGTCACTTCAATTAGCTGTTCACCATCCTGACACCATTTGTCAATAAAACTTAGCTAAAACACATTCTCCTCAACCATCCCCTTGGAAGGACCATAGAAAAAGCCTGTGTTGTTAGCAGAAGGGTAAAAAGGCCTGTCTTGCACCATCTCATCACATACCTGAGAAGCCTCCTGGCTAACTAACCAGAGACTGTGTCCGTGAAAACACAGTCATGGATTTAGAGCTAAAAGAGACCTCAGAGGCCAGCTAGTCTAACCTTCACATGTTACAGATGAGAGACAGCCCAGACCAGTGAAGTGATTTACCCAAGTCCACAGACTAAGTAGGAGAGCTAGGACTCCAACCCAAGTCCCCAGTGCTCTTTCCACTAAACTACACTGCCTGCAAGACTAGCTTGATATCAATAAGCACAGTAAGAGCCCTACTGGGAGCACCAAGTACACCCTGGTAGTCCATATCACTCTCCATGTACATACAAATACAGCAATATAAAGGGTGGGGCAGGGAGGAGTAGATTAACTGCTGTCAGAAACCACATAGAACCACTTGGAGCTGACCCAACTTTTAAAAAAAAATTACTTTTCTAAAAAAGCATGCAAGATACGAAGACGGACGGAAAGACGACAGACGGACAGAGCATCGGGGCAGAAAACTCACCTTGAGGTCTCTGTGGACGACCCCCATTTGGTGGCAATGGAGAACAGCCTCCAGGATCTGCTGGATGCAATGACTGCATGCAAACACCAGGGGGCGTGTTAGTTCACGGTGAGTGGTAACAACCACAAGGCTGGTGGGAGGGGATGACGAGGGAATGGGAAGAGGGGAAAAGGAGGTGAAGGAAGAGGAGGAGACTGGAGAGGAGGAGGAGAAACAGGAGGAGGAGCAGGAAGAGAAAGAAGAGGAGGAGGAAGAGAAGGAAGAGGAAGAGGGCAAGGAGAAAGAGGAGGAGGAGGATGGAGAAGGAAGGATTCCCCTGACCTCAGCTTTTAGGCTAAGAGGGAGGCTTCCTCTTCTTTAGCACTTTAGGGAAGGAAAGCTGCTTGGGTGGGTGAGGTGCAATGGGCTGGAGGGTGCAGGGAAAATACCTGGCACTGATGACAACCTCTTCTCTTCCCCACTAGCCCTTCTCCAAAGTCTCTTGTGTGTGTGTGTGTGTGTGTGTGTGTGTGTGTGTGTGTGTGTGTGTGAGAGAGAGAGAGAGAGAGAGAGAAGAGAGAGAGAAACACAGAGCACTATACTCTGCCCAAAGGGGGTGGGGTTCCCCTGGGCTCCTAGATTTGTAAAGAAAGGGATTTTCACATTGTCAAGAGAAGCCTGAAGAGGATGTTGTTGTTTGTCCTTCCTTCTTGAAGAGGACCCTGACATCAGGAAGGTGATGCCATGACTTGCAAGTACATTGGATTTAAGTGAGGCAGGGCTGTGCAAAGTCACCAGCCTCACTTTCTCCTCCGGAGCCATCTGGGACCAGTGGTAAGATATAGATCAGGACAACTGGAGATGGCTCTGGACACAGTGGGAGACCTTGACCTTTTTTTAAGCTAAGGTCTTTAATAGGTCTCAGTGGGAATGGCAACACCCATTCAGTGATTAAGGCTAGGTAAAAAATGAGGCAGAAAATGGCCTGGAGAAAGGGTAGAAGGAAGAGGAGTAAGATGGAGAGGGAGGGAGGAAAAAAAAGAGGAGGAGGAGGAGAAGGAGAGCAGGGATCATTAGTGCTCAGGAAGCACCTATGGTTTGGAAGGTGGAAGGAAGAGCTAGCTGGAGGAGCACAGCAGGTTAGTGGAGAGGATATTCCCATCTCCCAGGGATCTCTGCCTGCACCAAGGTCCCAACCTCTAGGCAGTCAGGATGGCCCAAGCAGAAAGGCAGCAGCATCTGAGCCAGTGAGGCCATGAGGAGAAGAAAGGAGGGAGCCAGTCAGGCTCAAGCCAGCCCCCTGGACCCCTCTAGGCCTCATTCCTAAGGCAGACAGTTGGGCAAGAAGTAAGTGCAGGGGCCTTCCCCATAACTCCACCTCCTATTCCTGATCTGAAGGGAGAGAAAAGACCTGTCCTCCCATAGGGAGCACCAGGATGAAGGAGTTCTGCCAGGGACTCCTCCTAATTATCTATATCACCCTCATCTGCACTCAGCCCCCACTCACCTGCAGCCCTCTCCTCTGGTCAACTCAGCTCCATCCTCTGAATCTGGTGCCCTTAGCTACTCACTAGGGAGGGAGAGAAGAGATATGCCCCATGGGCATTAAAGATTGGTGGGATTATCCATATAGTGAAGAACTTTCAAAGAGAGGGAACAATTTTCTTCCAATACCTTCTCACTTGATCCAGGCTCTTATGCCTAGTGATAGAACTTGGGGATGAATGGAATAGGGGTGAAGGGGAGAGGGGTCTCACAGGGTAGAGCTCAAAGACCCCAAATTTTCATTGCTTCCTGGGAGAAGGAAGCTGCAGGCCAGCCCCTGACACCAACCCTTTTCATCCTAAATTATACTTGTTAACTTGTTCTCAACAGCCTAAGTAGCATCTCTGGGGGTGTCTGCTGGTGGTCTTAACACAGTTGGGTTCAAGGAAGAAAAGGAGCAAGAGAGAAGAGGAAAGGAGTTTGGAGTGGAAGAGAGAAAGAGGAGAGAAAAGGCTATGCACATGGGAAGGAGGGCAAGAATAGCCCCTAGGGCACAGACGTCATGGCTTGTTCCACCCTGGTCTGGAGTCAGATCTGGTCAAAAGTAAGATGGTTTGAGACTGGCCTGTGACTACTGGTGCTGTGGCAGACAGAATTTAGGCCTTCCAAGTCAGCTAGCTGTAGTGCTGGAAATTGGCTGGCCAAAGAGCCCAGCAGACAGGAAGGAAGGAGTCTCACGCTTTTCCCTTCTTCAGTGAGTCTGGTTCTCCTGCAGTCTCTCCTGGCTTTAAGTATGATCACAGCTGAGAAGTAGAGAGACCTAGAGGGTCAACCAGGGGCATCCCAGAAAAAAGTAACTTTCTCATTATGCAACATCCAGGAGATGTTTGGAAAGAAGTCCTAGTATTCCATCAAACCCTGGCCAAATGGCAAACGGGTCCAATCTGCAGCGGATCCAACCCCACACTTTACCAAGGAGGACACTAAAGTCACATAGATAGTCAATATGGCACTTGCCACCCCATAGTCTTCTTGTAGGGGCAGTTTTCTTAGAAGACTCCTTAGTCCCCTATTTCCAGCTGGGCTCGTGTCTCTGGGTGGGTTTTTTTCCCAAATTTATGACTTCAATGTTCCTTAGAATGAAAATTCTCAAACAGCTGTGACTCCAGGAAACGAGCCCCAACCTACTGCATTGCTGCTGCTGCTTCTTCATGCTGATACCACCTCCCAGTCGTGCAGCTCCAACTGTCTTGCAGCCCTCTCCAGTGCTATGTTGCAGAGAAGGAGTGGAGATTGGCTGGAGCCACCCTCGTGAGATTTCTGAAAAGAATGGTCATGTTGCTGCTGCTAAGGGCAGCACTGCCATCTGAAAAATGGGTACATCAGGGAATCAGCAAGTCCAAGGCAGGGGAGGAAGAGGATAGGTTCCTACCCCCAGAGCAGGGTCAGACCCAGGGGTTCCTTTTAATCAATAATGACCCCTTTACTGAGACAGCCACTGGTGGTTGAAAGGGACATTAGCTACCAATTCTGATGCCAGGAGAAAGAGCCTAGAAATCACACTCTGTTGGACTTGTCTATAATCTCTATTTCTAAAGCCATAGGAGAGAGGTTAGGTTAAGTTAGGTTAACTTCTACCAGTGAGCTATGGCTAACTAAACCTCTTTCTGTTAAACTGTTAGAAGACTTATAAATGTCTCAATTCCCCTCAATCTGACCCTGACTTAGGCCTGGCCTATAATACCTTTCTTTTCCCTACTCACAGGGCCAGTATCCTAATTCAGGCCCTTATCATGCTGGAATTCTCAAGTGTTTCCGAACTGATCTCTCTGACTCTAGTCTCTTCCCTTTACAATTCATCATTCAACCAGATGGCCCAAATAGTATTCTTAGGCCTAGACTGAATTATGTTGTGCCCCCACTCAATGACCCTAGGTGGTCTCTTTCTGCCTGCATCCTGCATTCAAGGCCCTCTCCAATTGGGCTTATAGTAGGCACTAAATAGATATTCACTGAATTGAACTGAGTTATTTATTTAAAAAGCTGTTTACAGAACTGTTCCCCTGAGCAGCTAAGCCTGAGCTTTGATACCCAAGTTTCCTAGGCAAGATGCCTAAGTACCAACATTAACTAGCATGTTGCTACAATACTGTAAAAGCCCCAGATGGACAGAACCTTCTGTCCTGAGGGGCTCAGCCTACACATGGGATGGAACTTTGTTTTTACTGTATGAGGGCATCAAGCCCACTTTATAGATGAAGAGAATGAAGGCCTGGAGAAGAAAGAAATTCATTCCCAATGCTAGGCCAGCTATTGTACCCTCTTGCTTTAGTGCCTATGTCCAGGAGGCCTCTTTTTTGCCTGTTTCTATTATGGGACAAGAGGCTAGGGTCTAGCCTCCAAGTCTCTCCCTCTTTCCTGAAAGTCTGAGAATGGCTGTTAAAATAGGATCAAACTGCTGCTGTCTCCAACCTACTCCATGGTCCTGGTTTGCTTCTAGTTTACAATAGAAAAGGGTTTTTACATCTAATTCTGCCTTGGTCTGGGGACAAATATATTTCTGAGTCACATGAGTGATATAAGTCTTTACAGAACTCCCATAGGGAGTTCTATCAAACCATCTATCAAACCTTGCTCAAATGGTCAATGGATTCAATCTCTCCAAGGAATCAGAGATTCAAAGGCCATCCCCTCAATGAAATCTTTCTTCTCTTCACTTAACACAGTCCCTGGCACATAGTAGGTACAATATAAATGCTTATTCCTTCCCCTTCCTCTTTCTACTTTCCTTGCCTCAAAGAATGCTGAAAGCTAATTTTCAGATACCTAGAACAGATGGACTTTCTGGTTCTGGGCCAAATCTCTGTGGGGTGTGAGATCCTTCCAAGTCATAGTCCTCATGCAAGCAAAGATATAAAGCTGGAATGAACTTTAAAGACTGAGTCCAACCCACTCATTTTTATAGATGAGAACAGAGGCCCAGAGAGGGAAAATAACCTGCCTAAGGTCACACAGGCTGAAAGAGTCAGAGTCAGAATTCAAAGCCCATATTCCTTCTATCAGACCATCTGCCACTGGCAATATTAGGTTGAATATTGATAGAAGTGTTTCTTTCCCTGACAACAGCTAAATATGGTTCCTCTTCCCTTTTATATCCAGGAAGAGATGTGAGGGATCCCTGGAAGCCCAAGCTTGGAGCTCTTTCATAGAGCCACCCTAAAGAACTCCCCAGCAGCTGTTTCATCTCTTCCCCAATGTTACATGCAGCCTTCCTACCTTTCACTATTGCTCTGCCTCTTTCTGCACCTTGTACTCCAAGGCAGGCAACCTAGTCCCCCACCTAGCCCATCCTGTTCTCTCCTGGCTACTGCCACTGACAAATTCAAAGGCAACAACTACAGTTATCCCTTCCACATCATGGGGGTTACAGACACAGTGCCCCCCATGATCTGGTGATTTTTGGCCATCCCTTCATACCAGACGTGAAGTCTGGATTTTTCTTTTATGGGGTGTTTACAGTACCTTATTATAAAATTTGGGTTGATATTATGCAGTATGTGTGTTATGCATTTTTGAATTTCTAAACTTTTTCTGTGTCATCTGCTGGCCTTCATGTGTCATCTGCAGCTTTCACAAAATTCCCCAAAAATTCTCATTTAATTTCTTATGCCAACCCACCACAATGGGAAAAGTCACAATATGGAAGAGATAACTGTAGTTTACAAAACATATTAAAACATTTCTAACAGGAAATCGACCAGCCTCTGCTTGAATACCTTTCAGTGACGGGGAGTTCACTAGCTCAGGAAGCTGTAGCCCATTTCACTTTGGGATAGTTCTTTTTTTTTATCAAGTTTATGACCTAAAAGTTATCAATTCTCCCTCAACACCCTCCCCCCCTGACCTTTAGATATAATTCTGTCCACTGAACAAAGCTAAATGAACCAACAGGCACATATTCACACCTTCACGACAACCCTCTAATCACTGGAAGAAAGCTATCTTTTCTTCTGCAAGTCGAATAACCCAGTTCCTTCAGCCATTCCTTTAGATGACAGGGGTTCTAGATTCCTCCTGCTCGCCCTTCTCTGGCTATGAGTTTGTGAGTATCCCTTCTAAACTGTCATGTTCCAGAAATCTGCACCTGGATGTGGTGGACCCATTACAAAGCAAAAATAAGCCATGATTACTCTTCTTGATCTGGATATGTCGCTCCTAAAACAAAACAGCCGAAAATGTGTCAGTCTCTTTAAAGCAGCCCTGTCATACTCTGCACCTGTATTTAGCTTGTGGTTAACTAAAATCCCTCTCCTTGTGTTTTTCAGAACCCTGCCCATCTAGGTACTGACTTCTTTATTTTTTTTAAATAGAGATGTCAAGACTATGCATTTATCCAAATTAAATTTCTTTATTTTTTTTATCCCAGCCATCTAGGCTATTGAGAAAATTTTTAATTTTAATTATGTCATCAATCATAGTATCCATTCTTTTAAGCTTTAGGACATCTATAAATGGGGAAAATTATGCAGAATGCTTAACCATAGAATGTAAACTCCTTAAGGAAAGTAACTATTTCAGTTTTTGTCTCTGTATCTCCAGGACTTTGTCCTGTTCTTCACACATCATAGCCACAATAAACGTTTGTTGAATTAGATTAAATAAAAAGCCTGTGTCTTTCTCTAAGCTATTAAAATGCTGAAGAGGATAGGCACCAAGGTCAGAGCCCAGTGGCACTCCACTAGAGACACGCATCTAGCATGTGATAATCATTTAATATTAATTTAATAACCTCAGTAAGGGCCAGAGCCCGAACTAATCAACCAGGAGAACAGCCTGAACTGAACAGCTTCTTTGCTCTCTGAGTAAACTCACAGAATACCTCTTCCTATGTCAACAAAGTCAGATGGGGCTGACTTTATGGCCATTAAGGGTGAGATCCTTAACCCAAGGCACTACCTTGAGTAAAGATACTTTTTCTTATCTTAATACTTTTTGGACATATATCATGTTATGGCATGTTAAGGGTAAAGAAAACACAGATATCATGGGTCATGATTTCAATCGACACTTTGTCAATTCTCTTATCGCACTATATTTACCACCTATTCAATTAAGAACATTCCTTTCTCATACCATGATTAAACATTTATGGAGATCAAAAATCTGAATGACACAGTCACCCTGAATTGGGATGGTTCTAAAACGTATTTAAGCCAAGCCTTCTGGTTCTTTTGTTCAGGAAGTCAGATTTTATCTGGCTCCATACACGCATGTATTCAGCTAGCTTTAAGGGAATAAACAATATGAATTCACATATCACCTAGCCTGTTTGCCTCCTGTAACCAAACTTTCAGGTCAGCACATGATTTTAGGATATTCATTGGCATTATGAAGGGTATGGCTGTTTAAGATGCTCTGAACTCTCCTTGAAGGCCTGGATTTAGACATTTCATTATCTTACCCAATTCAGGGGAGATGTTGCCAAAATGTTTTATTTGTTTTCTTTCTGAAACCTAAATCCACTTTATCCCTAGCACCCCTGTGGGTTGTAAAATTTAGAAACTACCTCCAAAACCCCACAAATTTGGTTTGGTACAGATTATTCTTGATCTCTAGAAACTCACAGGGGTCCCTAGTGACTTCAGAATTCTTTTCTAAAAACTCACTAACTATTTCTAGAGTAATCTCTTCTAGAATTTTACCAGAGAATGACAATAAATTCTGAAATCTGTAGTTTCCAGACAGGAAGGAAGAAAAGAAACATAGTAGTCAGAAATTGTGCTAAGCACTTTGCAAATATTACTTCCTTTGATCCTCCTAAAATCTACCTTGAGAGGCAGGCACTCTCAATATCTCCATTTTATAGAGAAGGAAACCAAGGTCAAGTGTCTTACTCAGAGTCATACAGCTATTAAGTATCTGAAGTCAGTTCTGAATTCAGGTCTTCCAGCCTCCAGAATCATAGCTCTATCCACTGTGCCACCTTGCTGCCTCTAGACAGGAAACTCTCTCCCATTTTGAAAACCAATATAATATTCTCTAGGCTTCTGGTACCTTTAGCTAAGAGACTCTGTCGTTGAGTTTCTGAGGCCAGCAATGCAAGTTTATTTAAAGGTCCCTCTCTCTCGGCTTCTCTTCCTATCTCAAGCTACCAAGTCCTTTTTGGGCTACTTTCCCCCACCCTTTCTCCTTGTTGGAAATGACAGAAGGAAGCTAGGTGCTAAATGGTCCTAATTGCCCTCTGCTTCATTTACCTTAAAACATCTTCCCTCAACAATAGGTCTCTTTCTTCTTTGTTCTTCATGCTCCAAACACTGCTTGAAATAACCTTTTCTGTTTGTTGTTGGGTTTCTATAATCTTTTGCAAGCCTCAGGTCACACTTTGCTTTATCCTTGACACCATTCTGGTCTTGTCCTAGACCTCATTTGCATTCATCCTGATTTTTCAAGCCTTCTTCTTCCACCCTTTAAGCACACCCTTTTAGAGATCTGGGCTCATCAGAGAGTTAAGTACCCTGAGCCATATAACACTTTCAGAGTCCCTGGCTATAAGCTCATACCTCACTTTTCTCTGAATATTTTTTGCAATCTGATTTCTATGAATCTGGTTCAGGATGTCCAATATTCTCTTGCTGCTCTGTTATGAATTTCAAGAAAACAGAGTCATGCTTTCCCCAGGTTCTTGTCACGTCCTCATCACCAATCAATTATTCCTTGTTGGTCAGGATTAAACCTGAAGGAAGAGTCCTCCCTGCCTCTGCCACCTTCCAAAATTAAACTGTCAGTAAGGCAAGTCAATAAATTTACCAGATGTTATACTTTTAGGAGAATGAGGCTTCCAGGTGTCTGTATTCCAGAAACACCCCCTGACTACTGTATCATGACTCTTGGTCAGTTTCATAATCTGTATGACACAAGGATATGAGATTGGATGGACAACTCATAGAGCTGGCCATCAGTACATATATCTTAGACAGACACTGGGTATGGATATCGAGTGGTAGTCCAGCTCTCAATAGGAGTAGGGGAGTGGGTTGGATTGCCTTTGGAAAACTGAACAATTTTTTTAATGACCTCAAGCTTCACTTTGGAACAAAGGCTGATCTTTCTGATTATAGTCTTACAGTGATGCTGTGTGGCTGTGAGTCACAGAATAAAATAATCTCTGAATAATTAAAATTGGGGGTCACCCAAAGGTCAGTAGGCCCATGGTGGGTGCAATATGGCTGGCAACATATTACAAATGAGAAATTTTGCATCAGAAGTGACAAAGAAGATTTCATTGGAGAGATACACAACCAGAAAAAAAAAGATAAACTGATCTCATAGTGAGAGCAAGAGATAATCAACAGAGAGCCTCACATGTCATAAGCTCTATTGGAAGGCCTCACCACTTTAGGTGGACCTTTACAGAAAGACCAAGGCAAGAGTGGCAAAAGATGTACAGGAGTGGAGGGGTAGCTGTCTACATTGTAGGAGGGCTCACTTTTGTCAGTGAGATTACGGGTCCATCAAAGCTTCAAAGTATTTGGAAGGTACCAGCCCAGGGTACCATACCTTTGTGCACAGTGATACTCCCCGCCCTGCCCCCTTTTAAAATTTATTTCTTCTGAACAGGTTTCATCCCTCAGTTCCCTTAATAAAGTCTTCTTCTGATGCCCATGTGACCTTGGGCTCTTAAAGGTTCTACTGGTAGAATATAAACTCTGACAGGTTCTAGTAACCTGGGAAGGCTCTGAGTACTGACCTATCCTCCAAGGACCAGCTCAGTTCATTCAAAGAGTAACATGAGCATCATGATCATCATGATCATGATCATCATCATCATCATGATCACCATCATCATCATCATCATCAAGGTTGGCCACCAGATGGGGTTACCAACTGACTGGTATCTGACTAGCTCAGCTAGGCTTTTTACCACAGACTCTGTTACTTATATTCTGATGTACTGTTAATTGCTGTTGTTATTGCTTAAAATTTTAAACTTGGTAATCAATCCTTCTGGAAGTTTATAAGATCATTGATTTAGGCTAGAAGGGAACCTGAAGGTCATCCAACCTCTCCTTTTTACAGATGAGGAAACTGAGGACCAGGGAGGTTAAATGATTTACTCAAGATCACACAGGTAGTGACAGAGGCAGGATTTTAAGCTTATGAGGATTTGTTTTGTCCACAGCAACTCATGAACAGCAACTAGAGAGGTAGGGAGGGGGTTAAGCATGCTTTGGAGGAGGAGGTACCCATCCTGGAGAAAGCAAATATCTTTTGAAGAAATGCTTAGCTTTCCTCAAGGCATAATTCATGGGCCATAGGAAAGCTTTCTTGATCTCCCTACTTGTTAAGGCTCTCTCCCTCTTTGTTTTATATTTACTTGTTTAAACTTATATTTATTTATATTTGCTTATTTGTTTAAATTTATTTAAATTTTTAAATGTTTAAATTGTTTATATTTACTTATTTGTTTAAAGAGTGCGTCCTTCTATTTCCCCTAGTAGAATATAAGCTCCCCGAGGGCAGGAACTACTTTTTGTTTTACTTTTATGTCCCCATCAATTAGTACAGTATCTTACATGCAGGTGTTTAGTTAATGCTTGTTGAATTGAACCCAACAGAAAATCCTAGAAGTGAGTCCCTCCCCACTCAGATGTCAGTAATATCTGCATCTCTCTTTGCTTACTTCTACTAAAATGTAAAATTACCTTTACCTGTGTGTGCTTTTATGGAGCTACCTGAGGCCATAAGCATGCTATCCAATGGACATACCAACCCAGAGCCCCCAAGAGCCAACTTCCCCTGAGTATTCTCTACTGTTTGTCTAGGGATGTGGTGATCATCGACAGCACAGCAACTGTATCTAAAAGCAGTACCAGTGGTTAGCACCCTGCCCTAAGACTCTAGGATGGAGCTCCCAAATAGAACTCCATCCTAATTCCACCCCATCATTTCCAGTCCCATTTCCAGTTCCACTGCCCCATTTCTATGATGATCAACCCTGGAATAATCACAAAGACATGAATCAGCTGAGAACCCTACTGTCCAGTTTCTGGTGCCCATCCCCCAGGCCTGCTCCTCCTCTGCCCCTTCCCCTTCTGCCTTGGCTTCACCGAGCACCCCACATTGGGTTTCAGTCGACCCAAGCCAAAGACTAAAATAGTTAGGATTTATTGCCCCCTTAGGAGGAAATCTGTCCCAGCAAAAAGAAAAGTAATGGCACTGGACCCTGCCAAAGTCATCTACCTCCTTCCCAAAACTGTGTTGCTCATAGGCGAATGGGCTCATAGATTCAGAGTCCTCAGAGACCTCACAGGCCATCTACTCTAAATCTTTCATTTTACAGATTAGGAAACTGAGGCCCAGAGAACTTGTCTTGTCAAGGTTATAAAAGTGTCATTTGCAGAGCTAGGATTTGATACTAGGCTCTCCAATTCCAGACCCATCATTCTTTGTACTATACTACACAGAAGATCCCTAGACCTTGCAGTTTGAAAAGATTTCCCTGAAACCAGACAAAGAAGTTT
This sequence comes from Gymnobelideus leadbeateri, assembly GCA_011680675.1. Lineage (NCBI taxonomy): Eukaryota > Metazoa > Chordata > Mammalia > Diprotodontia > Petauridae > Gymnobelideus > Gymnobelideus leadbeateri. The sequence continues at coordinate 1,659,851 of WOXC01008097.1, forward strand.
TTTTCACTTACTAAGTTTATCTCAAAAGTCAAGTCTTGACTTAGAACAGGTAGAAGCAACACCAAAGGACCCCAAGGAGCTCTGGGATAGGCAAAAGACTGAGAGGAGAAAGTAGGCTTGAGGGGCTTTGAGTTTTAAGATGTATCTTGCTTTAATCATCCCTCCTTGCTCCTTAGGTGTGGCAATGCCTTCTCAAGCCTCAGACTCCCTGGTGACCCATCATCCCACATGGCAGTCAGTTCTTGACTCCCCAGGCAAGAAGATTCAGCCATTTAGTGGCCCCTGGTGTTTTACATCTATCTATCTATCTATCTATCTATCTATCTATCTATCTATCTATCTATCTATCTATCTAGATATAGCTATAGGAGCATGGATCAATAGCTGGAAAGAACCTCAGAGGCCTGCTAATTCAACCAATTAATTTTCTATGCAGTACTGTTGTGGCATTTGTGAGGAGATCAGGACACTGTGGATAAATGCCCACTGATCTCAGGCAAAGACCGAGGCAGGTTAAATTGCTTACTCAAAGTCATATGAAAAGTAAGCATAAAAGGTCAGATTTGAACCATGTGGGATGGAGTTGTCTCCAGATCAAAAAGACATATAAAAAAGGAGAGAAGCAGAAAGAGAGACAAACACAAAAAAAAGAGAGAAGGAGGAAAAGTGGGAGAGAATGAGTAAAGATTGGCACTATGGTTTTCTTTTCATCCCTTTTCTGAAGGGAGAGGGTAATGTTAACCTTTTGGGGCTAAGAAGGCATCTGGGTTGATATTTCTGATGGTCCTTGGCATGAGCATGAGCGAGGGGAGCCAGCCATGTGCATCAGAGGGTGGGGACTCACCTGACCCAAGCCTTGACTTCTAGCACATGCATGCCTGGCTCCAAAGCCTCTGGCCCAACCCCCCACTCTCTCTGACAGCAGCCTCATGTGGCATTTCCATCCTGGACAGGATCAACTCTGGTGGTGATAGCAAAAGCATACCCCACCCAAGGATGTGAACAGGGGAAGAGGGTATACTGACCTTCAGGTCCCTGTGTACAATGGCATAGTGGTGAATGTATGTTACACTTTCTAATATCTGATGGATACAGTGACTGCAAAACAAAATAGGGATGTGGGGAGGGGGCAGGCAGGCAGGCAGGGGAGGAGGACAAGGAGAAAGAAGAAGGGGATGGGGAAGGGAAAGAAGCAGGGAGCAGGCAAGAGGGGAAGAGAGGATGCCCCCAGGGGGCAGGCAAGAAGGAAGGGCAGTCCCCACGCAGGGAGGAAGAGGGAGAACCAAAGAGGAACAGTGGGCAATAAGAGATGAACAGAAGGAACCCAAACAACACATGAGAGAGGGAACAAGTCCAAGAAGCCAAAGGGTAGATTAAAGGGGGAAGAGGGTGAGGGGAAAGTGACAAGGAGGGACCCAAAGAGAGAAGTGTGAGAAGACAGAGAGACAGACAGGGAGGGGGCAGGGAGGAAGGGAGGGTGGATATCAGGGAACGAGAAAAGGAGAGAAACAATGTTTTGAAAGCTCAGAGACCACAGGTGTTATCACAAGGTGTGTGCAGATGGCTGTTAATGGTGAGGGGTAGGGGTAAGATGGGAACCTCTGGTGACTGGGGGAAGGGAGGAGGACACAGGCTTAGAGAGACAGTGGGGAGGAAAGGAACTCAAGACCAAAAGTGCATTTGGGACCCAACAAGGATGGGCAGGTGAGCTCTGGGCCAACAAGTCGAGCCACGACAATCAATCAAGAAACATTTATTAAGGGCCTTCTATGTGCCAGACACTGGGCACAGCCCTTGGCTATGGGGCTGGAGGGGCTGTCCTTCTTCTACCTGGATGCTTGATCTCAAGTCTCTAAAGACAGAGGCCTTCCAAGCACCAGTCAGAAGTGTCTCACTTTAAGGGGACAGTACCAGCCACCCTCCTGAGTTGCTCCTTTGGCTCAATGCCAAGCCTGGCACACCCCACAATGAGATTCTGCCCAGTACCCAGCACAGAATATGTGCAAACAGGCCCTGGGTGACTTCTGAGGAGCTTATTCCTTCACAAAAGCCCTACAAGGGAGATGGATGGCCAAGATAGGTTTTGTTATCCCCATTAGACAGAACCCTGGGTCTGGAGTCAGGAAGATAGGAGTTCAAATCCCTTCTCAGACACTTGCTAACTTGGTGACCCTGGCAAGTCACTTAACCTCTATTTGCCTCAGTTTCCTCACCTGTGAAATAGGGTTAACAACAACAACAACAATAATTTCCCAAGGCTGTCGCAAGGATCAAATGAGATAATAATTATAAAATGCTTAGCAGAGTGCCTGGCACATATTAAGTGCTATGTTAAGTTTCAGCAGCAGCTACTGCTGCTGCTGCTGCTGCTGCTGCTACTACGACTACTACCACCACCACCACCACCACCACCACTACTACTACTACTACTACTACAGATCTAGTGTGGAAGATAGTGCTGGAGCCTTCCCAGGGAAATGATTTATGTACATTCTTACTTGTTTACCTGTTCTATCCCACTGTACATAGTACATGCTTAGAAGATGTTTGCTGACTAACAATGACTCCTACCACCATGCCCAAGTCTTAAGGGAAAGGATTATTTTTCATTTCCTCTTTGAATCCCCCTGTACCTGGTACACTCCACCTAGCTACCTGCCTAAGGAAGATCAGAGCATTCATTCATTCATTGTCCAGAATCAAACTCAAACTGGGTCCTTGGCTAGTGCCTCACACTCTAGACCTGCAGACTCCCCTAACCAACTAGATCAGGGATGGCTTCTAAGTCATGTCCTTCAGGCCTTCTTAGTCATGTCTTCCAGGCCTACCTTGTCCTCTAGCTCCTAGAACTAACACCATCACGGACAGAGAGGATTTACATTTATGCCAAATGGAAAGGCAACTGAACATCTCTGCTGAGGCAAACACCAGTAAGCTCACCTCCCTTTTGAGCTCCTCCTGATTCCTGCTCTCCATCAGTTTCCCTTTCTGTTTTGTTCATTAAAAAGAAATTTTACTCTTCCTCTTTTGGGAAAGGGTCAGTCTCTACCTGAGGGCTTCCATACTGCCAAATTAAAATGATCTTCTGTGGAAAAACATCAGCTTCTCCTGTCTCTATGGGGCTGAAGGTAAGCTCCCTTGAGGGCAAGCATCCCTAGCTTTTGTCTACATCCCTAGCACCTTCCTTCTGTGGTGCTACAGAGTGAGCAGGCTTGGGTGGGTCTTGATTAGCATTACTGGAAAGAATTTCCAAATCGATGGAAAAATAGATTCTCATAGTATGTGACTATACCCACTGCTTGGCACTTGTTTCTTTTTCTTTTCTTTCTTTTTCCTTTTTGCCTCCAGATCTATGATCTCACCAGGAACTTAAAGTGAAGAATTCTCTGTAGCAAAGGCAATTAGCAACTGTAGAGTGCTATATAGTCTTAGAAAGTTTCCTAGAACATTAAGTGGTTAAGTAACTTTCCCACGGTCATGTAACCAGTAGGTATCAGAGGCATAACTTGAACCCAGGCCCTCCTGAGGCTAGCCCTCTATCTACTTCTCCATGCTGCCTGTCATCTGGTACATAATAAGCATTTAATAAATGCTTGATGAATTGAGTTGAATTTAATGATTACAACAGCTGAGAGAAGGATGCTTGGTAATGATGGAAGGGTCGTAGGATCAGAAAGAAATTCAGAGGGACCCCAGAGAGTATCTGGTACAACCCCCTAATTTTACAAAGAAGTTAACTAAGGTCCAAAGTATTGGGAGAAAGAGAAAAGAAGGGCCAACCACCTCCCTACCACTACCGCCCACATCACCCCTGCAGGCTGAGACTAAGGTATCCACACCTCTTTCTTACTTACATATTGCCTCTTCCTAAAATGGTCCTGGGTTGGGGACATTAAGTGGGTAGCACCATGACTGGAGAATCCTATTCTCACCCAGGGTTTCCCACCCCAAAACCTGGATCTTGCAGTGAATACAGCAGAGGACTACAACTTTCTTTGTTTACCTGGATGTGTATCCCATATAGTATTCTGGAAAAAAATGCTCTCTGTCCATAATAGTAGTGAGAGTAGGGGATGGAGGCAGAGTCCTGGAGGTGCCCTCAGGGGTAAGGCTAATCATTCTGCCCCAAGGTTCACTGCCCACTCTGTATTCTCCCCATCATCAGCACTTTATTCCATCTACAAATCCAAGAGCTGTTTGTTCTGGCACCAGGGACCGTTTATGAAGAAGATCTATCCTGAAGACCTAGTCCTGAGGGAGCCTTGCCTGCCAACATACTTGGGAATATTGGAGTCGTGATTCCTGGGTACCAGCCCAATCATCTCTGCTGCTATCCCACTGAGGCTACAAGGTAGATACCTGCCCCCAAGAAACTTCCCTTAGGAAATACCACACCCAACTACTACAACTTCTCCAAGATTCCTAGACTTGGAGAATTTAAGACCTAGAGGGGGCCTTAAACGGCATCTGGTTCACACCCCTCATTTTACAGAAGGGGAAAATGAGGCCTTAGAGGGGGGAAAATGACTTGCTAAAAGTTACATAGCTAGTAAGGTAGCTCAGTGGCACAGTGGATAGAGCCTCCTAGCCTAGAGTCAGGAAGAGCTGAGGATAGACTGGACCTCAGACACTTACTAGCTGTGTGATTCTAGGCAAGTTACTTAAACCTTGTTTCTTCATCTCTAAAATGGGGGTAACAACAGCAGCTACCTCCTAGGACTGTTGTGAGGATCAAAGCACAGCACCTGACACACATAGGTGCCATGAGCCAGGATTCAGAGCGGGCCCTTCTTTCTATGGGCTAGCCAGTCTTTTCCCTTGGTTTCTTTTCTCATGCCTGAGTCAGAAAGATGTTCCTGCTCTCATCATAAGATACATTTCTTCTGCTGCTGAGTTGTTCATATCCCTCAGGTGTTAGGCTGGGATACCAACTGAAAACAATCCAGTGACAAAAGAAATCAAACTGGGCCTTGGACCTTCTTGGTACCCAAGACCAGGCTCCAGTGAAGGCCCCTCCCAAGCCTGAATCCAAGGGCTCCGTCTCAGTGGGATGATTTAGAAGCTCTGCTCCTGACAGCCCTGGTTGCCACTCCTATCAGCACACAAACACTGGACATGAGTTCCCTTGCCCTTCTCTAAGAGTCTCAACCAGGACCAGGTATGTGCTTGCATGTACTAGGGGTGGGGGTTGCCTATAAATGCCAGGTGGGTTTCCAGAATCACAGTTGGAGACAGGGGGATCTTGGTTCTGAGCCTAGCAGGAGCAGCCATGCTGGTAACTTTGGCTGTGAATCAAGGCTCCCTGTGACCCGGCCCCTCTGCCCAGGTTATGAATGGGTTAATGTTGCACAGGTATAGCCGGTATGGGATTGAGGAAACAGAAAGAAAGGTGGGGGAGGGAGGTGGGGGAAGTGGGGGGGAAGGAAGGGTGGGCAGGAGGAAGAGTGGGAAGGTAAGGGGCTCCAGACTCACCTGGCGTCGGCTTCACTGTAGTACTCTCTTGCCACAATGTCTTCAAAAAGCTCTCCACCAGTGACCCTGGAAGAGAGGCAAAATAGTTAGAAGAAACATTAATTAGGCTCAGAGGGACCAAAGATTGGACTTGTTGTACTTAGGGAAGAGCAGGAATGATGAGTGGAGCTAATGAGAGGCTGGAATATTAGATGCATTCGGAAGATCCACAACCCTAACCAATTATACCATCGATCCACAAAGAGGATTAACTGAGTTCTACTCAATGTCAGGCACTCTGCTAGGATACAAAGACAGAAATGCAACAGGCTCTGCCCTCCAGGAGCTTACATTCTATCAAGGGAGACACAATGCACAAACAGGAAAAACAAAACAAAAACAAAATAGATATGAGATCATTTGGAACAAGGGAGAAACCACAGAAATCAGGAACATCATCTTATAGAAGATCTACATGAACAAAATATGATGCTAATTTATGAAGAGTTGGATTTCTGCCCATTAAAGGGGAAAATTTCCAAACAATTAGAGCTGTCCAAAAGTGGACTGGCTACCTTGCCAGGCTACCAAGTTCTCTGGCCTCTGAGTAGAGGCTGGAGTGATGGGGTACAGGCTCTGGGAAACCCCTTTAACTCTGATTGAATCTTCCCACTTGAAGAGGCATTTGCCGAAGTCATAAGCCTTTCATTATAGCCAGGCCCAAATCTGTTACTCTTAACCCAGCCTAGCCCTCCCTTGTCCAGCTACTTCCCACCCTTGATCCTCCCAAAATGTCTATACTCAAATCTGTTACCCTAAAACTAGCCTAGCCCTCCATTGTCTGTAATTTCTAGTGTAGCCTTCGGCTATTTCCTACCCTTAATCTCACATCCTGAAGACCCTTCCCAGACTCCTCCTCTAGACCACCCCTAGATCCCTCCCACATTCTTTATGTACATAAGCTCCATCTTGCCTCCATGAAGGGGCCGAGAATGATCTAGCTCAGACTCACTCTGTGTCAGATTATTCTGGCCCGCTTGTCAATACAAGCATCACCTATACTTGGGCTCCTTCACATTCTACCCATTATGGTGAATTAATGAACTTTGCTTTACATTGGCTGAGAGAAGGCTTGAGTCGAAGTCATTTGGCAGGATATTTTTGGGGTCTCAAGCACACCTAAAACCCTGACCCTCAACAGTCTTGGATGCTGTAGAGGATAGCATGGAATGGTGGATCAAAGCATTGAACATAGAATCAGGAGGAACTGAGTTCAAATCCCATCTCAGACACTTAGTAGCTGTGTGACCTAAGCAAGTCACTTAACCCCTATGGGCCTCAACCTATTCAATAGTGAAGTGGGGAAAATAATAGGAATACCCAACTCCCAGAGCTGCTGTGAGGCTCAAATGAGATGAAGTATATAAAATTATGTACTGTGAACCTTAAAGTCTACATTAATGTAATCTATAATTAGCAGGTAAGGTTCAGAATAAATAAAATCTGATATTTCCAGAGTTCACAAACTGCTTTTTCTCATTTGTGCCTAATAACTACCTCATAAGGTGGCCCTACAGGTATGATGGTTTCATTCTGCTGATGAGAAAACCAGGACTCATAAAGGAGGGGGTGACTTTTCCATGGCCCCAGTGCTAGTCAATATAAAAGGCAGGATTTTACCTAGCTGCTCCTGACTACAAGCCTGGTGCCCCTTCTTGGACCCTAAGGCCTCTGATCTTTCCAACTTTTAGATTCTCTGACTGTCTAGGGCTAGGCCCATCATAAAGTCAGGGCCCCTGGAGAAAAGTCCTGATAATCCACTCCCCCCCGAGGCTGAGAAGCTGCTGTAGGAGAGAAAAGTCAGCATCCATGAGTTTGTCTTGATCTGCTCAGGTCTTCATGAGGGATCTGGAATGGGAAAGGAAAGGCTGCCCATCTCATGGCTTGCAGCTAAAATGTATGGCCAGAAGGCACAGTGTGAGAGATCTCTGCCCATCCCTTCCCATCACTCTTCAGTTATTGGCTGCTCCCCAGAAGCAGGGGCAAGGCCCTTTCAGCGGGACAGGTAGTACCCCCAGCAGAGGAGCTAGGGGAAAATCCTGAATATTAACAAGTGAGTATAGACCTATTCACAACAGCCTGTCCATATGCCTCTCTCCCATTGGGCTATGGGGCCACATCTGGCTTGCTTTCTTGTGTTTCAGAAGGGCTTACATTGTTGCCTGCACTGATGACCAGTCCAGCAGTGATCATTTCAAAAGGCACATCATCTGGAGCAGGAAACAGCTGTCTGAAGGGACTTCTGGGAAGCAGGTCAGAAGTGAGTCCTGAACAGGTTTCCCTAAATGGCAGCAGTACCCTACCTAGTAAATCCCAGAATTGCAGGGTTGAAAAAATTCTGCCTAATCTAACCTCTACTGAAGCATGGCTCTCCCTCATGCCCCAGAGAAAGGAAACTTAGCACCTCTATCATGGCTGTCTATTACATTTTTAGTCCACTCTAACTCATAGGATTTCCCTTTATCAGAGGTCTTCAAGCAGGCACTGGATTGACTACCTATCAGGTATGTTTCGTGGGGGTCTCCCTAGACCTGACCTTGGATGGGGAGGGCCATTATGGGACACCCCCACCACCACCACCCAGTTGGCCCTTGCTTGCAAGCTTCTCAAGATGATACAGGGGGTTCTGAGAGTTCCTGCCTTCTCCTTCCCACAGAACATGATCCTAGAAGGCCAGAACTACAGAGTACTTCCTAAAGGATCCCAGTGCCCTAGTAATTAGAAACATGGCCTCCATCCTTCCTACTTCTTCCCATTCCCGTGGTTTATTTCTTCACTTGACAGAGCCCTGCTATTTTGATGTATCCTTGGTGGAGGTGTGGAATATTTTAGGCTGAGCCCAGACTCTAAGAACCCCAGGAAAGCAGCTTGATTCTGACTTTCCCTGGACATCTGAAGTCACTATAGGGGTGTTATAACCAAACCAGACCCCATTCTTCTGGCCCCTCCCTGAAAAATATAACCCCATGAGAAGGCTCTATTTCAAACTCAAGCCTCCTCTCAAGGGCTTCTTGGAAGTAAAGTCAACCCAGTCTAGATGTGGAGGTGGAAGGGTCAGCACTAGTTTTTTTTTTTTAACTCTGTCACTGGCTCTTCACATCCCCTGGCACTAACCCCCCATTCCTGCCTCCACAGCTAACAACTTCCACATCATTACTGTGTTCCTCACCTTATCCTTCAGTTTCACAGCCTCCTAGACATATGCTGAAATTTCTGGGATGTATTGCTTTAAGAGTTTCTTTGGGGTCCAATGGAACTGGGGCAATAGGGTTATTTGGGGTCTTATGAGTTCAGTGATGCCAGAACTCTAAGGAGCCAGCTCCCCTTGTGCTGTATTTTACATGCCCATCCCATCAGGCCCCCTCCTTTTCTCCTCCCCCCTCCATCCCAGGCCTGTCAGAGGCTCCCTCCCACCCACAGCCCCCTCACTGTGCTCTGCTCTGTCATCTCAGAGAATGAGCCCTTCTGCAGCAACAGTCTCTGTTCCTGCTTGCCCCCGCCCACCAGCATCCCCCATCTTCTCTGCACCAAAAATATCTGCAGCCATTTGTTTGCAAACCCAAACTCCCAGGACATTTCTCCCTCCTTGACTTTTAGGCCACCTCTCTCCTTTGAGGAACTGTGAACCAGATACAGCATCTCTGCAAGAACCAGGAGGAAAACAAGTGAGCAACCACACCCTGCTGCCAGGAAACTGGGGGCTCAAGAAGACAGTGTGGTCACAGGCCCAGGCATCATCCGGGTGTTCCCTTGTCTGATTCTAGAGCCACCTTATGAAGGTCACCCAGCAGTCACACCTTGAACCTCTTAATGACCAGGCTCTCAGGTAGCAATGAAGGCAAACACTGGCTTTTTTGTCAAGAGGACCTAGGTTTAAATCCTTCCTCATCCACTGACTTCCTTTTTGTGACCATGAGAAAATCACTTATCCTCACCAGGCCTTGGTTTCCTTATGTGTAACATGATGAAATGGGACTAGATAATTTCTAAGGTCCCTTATCCCCTTCCTGATGCCTCCAGATAACTAGGGTCTTAGAAGTGGCATAGCTGTCTGTCTGTCTCTCTCACACACACACACACACACACACACACACACACACACACACACACACACACACCACCCCTTAGGTAATATCTAGTCCAAAAAAGGGTACATTAAGATTGAGGTAAGATTGATTCTGGTAGCAATTCCTGTTTCTTTTGTCTTACGCATCCAAAGATGCAAGGCTGGGTCAGTGAAGCCCTGGCCTGCACTAATGTGAGCCCCTCATACCTACAGCTTCCCACTGCCTTGTGCAACAAGCATTTTTGGAAATAAAGAGCTAATGTTAGGCTCTCTAGCAGCTTTTTTCAGTTCACAACCAGCTGAATGTGTGGGGGTGGGGAAGAAAGAGGAGTCCAGTGAAACTATGGCAACAGGATGCAGGGAGTCAGCCACTGCCTCCTGCACCAATGGCCTGGAGGTTCCCTTCCTTCTCTGCAAATGGAGGCAGGGCCGTGCAGGGACATGCCAAGGTCTATATGGCTCCCGCTCCAGGGTCTCAGTGCGGCATTGACTCACACAGAACAGCTAAATATAGCTGGCTGCTTAACAGGCGCTGTCAGGGAGCAGGGGAGATAAGATCACCCGGCTTCTATATCTGGCAGGAAGTGAGAGGCAGCTGAGTGCCTCCTCACCAGCCCCCACATGCTCATTCAGGCTGGGGCAAACAAGTTGTTCTCTGTGGCAGAGCCCCCATATGCACACCTGCACACATACACACATACACACACACACACACACACACCCCACACACACACATGTCCCCCTGGAAGGCACAGGACCCACCCAAGCACAAGCCAGGATCAAGAACAGTGGCTTGGTGTCATGGGAGAGGTGCTGCATTGGGAGGAAGGGTTTCCATCCTAGGTCTTCCACTTCCTAGCTGTGTGGCAGTGGGCAAGTGACCTTACTTCTCTGGGCCTTCCTTTTCCCATCTGTAAGATGAGGAGGTTGGACTAGATGACCTCAGATTGCCCTTTCAACTCTAAATCTATGATCAAGGGAAAAAAAGGAGAAATTCCCTTACTAGGCCTTTGTTCTGGGCTCTTCTCACTCATTTCTTGGCCAGGAACTAGTTGGGAATAAGATTCTGCTGATCTTTTCCTCTGAGGAGCAGGGTATCCAGCACTCAGCCCAGGGTGAGGCCAGAGGTGATTGGCTTTCCATAGTCCATATAACAAAAGGGAAAGCAAAAGAACAAATTTTTTAAAAGAGTTTTCTCTTTCAAAGTCCCAAATGTTTGGTTTTTTGTGGGGTTTTTTTTTGGTAATTTTAATGCAACTGGGAAAATAAGGAGGAGCATGGTTTGGGGGCTGGGGGGAAGTGGTCAGAGTTAGGATTAGGGCCAGTCCTCAGGGGCAGGGAGGAAGAAGAGATGGGCAGCAAGAGAGAAATAGAGGGAGGAGTACTGGGGGTGGGGAGAAAGCGGGAGGGAAGTAAGGGAAGAGGCCAGGGATGTCTTCCTGCCCACTGGGCGGGAATGGCCAATCAGAAATAAGAAAAGGTATAAAACAAGCCCCCAGAAGGAGGAATCATCATCTAGAAAGTCACCATCACATCCTATAGAGAGAGCCTTGACTTGCCTGTTCTATGGAAGTCTATTATGCAGCAAGGAAAAGAGCTGGGATGAAGGAGGAGTAACTGCCTGTGAGCTCCGGGGTCACCAGAGAGCTCAGATCTAGCACCCTCGGGACCACCCCCTCCAACCCTTCCCACCTCCAGTTTCAAACAGCTTTCTCCCATACTTACAGATCAAACACGAGGTAGTGGAAGCCTTCCTCCGAGATGCTGTCATGGAGACGAACTGTGAAAACAAAAGATATAGGGCACATGAGGGCGAACAATCCATCACCCAAGTAGCTCAGTGCTGGGGCTGGCTGGCCTGCCAAGGAGACACACCAGAGAGAATCCACTGATGGAGAGGATCTGGACCACAGGGCAGGTGACACCCAAGGGTAGCAGGGCCTTCCTGAAGAATGGCCACTGTACAATGCAGTGAGAAGACAGCCAAATGGCCTGATTCAGATTGAGAGGGCTTGGGGTCAGCTCCTGCTTCTGCCACTTATTAGTCATTCAATAAAAGACAAGGTATTTGGCCTTTCTGGGACTCAGTTTCCTCATCTGTAAAATGAGAGGGCTGGATCACTTCCAGAGTAGATTCAGAGCTGGGTCTTAAGAGAGGTCATGAAATATAGTCCCTTTATTTTACAAATGAAGAAACTAAGGCCAAGAGAGGTCTAGCAATTTGTCCAGGGTTACACAGCTAATAAGTTAGAGTCATGATTTGAATTCAGCTTCTGTGACTCCAAATCCTTCCACTGCACCAGGCTACCACTACTACATATGGCCTCTGGAGTCCTTTCCCACTTTTCCTTATAAGATCTCTAGGTTCCACTAAGAAGAGAACATTAGGAGACACAAGAACAGAAAAAGAGTGAAGGTTGGTGGAAGAATCCAATCCAGAAAAAGGCTAAGCCTCAGTTCCTCCATACAACCACAAATAAACTGCATAAACAGCCAACTTATGATGTGGAAGTCTACCTACCAGAAGGTGTCATATTTCTAGGTGCTTTTCATAAAGAACATTGAACCCTCACTCAAAGAGAATAGATGCCCAGTGGTTACAGGCAAAAGTCCCTGGAGTTCTATCCACACTCCTGTAGTCACTTTCCTTTCACCCACCATTCAATTCAATTGAACTAGCAATTATTCTGCACGTACTTTTGCACATACCCTGTAAGAGGTGCAGTGCTAGGCTCTGGAGACACAAAGACAGAAGGCAAGGAGGGAGACGGTAAGGTTGGAACAATATACACACAGATAAGGAAATACAAAATATATGTGTCATACTCCTACCCAGGCAGGCTCAGGCAATTCCCTGAAGGACAATCCTGTTATACATTGCATGTATACAGAGAGATTTGACTTGACAGCAGAGGGACCTCTGAGCCTGCACCTATAACACAGGTGATGTGAGAGAGAGGTGAATCCTGTTTGGCTTTGAAGACTGCAGAAAGAGGGCCAGTCTGAGAAAGGCAAGCTAAGAAGGAAAGCATGGACTCTGAATGGCAAATAGAAGCCCTTCTTGGAGCTATAGGCAGGTGAAAAAAGCCAGCCCAGGCATTGTTAAGGATGGACTTCTTGGGTGAAATTTTTCTCTCCTTGTGTGGGCTCAGATTGTATCTTGTTCCTGAGTGGAAGAACCACTGACTCCTCTGTGTTCTATCATCTAATTTAATAGGTATAATTGTTTGTGACTTACTTCAATAAACAAGTTTGCTGGATAGCCACAATTGTCTTTTTCACAATAAATGCTTGTGGAAAGGAGCTAAGCTAGCCAAGAGTAAGTTCTTTGGGAGAGTGGCTTTTATCTTGAACCCCACAAATAGCATCATACCTCTAAACTGCAAATATCTAACACGTTTTGATAGATATCTTTCCAACCCAATAATTCTCTTGGAAATAGAAGAGCGAAGGTCTGAAGGGTCAGTCACGGGCCTCATTTTCCTCCCCACAAAGTAGAAAGAGTGATCTCCCTAGAGGCAGGGTAGGCCAGATGCCAGATCATATATGTTAGATGCAAAAAGTAAATGCAAAATAATTTTTGGTGGGGAAAGGTAGAGACCTGAAAACTGGGGAGATCAGGGAAGGACTCGTGTAAGAAGTGGCCCTTTGAGCTAAGTGCTGATGGGAATACTTTTCCTCACCTTCCCACCTTTTGGGTTCCCTCCCTTCTCTCTTCAGTTACCACCATTTGCTTTCCCTTGTGTGACCTTAGATTAGCTCCTTCAGCACCACTGGGCATCACTTTGCTCATCTATAAAATAAGGTCAAGATGACCTCTAAGACCTCTTCCAGCTCTAAGGCTAAAGGGTGACAGTCGACCTTTTGACACTATTCCCTATTTCCCCCACTGTCCTAAAGTTGACCAGCCATAGATATAAAGGAATACTGGGGTTCCCTTAGGGGATACCAAATAAGCTAAACACAGCAGAAGATTGCAGGATCACAGACATAGAACTGAAAAGGACCTCAGAGGCTACCTAGTTCACTGCCATATTTTACCGATGAGGAAGCTGAGGCCCAGGGAGGGCAAGTGACTTGCCCAAGGTAACAGAGATGATAAATCTCAGAGGAGGGATCTGAACCCAGGTCCTCTGACTCCAGAGCCAAGGTCACAAGGTTCAATGTGGCATTTAGCTGAGTCACCTGGACTTGGGAGTGTTTGGTGAGCTGGAGATTTTTTTGCCCAGCCAACTATCCATGTGGAATATAGTGCAGGTAGTGAGAGAAAGAAGGAAAATCATCAGCACAGCAGTAAGGTCAGCTAGGCCCCTCATTCCTCCTCCTCCTCCTCTTTTGATGAGAAATGTTTGGGGTTTAGTCAAGCAGACTGTGTTTGCCTTTTGTCCTTGTAACCAAATATACCTGGCTATTCTGGGAATGTGCTATAAGCGGCACCCAAGTCCATCTCTTACCCCCTATTTGGAATTGGCACCCCTGTTTAGCTGGCTTATTACTTCCCAAAGGGTGGGAGCTAAGAGCCGAGGGCTATCTTGAATCACCTGTGCTCCTTAAGTCAGAAAAAGGCAGATTCTAGCTCAGCCTAAGGCAGGGCAGGTCAGGGGGAACCTTTCCAATAACTAGACCAGTCCAGTAATGGATTGGGCAGCTTCAAGAGGCAGCAAGCACACCTTCCTTGGAGATAACAGAGCAGAGGCTGCACATCCATCTGTCCGGGTTGCTACAGCAGGGAATTCTGCACTGAGCAGGAAGGTTAGAACAAAGGACCTTTTCGATCCCTTCCAACTCAAAGATTCCTCAATTCCCTGCCAGCTCCTGCTTTTTGCCCAGTGCCAAAGGAGGGTTTGGAAAGTGGTCGGTTAGGATGCAGACATGACGAGAAAGAAAGATGGTCCTGAGAGGTTGAGAAGAATGCAGGAGTTAATCATCCCCACGTTCTTCCAAGTGACCGCTTTCTAGCTCCCTGACTTTTTTTTTACAATAATTTATTTCTCAGTGTCCTGGACCCAGATATTGCTGTGAAGAGGAGAGTCCCCAGGTGATCTACTTAGCTTCATCTGTGCTAAGAAGCTGGCACACAATCTGGAGGTAGCTGCAGTGTGGAGACTAAGAAGGAAGTCTTCTGATTCCAAGCTCAATTATCCTGAGACTGACAGAGAAGGAAAAGTATCACAGATCTTCAGTAGCTCCATAGGGTCCACCAAGAAAAGTTCCAGATCCTTTGCATTGCATTCAAGGCTATCCACAAGCTGGTGTAACTGTTCACTGGTAGCATCATCTTTGTAAATGCCTTGGTTTTGAGTTCATTGTGTCTACTGTATGTCTGTGAGAAGCCCAATATAGAATTATTGTATAAGTAGCATACTCCTACAGGGGCCCTCATGGTTCTAAGAGGATGTTAAAAAGGGGGTCTTCATGACTGAAAAGGTGGGGGACCTCTAGTGGAATGGAAATGAGCACTAGATTTGGAGTCACAAGAACTGAGTTCAAATCCAGCCCCAATACTCTCCAGCTATGTGACCATGGGCAGTTTCTGCTCTCTGAGCCTCAGTTTCCTAATCTGAGAATGCTGTGTAAACTTCAAAGTATTAAATAAATGAGGGCATTACTAATCTATGTTATTAAAAGAGCCATGCCCAAAGACAACACCCTACCTGAGACAAACGGATACAGTCACAGCCTTCTGTCCACTGCAGTTTCTCTAATTAAGCAACAAGCATTTGAGTGCCTATTATGTGCTTACAAGCATTTATTGAGTGCCTACTATGTGCCTATATCAAGCACCACAGATACAAAGACAAAAGAAGAACAGTCTCTGGCCCCAAGGAGCTTACATTCTATCAGGGTAGACAACCCATACATACAGGTATACAGAACAGATCCAAGGTAACTGGAGCTACAGAGGGAGTCAGTGGTCCTTGCTTTATATTCAGGGATCTATGACATATTACACCCTCCAGTAGACTATATAATCTCTTTTGGGGAAGGAACTGCTTCAATTTTGCACTTGTATCACGAGAACTCAGAGTGGTGCCTGGCACGCAATAGGTGCTTAATAAATGCTTGCTGATTGGCTGATCAATAATAACAGAGCACATTTATAAATATGTGGCACTTTAAGGTTCACAAAGCACCTTAGCAACATTATTTCATCTGTGCCTTCCAATAACCCAGTGAAGTTGGTGATATGGGTATTATCACTCTGGACAATTAGGGCCACCCTGAAATAGAAGGGGCTGCCTTGAGACAGGCTGCATTTACCCTTAAGGAGAGGTCTTTGGGTAGAGCCTGCCCAGTATGTAGAGGAGTTTCTGCAGGAGGAGATTTTGGAGGTGCTTCCCAGCTCTGCAATCAGGGCTTACACGAGATTCTATTATTCTATGGGGACACCTGTTTGTTGGTTGGCTGGTTTTTACCAAACCTGATTCCAAGTCCATGCCCTTGAGCCACCATGCCATGAGCCTCACCATGCAAGAGTTCTCCTTTCTAGATCTTGCCACCTACAGGACTTTAAGAGCTGCCATTGCCAGGTGGACAGCAAAAATATCCCATCGACACAGTGACTACAAAGTTCTGCCTGATGGTTCCACCCAGCCAGAGAGGATGGGGAGGTGGAGGATGCAAGGTCCATTGGAGTTTGAAATCACATCCTCCCTACCTGGAATCGAATCCTGCTTCTGCCACTTACTACCTATGTGACCTCAGATAAGTCACTTTATTTTTTCTAGGCCTCAGTTTCCCCATTTATAAACAGGGAGACAGCTGGATGAGATGACCTTAATATTGTCTCCTTCTGACTGCAATACTGTGATCTGGATCTAGTTCTCAAACAGGTGCTCCCAAATCGCTGCATTGTTTGGGATGCTGCTGCTGGTGGTGTAAGGGTTACTGGGAAGGAGAGACTCCTCTTTCAGACCTCCAGAACATCCACTTATTTCAAGCACCAACGGGCAGCTGTGCTTTGAGCTTTGTCCCCTTTTCTTGCTGCCCTCCACTTCATGTCCTCATTTCTGACTGGCTGGGAAGTGTCCTCCTTCTCACAACCCTTCCTTTCCTTCGGGGTGAGTCTGAGATAACACTGTTTAGCTGGGAAAGCATCTGCTTGGGTCAGTGAGCAGGAATGCAGTTTGAAGGTCCGCTGCCCCCTCATGTATCATGCAATGGGAACTAGGAGCCCCAAGAAGGATACCCCAGCCACAGTGGGGCAGCTTTGTATGGTGGAAAAACACTGCATCCAAGACACAGGAGACAAGTTCTAGTCCCAATTCTGACACTAACTAGTTGTGTGACCTTGGGCAAGTTGCTTGAATTTCCTGAGCCTCAGCTGGTACCTCTATAAAATAAGGGGGTTGGTCAAAAAGGAGAGGAAGGATGGTACATTGGTAAGAGCGCTGGATTTGGAGTCAAGGGACCTCTGTGGGAATCTAGACTTTGTTACTACCTATGTGACCTCAAGCAAGTTAATATGGCCCAAGGGTAGGAACCAAGAAAACCTAGGTCCAAATCCTGCCTCCAGATACTCTTGGCTGTGTAACCCTGGACAAGTCATTTAATCTCATCTAATTTAAACCTCAGTTTCCTTATTTGTAAAATGTAAAAACATAATAATAACACCTGCCCAAAGGGAGGGCTATGAGGATCAAATGGGAATGTATGTAAGACATTCTGCAAGTCTTAAAGAGCCATATAAATGGTAGCCATCATCATCCACTCTGGAAGTTACATAAGCAGAGGTTGCATTTTAGTCTATTGGTTAGATTTCATGGAATCTGGGAAAACCAACCTCCCCCCTTCCAAAAAAAATCCTTTTTGGGCTGCAATGCTCCTTAGAAATACCTCATTAGAAATTCATTTTTGTTCAACTGAATTAAATTAAACGTATTTGAATTTAAGGCATACATGGTTTCCAGAAAGCTGCCATTAAAAGGCATATGTTAAGTCATAATCAGCCACTGCCATCACCATGCAGACCAGTCAGAATTGGGCTCTTGAAGTGCTGGGGGAGGCCCTGGAGATCACCTTTCCTAAGATCAGAGGAGTATCAATTTTGGGCCGAGACAGAGAGATTATCTAGTGCACCCCCTCATTTTACAGATAAGAAAACCGAGGCTTACTTGAGAGGTCAACTAACTTGCCGAGGTCATAAAAGGGACAAGGAGCACTAGGCCAAGGGCAGGATCTGAACCCAGCTCCCCCAGCTCCAACTCCAAACTCTTTATTGCACCCCTGCTTCTCTGCTGACACAGACATACAATGCAGCAGGCCTCCCTCCCCTCTGCTCCCTTGTCCTATATCTCTGCTCCCAGCCTCATTAGCCTAGGATCCCTCCCGTCTTTGGGGCTCCTTGCACTGCCCTCTCCTCCTGGTCTGTTTCAGACGGGCTTGTGGCCCATCCCCAGTCACCATGGGAGGCATTCAGCAGAGGAGCCACTCACTCATTTCACTGTAATTCAAAAGCAGAAAGCTCCACGAACGTTCGCTCATTATTGGACCCTCATGCAAGATCATTTGAGTTAAACAAAAGCTAATTCTTCCTCCCTCACCTCCCCCACTTCTCCCCTCCTCCATTCCTTTCTAATTTGGAACTGCCTAATAAATCCAGATCGTTGTGAGCCCAGCAGGTTGGTGGCCCATCTGCTCAAGCAGCACCCCTCCCCCCGAGACACCCCCATAGCTGCCTCCCAGCACAGATGCTCTGTGAATCCAACCCAGGCTTCTGGACACCTTTACCGATGATGCTAGGAAGTAGCCAAGAATTCCATACGTGGTGCTAGGTAAGGGTTCTGGAGGTGGGGGTGGGCAGGATCCTGAAGTCATTAACACTCATGAGCACTCAGAGTGTGCCAAGTCCTAGAACCCACATGTCAATGGTAGGCAGCTACCCCTCTGTTTGAAATTGATATACCAAAGAGGTAAGATAGACAGAAGTTCCTCTGATTGTTTTTTTTCTTTTGTTCTTCCTTTTTGCAAATGTTTGCATGGAGTGAGGGACTTGGGGTAGGAGAATCAATCTGACTGCCTCTCATTTTCCTATATTCTCATGCAACAGGAGACCCATATTTGGCTTACAACAAGGCATCCTCCAAATTGCAGAATCCCAGAATCCCAAGGGTTCTCAGAGGTCATGCAGTCCAAACCAGCTAGGTGGCACAGTGGATAGAGTATGGGATGTGGAGTCAGGAAGTTCCAAGTTCGAATATGGCCCCAGATACTTATTAGCTGTGTGACCCTGGGGTTACCTGCCTCAGACTCCTTATCTGTACAGTGAGGATAATAATAAAACATACCTCCCAGGGTTGTGAGGACCAAACCAAATAACATTGGTTAAAATCCTTTGTGAGCCTCGAAACACTATTATTATACCTTAATAAGAATTGCTTCTAAAATATACTCGACAAATGGCCATCATCAAGCCTGGCTCCCCCAAAATCAACTGCATCAAAGTGGGTCCATGGTCAACTAGTCCCACCTCTTGGGAGCTGATAGAAGATGGAACGATTCCAGGGACACAGCTCGCTGGGCTACTAGAGAAAAGCTAAAGTTTCCTCCTGTGTTAGCTAAAGCCTCAGTTCTATCAACAGATGCAGGGGGGACCTGGAGCTTTCTCTCTCCATTTTAACTTTTCTAGAGAAAGCACATCTGCTTTGCCTTCTGGTGGCCTGAAACTACATAAGCACAGAATTCAGGTCACAGGTGGCCTAATGGAACACTGGGTAAGCCTTTTCCCAATGTTCCAGTACTGGGGTCCAGCTGTTGACTGGGGAAGTTAACCATAGATTGTGTGGGCAGACTCACCAAGTGAAGTGGGCAATCTGGGGAGGCCCCAAGCATGGGAATCAGGAAGTCCAGAATTTAATATCAAGGATATCTAGCAGTGGGCAGCAAGTTGGGGGTCCCAACAAGTCTCCAAGAGAGTCACTTTCAGGTGAATCTGACAGCCAGAAAGAGGCAAAAGTCCAAGTAGATAGTGAGGCAGTCATGATTGGCTGTGAAGTTGAGACCCTGCCACAAGGTCTGGGAATAAGAGAGAGGAGTACCACCCTTGTGATGGCTGGCAGAAGTGAGGCATTTTAGTGTAATGGATAATGCATTAAATTTGGAATTGGACCTTGGCTCAGAAAGTAACACTGCTAATACCTACCTGTGTGACCTTGGACAAATGACTTCACCTATCTGGTACTGAGTGAGTTATCGAGGTAGGAACTCAGTACAGGGAAATACAGAAAGGCCCAGGTGGGAACAGGGACAAAGCTGATTTGATCCTAAAAGAAGAGATGAAGAAAGGCAGGAAAGAAGAAAGGAAGGAAGGAAAAGAAAGAAGGATCTCGGAGCAGTTACTTGGAAAGGTAGGAAGGCTTTGTGACAGACTTTACATGCCAAACACATGGGTTCTGATTGTATCCTAGGGGAAACAGGAACCTACTGTTTACTGAGTACAGGGTTAAAGATGGTCAGACCTAGACAAATGAACTGATCTTACTTTTTCCTTGACTGTAACACTTGGGAAGCATTACATACAATATTTCACATTTTACTCTTATCATGGTAAGATACATGGAAGGAATTATTTAACTAACACTTTTGATTTTTTTCCTCCTTTACAAGGAATAACAAGGTGATGGTCCCACTTTACAAATACTTAACTGTCTCTAGGACCTTGGGCCTCATATTTTAGGAATGGAATGAGGGAGTTGGGTCAGGTGGTATTCTTGCTTTAGATCTATGTTCCTGTGATCTTACTGTGCCCTGGTTAGACAACACCTGGAGTGCTGGGTTTAGTTCTGGGTATCGAATTTCTGGAAGGACATTGGTAAACTAAAAAACATTCAGAGAAGGGCAACTGAGATAGCAAAGGACCTGATGTTCATGCCATAAGTGAAGGGCGGTGAATATGGTTTTGAAATCCCAAAAGTCAGGAACAATGTGGGAAGGACCATGAAGGCACTTTGGCCTGTACCCTCTTACACAATGGAGGCTCCAAGAGAAACTCACCAATGGGGGTGGGAGAAGGGCAGCTCATGGAAGAACATTCCAGAGGTGGCAGGCCACACTGTGGCGACAAAAGTTCCATTCCAGGGCAAGGAAGCCCATGCTGAGGGAAGGCCCAGGATGAGCCAGCAGTAGACAAGGCATGGTTTTAAAGTCTCAGAAAGTCAAGGACAGGAAGTACTTTCTGTGCATATTATGGAAATGATCCTGGTTCAGGTCTGGACTGGATTACTTGACTTCTGAGGTTCCCTTTAGGTCTGAAATTTTGTGTTTCTGAGGGGCACTGCTGTCTAACCACAACTCCAGAAACCAGATCCAGTATGGGATTCTGCAAACAGAGGCTTCTGGATTTAGAGCTAGAAGCAACCTTAAGGGGACATCTAATCCAACTCCCTCATCATACAGAAAAGGCCCAAGGACGTGAAGTGATTTGTCCAAGGCCACACAGGTAGTACGCGGTAAAGCTGGGATTTAAACTCAGCTCTCATGATTCTAAATACTCTTTCCCATACTAATTTTTGTACAGAGTACAAATACTCTTCCCACTGTACCACAATATTGCTTGAAAGTACCCACAAGGTAGTTTCAGGGAAACTCTTCCATTCCTGACTGTAATCCCAGGCCCCATATGGTTTATTCCAGACCTGGACAGAGGGAGAGGCAGGGAGGGAGGGACTCACTCGCCCAGAATCAGGCCGCCTGTCATCTGCCATCGTGTCATTCCCAGGCACATTGCAGGGAAAACAAAAACAACAGTTCTCAGAATCCTAAGTTTCTTCTTACAGAACAATCAATCAAATCAAGAAGCATTTATCAAGTATCTACTATGTGCCAAGCACGGTGGTATGTGCTGGTAACAGAAAACAAGGCAGTCCCTGTCCTTAAGGAGCTCACAATCTAAGGATCACGGGAAGGGTCCTGCAGCACCATCTGCTCTGTGCTGAGAACAAATGTCTAGGCAGCCACCCCCACCTCTGGAATGGCAATGCTGTGCAGGATGTCATCCTGTCCACCAGTTTCCCAGAGAATCCCAGAATCCCAGATTCACAGGTTAGAGCTGAAAGGGCCGCCTTATACCAGTCCCTTTTCCCATTGTATGGATGAGAAAGCTGAGGCTACTTTCTTCCTTCCCCTTCCTGGGGTTCTGCATAGTCCTGAATGTGCAGAGCCCTAAAATTTTGCCAGCCCCTCCACTTTGCTCTCCATAATCAGAGAAGCATTGAATTAGTTAGAAGGGATCACCATCAAAGTGTAACACATAACCAAGAAAAAAACCATCTGCCCAACAAGTGACCGCCTGGCATTGGCTTCAAAACCTCAAATAAAGGCGGTATTGGACTATTTCACTTTGAGGAGCCCTCACTGTTTGGATGGTTTTTAGACTTCAAATCCACATTTGCCTGTGTGTTCTGTTATAGGGAGCCTAACAGGATATGCCTAAGCCCTCCCAATCATGAAAGTCTTTCTGATACTTGAAGACAGCTACCATGTACCCTGAGCCTTCTCTTCTCCAAGGTAAACATTCCCAATTCCTCCATCTGATCCTCATATGGGATTATTCCAAGAGGTTTTTCATCACCATGGCTGTTCTCTTTTGGAGATTTTCCAACTGATCAAAGTCCCTTCTTTGACAGGCCAAGGCAGAGGACAGCAGGGCTATATCACTATATCACTAACCAAACAAGAAGGACTCTGCCCTCAATCACATTAGCTTTGGCGGGGCTACCATTTTTTATTGTTGATTCACCGGAAGCCTGAAGCCCCCTAAAAGGTTGGATCTTTTTGAAATGAAGCCCTATGTCACCATGGCACCACCTTGCCCCCACTTTACCACATGGAACACCTTATCTAGGAAAGGGCCCTCAGGTGTTCTTGATTAGGACAATAGGATGAGGTCTTTGAGGAAAGAGGTGAAGTCCAACTTGGAAGCCAGGCAGGTGTAAAGCAAAAGGCCAGGCCTGTGTTGGTACCAGGGTTTCCTCAGAGCAATGACATTCAAGGGCCTGTGATGAACAGCAAAAGCCTTGCTGGAGCAGAGATTCAGGCTGCAGGTGGAGGAAGTTCCCAGTCCATTGTAAACACTCAGATAATTCTTTTTGACAGACTGGTTGGTAGATAAGTACAGAGTGTGTTGGAAGAGTTAATCATTTGATCTGTTCTGGGTCAGGTCTACCACCATGCAGTCTCCTGCCCACCATTTAGGATATGGCCCCACACAATCACAGCAAAGATTTTCTTCTAAGCCGCCTTTCTGTTTGCTCACCAGTCTCACAAATGGTGTGATTCTCAGGCCATGGAGAGCAGCTGCTGGAATCCTGGCAGCATATTCATGAGGCTACTTTTAATGTTATGGCTCCCCCCTCCACATTCCACCCCTCCACCCCAAGACCGAGAATGCTGCTGAGAACCAGTTGTCCAGTCCGAATCTATGACAGCACTAGGAGCTGAGCCAGCAGGGCCAGACAGAGTGGCTGCGCTGTAATTCCCGAGAGGCAACCGTGGCCTCATTTGGCATGCACTTCCTGCCGAGCCATCTCACTGACCTGAATGCTGATTTGGAATCCTCAGACCAGTGACAATTAGGAGTCAATCAATCTGTCCAACTCCAGGACTTACCCACACCTGCAGGGTGTAGGCTGCACTATATACTACCTGTGACTAAGGGGACTGTGCCCAGAGAAGAGATGAGAAGGCATCAGATGCTGCCTTTGAAGGACGAGAAGAGGGCTGGCTATTGTTCACTATAAAAGGTGGTCGCTCCTGTAGTCAAAGTAGCAAAGTGTTCTGTAAAAGCAGTCAATTGGAAAGAGAGTTCATTTCAAATGAGAAATCACTCTCTCTGACACACTCCCCCAGTGACCCAACACGTGGCCTAAGAATTCACTAGGTAAAACAGGGCTGGAAGTCATCTCTACCCCTAATTCCACTACAGAGGATGCCATCTGATGATGCTTTAACATGACGTTCCATCCAAAAGGCCAAAAGGTTCTTTGGAAGACTGGCAGCCAGAGTGTGAGGCCAATATAAATGTGGAGACCAGGTGAAAGTGATCCATTGACAAGTGGGGACAACCTAACCTTCTCAAGGGCTGCCCTACTGTTAAGGTGGAGGCATTCTATTTTGGTCATCAGCTGGTCAGAAGAATCAGCTGTCACAATTCAAGAAATTCAACAAACATTTATTCATGTCCTACTATGTGCCAGGCACCATGCCAAGCTCTGGAACAGCAACAACAAAAAAAAAAACCCTGTCCCTACACATAAAGAGTTTATATTTGGGGGATGGGGTCGGAGTGATACAAAATGTACCAAGTAAACACAAAGTATTGTCAAAGAGAGAGAACATCAACAACTGGAAAGGCTTCATGTAGGGCCAGAGAACTGGATGGCTGGTTCTCTTTCTGAGGTAATAGTGATTCCTGACTTGGAAAGCACATTGACATGGAGGGAAGTGAGGTGAATAGGAGCAGGAGACACGGACACACACACACACACACACACACACACACACACACACACACACGGCATCACAGGCAAGCAGAGAAGCTTTGAAAGCTACATGCTGATATTTTCATCTCCTTTAAAAGAAAAGCTAGGTCTATGTAACAGAGGTCTACACTTCCATGCACGATCCTCCTCCCCCTCCTCCTTCTCTCTTATATATGTACATATATGTGTATATATATATATATATATATATATACACGTGTGTGTATATATATATATAAAATGTGTGTATATAACATATACACAACTATATATCCTATGTATTGTTAAATTCTGAATAAAATTAAATTTAAAAGAAAAGAAAGTAAATTAATATTGAAGCAGGTTTGTGAGGCACAAAGATTGGTGGGCTCAACAAGATCCTTAAATTAATCCATGTTGGTATGGCTGAGTGGATGGTTCTATGGGGCAGCCAGGTGGCACAGTGAATAGAGCACCAGCCCTGGAGTCAGGAGGACCTGAGTTCAAACGTGGCCTCAGACACTTGACACACTCAATAGCTATGTGACCTTGGGCAAGTCACTTAACCTCAATTGCCTTGCCTTTTCCTCTCCCCCCACCCAAAAAAGAGTGGATGGTTCTACATCCAACCTATTACCCATCACTAAGTAGCGTAAGGGGAATATTTGGGGCCAGAATCAGTTTCTAGTCATCTAAAAAAAACCTCTTTCAAATCTATATATGAACCATTCTGGAAATCATTTTAGAATTTATTGATAAAAGTCACTTTGTTCATAACTTGAGCAGGGCAACCAGGGCTTTGCCCCAACAAGCCAACATTTAGAGGGGACACTGATAACACTTTTGGTCCTTCAGTCACATAGAAGTAATCAAACTAAGCATCTAGCTAGCAAGAGTATCAGTAGGTAGAGCACTGGCCCTGGAGTCAGGAGGATCTGAGTTCCAATGGGGCCTTATACTTGACATTTCCCAGCTGTGTGATCCTCAGCAAGTCACTTAATGTAGGAAGAAGTTTCCATCTATTTTCTCCAAGTCTTGGAGGTTTACCCCAGGTGAACTCCTTCTGCTTGACTCTGCTGTATACCCCTTTTTCTTATCAGGACTTCACCAGAAGTGCCTTCCTTGATGCCCCAGATGCAAAAATTTCTAGGTACAGTTCTTCCAAAGATGCTTTTTCAAATTATATTTGGATATCAATAAATTAAATTTAGAAAAAAATTTAATTTTAAGTGATAGTAAATTAAATAGGTTATGTGACTCATTCAGGGACACACCACTGGTGTCAGAGATAGAATATGAACTGGATTCTTCCTGATTCTAAGTCCAGCATTCTGCCTACCTCTTAGAAGCAGCACAGAACTCCAGAGAAATCCAGGGGTTCCATCTCACCAGAGGTCCCCAAGCAAAGGCTAGATTCCCACTTGGCCAGTATGTTGTAGAGAAGACTGCTGTGCAGATTGGTCCGAGATTTGCACTAGCAGTCTCTGACCTCAGCTCTACTCCATCTCCCCAACCACCAGCAAGCTTGTCTAACCCCAGCAAACATGCAGACCACATGGGATCTGAGAGTGAAGACCTTAAGTTTGTGCAATTTATAACCTGCCTTATAGAAACTATCGCCTCAGCAGGCCCCCTGGTATAATCTGAATGGTGAGTCAATTCCAAGCAGTGCTTGGTAGTCATGGAAGGTTATCTCTAAAAAAGGGATGCACCAAGAGCATTTTTAGGTTGGTGGATTAAAGAGATTAAATGTTTTTGCAAATTCCACTTGAAGGCCAATAATTTAAATTTAGACGAGTTTAAACTTGAGTGGCTGCTAGTGAATTAAAGGAATGATGGATCTCCCCTCCTTGATACTCTAATCTAGGGGCAAGAGTTGAGAAAAATATGGACCTGGAAAGAACTCCTAGCTGGGAGATTACTAGTGCTCACGCCCAATGCCTAAAGTACCTCCTTATATTCTTTTGGCAAGAGATACACTTCCAGGTATTTGGTAGCAAAGAAAATTGTTGTCTGTCCTTCGTTCTCAAAGAGGAGCATCACATCAGGGAGGTGATGCCATGATGTGCAAGTGAACTGGATGTAAGTGAGGAAGGGCTGTGCAAAGTCACCAGCCTCACTCTCTGGGTCCAGTGGTCAGATCTGGATCAGGATGACTGGAGATGGCCCAGGATACAGTGGGGGGATCTTGGCCTTTTCAAGCTGGGTCTTTAACAGGTCTCAGTTTGACTGAGGCAATGCCTATTCAGTGACTGTAATAGTGAAAATTGTAATTGGAGGGGAGAAAGGGAAATTGTGTAGTATTGCTGTGCTGGCCTCAAAGGGCAGAATTAGAAACAATTCTGGGAAGTTACAATGAGGCAGACTGAAGAATCATTCAACCTCTCAGTGTCCAGGAGAATTCGTTAAGATCTGAGCAGTAGAGCAGGTGCCGATCTACATTGGCATAGAAGGTTTTCTTACTTAGAGTTCTTCATATCAACAAAATCACTGGTTTAGGATGAGTGTAAACGAGGGCTTTACAACCTTCTCACTGCTAGGGAATCTTGTAACACGGAATTTCTGAATCTTCAAAGCTGAGGACCAGTCCTTTGCCTTCCCCAGAGCTGGGGATGCCCCACACAGCTCAGGGTCCCAGCTTTTCCTTGACTTTGCTACTGATACCACAGCTCCCATCCCCAGTTCGTATCTAACTCTTACCAGGGACCAGCAGTGTCAGGGTAGGACAGTTCACGCTACAACTGCTATTGTGGATGCAGCCACACTGGGAGGAGGTGAGCCGTGGTGCCAGTGCCAGAAGAAGGGAAGAGAAATCTGCATGGGACAGTCAGGCAGTCTGTTACTACTAGAGAGGGATGTCATGTATGGGAATCAGCTTAGATGAGAGAGAGCACAAGAGGCATCAATCACTGGAGAGGGGGAAGGACCAGGAGAGCGTGTTAGCAAGGAAGAAAATGGAGGGGAGAGGGGCTCCAGGCAAAGCAAGAAAATTACTCCCCTTCCCACACCCCAGCTACTAGGAGGAATGCAGTCGTAAGGCCAAACCTACTTTTGGCAGGTTGGTGCATAGGAAAATGTGCTAGAATGGGAAAGAGTCCTGGATTTGAGGTCAGAGGACCTGAGTTCAAACTCCACTTCTGCCTGTGTGGCTTTGGGAAAGTCCCTTGACCTCTCTGACCCCCATTTCCTCACCTGTAAAATTAGGGGATTGTTCTACATCAGAGATATGAAACACTCAAGGCCCTATGTGACCCACCATGCTTTTAAGTGTGGCCCAAGCCAAATTAAAGTGCAATTGGGAAATACTTAACATGATATTTTAAAAATACAATAAAACATAGTTTTCTAAGTCCATTTGTGGCCCACAGGGATCCAAACACTTATGTATTCTGTAGTGGGCCCTGTTTATATTTCAGTTTGACTCTACTGCTCCAGAGAACTTCTAAAGGCTCCTGTAGTTCTGAATCCAGGATCCCATAATCCTAAAGCTGGGGTTTACCTGGGGAGGAAGCCAGTTCCTATGTCCCCTGGAGTCATAATGGCAAGAGGGAAACAGCCAGCTTGGCACAAGGCCTTTCCCAAGTGCCAGAGTCTTGCTCCATCTGTCACTCTGCAATCCCAAATGGCCATGGATAGAGCTAAGAGACACCCACACGGGAACAAGCTGGATTTCCACAGAAAGAAGCAAAGGTGACTTCACTCCTTCATTTATCCATTCCTCCAACAGGTATTTGCTGCATGGTCCTATACTAGGAAAAGTACATGTAGCACATCTCACCAGGTAAGGCACCAGCACCCACAGGACTTTACCTTTTGTTTTGTAAGGTGAACATCTAATGAATACTCAGGCATAAAGAACATTTTATTCATTCAAGAAGCTGGAGAGGCAATGTAGTACAGTGGAGGTGGCACTGCATTTGAAGTCAGAGGACATGAGTTCCAATCCCAGCTCTGCCACTTAGGAGCTGTATGACCTTAGGCACTGGTTAGTTAGACTGAGCCTCATCTGTAAAAATGAGGTGGCTGAACTGCATAATCTCTTCAGGCCCTTCTAGTTCTAAATCTGTGACATTATGAAATTAAAGAAATAAGAACATAACTAAACTTTTCTTTAAAGATGCTAGCTTACAAAACAAGATACAAAACACTTCCCTCTGCCCCCCACCCCTGCCACACAGGCACACCTGCACACACTCAGCAAGCACTAGGTCTGGAAAGGGAGGTAAGGAACAAAATACACAAGAACATTAAGACATCAGCCCTTCCCTCTAGGACCCCCCAGTCTAGATGCCAGATGGGCTGTGTTGGCCTGGCACGCTCTACCTTTAGTAAATGGAGCAGGAACTCCCAGAGTTGGCCCCAAATGAGTCACTAGAAGAAGACAGGGCTTGAGGGCAGCATGAACATCTGCAGAGGGAGTTTTTCAAAGGGTGGTAGCTAAGATGCTCCACTGTTGTGAATTCTGCCCTGGAATATGACTAGTATTGCAGCATATATAAGTATTTACATTGTTCCTTAAGAGTCGTCGAGTGCTTTCCAGACATTATCTCATTTGGGCCTCACCACAACCTTGTAAGCTAAGTCCCACAGATATTTTTCCCATTTTACAGATAAGGAAACTGAGGCACAGACTAGATAACTTACATAGGGTCATATACCCAGAGTAGGAAGTAAGAGGCAGAATTTGAACTCAGTTCTTGTTGATTGACAGCACTCTTTCCACTCTGCTGAGAAGTTTCTCCAAAATTCCAGCAAGGATCGGGCTAGGCTTCCCACATTTAAAGAAAGGTAGGAAGTTGTGGAATACTTATTTTTAAAAACCTTATTGAAAATGATGATGGCAGTTGGGGGGAAAAACTGAACATGTTTCCCTGACTATATGTATTTTGGGATAGACAGAAAGTTTAGGAAAGAGAAATAGCCCTGAGGAGGAATTGTACAGACACCTAACAAGCTATCAGCTCACATCCTCCCAACTCCCTCAGGCTGAGTCCAGGTCAAGGGTGAGTCAGCTAGCTAGCAGAAGAGTATAATTCAGGATCAAGGACATGGACCAGGTAGGGAAGAACAAGGTGTTTTCTGTTGTCTGTGACTGGCTCAGTTTCCCAGTTAATCAATCAACATGCATTTATTAGGCACCTACTATGTACCAAAGCCTAGAAATAGAGAAAAAAAGTGAAATTGTCCCTATCCTCAAGGCACCTAAATTCTATTCTATTCTCACACACACACACACACACACACACACACACACACACACACACACATAAATATAAACAAAACAAAGCCATTATAAATCCAATGTAATTTTGAGGGGGGAATTAGGAAAAGCTTCATGAAGAAGGTGGTATTTACACCTTCAAGAATTTACATTCTTCCTACTATACCCCTTTCCTATAATATAAGTCAACATGTTTGGACTTTCTTTGGCTTTCTCCTAAGAAACAACAAAAGCTTCAGAGCTAAGGGCAAAGGGGAAGAGGGAGTAGTAAAAGAGGCAGAATGAGATTCAATGTCAAGAAAAAAAAATCTCCTGACAATAAGAGCTGTCCCAGAATGCAATGGGCTGCCTTGAGGGAGATGGTGGGCTGCCCCTCACTAGAACTCTTCAAGCAGAGGCTGGACCACCAATTGTTGGGATGCTGTAGTAGAGATGCTTATTCAAGTATGGAACAGGCCAGATGGCCTCTGAGGTTCCTTCTGACTCTGAGACTGTGACTGCATTTATTAGCTATCAAATAAAGTTTGAACACCTTCCCACATAATTCAAGGCCCTTCAGAAGCTGACACCATCTGAATTTGCATGCCCTATACATAACCACCCTGACCAAATGATAATGTACTTTTTGTTATCCTTTGTACACCCTCCACCATGTTTTCTCACCTCTAGGCAATTGTTTCAGTTGTGTCTAACACCCCGTGATCCCGTTTTGGGTTTTCTTGGCAAAGATACTGGAGTGGTTTGTCAAGGAGGGGACCCCACCATATCTGGGGAACTGATGTCCCCGGTACATGTCCCTGTGTTTCCCTTCATTGAAGTGGGGGAAGGGGCAGTGTAGTATAAGAGAAGAGAACTAGCCTGAGGGTCAGGAGAATTGACCTTGCCAAGCTACTCCACCTTTCTAGGTCCATTTTACAAATGAGGAAACTGAGGTAAACTAGGTTAAGTGACTTACCCAGAGTCACACAGCTAGCACATATCTGAGGCCAGATTCGAACTCAAGAAGATGGGTCTTCTTGACTCTAGACCTTGCACACTATCCACTATGCTACCTAGCTGCCTATACTGTTTCCCATGTCTAGAACTCTCTCTACCTGATACTATTCCAACTTTTTGAAATTCTCTTTAAAGTCTACCTCAAATATTACATCCCCTACAAAGCCACCCACTTCTAAATCTATGATCCTACAATTCTTCTCTGACCATAAGCTGGTATTGCCATCTTCCACTCCTTACTCTTTGCATAACATTTTATTTATAACTCTTTTTTCCTACTATAGTGTACTATTATATATGACAGCTGTCTGAATGTGTCATACCCCCTTCTCTAGACTATAAGTTCCATATGGGAAGGGATTATGTCTTATTAACCTTTGTATCTCCCCCAGAACACAGCAAAGAACATGCATACATGTTCAGACATACATCACAGGCTCTTTAAAATGTCTGTTGGGAAGACATCCTTCAGCCTTTCCCCCTATTCACCATGTGAGTATGAGAAGGTGGTATCAAGGATTGGAGAACCCATTTTATTATAAGGAAGTGTAAAAATGGAAGTGGGACAAGTACAGAGACAAGTTACCAAAATCATCAAAAGGACAAAAAAAAGTGAATTAGGAAAGCCTAGGGCAGTCAGAGCTATTTAATGGTGGTGGTGATCAGGGAATCTTAGAGAGGTTGGTACCTTGGTGGTCATCTAGCCTGACCCCTTGATGGTCATCTAGCACTAACCTCACAGGATTATTGGGAAAAACAGATGAAACAGTATATGCAAAGCATCTTACCAACCTTAACATGCTTTGCAAACATCAGCAATTATTATTCTCCTCTAGTAGTCTCCACAATTGAATGTAATTCAAAAGGCATTTATTAAGTGCCTAAAACATACAAACAGTCCCACTAGCTGCTGAGGATATAGAAACAAAAACCAGGCCTTTCCCTTAAGAAGCTTACATTCTGCTGCGGGGAAACAGGCACACAGAGAAGTAAACAGAAAATATTTACTGAATAAATACAAAGTCATTAGGAGGAGCCCTAACTGGAAATCAGAGAAGACTTCTTGGAGGTGGTGCTTGAGCTGAGCCTATAATGAGGGGTTGGAAGAAGGCAGTAAATGGAAAACTGTAAACAGAGAGCAGCAAGGACCCCGGCAGTACTAGAACAGATCTTGAGGGAAAGTTGTATAGAATCAGTCTAAAAAGACAACTTAGCAACAAGTAGTATAGGATTTCAACCCCAAACAGGCATTTGTACTTTATCCTAGAGGCATTCAAGAGCCAGCAGAGGTTGTTGAGCAGGGGAGTGACTTATCATACCTGTGCCTTAGGAATCAGCTTTCAGTTGTGTAAAAAGATGGAAGAAAGGAAGGGAAAAAACATCAGGCCCTCACTATGTGCCCGACACTTTGTTATACATTTTCTGAATATATCTCATCTGGTGGATTTTAAAGGGGAGAAAATAAGGGCCGGTAGATCCAGTTTAGATGGCCCAAGAGAGAGGAGAACCTGGAAAAGGATGGTGGTCACATAACAGATAGAAGGGGAAGGATTCTAGAGGTGTTATGGAGGTAAAAGGGATCAGACCAGCACCGGCCTGAGCACTGAACTTGGCAGCAGAAGATCGTGGAGTCTCAAATCCCTGTTCTGACAAACCAGACGTGTGACCCTGCATGAATCACTTAGCCTCACTGAGACTCAGCTTCCCCATCTGGAAAATGGATATGCCAATGCTCCTAGCCATTTGACAGAGCTGTTGTGAGGCTCAGATGAAAGGCTTACTTCAACATTTCAAGGTTCTGCAGCCTCCCCAGAGCTCGCATTCTCTCCACGGGTGCATATCACAACTCCGACTTAATGAAAGGTTTTGCTGTGGCCATAGTGTTCATCTCCCTGCAGCCAAGTTGGCAGTGAGATAGGAGCCCAAATGAACTGAAGCATGTGAAAATGTTATGCAAATGTATCGTTAGAGCAGTTGCTCAGTAAATATTTGTTTAATGAAGACAGCCTGGAAAGGTCAAAATCATACAGATTCCCAAGACTGCGTGCTCCATTTCTGCCCTCCTGCCCGCCACATAAATGCAAGCAGCTAGTGTGTGCTCACAGGCAATAGATGGAGGTGGAGTGAGAGTGGAGAATGCCAGGGAAACATCCCCATACCCTGGGAGGGCGCTCTACGATCACCATGCCAGTCAGCTTACAGGGAGGGTGGGCACTGGACGGATCTGTCTGAATCCTCATGGAGGTGAAAATGGAACGGCGCTGGGGTGACGTCAAGCGGGGTATTTTTAGAAACTGCAGACCAGGTGCTGCATGATCACGGCGGTGATAGCTTGTGACGCCACCTTTGGCAAGGAGACCTTTTCCAAGTGGGCTGTTTGGGCACGGCCAGAGCCCACTGCCCACAGGCTCTCCTCAGCACATTTCCTCAAGTCCACTGTCTTGGAGCCTCTCTGGAGCCCAGATACAGTTTCAAAGGACCCAAGCAACCAAATTTCTCTAAGTCCTCTGGAGACCCCCTTTTAGACCTTGAAATTAGTCTACATGAAGGAGCTTGGTGGGAGTAGGGATGGTGCTGTCAGAGTAGGGTTACAGCCAGTGGGGCCCCCAGGGCTCCAACTTAATAGGCAAGGGCCTATTGCCCTTGGTATGGAGTTAGCAAGAGAAGGGTCCCAAAGCACAGCTTTTAGATTGGAGGAGAAACGGGAACAGAAAAGCAGATTTGCTGCTCTGAGCAGGGAGGTAAGGCCTGAGCATGGCCTGCTGCCTCAGGTGGCACCTAACTAACCCCTGGCAACCTCTGCCCAGCCAAGACCTGCAAGAGGGAGGTGTCTGACTCCACGTTCAAGTCTCTCAGGCTGCAAGTGAAGATCTGGTGTCTGGTCCACAGCCCAAGCCATGTCCACTAGGATTTCGGGACTTCACCTAATCCAGCGGGTATGTTTTCATCTACCACATTTCTAACAAGGGACCATCCATCCCCCACCTGAAGAACAGACATCGAGGTGCCATAGTTGTAGTAGCAGTGCCAGCCCTGAAATCAGGGAGACCTTCCCATGCTGCCTCACTCAGTAGCTATGTGACCTTTATATCAGTTAACATCGATATCTCCCTCTTACAGAAAAGGAAATGGAGACTCAGACAACTGGGCCAGGGTCACTTAAGTGCCTGAGATTTCAACAAGCGTCCTTCTGCCTCAAGGTCCAACATACTGTGCCACCTCACCTCTCTAAATCTCCTGAAAAATCTGTGAAATAGGAATCCATATAAAATGGCTCCTACCTCAAGGTGGATGCAGAGATCAGATCAGATAACAGATGTAACCCCTTTGCAAGCCTTAAAGTGCCAAATAAATGTTAGTCACCATCATCATCATCATCATCATCATCATCATCATCATCATCATCATCATCATCATCATCATCATCATCATCATCATCATCACCATTATATAAGAACTCCAGGGCTAGAAAACTCATGGCCTCCTGAGGCAGCTTATTCTACTTTTGAGCAGTTCTCATCATTAGGCAGTTTTTCCTTATAGCAAGTCAAAATGTGCCTCTCTGCAACTCCTGCCCATTGTTCCTAATTCTACCCCCTTGGGGCCAGACAGAACAAGCTGAATCCTTCTTCGCCAAATTCATGAAGGCAGCTCTCCTGCCTCCCCTCCTTAAGACTGACTTTTCCAAGATAAACATCCTCAGGTCCTTCAGCCAGTGTTTGTAGGTCACGACTTGGACTTCCTCCCCAGCCATGGAAGGTCGCCTCCCTTGGGATGTTCTCTGGAGTCTCAAACACCTCCCTTAGACCTGGCCCCACCAAACTAACACTCCCCCATCTCACACCTGGGCATCATCCCACATGACTCTCACCTCTCACTCAGCAATTCTGCGGATGTTCCCAAAGACTGCCTCTGCTTATTTCATCTGCCCTGTGACTCGACTGCCTGGCATTGATCTTGTGGTCCATGTCCCAAGGACTGCTCTCTAGGAGCATCTTTATGCAGCTCATGCACACAGACCTCCAGCCCTTGGCAAAGACAGACCTTCTGCACTGCTCAAGACTTTGCTTGTACCCACAGAGGTCCTTCAATTCCATTTGGCAATTCAAAAAGCATTTATTAAGCGCCATGTATGTGCAAGGCATCACGTACTAGGTGCAGTGTAGGCATCAAAGTGGTACAATGATAGAGGGCCAGGCCAAGTTCAAATCTGACCTCAGACACTAGCTCTATGACCCTGGGCAAATCACTTCTCTCTGCTTGCTTCAGTTTCCCCATCTGTAAAATGGGGATAATAGAGCTTACCTCCCAGGATTGTTGGATCAAATGACATAATTGTAAAGTTCTCAGCACAGTGCCCGGCACATAGTAGGTGCTATACAATGCTATTGTTGTCACCACAGTAGGTACTCAAGACACACAAAAATGACAAATGGTCCCTTGCCTCAAAGAACCTGAATTCTGCTGGCCCATAGTACTGGGCTCATACGCTTCCATGCAGACTTTCTCCACTATCACTCCACTGCTATCACAGAATTTCAGCACTAGATGAGAGGCCACCTCAACCCACACTCCCCCACAGCACAGTACATATTCCCATTATAAAATGCCTGGCAGGTGGTCATCTCGTTGCTGTGGGAGACCTCCTGGGAGCGGGGCACCTGCTACCACCTCCCATAGGAAGCCCGTTCCCTTCTGGGACAGCCCTCATCAGGCCATCTTTCCTGACATCAAGTCTAAATCTGCCCCAATGCTTCCAGTTCTGAGGCCAAACAGACCAAGTCTAACCCCTTTCTCTAAGACAAATATTGAAGTCCTTTCCAGGTCCCAGGTCCTCCCACATCTCTCAAGTCTCCTCTTCTCTAGAATGACCATGCCCAGCACCTGTCATATGGCATGAACTCAGGCCCTTCCCTGGGCACTCCTTAACTTAGCAACATCCTTCCTAAAGAGTGGTACCCAGAACTGATCCTCCTACCATCCCCTCCCTGTTCCTCTTTCTTTTTCTTTTCTTTTTTTTTTTTTTTTTTTTTTGCTTTTTGGAGGGGGGAAGGTAGGGCAATTAGAGTTAAGTGACTTGCCCAAGGTCCCACAGCTAGTTTTTGTGTTGTGTCTGAGGCCAGATTTGAACTCAGGTCCTCCTGACTCCAGGGCCAGTTCTCTATTCACCGCCCCACCTAGCCACCCCTTCCCTATTCCTCTCTTAGTGCAATGTACTGTAAGAATACACCAAGGAAGATGCCTAAAAAGGGCCGATGGGTATTGAAAAAGCAACAAGCAAGTGGAAGGATTGGGAAAGTCTCTGAAAAAAGAAGTTCCCCTCCCCCAATAAACAGCTGCTTCCCCATTTTGATCATCAGGTATTTCATTCAGCATTCCCTACTTGAGAAGGGCCATCAGTTTCAAAGTTGTGAAAATCAGAGCAGAGCCTATGCTGGGTAGAAAGCATTCTTCTTTAAGCCTGAGGGAAATTCAAAACCTCTCTGGGCAAATTGGGATGAACCCCAGCTGTTCACCCTAATGCCACCTCTCCAGGTCCCTGGGCTAATAATGGTCAAGACTCCAAATGGACTAACTGAAGAACAGGATGTCAGAGATGGAAAGAACATTAGAGGTTTGTTAGTCCAATGCTTTCATATTAGATGCAGAGAACTGCAATGACTTACTTAAGGTCACACAGTGATTTAGTGGCAGGACAAGAAGAAGAGCTCCAGACTCCTGATTCCCAGTCCAGCGTTCTCTCCTCTGCACTGTGAAGTAGTGCCCCTTTTTACCTTCACCATTCTCCCCTCCATCACCACTAACCCCTAGAAAAGGGGGAATGGGAGAACCCTCCTAAATATAACAAAATAAAAGCCAGTTCTCCTGAACCAGCTTTGGTCCTGAGGATGGGCCCTGGCAGTGGAAATGCCCTGATCCAGGGAACTTCATAAAGAGGTCCAGAAAGAGGGAGCCACTCCAGGAGAGGGGCAGCCTTGAGACGTGCAATCAGTTCCCGCTCCTCCAGCCTTCAGCTGTCCCCAAACTGTCATTCCTCATGGCTTCTCTGTCACAGATCTCCTGACAGCTTAGTCAATAGTTACTCCATTTTATTTTCACATGACATTATTGCCCTTCCCTTGACTGATGGCTGACTCCACAGTCTTGGGCAGTCCTGGGAGCTTCAGGGCTTGTCAGAAGTCAGGTCTAAGGCTAAGAAAACAGGTCAGCAAATCTTAGAAACCCAGTACAGAATATATAATTGGGGATGTTTTAATTTGTTTCTTTTTTCAAAAGCAAATCTTTTATTAAACTGAACACTATAAAATTATAATGATCAAGCTTGGCCCCCGAGAAGTTGGGAAAATGCTTCCTCCTTTCTTTGCAGAGGTGGGGGACTATGGGTGTGGAATTTCATATATGCTGTCAGACACAGTTGATGTGTTGTTTGGTTGTATGGAAATGCTTTTCTTCTTGGACTTTGTTACAAGGAGGTGGCTCACTGGGTAGAGGTGTGGGGGATGACAGACCTCAAAGTAAAAGTGATGTAAAATCAAAATCAATAAAAATAAGGTTAAATATTAATAAATACATCTGTGGTTGCTTTTTGTTTTTTTTAACAATGCTATTGCTTTCCAATGGCCCTACCCCTCTCCCTCAACAGGAAGAAGTACAACAAATCCAAACAAATCAACAGGGAACACTGGCCACATCTGCCCATAGCCACACCGATCAGAGCCCATGAGTCTCTGTGGAGATGGAAGCATGAGCCACCACCAGGTCTCTGATTGAGCTGGGGGATCAGAGTTCTGAGGTCTTTCCCATTTGTTTCCCTTTACACTATCAGGGTCACCGTGTAAACTATTCTCCTAGTTCTGCTTACTTTGCTTGGCATCAGTTTGTAAGTCTTTACAAGATTCCCTGAATTCTCCACATTTCTTATTTTTATGATGCAATAATGTTCCTTTAATTAAAAACATTCTGTAATTTATTTAAACATCTTCTACTTTATGAGCAATTGCTTTCTTTCCAATTCTTTATTGTCACAAAAGTGCTACTATAAATATGTGTGTATGTATAGATGGATGATGGATACATTAACTCTGGATAGACAGGGAGGCATATAGGGAAAGGGAGAGAGATAAGCAGATAGATAGGCATATAGATATAGATGGATGGATGGATGGACAGACGGACGGATGGATGGATAGGACCTTTCCCTACATCTCTGATCTACTTGGGGCATTGTTTCTTTTCCAAACATCACTTCTTATCCCTTTTTCTGGAAGCATGAAAGCTACATGGGCAATGTTGTATAATGGAAAGGGGGCTGAAATTTGGCTCAGGAGAGACTTGATATTACAATCCTGGCTATGCCATTTATTACCTGTGATGTCAGGGATGTTATAATTCCTAGGGGCCTCAGTTTCCTCACCTTATGTAAAAGGAGTTATTTGCACTGGATGACGTTTGAGGTCCTTTCAAGCCCTCAAAATACAATCTTATAACTATGGCTTTCTAGAGTCTCACTGTGGTTCTGACCTGCTTGAGTGTTACCCCTTTTTTTTAAAGATATATATTAATTACCAAGAATTTTTTCCTACCTCTCACCTTCCCCCACCCACTGAAAATCTGGAAGCCCCGTATCATATACTATGCACAGTCAAGCAAACCAAATCCCCATCCTGGCCCCCGCCCCCAAACATGCTTGTCAGTCTGCGTCTTTGTCCCCTATCTCTCTGTCCTCAGGTAGGAAGCCCCTCTCCCTCAGTCCTCTGGGTCACGGCTAATCATTTCATCCATCAGAGTTCTCAAGCCTTTCAGAATGGTTTACCGGCCCAGTGAGAGGACAGAGGCACAAGGACAGAGCACGGGGCCTGGAGTCAGAAAGACCTGTGTTCAAATCTGGTCCAGACACTCACTAGCTGTGTGACCCTGGGCAAGTCACAACCTCTGCCTGCCTCAATTTCCTCACCTGTAAAATGGAGATAATAACAGCTTCTCTCTCTGAGGGTGGTTGGGAGGATCAAATGAGATAACTGTAAAGGGTTTCGGCCCAGCAACTGGCACACAGTAGGCACCATGTAAATGTTAGCTATCAGCATCAGCATCATCTTGACTGTGATTATTGCTATTATAGAAACTCTGCTCCCGACTCTGCTCACTTTACCCTGCATCACTTCATAGAATCCCCATGTTGCTCTGAAACCATCTCCCTTCCACATCTCTTACAGCACAACAGGACTCCGTCCCCTTCTCCCTGCTTGCTGAGCCATTTCCCAGTCAATGAGCACCCCTTTAGTTTCTAAATCTTTGCCACTAGGACTTCAAAATTATGTAAAAGGGGGACTCTGAACGACCTCTGGAGCTCCAGAACCCACAAAATGACACAGAGAAGCTAACCTCCCACTGAGGACAGCCCGGCAGCCTGGCAGGGAGCAGCCAGTGCAGCGCTCTGGTTGCTGAGCCCAGGACCCCATGAGTCAGAGGCTTTAGCCCCAGGGTGGCCAGACCAGCAGCTGGCTGGAGGGACCCCAGAATACCAGCAGCTGTGGTGTTTCCAGAATTATCAACACAGACATGCCTGGGACAAAGTGAGAGGTCAGTGCCCTATGGACTTTGGGACTGGTTAGGAGAGCACAGTCAGCTTCTTCCCCTGGGGGCGAGAAGCCGCTGAGGAGCCAGCACAGCTTGCACCACGTTGTTACATTGCAGCTTCAGCTCTTGGCCTTCAAACTGTAGGGGGATTGGGTGATCAGTCTGGGGGGAAATCACTCTTGCTTTACCCTTCTTGGATCTGGATTGCGGTCTGGGGTGGAGGTCTTGGGGTGTGTGACCAGCTTGCCAGAGTGTGTGGAGGCTTCAGAGAGGCCACCCAACTAATACCTCAGGCAGTTGAGAAAATCCCAACATTTGGGACAGAAGCTCCCCTGGCTGGTGGCAAAGTCCTACTGTGGCAACAAGCCCAGAGTCAAGTAAATCTTTGCCACTAGGAAGAGAGTTGTAATCACTACTGCTCTACATGAGTGCTTTTCTCCTTCCTTTGACCTCTTTGGGGTATTACTGTCATAGTGGCGTCACTTGGGTCAAGGAGTGTTTGGGGGGCATAAGAATTCCCAATCTCTTTCCAGAATGATAAGACCATTCACATCTCTTGACCCAGGTCCACAAGCCCATGATACTTCAGAGTGGCCTTTGTAGCTTCTGTGGCTAAAAAAATCTATCACCTTTCAGCCAAACTTCTGGGGTGGCAGCTCCCTGAACTTAGCTGAATTATACTCAGTTTCCTTCCCCACTTTGCTAGAGCCTGCCAGGGCTTTCAGAGTTATAGGTTTTTAAATCCCTTTACACCTTTTCACTAGATTGAATCGTATAATCATCATGTCAGAAGGGACCATCAGCCTCAGTCCAGCCACAAAATTTCCAGACAAGAATTTATCCAAATAATATTCAACAAGTACTTTCTGTGCTAGGCACTGACAGAGATTAAATAAGGCCCAGTGCCTGCCCTCAAGGAGTATGTAATCTAATTAGATAAGAAAAATGCACTAAGAACTATAATATAATAATTGTATAAAATACCAACTCCTAAGACTTCACTGTCCCTGGATTTGTTTTTTCAGACAAACTAATGTGTATATATGCCTTCCCATTTTTGTACTTGTAAGGTTGAATTGTGAATACCCAAATATAAGATTCTACATTTACCTATATTTCATTTCATCTTATTAAATTGAGCCCAATCTAAGCAGCTTGTCAAGTTCTTCTTAGATACTGACTCAGTCATCCAATGTGTTAAATAAAACTCTAAACTCAGGGTCATAGGATAACTTGATGAATGTGTCCATTACTAATAATGTTCAAAGGTCTGGTGACAATTGCAGATTCCTGGTGCACTCCACTGGAGACCTCCTGCCACACTGACAGGGAACCATTAACAAGTCCTCTTTGAATCATCTAGTCCAGTAGTGTCAAACTCAGATACTGACTTAGAAAACCACAAACAAGCTTTATGTGCGTTTCACTGCATCTTTCTTTATTTTGTTAAATATTTTCCAATGACATTTTAATCTGGGTCTGGGGCAGTCAAGCTGCCAAAGTCCAAGCTGGACACTGATCTAATCCTTGTTTCTCTTCCTTTCCCACAAGAACAGTGTGAGATGCTTCATCAGAAAGCATAAGATATGTCACCAGCTACTTCCTAAAATATAGATAAATCATGCCCACAGCACTGTTCTCTTCTACCAGCTAAGCAGGAAGAGAGGCTGGCCCTCTGACTTTAGGGGACCCCAGGTGACTGTTAGTCTTGGAGAGAAGTCTGGGGCACTGAGAGGTTAGGAGACTCACAGGGTCACACGGCCAGCATATATCAGAGTCTTCCAGGCTCTGAGGGCAGCTCCCTTACACTATGCTCTAAGGCTTCTCCAGAAAGGAAGCAAGCTTTGTCTAGCATGGTCTGTTCTTTTTTTTTCTTTACTTTTTGGAGGGCAATTGGGCTTAAGTGACTTGCCCAAGGTCACACAGCTAGGAAGTGTGTCGAGTGTCTGAGGCCAGATTTGAACTCAGGTCCTCCTGACTCCAGGGCCAGTGCTCTGTTTGCTGCACCGCCTAGCTGCCCCCTTGGTGATCCACTCTAGAACTTTCCCAGCAATGGAAGTTAAGCTCCCTGGTCTAGAGGAGGCAGGTATTCTCAGCCTGGATCTCTGAGTGTTGGCAGTAAGGAAGGGGCAGTGCCAAGTGGGCAGAGTTGGGTTAATGGAGGATTTTGGAGAATTCTTAAGGTGAGTGCCCTGTATCAGGAAGGGTCTGGGAGAATTTCTGTCAGTCACCTCTCCTGGTGGCTCCCAGTCTCAAAGCCTGATTTTGTCAGGCATGGGGAGCTCCTGGGATGAAGCAATGAGGAGAAAACAAAACAAAACATCTCACAGAGCTCCAGTTCTGAGATCCTGAAGTCACCAGGCCCAGACTGCCCTGCAAGATGCCACATTCTCAAGATGTCTGTCAAGTGAAGCTGGCTTGGTTCTAGGCAGAACTAAAAAATATTCTCAAGGTAGGAGGGATAGCTATATACACACTATACACGGGGATCTCCCTGCCCACTCCCTGCCAAGCTTTCTCAAACCGATACTCACCAATGTTGGAATGCTTCAGGAGACGGCAGATCCGGGCCTCTCTCTCCAGCTTCTGATGATCTGAAGAGAAAAACAGAGAAAGAGGCATCACCTCAAATCCAAGGGATATGACTATTAATGGTAGCAATTAAGCATTTATATACAGAACCATAACTAGAATGGAACAGGCAGGACTTCTTCCTAAGCACTTCCTCTTCAAAGCAGTTGCCATCCCTGCTCCTTACATCATAGTCCTCTGCTGGTCCTGAGCAGCAACTGCCTCCCAGGTTACCACCCCTGGCACTGGGTGGAGGAGAGGAAGAACACTACCTTAGCACCCCTCTCCAAGGCTTGGTGTCTCCCCACAGTCCCTACCTGAGCACATACTACAAGCCCCTTCCCCCTGACACAACCATCCCTGTGATAGGGCTGGCCTCCTCACCATTGTACCCTGCTCTCCCTCTCCCACTTGACTGAAATCACCCCTGATATGTTTGAGCTAGTCAAGACCATTTCCAGGACTCTTCTTTTGCATCTACTACTTTTCTATTATTCATCAGTCAACTTGTGTGGAATAGAGGAGAACATGAAGCATTCACAGCCAACTTCTTGGTGGGTATCTACACTCCTGAAAGAATAATACAGAGGATCTCAAAGTATTTAGCTTTATAGTGTGTTCTATGATCTTTTGGCAACATACAGAATCAAAAGGGTTGGATTCTAGTCCGAGATCTTCTAAAATGGCACATGAGTTAGGTCTAGAAGGAAACCAAGGATTCTAAGAGGCAGAGGTGAGGAAGGACACTCAGGAATAGGGGACAATCATTGTGAAGACATGGAGCTGAGAGGAATGTAAAGTTTGATGAAGAATAAGCCTCCATATTATTTGCACAGTAGTTCCAGAAAGAAATTGAGAGGTCATCTAGTCCAACCCTCTGATGCTAAAGATGGATCACTATGCCCCAGACAAGGGATTTATTTGCCTAAAGGACACAGCTAATTGGGAAAGCAGGACATCAACCCAATCCCACAAACATGTATAACATGCTTACTATGTACAAAGAACTAGGGAAATGAAGACAAAACGAAAGCCAGTTCCTGCCTTCTGGGAGGTTACATTATCTAGGAGGGATTACGCACACATGATAATTCTAGGAGGGAGGCCACAGGCACAAGAGGGAGCATCAGGACAGACACTGGAGAGAAGACAGTACCTGAGTGAAGCTTGGTAGGGAAACTAAGTCATTCAGTCAACATTTATTAAGTGCTTACTACGAGTCAGGCACTGTGCTAAGCTTGGGTAGACAATGTCAAAAGCACAGCCCCTGTCCTCCAGGAGCTCATATTCTAATGGAGGAGACAATATGCAAATAACTATGAACATACAAGATACATATATGTAGATACACAGAGTAAATGTAAAGACATTTCAGAAGGGCATGGGGGAGTGACCAGAAAAGACTTCCTAGGGAAGGCAGGAAATGAGAAGAGTCATCAGGGAAGCCAAGAGGCAGAAGAGGAAGAGCATTCCAGGAATGGAAGACAACCATTACAAAGGCATGGAGCCAGGAGGTGGGACATTGTCTTTGAAGAGAAGCAAGGAGGCTAGTGTAGCCAGATTGTCTGTTTAGGGGA
Source organism: Gymnobelideus leadbeateri (assembly GCA_011680675.1). Lineage (NCBI taxonomy): Eukaryota > Metazoa > Chordata > Mammalia > Diprotodontia > Petauridae > Gymnobelideus > Gymnobelideus leadbeateri. Next base: position 1,702,826 of record WOXC01008097.1, read on the forward strand.
GTAAAGTGTTAAGAAGACTAGAAAGGCAGGAAGAGCTATAAAAGCCAAAGATAAATTTAATACTTGATCCTAACAGGGAGGTATTAGAATCTGGATGTTATCAAGTAGATGGAAGGTATGGTCAGATCTGTGCTTCTGGAAAATCACTTTGGCAGTTGGGAGAAGACAAGATGTGAAGCAAGGAGACAAAGTAAGAGGTTATAAGGCCTGTCTGAGGGTCATGGCAGAAGTAGAAAGGGCATCTTCTTGGGAACAATAATGAATTCCAGTGCTGAGTTTTAGATGCCTGCAGGACTACAACTTGAAATATCCAGAAAGCAGTTGGGACAGAACTATAGCTCAAGAAAGAGATTAGAGCTGGAAATAGAAATCTGGGAACCATCTTTGTAGAAAGAGATGATAAATGAATCCATGGAGACAGCATGAACACAGAAGAGAGAAGAGGGCCAAGGACAGACCCTTCAGGGACACCCACAGTTAGTGTGTGGCCTCCACCAAAGGAGACTGAGAAGGAGGAGTTAAATAGAGAAGGAGATGTGATCAAGCTTCAAAGGATAAAAAAAAGGTCAAAAAAAGATGGGGATTGAAAAAAAGACCACTAAACATAATAATTAAAAGAAAATTATGGTAGAGATGAGGGAAGGTATTCTTAGCAAGGCTGATGGCATGTTCAAAGATGACAGAGGTGAGAGATGAAGTATCAGATTCGAGGACTAACCAAATTGGCTCATGGGGTCAGAAAAGTTGATTTCATGAAGGGGAACAAGAAAAAAATTCGGCAAAGCCCTTTTGCATTCTTCAAACTGAAGTGTCTTCCGACACCCCATTCTGATTCACCACAGGAGGGCCACCTTACATAGGTCCCTAGCCAACTGTGGTGCCACTAGTTGTGGGACACAAGCTGACCCACAACCTAGTCAAACCTTTATGCTAGTGAGCTACATTCTCCAGCTTCCGCAGTACTGGCATCCTGCTCTCACAAGGAAGAAAACCAAATCCGAAAGAAGTGGGAACTTGCCCAGGGCAAGAGAGCAAATCAGCAGTTTAGCTAGAAATAAACCCCAGGAGTCTTGAACACAGACGCCCACTCACGCAGCTTGCTGCCTGGTACATGGAAACTCATCTTCCTGAGTCTCTGTACAAAAGCCTCCTCCAAAGAGGAGGCTGAAAAAAAAAAAGATGGAACCCCACTGTCCTCTGGGGACAAACCCACATCCCTGTCACATGGAAAGTCCTGACTTTTCCTCCTCACATGCCAGCCCTGTTGTATGAAAAATACAGAGGTCACAAATGCCCTGGATTTTGGAGGTGATATTCAGCCTGAGACAACTCCCAAAAAGGAAAATGCCAAGCCCTGTAGGCCCTGTGTGCTATGAGAGCCTTGCCATCATTAAGGGGATCACACAACAATTATAGCTTCAATCACTACCCCTAGACCCCCAAATTCCCATAGCCAGTGTTCCCCCTTAGTGCTATATTTATCAAAGTAAAACCAGCAAGGAATTGAGGGCTGAATAAAAGAATGCAATGCCTCTAGAATATACTCAAATGGATCTCAGAGCACACCGAAGTCCAACCTATGCCGCTTTTGTCCATGTCTTTCCATAATTACACCACAGGACACTGTCCACTGTGCTAGCCACCTTCCTTGCTTTCTCCTGAAATCTCAAGGGCACCAGCAGAGCACTCGAGCTATCTACACGTCATACCTTGCCATCATGACCAGTCCACTTCTCTACCACACATTTCCTTGATGACATCTGTTATTCCTGTGATAGTAACATTTATGACAATAGCAACAACAAACCACTGCTATTGACATAGTGCTTTAAAGGGTGCTGAGAACTTTGCAAACATTATCTAAAACAACTCCTCAATGGAGGGCATTCAAGGCCCTCTACAATCTGGTTCCAATCTTCTTCTTCAGCTTTATTTTCCTCTTACTGCCCTTCATGTGCTCCATTCCAGTCAAACTGGTCTACTAACCATTTCCTGGGCTAGAAACTCTTATCTCCCACCTACATAGGTTTGTTCAAGCCATAGCCCATGCCTGGAATGCACTCTGCCTCAAGAATCCCTCAAGGGATCAGGGACCACCTCCTCTGTGAAGCCTTCTGATTGCCTCCCTCTTAAGTTATGCCTGCTGTCTCCTCCTAGTTCCAGGGTCCAGGGGTCAATTTCAGAGGTTTCATACATATGAGTGGGGAAAAAAATTACATCTTCATTTTCACTCAAATATAAACAAAATTTGGCATTTCCTTCAATTATGACTAAAAGAAACATGATTCTGAAAGAGTCCATAGGTATCACTAGGCTGCCAAAAGAGTCCATTCCATAAAAAAGGTTAAATGGTAAAACGTAAGCAAGCTGGGGGATGGAGAGGACCGTTTGTTTTTTTGTCACTAGATTCAGAACCAAGGCAGACTGGCCCACATATTGGCTAGTAAGTCATCCCTCCCCTCTCAGCATCAGGAGACACTCTCACAAACTCCTAAGGTGCCCGGCAGTCTCTAGTTGGCATTATTAGAGGGTGATTTCTCTTGGGAGTTCCCTATTTTTAAAAAATTCCTAGTCCTTAGCATAGAGTCTTCCTAATGGCAGGGTATTTGTTCAACAAAACACTGTTCGTGAAATTGTGTCTCTATCAATCCTGCACATATTTAGCACCTACAGTGGTGGGGGTGTCACGGGGGCCAGCATGCTGGGCTAAGTAGAAACATCACTGGACTCTGAGGTCAGCTGACCTAGAATCCAGTCTTCACATCTGCTACTGTTTCCTAAATGTGTGACCCTAAGCCTGGGGCTTCATTTTACTCCTTTGTCTCTGTTCTCCCATCTGTAATATGCCAAGACAAGATAACTATTCATACGTCAGCCCACCTGAGCTTCACAATAAGCCTATGGGGTGGGAATGATGGTATTATCACCCTCATTTTATAGATAAACAAACAGTCTCGGGGTAATGAACTGACTTGTGTCTGGTCACACAGCCCAGTCATATCAAGGGCAGGATTTGAAACCAGGTCTCTCAGATTCCAAGTCCAGCATAGGAACAGCTGAGCCACGACCCACAGCTTCTCAGGGGGTTCTCTATGGTCCTTCCCTGCACTATAATTCTCTGACCCTACATTACCGACTCATAAGGGTGCTATGAAGACAGCATGAAATGGGCCATGAAAAAGATTCCCCTAAGTCATACAACACAAGATAAGCTGGAACTGGGATTACTATGAAAAGAACAAGATAGGGTACCCAGAAGGGCCTGAGAATCACAATGTGCTAAGTGCTCTAGGAGAGCTGGTGAGGGAGGAGGAGGGAAGGAAGGCTTCCAGAAGGAAGCCATATTGGAGCTGAGCTTGAGGAGACTACTGAGACAATGGGTGGGAGGGAGGGGAGTGGCAGAGGGAAACAAAAATATTTTTTGTCTGGTCCTAAATAAGAAATGGAAAAGACTTTACTCATTTTTTCAAAAATATTTAATTACTTTTTAAAAAAAATTTTACAAGTACTTTCCAATGCTCACACACCCCCAACTTGGCCTTATAACAATGAAAAAGCAAATCAAAACCCAAGGACACAGAAACTGTAACTGAAAGAATATATACCATTCCACACCCATAAAGCACCACCTCTCTACCAAGAAGAGGGAAGCATGTTTCATTATCCATTCTCTAGAATCAAGACTGTGTTTGATCTGATTTGTTATGTGTTTTATTAAGTTTTTCATTTGCATTCCCAGGGCCAAAATGTACATTGTTCTCCTGTTTCTACTTTCTTTGCTTTACAATTCATCCAAAATCTTCCCATGTATCTGATTTCCTCATATTTATCATTTCTTATAGTAAATTACATTGTATTCCCAGGTTCCAATTTCTTCAGTCATTCCCGAACACATGGACCACCACTTTGTTTCTAGTTTTTAACTAACACCAAAAAAATGCTGCTAATGAATGTTTTGTTATCTCTGGGTTCTTTATTCTTATCTCTGACCTCTTTGAGATTACGTCTAGTAAGAGACAGCTGGCACTGGGCATCCATAAACTATTCATTTTCTCACTTAATTCCAAACTCTCATTCAGAATGGTTAGACCAATTCAAAGGCCCACCGACAATATATTAGCATATTTGCCTTCTGACAGCCCTCTAACATTTACCATTTTTGTCTTTTATCATCTTTGCCACTTTGATGGGTGTGAGGTGAAACCTCAGTTTTCTCTTAGCAATTTGGAGCATTTTTTTCACATGGTTATTGATGTGCATTCCTTTTGAAAAAGATTGACTAACTATCAACTGAGGAAGGACTCTTAGAAAAGACAAGTGGGAAGCAATGAGGGTTTTAGTTAGATACCAGAAAGGATTTCCAAATGGAGCAGAAAGATTTCATGCTTTTTAAATGCAGGTATGTTTTCCCTTCTCTCAGCAAGAACCAAGGCAAGGAATGGAGAAAATATTTGACTTCACTACACCAAAATGCCCCCAGGGCAATTTTTAAAAAGTATTTAGATTGGAGTTTACCCAAACTCCTATTCATCCTCATATTATTTATGGAGCACCTACAGTTTACAAGACATTATGCTGACCTCATCAACAGGAACTCAGGTCACATGTAGAACATTCCCCAACACCTTCTATAAGACAGTTAAAACAGAGGAAGGAGAACACGCCCCTACAATTAATGACCAAGCAAGACATGCCCCACAAAGGGTTCATTTTTAAATCTCATTCCCAAATCAGAAAGCTGATCTGGAAAGTAAACAAAACTCCTTTGGGCACCTCGGAATTCCTGAGGGGCTGGGTGAGTCATTTAAGCAGTTCAGGTGAACTCTTCCCTTAAACCTGGGTGTAAGGAGACAAAGGAAGTGGCCCCTTAATACCTGAAGGATTATTTGATGAGTAATATTCCCTGTACACCATCTGTACAACAGAGGAGGGGCCAGGCTTCCTTATCAGAGATCTAGTGCTGGAATGAGTCTTTCAGTTCCCTCAATTTATAGATGAGGAAACTGAGGCTCACAGAGTGATCTGCCCAAGGTTACACAGGAAGTAAATATTAGACATGGGACTTGAACCCAAGTCTAATGATTCCATATCCACCTGGTTTTTCCACCACATTATGCTGGCTCCACAGATAAGGAGAATGAATTGGAAAGAGCCTTCAAGGTTGCTTCTAGCAGGTTCTAAGTTAGGGTAAGGTCCTAGTAGGAGGTCCAATCTACCACACAAATCTATCTGGAAAAAAAATAAACAACACTAATTTGGAATTTGTGACATATTCTGTTCTAGTCAAAACACAAAGAGAATATTGTGCTTGATTCTAGGTGTAACTTTTTAGGGAAGATGTTAGGCTGGGGAGAAGAAGGCTCCCAGGAGAGTGAAGGGCCTCAAGACCATGCCATATGAGGATCAGGTGAAAGAACCAGAGATATTTAGCATGGAACAGAGAGGATTCTGGGAGTACAGGATGGCTATCTAAGTTTTTGAAAACAAATTCAACTTATTCTGCTTTGTCACAGACAACAGAGCCAGGAACAGTGGGTAGAACTTTCCAAGAGGCCAATTTCAACTTGGTAAAAGAAGTTATCCAGGAACAGAATGGCTGCCTTGGCCTTCTGCCTCTCAGGGGAATGTCTTCAGTATCAGCCTAGATGACTATTGGTTGGCTCTGGCAGCTGGTTCACAGAGGAGAGGGAATTCTGGTGCAAGTATAAGTTGAATTCAATGGCCTTTGAGATCCCTTCTGACTCCAAGATTCTGTTATTCTGTGGTTCTAAAATCCCCAGGCTGGGCAAAAGTGATCAATAAAGACATAATGAATGAAGCAAATGGAAACCTGCTTAATAACTTCAAGTTCCAGAACAAGTACCAAACTAGTCACCTGTCTGTTCTGAGTAAGGGGATGGGATCAGTCCAAAGAGGTGCCACATAAGAGGAATTTAGTCAGCCTCTGCCTGCTTTTCTCAATTTGCTGAAAAGAAGGGGTGAGGTGGAAGGTGGAGAGTTGACCATGCTACTGACATGTGATGATATGGTGAAAAAGATCACTGGTCTGGGTCACAGGGAGCCTTCTGGCTCTGAAAAGTCATTATTCTCTATGTGTCATTCATCTGGAGCTAATGCCCATGGATGAACCCAGGATGTCACAATAGGGAAAAAATTATAACCCTGTATTTTCCCTCTCATCATAACAAAAGAAGTTTGCAAAACTTAATACGTGTAAATCCTGGATCTCAGGGGCAGCCTTCCAACCATCCAGAGCACAGCACTAAGAAAGGTAAGGTTTCCTAGTGATAAGGACAGACCTTTGTACTGAGTAGATGCTCAACAAATACTTGTTGAATGAATGAATGAATGAATGGTGTCCACATGGGCTAACAACCAGCTGGTTTCTGATTCACGACTTTAAGCCATACCCATGTTCAGATGACTATTTCTCTTAAAACTTCAAGCTATTGGCTAAATGTGTTGGGGCCTTTCCTCTGAAAAAACTATTTAGGGGTAAAAATGCCTCTCTCCTCCTTTCTAGTTTCCAGAATTGAACTTGAAATTTTTTAGGCTCTAGAGAATAGGACACCTGACTAGCTAAACCCCACTGAATAAAGAGAGATAATTTAGCTGGAAAAAAAGAGGAAGATATATTTAATGAGGCCTAACAAGGATAAAGACTTGGCACTGGGGATTGGGGAGAAGGATTCGTAGCTCAGTGAGAACCTAAAAAATTCATCAAAAATGGCTTTTGTAAGTTGAGAATGTAGTTTCAGTCATAACTTTAAAAGTACAGACACACAAGCATTCCTATAAACAGGATGGAATCAGATTGCCTCTCCTGTGCCCAGCTGAGTCTGCTGTGACTTCAGCCCACATGGATTGCCCATCTCCAAACCAAGTAAAGAGAGTAAAAGGTGTGCTAGCATCTTCTCCTCCACCTGCTAAAAGCTAAGAAAGCAAAGAATAGGTAAGCAAGATGCTTCTTACTTCCCTACCAACAGGTGAGGCCAAAGGAAAAAAGTGAGCCCTCAGAAGCACTGTGCATCTCTAAGCCCAGCCCACTGCTTCTCTCAGTCAGGGCCCTCACTGCCGGCCCCTCACCACCTCTTCCTGTGGGATCTGAGGGCTTACAGTAGGGAGGGCAGGGAGAGCATTGCATTCTTTTAAGGGACAGGTCAGTTTTGATCATTGCATATGTGGGGAGAGAGAGGAAGGGGAGGTATAACTCTCACAACAGCAGAAAGCTACCTACCAAGGCTAGTCAAGGAACTCATTACTAACCACTTTTCTAGGAGCTATTGTTCTGGAAGGAGCTGTGTGAGGGAGCACTTTCATGCCTTGGAGTTCCAAGTAACTAACAACAGGAGCAAATGAGGACTAAGGACCCTACCTCCAGCAAGTAGAGAGGGAAAGGTGAATTTGGCAATGACTGCCTTGGATTGTGTGACATCTGTCTTTCAGAGAATCATGGCCAGATAACTAGATGTACTCAATATGGAAGAAAGGTGGCTAATCAATATTCTGGTCTCCCTCCTCAAAAAGGTGAAGGGGCTCTGAGAATGCCTTTCCTCTTTCCAGGTTGCCAGGGAGAATGAAATGTTCCTTTAAAAACCTGGGAAGAAGGGCACCAAGGTAAAAACAAAGAAGGAAATGGATCTGAAGAGGCATAAGGGTATCATGACCTGCTTGGGAGCTTGGAGGGTGAAAGAATGTGGCACAGAGGAGAAAAGGAACAAAGACCACCACACCCTAAGTAGCAGTCATGAGACTCTTACCGAAGAGGGGGGAAAGTAGTAGCCCTCTAGAGGAATCAGAGGCTAATTGGCCCTGCATAGAAAGATAATGCAGATTTCACTAATGGTGTTAGGTGAGAGACCATCCAAGAAGTCATAGCAAGAAGAAACAGCCAAGGACTTGGTGACTGACTCTGTGGAAGAGAGGTCTCTATCAATCTGCCATTAAAAATGAGATGGAACTGTCCAAAAAAAAAAGCAAGTCCCAAGAGCCAGACCCTAATGGGTAAGTGGCTAAAGGACATAAGCAGGAAGTTTGCAAAAGAAGAAATGAGAGCTCTCAATAACCATATGCAAAGATGCTCCAAATCAAGAATAATAAGAGAAATGCAAATTAAAACAACTGAGCTTTCACCATATCCCCAACAAGATTGACACAGGCAACCCTAGAACAGACGTGGTAAATATCCAAAGTTGCTGTGGGAACATGGGTCCACTGATGCAAAGATGGTTAAAAATGTGAGTTGTTCCAACACTTCTGGAAAATAGTTTGATTTTTGCTTTTAACAAAAAAGAAAAGAAAAGAAAGACATAACACACATACTCTTTGATTCAGCAATATCACTGCTAGGTACATACCCCAAAGAGGTCAAAGAGGAAAGTCTCTTATATACCAAAATATTTCTAGCAGCATTTTTACAGCAGTAAATACCTGAAAGAAAGGTGGGTATCCATCAGCTCAGGACTGGCTGAACAAATTACGTAAGAATGGAACGTCACATTATTGAACCCTCAAAAAGGCAGCAATTCAAAAAGAATTCAAAAGAAACCTGGGGAGAAATATATGAGTCAAGCAAACAGAACAATGGCAAATTTTTTACATAACCCACCACAATAATGTAAAGGAAAACAATAATGAAAGACTTCAAAGAGTTCTTATTAATGGAGGGACCATCATAATTTCCAAGGGTTGATAGTAAAGGATATCTTCTGCCTCTTGGCCAAAAGACTCCAAGGCAAAATGAGGACTATGTTTTCAGGCACTGCCAATGTGTTGGTTTTGTTTGTTGCACAAGAGTTCTAGGGGGAGGGAGGGGAAGTTATTGGAAGGTAACAATAATATAAAAGAAAAAAGTATGGATAAAACATTTAAAAGGGGAAAATGATAGAGAGATGCCTGCTGTGTCACAGGGACATCTATCCTGGTTGATGAAGAGGAAATTTACATGTTTTGTACTTACTTATATGGGTATATACTATTTCCCACACCTCATCTTCCTCCCTCCCCTACCCCTACTCCCCAGGCAACTAACTACAAGCTCCTTAAGGGTGAGGACCATTTAGTTTTTGTCTTTGCATCCTCAACACCTAGCCCAGTACTAGGCAAAGAGTAGACCACGGATAAATGCTTGCTGAACTGACCTGAATTGGATATGACATAGGGAAGATGTGATGACTATCTTTTAAGTATTTGCAAGGCTGAATGGCCACATTGGATGCATTGCTGAGGGGATTCCTGGTCAGTGAGTGACTGGACTATATTTCCACATGGGTTTCATTAACTTCTGATGTTTGGCAATCATACTGACCCATATTGGGCTGAAATTTACCTCTGCCCAGTTCTGTGGGGGTGTGGGGGGGGTGGGGGAGAAGCAGCTCACTGAACAAATTAATACTGTAAACAAGACTGCAGGGGTGCTGCTTTAACCTACTTGGAGAACTTTTAGTAGCACCTATTTGTACAGAAGCACTTAATGTGCTCATTTAAATGATCCTTTAACTAGGCTAGTCATTAAAGGAAATCTGCCAAGACTTCACCATGGTTAATATCAGTCTATCACTGATCTTGTTGGGAGAAGAGAGGGAGCTGGGTACTTGGAAAGAGTAACACTAAACTTAGAAACAAATCTAGAATTTACACTTTCTATTAATTCATACCTAGCGTTCTCCCAATGAATCCCAATTATTAAGGTTTAACTATGGCATATCATAACTCATATTCAATATGAGGCCCTAGGTAATGTTCATTATAAATTCAAACCACCAAAACAACCATTTGAGGCCCATGAAGGTGCCCTGGAGTTCATGCTTCTTTTGGCTTTCTCTGATTAAATGAGCCAATTACAATAGCCACAGTATGGGGCAGGGGATTGTATGGGGTAGGGTGAATGAATTGTCTAGGTGGCTAAGGAGACATCCCAGAACCCCAGAAGATCAATTAGAAGGGACTTCCACAGCCATCCAGACCAATCCACAGTCCTGAAAGGAATCACCACTATAACACACCCAATAACTGAGCATTGAACCTTTGCCTGAAGACTTCCAAGGAGGGTGATTCCATTATATCCAGAGGCAGACCATTCCAAATCTGGATTGTTCTCTCGTTAGGGCAGTTTCCATTATACCAAGACTAAATCTGCCTCTTTCTAACTTTCACTCACAATCCTTCAATTCTGTCCTTGATGGCCAAGCAGAACAGGTCTACTTCCTCCTTCTAGTAATTCAAGTAAACCAGTTGTGCCCAAGGCTTTTTTTCTCCAGGTTAAACACACTCATTTCAGAGCCTCTGCCATTCCTCTTTTTTTGCCCTCTTTTGGACAATTTCCAGTTTATCAATATCCTTCCTACAATATGGCACCCAGAACTAATGGCAATACTCCACAAAAGGTTTAACTAAAACCACCTTCTTCCTGGAACTTGTGCCTCTCTTAGTGTAGTGCAAGGCCACATTCGTTTTTTTTTAGCTTCCATATCACACTACTGACTCCTACCAAAATTGTAGTCCACTAAAAATACCAGATCTTTTTCAGACAAGCTGTTGCCTAACCATTCCATCTCCTCCAATTTACACTAATGAAGTTGATTTTTTTGAGCCCAAGAGTAAAACTTCACATTTATCCCTACCGAATTTCATCATCTTAGACTCTGCCCAGGGCTGTAACTGTTCAGAACAAGGAAGGGTTCAGTTCCAACACCATGGGAGACACTTCCGAGGCCTCTTTTGGTTCATTTCCAAACCCTTTTTTCATATCATCAAGAAGAGGAAAAGGGGAAAAGAGCAAGGGCTTATTAAGCATCTCCTATGTTCCAGGCATTGTGCTAAGCACTGCATAAAAACTGTTTCATTTGATGCTCAGTGAGCCTCAGAGCAAGCAGCAGTGGTGACGGCCAGATGTCTTGCATTCATTATTTGTATCAATTCCCCTCTTTAGTCTCAAAGACAAGCGAATGAGGAGGAAGCAAAGGCCACCTTTCTCCATTGCTTGCACTCCTCTCCCCAGCCTACCTTGTCCCACCTTTTCCCAATCTTAATGGGAAGAAAAAACCACCACTAGGTCCCTACAGCATTTCTATCATCTACACCATGGCAGAAAGACTCTGGTTTGCAGCCCCTAGAGGCACGAGATTAAGGCATCTTGATGTTCCCAGAGAACATTCTGTTTACAGGAGCTCATTTACTCTTGGGCAATTTTTTTCTTTTTCTTTTTACAATTGTAGAGCCAATGCCAGGAACTGAAAGGCAGCAGCCAATCAGGAGCCTCACCAGAACCTGAGGGACTCTTGAACATGATTTCTGTAAAGCTTTGCTTGGATGCAGGGTGACAAATGTCACTGACCTTTTAAAAGATCCTTCCCTGGACTCCTAGTCCATCAAACTGGAACGTGGATGTCATGATATGACCATAAGGAGGGTAGGCAGGAGTTCTGCTGGCTATCATCATCATGGCCAACATTTATATAGCAATGATGGGTTCCCACTTTTTCATAAAACATGGGACAATGTATAAATATTATCACCCTTTTACAGATGACGAAACTGAGGCCTGCACAGAATGACATCGTCAAGGTCACACAAAGAAATATGACCCAAGCCAGGATACAAGTGCAGGCCTTAGGACTCTCAAGCTGGGGCCCCTTCCCCTGTACAACACCAACGGAGGACAGAGCTCCCTATCCCCTTAGAGGCAGGGTTTCATCTCCTGGGGTGTGAAACATTTATATTGCAGTCATTTTGCCACAGATTAATGAAGTAAGGGAGTCACTGGTTACTCATTTCCACTCAATTCATTTCAATTCACTCCAAAATAAAGCATTTATGAAGCTCCTACTATGTGCAAGACACTATTCTAGGCACCAGGGATGCAAAGACAAAAGTCCCTGTCCTCCAGAAGTTTATATTCTATTGCAACACAACCATAATACTAGTAATAGCTCACACTCACATAGCCCTCTAAGGTTTATGAAGAATTTTATATTTGTGTCATTTGATCCTCACAACAACCCTGTAAGGTAGGTGCCATTGTTGTCCCCATTTCACAGATGAAGAAACTGAGGCTTGGAAGAATTAGGTGACTCACCCAGGGTCACACAGATGCCTACCAATAATTGTCTCAGATGAGCAGATAATACAATAATTTGAGGATACAGATTGCACTAACAACTCTGGAGAAAAGGGAAGTTTTCTCATAGTTGGATGGTTCCTAAAATGAGCCTTGACAGAAACCAAGGCCACTAAGAAACAGATGAAGGAGGCAGATGCAGATGACAAGGGCCCACACGTTAGGAATGGTGAGGCAGAGTGCCCAGGTCAGGGAGGAACAGGCAGGCCAATCCTTTTCATCAGGAACAGGAAAAGAAATGGGTGTCCCTATTGTTGTCGAGAACCAAGAACCCCCAGTAAGATCAGGTACCCTAGGATGTGGGCATGAAAATAAACTGGTTTGGAAAAGAAACCAATGATTTTCAACATTCACTATTCTGTATTCTGGGTGCAGACCACTATGCTAAGCATTGGGGAAGATTCAAAATGTATACAAAGCCATTCCTTCCCTCATGGAGCTTATAGTCTGAAAGATGGATTAGACACTGACAAAAATATAGGGACATTTCATACAAAAGAACTGAGGTGGCATGCCCAAGTCCGGTACAGCAAGGAGGCTGATGAGGCCACTAGGAATCTGCATAATAAAGTACTATGGGAGCTGTGAGCATCACAACTCTCCATGAGGACCAGAGAAGGCTTCCTGGAGGCATCAGTATTCAACTGGGGCTTTAAGGGAAAGGAAGGACATTCAGTCAGTGAAAAGGGAGACCATCACAGACCAAGGCACAGGGGAGCTGGAAAAATAACACAGTTGGTCACAGGAGCATACAACATGTTGAGGAGAGCAGAGAAATAAATAATTGCAATGAAGAAGAGGAGAACAAAAGTAGCTCAACTACTGGGCTTGATTAAAAAGACAGAAGGTCGGGGCGGCTAGGTGGCGCAGTGAGTAAGAGCACCGGCCTCGGAGCTGGGATGACCCAAGATCAAATCCGGCCTCAGAAAATGAGCACCCACACATAAATAATGACTAGCCATGTAACCTTGAGCAAGTTACTTAACCCCAATTGCTTTAAAAAAAAAGACAGAAGGTCACCACAGCCTAGATTTCCATAGAAAATTTTTGAAACATAGACACATATTCATATATGTATATATGCATATGTATGTATATATATGCTTATTATATCATATAGCTGTGTAGATGCATTTTTCCTAGAATGGAATGGAAAAAACATTAATCACTTATCATGTGCCAGGCATTGGGGGGGGGATAAGCTCAGATAGAGAAAAAAAAGAGTTCCTGCCCTCAGGGAGCTCATGCTCAATATGAGAGAGATGACATACAGGGCAGATGGCAAAGCCCAGGGGTTCAGCAAGAGGGCAGATGGCAATGCCATCTGGGAAAAGGAAAAAGAAAATAAATCACAGGACTATGTCCAAAACATTTCACAGCCACCACCCCACCCCAAAACTTCTACTTTCACTGGAGCATTTATTTGGGTGCTGTATTCTAGACAAGTCTCTAGTCATCTGTAGAAAAGATGCCAACTTGAATTTATACTTGAAGTCATTTTTTTGGAGATCTCTATATTCTCTTTATAAGTGAAATCACAAATCCATTCCCTATTCCTATCCCCTTTATTTTGGGATAATAAGTATTTACATGTGTGTCTATAAATGCATATATATGCACACATACACATATATATCCATATGTATATATACACACATGCACACACATACATATACGTGTATACATAAGGCATTCTACATAATAAAATAACAATAGTTAGCATTTATATAGCACTTTAAGGATTGCAAAGCACTTTACAAATATCTCACTTTATCCTCACAACAACTCTGGGAGGCTGGGACACCTTAATTATCCCCATTTTATAGATAAGGAAACTAAGTCTGAGAATGAATTACCCAGGATCACACAGTTGTTAAGTTTCTGAGCTGGCATTTGAACTCAGGTCTTCCTAACCTAGTGGTGTATTTCAGTTCTCCACTAGAGCATGGATGTGACCCTGATTGGTGCAGACTCTGCCAATGGCAGGTCTACCAAGTTGGAAAAGCACCTTGTTTATGTAGGGGGCAGTCCTTGTCATCTGAGGCCCCCCAGTTGAGGCAATGAAGGCTTTATTACCAGGTGAGTTGCAGGGATCCTGGTAGAGTTTTGAGCCACGGCAGATTTCCCTTGAAGGCCCTCTTCCATGCTACAGAGAGGTTCTGATTAGTGATGGAGGAGAGAGTCCCCCCATGCTGAACAAACAACAGATTTGTGAAATACTGAAGTGATTATTAAGAATGATGACATGAACTGAGAGTTGTGCCAGACAGCCAGAAGAGCATGTCAATGAGACCACACAGCTATAAAAGTAGCAGGGTCCTGGAATGATATCTGCTTGTTTTTAAACTGAGTGGAAAAGAGGACAGGAAACAAGATAGAAGTAAATACAGAGCAATGAGGAGCAGGGTAAGGCATCATCCTGTGACTTTCCTCCTTACCCAAGACATTAATGCTATTTCCAATCCCTCTCATTAGACCTAGAGAGGAAACCAATGAGAAAGGAATGTGTGATTAAGTTTGTTGTTGTTGTTTTAACAGACCTACAAATCTGGAAGGGACCTTGGAGATTACCTAGTCCCACCCCTTAACCTGACAGGCCACGAGTAACTTGTCTCACAGCTAAATAATTGGCAGAACCAGTACTCAGACCCAGGTCATTCTGCTGGCAAAGTTCACGCTTCTAACATTACATCATGATTTATGAGGGTGTGACTTGGCCCCTTTTCTCAGACGACATGAGGGTCTGAATTATTAGGACATCATAGGATTTTATTGATATCATTTTTATGAGATAATTTCTATTTATTTCTAGAAGATTAGTCTTAAGTAAAAAGCACCAAAAAAGGCACAAAATTTAATGACCATGAGGAAGAATACCAGCCCCCTTCTCATAACCCATCCTTCATTCTAGGAACTATCATACTCTCCCCAGACCTAGAAAATGTGGGTTGCCATTAATTTCTCAACATCTACACAAAAAGGTTATTTCACCTCCACAAAGTGGTCCCTCACTGATATGAGCAATTAAAAAAAAACACAAGAGGCAATTTGGGCAGAGAGGGCTCATGTCAAGGTGCCCCGGACCTACAATAACAGCAATGATGAGGAACTACAATAGCTAGCCTTCATAACCCAGCACTTTATATACATTCTATAATAGGATCCTCACATTATAACACTGTGAGGTGGGTGCCACCAGCAATATGATGCACATTTTACCAATGAGGAAACTGAGGCTCAGGCTCAGAATAAACTTGCCCATGATCATACAACAGTGGGATCTGAGCCCAGGTCTCACTTGATTCCAAGTCCAGTGCTCTTCTAACCACCATAGCCTTCTTTATATAGAACTTAGCAGTTTACTAAGCATTTGCACATAGACTGTCTCCTTTGATCCCCACAACCATCCTCTGAGCAAGGGCTACTGCTATTGGAGTTTTATAGTTGAGGGAAACTGAAGGAAGTCATGACCTGTCCCTATATCAAATAACCAGTAAATGATAGAGGTGAGGATTAAATCCAGACTCTCTGATACAGAGACCACTGCAGTATCTTTCCATGTCTTCACTGCTTTGATGGATTTCTGATCTCATCCACACGGTTCCTTCCTCCCAGGATAAAAACGACAGTTGATACACGCCTTTCCTTTTGGTGTGGCCCTTGTCCCTGTTATCCCATCAATCTTCCCAACAGGAGGCCCTCCTAACATCCTCAAGGTCTTCCTTTTGAACTCCTGACATAGGTACCAATGGAACTCAAAGGCTGTCCACCTGTTATCCCTCACTCTTGCTAGATGGACCACCCACCTCCTTGGTCAGTTTTTGTTAGTCTTTGCTATCTTTCTTGGTGCTGCTCCTGCACAGTCCTTTGTTGGTAATGTGCTGAAGCCCACTGACATCTTCTCCCCCATTCCTCTATCACTCCCTGGGTGCTCTGCAATTTTAATGTTTTAGAAACCATGGCATTCCGAGGATCCACAGCCATTGCCAGAAGAACAATAAGGTTAAAAAGATGGACTGCTGTTCCAGGGGGAAAATTGGGCTACTTAAAAGCACCATGCAATTTCCTAAAGGAAATCCAGCTCTATTCCTCCTGTTCAATTCCAGGTCCTGCTCACTGCCAATCTATCTATATTCTGGGTCATCTATCCAACTGTATAGCATGGTCTGGACAACAGGCATTCTTCATCCATTTGGTTTGTCCTGAATGGAATAAAAGTGAAAAGTTCTCAGGTAACATTCCAGAAATCTGAACAGAATTGTAATAAAGTACCAAAGACTTAGGAACCTGGGCTGGGAAACTAGGACCCTTGCCTTACTTCCCTGGTCATAAATTGAAGTTTTTGCTCAGACCCTGCATATTTAACCACGGGCCCAAATGTCCCAGACTTGTTTCCACTGACCACCATCTGACCTGTACAAATATAAAATTGGAACTCTTGTTGCAGAACTCCAAGCAGGTCACCATGTCCTAAAATCCCCACAATTCATAAAATATTGTCTGCTTTCATAGCTATATTGATATTGTTAGAACATTTATCTTCTGCTTTCATATCTAAGTTGATATTGATGACATATTTTGTCTGTTTCCATGTCCACTAGACATGTACCTTCTTCTTTCTGATATTACTGACATTTCATCTGCAAACACCAGCAGATTTTTGCAGCTAAGATTGTGTGTCTCAGTTCCTAATTAACAGGAACAGGACAGAACAAGGGAGGGAGGAGAGGGGTGATCTTTTGGGTATATAACCAAGTTTTTTACTTTGTATTTTTCCTCTCCTACTAGACTGCCTCTAGTAGCAAGACTGCCCTTCTTGCAAGAAGAAATAATTAAATAAATCCTTCCTGTCTCTGCTTGGAGATATCTCTGCTTATTTTATTTTGGGCAAGGGTCATCTTGTCCCACACAGTTCTTGGGGGCCCACCCGGGATCTAGCACCATCCAGTGGCTGGACTCTCTCACTTCAAGTCAGGAACAAGCACCTGTCCAGGGATTTCCCAGTAGTCTTTGATTTGAGGAGAGAGACTCCTGTCATGGAGGGTGATAGACCCAGGACAGCAGAGAAAACTCAGAGAGACAGGAACGAGGATAAGGCTCCAATTATGCAACTGAAAAAAACTCTGGCCAGCCAGTGTGGGGGAACAGTCATGAAAGAGAAGCTCATTTCTCCTGAAGATGAGCCAAAATAAGGGTCCTCTGGAGTGGGGTCATATGGGCTGTCCCACCCTGAGGGAGGGACACCTTAAGCAAAGTTCCACAGGTGACTAAAGGAAGGCAGGTGACTCCTTCCAGAGGAGGGGGAGAGGGCAAGGAGTGCCCACCCTCCCACTACTTGTTAGGCTACAGGCCTGGGAAGCTCAGCAACAGCTTCCGTTAAAGATAGGAAAAGCACAATCAGAATCTGGCATGGTGGAGCAGAAACTAACTATACTGGTAGCAAGTCCATTAGGGAACAAGCTCCAAAATTGGGAGAACTCACCTAGGTGTAGAAATCAAGATAAAGGAAAAATGATAGAATATTGCTGCTACACATGGGGTGGAATGCCAATCAAAGCAAATGTACAGATTAAGTGGGGTCAGCTTAAATGTTTGTCTCATACTGTTCTGTGTAAAGTAAGTGTCTCTATGCAGGGTGTGTGTATGTATATGTGTCTGCAGAGACTGTGTCTGTGTATCTCTGACAATATGTAGTTGAAATGGAACTTCCTATTTCTCTCCCCCATGGGGGGGGGGGGGCAGGGAAGAGAGAAAGAGAAAATCAGAAATATTTGCTATTTAGATTAATAGCGTAATAGTGTAGATTTGTAGATTAATAGTGTAGTTTTGCTCTTTCTATGTTCTAGGTCCTGGCCAGATTTGGAGCCTGGAGAGAGAAAAAGATAAGCAAAAAGAGGGGAATCTTTCCCCCTCAGATCAAGGACAGGCTGAGGCTGACCAGCATTTAACCATTTCTTGTCTCACCCAAAGCAAAGTTTTTGAATAATGGAACATAAACAGGGGGATCAGATTGGGCAGCTTATTAAGGAAAGAAAGTAGAGGAGTCCTAGATTGAGGATCCTTTAGAGAGAGTAAAATTTACTAAAATTTTCTCAATTTACATTGAGAAAACAGAGAGGCAAGGAAAACCTCTAAATCAAAAGAATCTGAGATATATTGAAGGTTAGTTACTAACAGGAAAGGTGGGAGCAAAATTGAAAATTTGGAAGAGGAAGAGATACTTGAAAGGAAGCATTCCCCCGTCCTGTTTTAAAGTATTGGTTACATAAATGAGCATAAGAATCAGGGTGGTACATAAGTCTTTCAGTTTGAAACTTCTTGTAAGCCTCTCAGAAAAGGAGGGGCTGTGAGGAGGATGAAATATGGCTCTCCTGGAATGTAAGTTGTTAGGCATTTAACCCCCTCTAGTTCTAAGGTGCATAGGCTAGCACAAAATTTGGAATATGATTACTTTGGAATGTAAAGGGATGTAGGTAGTCTGAGCCAATGGGTTTGAAAGATTGGGAAAGAGAAATAAAGGCTTGAGTGAAAATGTGAAAGGGAAAGTTTCTGTTTGGGAATAGGATAGGGGTGAGCTGTGGAGTATCCCCCACACACACACACACTGGGAGGCCCTTGTGTTAATATCAGATGGTTTAAGCATGTTGAAAGGGTTCAAGGAAGTTTTTGTGGAAAGGCTGAAATTGGGTGTTTACTACTATTGAATTTGAGATGGGCACCAATTATGGTAGAAAATACAGATTATTGTAATTTGTGATTATTGTTAGAATTAAAGAAAACAGAATTTTGGCCCAGTATATTTTAAAATGATCTGATTATAATAAGGAAAAAGCAAACTTCTTGTAAACTTCCTTAGGAAGATATGAATGTAAATAGAGAATTAAAATATTAAGAAAATATATATATATTTGTGGATAATACTTCCTTTTTAAGGGCCAGGGGTATTGGGATTTAGAAAGGTATGTTAATATGATTAAAAATGGGTTTATATTATTATTTGGCATTAAGGAATTGATTCATTGTATGAACCCCGCCCCCCCAGAATGTTTTGTAAGGATTGTGATAGAATCCGCATCCTAGGGATTTGTTTAGAATTAATATAATTATAAAGGTGTTTTGGCTTTGGCTTGCACAGTGCTCACTCAGATGGCATGTATTAAATAAAATGTGTTTTTCAGTGAGAACTGGGAAGTTAACTGTAATATGTTTGATAATCTAATGAAAAACTTTTGAGTATGAAGTTTATGCTAATGGTTATGGGATGAATAATTTTTTTGTGCAAAGTAATTTGGAAATAACTAAATTAAGATCACCAAATTGGTAATTATTTGATCTTAGTTTCAAAGTTTAAATTTTAGGTATTGGATATGTGTTTATAATATTCCTGGGATTTCTTATGAAATTTGGTAAATAATTGCATTATTTGTGTTATGGGAGAAGCAGTTTCTCTTATATTCTATGGGAGAGGCAGTTTCTTTTATATTATTGATGCTGCTAAATTAGGAATACACTAGAAAAGGAACAGGAAAAATAATGAATAGGGCATTTTGATCATGTGTATTGTAATTTGAGAAATTATAAATTTAATTTAATTTTGTCTTTGTTTTAAAGAGAGGGTTTTCAATTCAGATTGTTTTGTTATCATTTATGAAATATGAAATTGTTAATCAAGTTATCTGGAAGCTATTGTATAAATCAAATGTTTATAAAAGTATGTTTGTGAAAAGTAATTATTGGTAACTATATTGAGAAAAGACCCTGTGAATCCTCTTGTAAATTCTGTAAAATTTGAAATTGTTTATGTGTATGAAAAAGGGAGTCAAAGGGGCAAGATCATCATCCCTGGAAAGGGAGCTAGTTTCAGTTATGAAGCTCCTAAACAATAAGCATGACTTGAAGAGAAGTGGCAAGTCTGTGTACAAAAAAATTAAAGATGATTTCTAACAACTGGTTTCTATACCAGGACAAGTTTAAAATCTGTGAAAAGGAAGATGTTAAAATGGGGAATCCCCTTAGATATGTGAGTCCTGGCAAAATCTTTTGAGATATAATATAATTTAATAAGATTAAATTTATGTTAAGGTAAAAAGGTTTTGGGACCATACTGTATATGAATGCTTTGTCCACTCAGTTCTCTACTGATGACAAAAAGAAGCTAATGGATGGAGAATATGTCACCATCCAGGTCTGGGGTTGCCTTCGCTATGAGCTGCTCCAGGAACTAAATGAAGCTTTAGAGTTGAAAGAGGCTCACAGTGAGAAAGAACCTGAGGGGATCTGTCCCTACCACAGCCAGTTGAAGTCTAAGAAAGGAGATTCTACCCTCTGCCAGGGCAAAAGACTTCTGGTGAAAAGTGAAGTTAAGGGAAATGTTTGAAATATTGCTGCTTTAAGGATATTCTTTCTGAATGTCATGAGAATAATTAGATTTATAATTCATCAATTTGTGAGATTAGACCATGAACCTCTGCAAAAATATCAAGAATAAGCCTTGTCCCAAAAAGTGAGGTATAAAAAGATACCCTTCCCCAACTTTGCAGAGTACAGTATAAAATGTTAACAGAATAAAATGATGTTAATAGAAGATAGATAAGAAGATTTGAAAACAGAAAAGAAGGGTCCTCCAGACCCTTCTGTCTCTAGATAGTTACATGGGACACCCTAAGTGTGAGGAAGCATTTTAAGAAGAGAGATGTTAGTTAATAAGTCAAATAAAGATACATATGCAATGATGGACCATTATCCCATAGATTAAGGCTGGGATTTCAAAGTGACAATAGTAAGGTATATTTGTGTGGAATGGAGTCATTGGGCATTTCAAAGCAATGAAAGAAAATTTGGGTATTAATAAAATTGATTGAATTAATTGTTGGGATTAAATCAGAGACATTTTTAGTTGAGAGAAAAGAAAATTTTAGTGTGAGCTCAGATTAAGCATAGTCATAAGAAGACAGAGAAATTTGGGAAATAGATACAAATCTGTTAGAACAATCAGTTATAATCCTGTGATGGAAGATTTGATTTCTTTATGAATAATAATTAAAGATGTTCCTTAACCAAGGTAAGATTGGAAGCATATTTTAAGTTGAATGTTGGAAATTGTTACTTAACATTTGATGGAACTATCAATTGGCTGTTTCTTTGAGTCTAACTTCGGGTATAAATATTAAGAAAAGCTACCTAAGCCAGAGCTCCATGGTATCCAAGATACAGGTATGAAGCGCAAAGAAAGGTAGGGAGAACAGCTGTTCATGAGCTGAGGCAGGAGTCTCCTGACTTGATTTACCCACAAGCACCTGGCAGATCTCAAGCTTGGCTCTATGCAGACTACAGCTTGGTATCCATCTTACCTGGAACTGACATTCTAAAGTTAGGGAAATATGGTTCCCTTATTATAGTTTTGTCCCTATTCTTGGTGACAAGCTTCAAGAATCAAAAGTTTTGAAAACATAATAACAAATATATTAAATACTTGATTCTGGAACATCAAAAGTTACTATAAGATGAAAACGATTAGGCTTAGGATTTAGTAGAGGTGCCCCTGTATAAGTAAGCGCCTAGTTTTCCCTAGTTTGTGGGAATATTAGTTTGTTCTTTAGCTCCAGCTTTGTTCTAACTAGCTAATGTTAATAATAGGATAGTTTGTGAGTTAAGTAAATATTGTTCTAATGGCTAGCCCAATGTAAAGTCCTTAATGAAAATTTTACTCCTGGTGGAGGAATTAATAATGAATTGATGCAGGATATAAAAGGAATAGGTGTGATTATGATAACTGATTAAGATTATAATTTTAATTCTGTAAAAATGGTGATTTAACTTTATTCCAAGGAAGGCAAAAGAGAAAGAATCTGGGGAAGCGGCCGGGAAGACAACTTGAGAACTTGACCCTTCCAGGTCTTGATGAACCTTGACACCACTGTCCAGACCCAGAAGCAAGGGGTGGACCCACCACACACGAGTGGAAGGACCTATGGAGACCCTGCTGAATGGACAGTTGAACCAGTCAACCCTGGGGAAGAGGTGAAGCCATGCTTCCAGAGCCAACCTTCTATAGTGAGGCCAAATGGACTCTGAGCCTTTGCCCCTTTGTGTGAGAATTTTGATTGCTATGAGTGTACTAGTTCCTTTGTTGTTTTCAATAGTTTTTTCACTTGATCTTTTTGTTTGTATTTACTCTGAACCACTATGTAATCATTTTATCTGTAATAATAGTGTAATACCATGAGGATTTCCTTAGTTTATTTTTTGTTATATGTTATTATTCCTATTGTATCAATATCCCCAATGACAGGAAGAAATAAGTTTGAACATTTGATGGAAACTATAGCCCAGACCTTTAATGTGACAAATTATTAGGTTTGTGGGGGACCCCAGTTTGTGCAATGGCCCTAGGGCCCAGTACCCTTGAGACCTGAATGGTTTTTTAAACAAATGCTTTATTAACTTCTGTTTTACATCATTCATTTCCGCCAGATTTTGAGTTACAATCATTTTCCCCCCATTATTCCCCTACCCAACCTCCCAGAATAGTAGTCCTACAAGATATCACTTCCTCCAATCTGCTCTCTCCCATACCTTCTCCCATACCCCCATCGACTTTTCCATTAGAGGAAGATGAATCTTTGTGTCCCAATGCCTGCACATCTTATCTCCCAATTATAGGCAAAAGAGTATTACTAATAGTATTTATATATATATTTGAAACATTTAATGTTATGACCTTGAATTTCAGATCCATTTCCTTCCTCCCTTGTCACCCATTCCTTCTTGGGAGATAACCAATTCAGTATATGTTGTACATGTCTAGCTATGCAAAACATTATCATAGTAGATATATTGTACAAGACTGCTTATAATTCCCTCCCACTCATCCCACCCCCCCACCTGGTCCATTCCCTACATAATCCTGTCCCTCTTCTATAGTGGGTACTTCCAACCTCCCCTCCCCCCAAGGATGCCCTCCCATCCATCATCCCTCTTCTCATCCCCCTTCCCCCTATCCTGCTGCAGGTTGAGATATCCCATTTAGTATGTATGTCATTTTCTCCCTGAATCAGATTCAATGGGAATGTGGTTTTGTCTTTTTAGCCTTCCTTATTCTCCCCCTCCTTTGCAACCACTTCCCCTTGCTTCTTCTACATGGGATAGTTTACCCTACCCTGTCTCTCCCCATTTCCTCTTGCCACTTTCCTCTCTCACCTCATAATTTCATCCCTTGAGGATTCTCCCTTCCCAACAAATTCAACCTATGCCCTCTATCCATATATAACTGTAACCATATACACACACATTCACATATGTATTCATATGACCACACCCCCTTCTTCCATTATTTTCATAGTGAGAAAGATATCACCAGTCACAGTTATTGCTTTTCCATATATGAATGTAAATAGTTCAACTTTGATAAGTTCCTTTTGATTTCTTTTCCCTGATTACCTTCTCAGGCATCTCTTACTTCTTGCGTCTGGATGTCAAATTTTCTATTCAACTCTGGTTTTTTCCTTAAGAATGCTTGAAAGTCCTTTATTCCACTGAATGACCATATTTCCCCCTGAAACAAAATACTCAGTTTTGCTGGGTAGGTGACCCTTGGGTTCATTCCCAGTTCTTTTGCCCTCTGGAATATCATATTCCATGCCTTTCTATCCCTCAGTGTAGAAGCTGCCAGGTCCTGGGCTATTCTGATTGTGTTTCCACAATATTGAAATTGTTTCTTCCTGGCTGCTTGTAGTATTTTCTCCTTGATCTGGGGATTCTGGAACCTGGCTATAATATTCCTGGGAGTTTTCTTTTTGGATCTTTTTCAGGAGGTGATCTGTGGATTCTTTCAACCTCTATTTTGCCCTCTGGATCTAAAACATCAGGGCAATTTTCCTTGAGAATTTCTTGAAGGTGATTTCTAGGTTCTTTCTTTGATCATGGCTTTCAGGTAGTCCAATAATTTTTAAATTATCTCTCCTGGATCTATTTTCAGGTCAGTGGTTTTTCCCATGAGATATTTCACATTGCCTTCTATTCTTTCATTTGTTTGGATCTGTTTAATAGTATCTTGATTTCTCATAAAGTCACTAGCTTCCATTTGCTCCAGTCTAACTCTGAAAGAATGAATCTCCTCAGTGAGCTTTTGAGATTCTTTTTCCATCTGGCAAATTCGACTTTTTAAGGCATTCTTCTCCTCATTGCCCTTTTGGGCTTCCTTTGCCATTTGAGTTAGTCTATTTTTTAGGGTGTTGTTTTCCTCAGTCAGGCTGTTGACCCTCATTTCATACTTTTCCTGAATCCTTCTCATTTCTCTTTCTAATTTTTCCTCCACTTCTCTTATTTGATTTTTAAAGTCCTTCTTAAGGTCCTCTATGGCCTGCAACCCGTTCATGTTTTCCCCTGGAGCTTTTGGAGCAGGACTTCTGACCTCACAGTCCTTTTCCTGCTCTATGCCCCCAAAATAGGAGTCTAGGGTTGCATTTTTCTGTTTCCTTTGCCTTGCATGTTGCCACTTAATTACTTGACTTTTGGGCTTGTTGCCACACTATGGCTTTAAGGCCAGATAGAGGAATTTTCATCCCGAACGTGTGGGGGGCAACTTCCGTTTCTGGCAAGCTGTAAACCCACCCACAACTTCCACCCTAGATCACAATCCAGATCCAGGGAGGTTAAAGCAAGAGCGATTACCCCCCAAGACTGATCGCTGGATCTCCCCACCATTTGTAGGCTGGGAGCCAGACCTGCCTCTGAAAACTACAAAATGGCGTGTCTCCTCAGCAGCTTCTAGCCCCCAGGGGAGGGAGCTGACGCATTCCCCAAATACAGGCCCCAAAGTCCATAGGACACTAACCTCTTACTTTGTCCTAGGCATGTCTATGTTGATAATTCTGGAATCGCCACAGCTCCTGGTGTTCTGGGGTTCCTCCAGCCGGCTGCTGGCCCTGCTGCCCTGGAGCTAAAACCTCGGCTCACGCGGACCTGGGCTAGGCTCGGCTGGGCTCCTGCGCTCTGCGCGTTGCTGGTTCCCAGACCGTTGCGCTGCTCCTTCCTGCAGGGCTGCTGGGCTGTCCTCAGCGGGAGGTTAGCTTCTCTGTGTCGTTCTGTGGGTGCTGGGGCTCCAGAAGTTGTTCACAGTCCTTTTTTACATAGTTTGTGGGGAATCTGGGGGCAGAGAGGCTTGGAAGAGCTGTTTCTACTCCGCCATCTTGGCTCCGCCCCCCGAGACCTGAATGGTTTTTAAGTAACCTTTCTTTAATCCATAATGGGACTGGTTTTTGGAGATTAGCAGAAAAGCATCAGTGGAAATTAGTGAGTGAGGAAAAAGGGGAATATTGCCTAAAGCAACATGGAACAGAGAGACACTACCCTGACTAACACAGGTGATGCCAATGGTTGGGGTGACATATGGCCCCCTGAAAGAATTATCCAAACCTATGGACCAGCAACCTGGGCTCAGGATGGAAGCTGGGGACATAGGACTCTGATCTATATCCTTAACCAGCTAATTAGACTTCAGGCAGTAGTAGAAATAATTACCAATCAAACTGCAAAAGCCTTGGATTTGCTAGCAGACCAGGCTACCCAAACCCGGGAGGCTGTTCTTCAACATAGATTGGTCCTAGGTTATTTGCTCACCAAGGAAGGTGGGGGGTGTGGGAAATTGAATCAATCTATTGTGTGAAAATTGATGACAATGGTTAAGTGGTAAAAGGAATAACCAAGAATATAAAGAAGATTGCTCATGTACCTGTCCAAACTTGGTCCAGTCCCTTTAATACATCCTGATTGTCTTGGTTTAATGGCAGTTGGTGGAAACAAGCTTTATGGTTTTTATTGATAGCCCTTAATGGAATAATACTCTTCCCAGTCTGCTTACCTTGTGTGGTACAGCTAATAACTAAGACAATGTGGGATTCATTCCCTAAAATGATAAAACTAGAAGACAGTAAGGCAGATTATTGATCCTCAGAAGACCGGGAACCTGTGAGCCAGGAAGACAGAGAAGTTTATCGTGTGAGTCTGGAGTAGAACAAAGAGGTTGAAGAATGGTGAGGCGTTTTCAAAGGGTGAAAAAAAAGAGGAAGAGTTGAATATAATAAAAGTGAAAAGTTCTCAGGTAACATTCCAGAAATCTGAACAGAATTGTAATAAAGTACCAAAGACTTAGGAACCTGGGCTGGGAAACTAGGACCCTTGCCTTACTTCCCTGGTCATAAGTTGAAGTTTTTGCTCAGACCCTGCATATTTAACCACAGGCTCAAATGTCCCAGACTTGTTTCCACTGACCACCATCTGACCTGTACAAATATAAAATTGGAACTCTTGTTGCAGAACTCCAGGCAGGTCACCATGTCTTAAAATCCCCACGATACATAAAATACTGTCTGCTTTCATATCTAAGTTGATATTGATGACATATTTTGTCTGTTTCCATGTCCACTAGACATGTACCTTCTTCTTTCTGATATTACTGACATTTCATCTGCAAACACCAGCAGATTTTTGCAGCTAAGATTGTGTGTCTCAGTTCCTAATTAACAGGAACAGGACAGAACAGAGGAGGGAGGAGAGGGGTGATCTTTTGGGTATATAACCAAGTTTTTTACTTTGTATTTTGCCTCTCCTACTAGACTGCCTCTAGTAGCAAGACTGCCCTTCTTGCAAGAAGAAATAATTAAATAAATCCTTCCTGTCTCTGCTTGGAGATATCTCTGCTTATTTTATTTTGGGCAAGGGTCATCTTGTCCCACACAGTCCCATGTGGATAACTGGCCAAACTCTTTTGAATGATTATGGATCACATTTAGGAGGCTTAATGCAATCCATAAAAGAGAGAATCTAGAGAACTTCTCCACCTATTGGGAATCACACTTCCACCTGAACTTTGCACAGGACATCTTCTATGACAGTGGAAAACACCTATGGTGATCAATTATCTCCATTTTATGCCTCTCTTGATATCAGAGTGCTGTGGAACAAAGCTATCTCTGTTGTAGCATCTTCCAAGGAATCTTGTATTGTTTTTAACATATGTATGGGAGACATTTTGTTGGAGATGATCCATGAGGTAGCATTTTGAACTACTGAATCAAATACTTTATTAGAGTCAACAAATGAAAGCATAAATGAAATCTTGTACTTCCTATACCTTTTAGTGCTTTTATGTGATGATAAAGGTGTAATCTGCTAGAGAAAAACATTTACAAAAATCTGCCTGTTCCTTTCTCTACCTTCATCAAGGACAACTTCAATATGTGCATAGATCATTGTCAAATAATGTGTAAATTACCCATCGATTGCCTCTTAGAGTAAATAATAACATCCTTTATATAATTTTTGCAGGCATTTGATATGCTCTCCTTCTTTAAGTTATCGTGAGAATTGATCTTTCAATGCCCTCAAAACTGTACTGCCGGGGCGGCTAGGTGGCGCAGTGAATAGAGCGCCGGCCCTGGAGTCAGAAGGACCTGAGTTCGGAGCCGGCCTCTGACACTTAATCCACACAAACAAAAACCTAGCCGTGTAGCCTTGGGCAAGTTACTTAACCCCAATTGCCCTAAAGGGGCAGCTAGGTGGTGCAGTGAGTAAGAGCGCCGGCCTGAGTTGGGATGACCTGAGATCAAATCCGGCCTCAGAAAATGAGCACCCACGCATAAATAATGACTAGCCATGTAACCTTGAGCGAGTTACTTAACCCCAATTGCTTAAAAAAAAAAATAACTGTACTGCCTACAACATGGACCTCCTTTGCTCATACCTAGTGATAATCCTGTTGTTCCTATTATCTTTTTCTTCTTGAGTGCCTCTGTTCCACAAGGCAATGTGGTAATGATGCTGGATTTGGAGTGTTGTATTCAAATCCTAACTTAGATACTTACTACCTGTGTGACCTTGAACAAGTCAATTAACCTCTCTGTGTCCCAGCTCCTCATCTGAGCGGATAAGTAAAATCAGAGGGTTTGGATTGGATGACTCCTGATGTCCCTTCTGACTCTAATGCTATCATCCCATGATGATTTATAAATCTTCATACAGTACACCTTGAAATAGGAAGGTGAAGAGCCCAATGTGATGGCTCTGATGTCACTTGTGGAGAATAACAATCATCACAACACACTTATATAGCCAGTAAGGCTTGCAAAGTTCTTGACATACATCTCACATTTGATCCTTGCAAAAATCCTGTGAGATATGATTTCTTCCTCTTCTCCTACAGAAGAGTAGGCTGGGGCTAGGAGGAGTTAGGTAACTTTATGAAGTTCACAAGGCTGTTAAGTATCAAAGGCATGACTGGAACCTAGGTCTTCTCTTTTCAAGTCGAGCCTTTGTAAGGGTTATGGGATTTAAAGATCTTCCATGCCCCATTGGACTTGCTGACATAGCAGGAAGGGGAGGGGCAAGAGGAAGCGGAAGAAGAGTTAGAGTTCTGTTGGGGACTGTTGGTGGCCACAGCAACAGCAGCAGCAGCAGCAGCCAAGGTAGAGGTGGAGGCCCAAATCTTTTTTTTAAGCCAGCCAGAATTTCTGCTAAGGACTCTTGTTGGGGGCTGCCGGGAACTGGAATTGCGGGGGGCCAGAGCTGTTGTGAGCACGCTTCCTGGACACTGAGCAGTTGCTGAGAGTTGGGAGAGAAGGACCTTTGCCTGAAGTAGCCTGTTCTGTTTTGAAGGCTTAAGAATGTGGTTGTTTACTATGTTAACTACTTGTGCCAATTTCATAACTACCCTGATGGCTTTGACTTTCTGGTTTTGGGACTCGGTTATTTGGTATTTTAATAAATTCTCTGGCTTTATCCCCCATATAGAGAGACTGATATATTTTGTGACTAATAACCACATAAGCCTATTTATAATTGCCATAGGCATAGTGAATATTGCATTGTTAATACAGCCTTCTAGAGATGGTACCACAGAAGTCTTTACAAATGTTGTCCATCTTTAATCTCTGTTTTTCCCCCTTCCAGTTTCATCCTCAAAAGCTCCCAGGATGATCTAGCTTTATGGAATGTCTCATCCTTTCTATAAACTTGGTTTTTTTCTCCCCTCTACAGCTCTTTGCTGTCTTGTAAGGCAAAATTCGTTCATGTGAAAAGTCATCTACATTCTTCCTTCACTAGATTTTACAAATGACTGTGTAATCTAAAATGATAAGATAAAGTCTATTATCCATTAACTGAGGTAGTTTCTAGGCTCTTTTGTTCTTCTTACTGTGGCAAGTGGGATTAAGCTTCTTAGTAAATGGTCTATATCAGTGTCTGTTCTTTTATCGAATTTATACTTGGGGGCATCATAAAGTTTGTTTAAACAGTCAGGCAGAATTATCTTCTCATTTTTATTCTTCCAGTTTTCTATTGATATTTGTCTTTTCTCAGAAAAGTGAATGGTGTAGCTATATGTATTTGGTCAGCTGATTTGGAAATTACTTCTTCATTTGCAACCTCTTGTTTTCTGTCTGTTAGAATATAATGAGTTTCATTATATGTGATATTGCTTAGTTGTCACCCTGCCCAGGCACTTCCCAAACCTCTTCTTGAACAAATATTCAAGATACATAGGCAAGAAGATTCTCTATAGTCTATAAGTCTTTGGCTGCCTGTATTTCTTAATTCTAAAAGGCATTTTTCTGGCATTCTTTATATGCCTATCTCTATCAGGAACTTGATATATGTCGATTTAATTTGGAAGATTTTATCAAGCTCTTCATAGAACTTCTTGTTACCTAGTCATTCTCTACAACAGGTGTTCATAAATAGCACTGCAATACAAAATAGCCAATTCTCCCATTATGTTTCATGTTGGTTTTGGAAGCACAAAAAAAGCAACTCTTTTATTTTCTCTAAATCATTCTTTCTTTTAGCTATATCCTTTTGCTTTCCAGTTTCATTTTTTAGTGAAAATACTAATGTTAATATTATTCAGTTTCCCTGACAGACAGTATGGTGTCGCAGATAGAAGACTAGCCTTGAAAGACTTATTCAAATTCTGCTCTGACATATACTGGCTGGCTGTACAACCATGGACAAATCAAAAAGTTTAACTTCTTGGTGCCCCAGGCAACACTTACAAGAGTATTAAATTACAGATTACTTTCTAATCTACACTGATGGAAGAAGTTTCCATAACAAGAGTTCTTCATATCATTGAAATCACAGGTCTAAGCCAAAACAAAATAATGCCTATAGAATGTCAACATATCGTACAAGCAACAGTTAAATCAGTTTATAAGTAGACTTAAAAAAAGTGTGATTCTTAAGAGCTCTCCGTCCCTCTTCTGCCACTTTGCAAACAGCACTGCAAAAGCATCAGGGGGTCACTCAGAACTGAGGACCATTTTATATTTTTCTTTTTTTCCTAGACTGCCATAACTAAAAGATTCATCACTGGGTGTCCAGTCCACTAATAAGTCTCTGGGTCTTTAACAAGGCCAGCTCTTGGAAAGCAGTCACAGTTCTAACTAGCACTGTCCTGGAAGGCTTTATAGCCTCCTGGAGCCTATCAGAGCTTAAGTTCCACTGACTTTGCCTTTGAGCATCCACACTACAGTCCACACTTCCACACTACAGCCAGGTGTCTGAACAAGATTATGTGGAATAGGGTCATTAGACCAGGCAAAGGAGGTACTGATCACCTGAGTCAGAGTAGCTAGTTGTCATAACCATGCTAAGGCTGCATAACACACAGGTTTGATATTATCAAAGATCATAAGCATCAACTAAGAGTTGGTCCAGAAAGACTGTGGTTCATCAGTCCTGGAGGTTACAGAAAGCACTGTAACTCAGAAGATGATAAAAGATGAATGGGGCACTATAAAAGCTAAATGGCTTCCCAGTGAAGAGTCCCCATACTGGTCATGGAAACCTGTCTTTCTTCCATTCTCCTCTCATATCCAAACTAGGTCTAATCTGCCATTAATCAAAGTCATGGGAACCTGATCATAGTATAGTGGAAGAGCCCCCTGGAGATCTGGGAACCATTCTAGTACTGCCAGTCAAGTCACTGTGTGACCTCTAGCAAGTACCTTCACCTTTCTGGGCCTCACTTTCCTCATCTGTACAATGCAGGGTTTAGACAATATAATCTCTAAGGCCCCATTCAGTTCTCACATGATGACTATAAGCATCTCTATCAATGGTTCATGGAACCTGGGATTAGGAGTAATGGGTTCTAACTTTAAACCCAAGGAATTGGCATCATTGGAGATGAAATCTCTGCCCACTTTCCCTTCCCATACAAAAGAAAAAAAAACAAAAGAAAAAGGCAAAGGAGCCTCCATCCAGGACTTGCAAATTCTAATATACCTCTGCTTTACACAAAATCCTATCAATGAAGTCCCTGAAAGCCTCAGCCTCAAGTTCAAAGGTTAAACTCAGATAGCCTACCAGAACCTAAAGACCCACAATCATATTCCTCACATTGTCCTATGGTCAGAATGGGGAGAGAATATGCACCCCAATTAGGCAGAAAAATGTGTTTTTCTAACAGGAACAAGCTGCTATCCTGGTCAGGAGAGGTACTATCTCCTAAAATGGCTCTGACTGAATCACTGATTCAAAGAGATGCCCCATATCTAGGGAATTACTTGGGACGGAGAGTAGGTATTGGTTAAATATTAGTTATGTTGGGATGTTTCCTGAACAATCTCAGCATTCCACTTAGTGTAGGTATTCTGCTGTTCCAGCTGACTTAATCCTCTCAGAACACCAGAGAAAAGGAAGGACCAAATAAACTAAAGGTTAATATATCTCCTGGAGACCCTCTCTGCCAAAATCAGCGGCCAGTGCCTACAGCTCAAGGTCAGGCCATGGCCTCTGCCAATGCCAGCCATTCCTTGCATGGCATAGATGTGCTGATGCAGCTTGCATAGAGGTTGGATCAGTGTAATGACCCTAAGTGCATTGGTCCAGAGGTACAGAGTTTCATCCTTGCTGAAAGCAGAATCTCACCATCATCTCACCTGGAACTGGGGGAAAGACAAGGTGTCCAAAGGAAAAGGGTCCCCACTGTTTCAGGCCTGTCTTTGAGTTCCCTTTCTATGATCAAAGACTGAGTTTCTGATTGCTCAGTAACTCTGAGGTGTGAGCTACATGGGTATCCTGATAGTGCTATTCTTAACTAGGGTGCAAATGCATACTGATGAGACTCAATTCAACATTTATTAAGCACCTACTATATGCCAGGCACTATGCTAGATGCTAGATGGGGATAAAAAGACAAAAAACAGTTCCTGCCCTCAAGGAGCTTGTGTTCCATAGCTATGGGGATATACTTCACAGGGACACAGAGAAGCAAATACAAGCTAATTTTGTGGGAGGGAGCACTAACAGAGGAGAGAGTGGACTCAGGAAAGGCTCTGCTTGAGTGGGGGAGCTTGAGCTCTGTCTTGAGACACTCTATGTACTGAGGGAGGAAAGGCACAGAAACAGGATGATGGAGAACAGCAACTCATGTCTGCCTGTTTGGCTGGAACATAAAGAGGCCTGAAGGGGAGTGACATAAAATAACATGGGAAAGGTAGGAGGGAAGCATATTGAGAGGGATTCTACATGCCACGTTGATCGGTTTATATTTTATCCTTTGGGTCAAGAGGAAGCCCCGAAAGACTGTTGAGCAGAGTGTTGGTGGGATTAGACCAATGTTTTAGGAATATTCATTGGGAGCTGTGTAGAGGTTCAAAGGAGAGGAAAAAGTCTGGAACAGAGAGAACCTACAGGGTACCAGCATACTCCAGATGAAACATGATAAAGACCTCAACTAGGAAAGTGGCTCTGAGTAGAAAGAAGGGGGTGGATATGAGAGATGCTATGAAGACAGAACAGACAAGACTTGCCAAGTGATAGAAAATTAGGGTTATGAGGGAGAGAAAAGTTTCAAAGATGACTCCAAGTTTGAGTGCCAGTGTGATAAGAAGGAAAGTTGTACATTCCTACAAAATAAGGAAGATTGCAGTGAATAGAGCACCAGTCCTAGAGGACCTGAGTTCAAATACGACCTCAGACACTTAACACTTACTAACCATGTGACCTTGGGCAAGTCACTTTAACCCCAACTGCCCTCCCCCATCCAAAAAGTAAAAAATAAAAAATAAGGGAGAGTGGAGGAGTGGTAGGTTGGGTGGGGTATCAATAATAAACTCCACTTGGGAGATACTGAACTTTAAAAGTTAATGGGGCCCACAGATGGAGGTGTCCAGTAGGTAGTTGGTGATTGAGGCCTGACATTCAGAAGAAAAGTTAGGGTTGGATAGAACTAGTGGGATGCCATCTGGGGAGAGATGGGGGCTGATGAAGTCACCAAGAAAGAATGTGTCGAGATCTGGTTCATGTGTCAGGTTGGTTTGCTTAACTGTACTTCTTTGTTAAAAGCAGGAGGGGGAAGTGCTATTGAGGGGGGTGGTATTGGGAACTAACATTGATATAAAGTGAATCTTTTAAGAAAATGAACATTTAAACAGGTTACAGATGAAAATTCTAGTCAAGAGCCTGGGAGGATGCCCACCTTCACTAGGTTGACAGACCTAATCCAACAAAGGAGACAGAGGAGCAATCAGACTAGAAGGGGAACCAGAAAGGGTTCATAAATTCATTAGTTAACTGATTAAAGTTTGGTGATACACTGGTTCCAAGGGAGGCCAACTAGATCCCACTTTATATGGCCTTAGACATCACCAGAAGAGCTGGGATGAAAGGGAACCCCAAAGCCCTGAGGGGTGGTCAAAAGGTAAACCCTCAGGGCCTTAAGCTCCTCAGTCTCAAAGCAAAGGGAATTTTTGGGAGGAGGAGTAATAAAGGAGTTTTCAAATGCTTATTCAAAATCTGAGGAAGTCCTACTAGAGAGTCAGTATGATGGTTATGACTGAGGAGAATTGGGCTTTAGTTCTGACTGCTAGTATTCAACTGTGAGACCTTGGGCAAGTCATCTCCCCTTCCTAAGCCTCAATTTCCTCATCTATAAAATGAGAGAGTTAAAACACTGAATGACTCTAAGGTCCCTTCCAACAATAACATTCCATTCTAATGCCTTGCTCTGCCTCTCATTACCCCCCAATTATTGTTAAGACCTGAATTTCCACTGCTAGCACCTCTAACCCTCTTCTTCTGCTAAATGACACACACACACACACACACACACACACACACACACACACACGACCTGGCTCCAAAACGAATAATTTCCCCTTACAAAATCAAACTTGCATCAATAAAATTCTGGTGGCATCTTCCAAATTCTTAACCCTTAACCCTAAACTGAGAAAAGAAAATTATAGGTCAAAATGGGTGTTAAGCCTAGAGACTGACTCATTCAAACTGGAACTCTACACACACAGCCCTCTTAAGATAAATGGGAAAGAACACTTTATAAAAAGAAAATAGTTCTTTCTCCCACTGTTCCTCACTCCTCCAAAAAGAAAAAAGGAAATAAGATACATTTATTGATCCAAAAAAAGAGCATTTACCAAAAAAACTCATCTTTACTAAGAGATAAAAATAAGCTTGCACTTTTCCAATGATTAATATTCGAATTGCAATTCCAGTTCTCCACAATTGCTTCTTGCTCTTTGCAGACCTTAGGTGATGGCACAGAAGTTTGAGACCTGAGGATCTCTTGAGTCTCTCTCCAGAGTGAGCCGACCATAGAACACCCCTGCTTGTTTGGGCTGCCAACCCCACGCACACTGACTCACTAGAACTGTACTCCTGGCTAGCTTTCTGGATGTGCTGGAATGCAAGAAGGCTTTTTAAACAAAAGGAAGGAGGTAAAATTAAGGTTAATTCCTGAAGGAAGGTATGGCAAAGGTGAAGATGGGCACTCTGACACAGGGGAGATGAAGATGGCCTAATTTACTGAACTAAAGCAAGAGAAGAGAGAGATGGGGCAAGGTAAGAAGCAAAGCCTTGCCCTGGTTGGTTCTACTTGTAATCAGCCCCCAGACCTGATAGCCTGAGTGCCCTCACTACAGAAGAGAGACAACCCCTGTGAACAGAGATTCCCACCTCCTAAAACAGAAGTATAGGATCCCTGTGAGAGCTGTGTCTCACTGAGTGGGAGTTAGGGAAGGAGAGAGACATCTTTAAGATAGCTGGTTCTGTCCAGGGCTCTTCCAAAGGAAGCTCCAAGATCTGTGCTAGAAAAGACAACTATTTAGGTAGAAAGGGAGAACAGCAAGATTGGCTAAAGGCAGCTGCTATATATGACATGCCACCATCTGCTGTACATGTACATGTCAATCTCACTGGTGGGGAGCCTATAGTATAATGGGCAGTGCACTGGACTTATAGTTAAGATCATTCGGATTATTTGGACTCCTGGCTCCAAATGACTACCTGTCATTTGACCACTCTAGGCCTCAGTTTCCTCATCTGTAAAATGAGGGGGTAGGACCAGATAACCTCTGAGATTCTCACAAAGACATCTAGTTCTAAATATAAGATCCTAGTAGATTATAAACTATTAGAAGCCATGGGCTATTTCTTACACCTCTCTATCTCTCCACCACACCCAGCACAGTGCTTTGCACAGAATAGGTACTTAGTGCTTAATTAGCTCCTGAATGAATGGAGTGAATGAAGTTTCATATGTAAATCTTGTGAAGCTCCAATAGAGTCTCCCAATGCTGGAGTAGGCTATTAAAGAGAAGGCTAGTGAACATTCTGAAAAGAAAGCAATCATAACAAAGAGTCAGCTCTGCTTTCTCAAGAACAGACTAACCCCATCTCCTTTGCTGGCAGGCTAATTATCAGACTCATAGATGAGGACAATATAGTGAGTAAAGTTTCCAGAGGTTTTATCAGAGCATCTGACAAAGTCTCTTAGGCCATCCTTGTGGACAAGATGGAGAGATGGCACCATGGCTGGCTCAGAAGCTTTCAGAACTCATCTGTTTAAAGACGCCTGCCTAGCCAGGATTCCACGTGGGAAGAATGGCTAGACCCAAGGAATTATCATCAAGAGTTTGTTGTTGGTTTCAAGAGGCTCCAGCTGAATGCTCTGGGAATCTTTGCTGTTTTGACATTTCTATCAATAACCCAGATAATAGTGAAGAGAGCATATTTATCAAATTTGCAAATGACACAAAGCTAAGAGGGAGAGCTACCATGTTGGATGACAAAGGCAAGATGCAAAATACCCCTTAGCTGCCCAAACTGTCTGGTCAAGTATAATACATAAAAGGGAATTTAACAGGGATAAGTATAAAGTCTTACCCTTGGGCTCAAAAAATCAGCTTCACTAGAACAAGAAAGATTGGGCTACTTTGGAAGGTGGTGGGGCTTCTCTCTCAGTAGAGGCCTCCAAGCAAGGGCTCTCACTCACATAGCCTCTTTTTGGCTATGATGTAGAAAACATTCTTCTTAGGGTACAGGTTTAGATTAGATTCCTTGCCCGATTCTGGGATTTTTTCCATACCCTTTGCCCCTGGCCTAATTTTCAAGTACCTGTGGACATTTTGCCTCACTCAGCCTTGTTAGGCTCTTTACACATCCATGTAATGTTTCCTGTCCTTTGCCCCATTTCTCAAAGAGCAAAACCCTTTTCTCTGAGTTCAAAGCATTGGGACAATGAAAATAACATGGCTCACTTGTTCCTCTAACATAAGAGAGCAGGCTGCTTCCCCAGACCCTCTTCCTCCCACCTAAATCAGCTAACTCAACAGAGCCTGGGCCAGAGTGAGGTGTTCTGAGCTGGCAATATCTGAGCTGGGGTATCAATGGACACAATACCTGTGCTCCCTACTGCAAGGACCTTGACAAAGAAAAGGTTTACTGGAAGCTGATAAGCCTAAGGCAGCTGTCTGGGAATCAGATCTGAGAAGATCAGACTTACCAACAACCAACAACCAACATTAAGTGCCTACTATATGCAAAGAACTAGAGGTACAAAAGGAAACAGTCTCTGCCTTAAAGAGATCATAGTTGACTTAGGGAGTGAACGCTAGCATTCAGATCAAAATGGGCCAAGGGAGTACAATGTCTGACCACCCAATGAAGGGGGGACAAGGCAAAGAGCAGTGAAAAGCTATGTGAGGGCTACTCATCTTCCCCCTCAGAGGCCTTCAAATTTACCAGGTCCCTAGTGGGACCAGGAAATTCCCGCCAGGAGGACCCTCTCCCACCCTGCCCAGGAATCATAGCAGAGGCCCTATAGATAGTATCCTACCCTTCCCCTACCACCAGAGTGGGTCAAGTGTTCTTATGAAGATCCAGATAATACAGAAAAGCCACCATTTTCCTGATCAGGAAGCTGTCCTCCTTCCCCTCCGCCACCCTCTTCTCTCCACTAGTAAAAGAAGCCTGTCTCAGATACACTTGCAGAATGGAATATCCCTGGCAATCCCCCAACCCTGATGACCGAACTAAAAACCAAGTTTCTCTTCTTTATGTTACCTGAATTGTCCAGCTATGGTGACCACTCCCATATTCAGCTGCTTGTAATCTTATCTAGCCTCGGAGTCCAGCCTTAAACACCACCATTCCTCCACCCAACCAACCCCCAGTCTGGAGAAGCTTGGATTATTACTGTTTGGTACAGAATTTCACTGTGTTTTTTAGTATAAATCTTTTAAGAGTATGATACAAGCAAAGCAGAGATACAGACAAAATGCCTGGGAAAAATTTGAGACATCAGAAAACAGTTTCATCTGGGGATGGTAGTAGACAGAAAAGAAAGGCTTCATGGAGGAGGTGGTGACCAAGTTAGGCCATGGAAGAAGAGGGAGATTTCAAGAAGCAGAGCCATGGAGAGGGGGTGCTCTAAGCATGGAACAAACCTTTCAAGGGCCAAGCCCACTTCTTCCTTCAAGCAAGCCTTCCTGCCTTACCCCTGAAGAACCTGCCCCATTTGTAGGTGAGGACCAACCCAAAAACCAATATGCATTGAGGTTTGCCTTTTGAACCACTCAAGTGATGTGGACAACCAAGGGCCCAGGAGGACAGACAAACAGCATGGGTCGAGATGGGGGAACCAACCTCACCCCTCTACTTCTTTGTGGCCTAAAACAAACAGAAGGACAGGCACTCTGGACCTGAGTTCTCATAGATTCAGCCATAACATGGAGCCAAGGGTTGTGTGGGAAAGGAGTAGTCACTATTATTACAGTGAAGGCTATCAACGTGTGGCCTTCACAGTTAGGACCAGTGACCCAAGAAACTAAGGCTTTGTGGGCCTGGTGGGTTGGGGGGGTGGGGCAGAAATGAGGAGGACCTCTCACCTCTGAAGTCACAAGATCCCCTGCCCCATATTTCAAGTATCCTGAGGATCCAGCAACAGGTTCAGAATCACCTGGGCCCTTCTAAAGACCCAAAAGGCAGATAAATACTTTTGCTCTGCATCCTGCCAGCCAACTTGTTGGAAAAGGAGGCAAAGGACCACCTGCCAAGAAACCCTGCCAGAACTGGAGACCACAGTGCTGCCACCCCAATACAACTGGTATCAGGGGGTTTCCAGTGATAACCCTGCCCTGGGGGGTGGCAATTCATTTGGTCTAGAGAGTTCTCATTCCCTTGAACCATACTTGTTCCCTGACCAGACTCAAGAAGGAAGCACTCCAGGAACTTCTGTGGGAAAAAAACCCTGAAAAAGGTGTTTGTGTCTCCCTTCCTCCCCCCACCCCCCTTCCTCTGCTAGCTGCTCCCTGCTGAAAGGAGCTCAATAGGGGTAAACTTAGAGAGGAAATTGATTGGGAACTGGCAAGGTTAAGGTCTCTCTCACTGTACATAGTTTAGTTCTGGGCACTACCTGTTAGAAGACACAGACAAGCTGGAGTGTGTCCAGGGGAGGGCAACCAAGATGGTGAGAGGACTAGAGAACATGCCATACAAGGATCAGTCGAAGGAAGTGGGAATGCTCAGCTTAGAGATGAAAAGACTCAGAGGGGAGACATGAGAGCTGCTTTCAGAGTATCTGAAAGGGGATCATGCAGAAAACAGATTAGACTTATTATTCCGCTCATTCCCAGGGGACAGAACTAGGAGCAGTGGATGGAAGGTGCAGAAAGGCAGGTTTCAGCTTGATGTAAGGAAAAGCTTTCTTATGGTGAGGGCCATCAGAAAGTGGAATGGGCTGCCATGGCAGGTGGGGGCTTTCCCCCTCACTAAAGGTTTTCAAGAAGAAGTGGGAGAGTCACCTGCCAGGAATGCTGGAGAGGGGTTTCTCAGACAGGTACAGGTTGGACAAGATAGTCTCTGAAGTCCCTTCCACCTCTTAGACTCTGCAATTCTGAAATGGGGCTCCTAACTTCTGCCCCTGCTTCATGTAGCAGCTGGATGGACTAGCTGCCTTGGGCAGTACTGTTTGCTAACTCTGACTACAGTGCTGAGTTAGCTGGATTATACAACACTTCCAAGCTTTTGGGGAAATGCTGTGTCTCTTTTTTTTTCAGGACCTACTGGATCAGGGGGAAGCCATGTAACTCTATAACATTCAGATCTCCTCCTGGTCTCCCCAACCAGCTTGTCACTGGGGTAAAAATGTGTCTTTCAATGCCTGTACCCCAACTATCTATGAGTAAGACTAGAAGGGATGCTGTAGAAAGGAGTACAAGGGACCAAAGAGATTCTGGAATTCATGGGCTACCACTGCTATATGCTGAACTGCTCCATCTTGAATGTCCTCCTCACAGATCTTTCCCACCAATCGTGGACTTCTAATTGGACCTCTCTTATTGAGAAAAGCTTTTAAGATATTGAAAAGAACCCCTATATAACCCCAATACTAAGATTCCAAAATGCATGAACATTTTTGGGCTTAGAAACAAGTTGGCAGTGGGA
The DNA here is from genome assembly GCA_011680675.1 of Gymnobelideus leadbeateri. Taxonomy (NCBI): domain Eukaryota; kingdom Metazoa; phylum Chordata; class Mammalia; order Diprotodontia; family Petauridae; genus Gymnobelideus; species Gymnobelideus leadbeateri. The sequence continues at coordinate 1,742,688 of WOXC01008097.1, forward strand.
AATTCCCTCTCCCAAGCTGGTCCCAGCACCACGACCTCCTCCCACCTCACAAAGACACTTTATGCTTAGGTGTATATATGGTGGATGCATGTGTGTGCATACATGTCCCTTTGGTGTATGTTTGCACACAGTTCAGGTGGTACATGTGTGTGTGCATACATGCCTGTGCATTTTGACAAAAGCTATCTATGGCCAGTAAGGGCCCAGCACTCTGCGGCAATCCAGTCAGACCACAAAGACCTGGGGTACCTCTAATTAGCCTCCAAACTCAACCAAGTAAGGGAGGGTTTGCCTCCAACTGATTTAATTTCTCCATGGTATACATACTAAGATTCCCTTCCCCAACTGGTAAACCATCAAGGGTCCATGTGAGCACAACCACATCTAGAGAATGTTATGCCAAATTCCTGGTCATCAAGCAACCGCAACAGCCACAGGACCTCTACTGTAAGGCCTAGTTGCCCATCAATCATCCAAACAGAAAGATCCTTTACTCCCCAGTTCAGAAAAAGCAACATCATATGGACCCTTTCATCTATCACTGGGAGAAAAGGAGGGTATAATCACCCACGAATGCCACTGCTGCCAGATCCATCTCCAGCAATATATCAGTCAATGCGCCTGGTCCTGTGAAGTTGGTGACCAAGCAAAGGATCTGGTAGGGAAACCACCTGGGCTGGTACAACCACTCCCAACCTTGTCACTGCCTTCCTACAGCACCGTCAGAGGACACCCTCATAAAAATGGTTCACTTCATCCCCAGCAACAGCTCCCCATTTTCCCTAGCCCTGCCCCTAAAGAGACTAAGACAGCTTGATCACTGTGTGAGGGAAGCTGTGGCCAGTGTGGCCTCCCATCTCACCTCCCATTAGACTGGGTCCCCCCCCACTATATATTACAGTCTGGGGTCTACCTTGTTCACCATCCTCCAGGTTAAGGGTCATCTCTCCACTGCATGGGGCCCCCACTTCAGTGGCCAGTCAGAGAGGACGAACAGGATGCTAGGAGCTGTACCTGTACTGTTACACCTCCTACCACCAGGAGGACTGCTAGGCCCTTCTGCCCACTGCAGGGTCCTGCTATAACACCCCTCCTCATTTACCTTAAGACAAAGAGAGAAGAAACCCCAAGGAGCAATCCCAGCAGCTCCCTACCCAGTCTGCTTTGCCCACAGACACCCTCCCTCTCTTAGAAGTAGCTGAGAAAAAATAATTAGCCAAACCACAAGTAGAAAAAAAAGAATTTTCCTTAGTTGCTGGCACAAGTCTTCATCCAGGTCTATGTGCCACCTGCCTAGAATGAGGTGAGGCCTCTAGTACCACTCAGATACTTGCCTTCCCCTCTCCACAGCCCACCTCCTCTGGGCCTCTGACTGGTCAGGCTTACCCTGCCTGTGCCCACATCTGCTTTTGCTCTTACTCAGATAGCTTCTCCAACTTTGCCACTGAGCTGTACTCAAAGGGTGCAAATACTACTGAGCTGTAAGCTGTAACCACAGAATGTTTCTTGCACTGGAACAAGCATCACTGAATATCCCCTTCTTGTACACAAACTGTGATTTTTGAACCTCAGTTCTTTTCTTCACTCACCTCCCACCCCCACTTCACAGCCAATGGTAGACAGTTACCTGAGGGAGGTGGAGGTGGCACAGGCCTACTTACAAGATACATTACTTGCAGCTAGAGAGGGCCTTAGAAGAAGTGAACAGATAACTATGGAAACCCCTGGCTGTGGGGTGGGGGTGGTCTCTGTAAGGGATTACCAGGTTTTTTGTTTTACAAGGAATAGAGGGATTGACAGACCTTCAAAGAAGCTAGCAGATCAAATGATAGGACCCTTCCCCATTGTTCAAGTAGTAAGTCCAGGAGGCCCACTGACTGTAGAGTTCTGCTCCTTCTTGAGCATCTCCCCTGTGCTTCACTGGTCCCTGGCCAATCCCCCTATCTCCCACATCTCACCTCAGCAAGTACTGTTGGGTCTGTACTAGAAGGATTTCCAAGTGAAGAAAACTCTCTATCCCCTGCATACTTAGGGCTTGTCTCCAGATCTTGGGAGATAAAGGGATAATATAGTCCTGAAGAGAGGTTCTGACAATGAGCTCATCACCTTTGCCCAGGCCCTAAGGGGTCTGCAAGACTCCATCCCCCCCTTCCCCTGGGAGGTGAATGAAGGCAGCAGCAGTAGTCCTGGAGGTGGGTGAGCCTAAAGCAATCACTGAAGGCAGAAAGAAGCAATTCATAAGTAATCCCAAGTTTTCCAGTTCTGAGGACTAAGTGGATAGAAGCTGATGCCATCAAATTCTATAGTGAAGTTGGGAGGATGGACCAGTGCAGGCAAGGGGAAGATGAGGTTAGTTTTGAATTTGTGGAGCTGGAGGTGCCAGTGGTACAATCAGGAGAAAACGTGCAAATATAGCTGGAGCTCAAGGGAGAAAATGGGACAACCAGCTTTCTGTCTTTCACCTGGCTCCAGCAGACTCTTTCCACCCAAACCCATCCCCTGCTAGTCCAAATCTTACTTCTTTAATGCCCGGCTCAAATCCCACCTTCTCCACAAAAGATCTGCCCAATCACCTTTGTCCTCACTAGTCTTCTCTAAGTTCAGCTCCAAGTCAGTGCCACATAGTTTAACACCTGTGCACTTCCTGTCTTATGTATCCATTTCATGTCCCCAGGTAGACTTCTGGGCAAAGGGCAGGGGTCTGGGGAGGGTCACAGACTCCAGAGCACCCTCTGATGCTGAAACCAATAAGGACCACCACAGAAGAGATGAGATGAGACACTGCAAAAGTGACCCCTCCCTCCCCAGGAGATGGTCTGCCCATGTTTCTGAATAAGAACAAAGGGTATTCTATAACTCTTCACTCAAGGACCTCTCCCATTGCCCTGAAAAGTGGCAACAGGCATGTAAAATATAATTAACATGAGACAATTTGTAATCTTAGAAACTACAACATGTACAAGAAGCCTAATTATGATTTAGGGACCTGAGAAGGAATACTGAAAATAGAAAGATGGTGAGGGGAAGAGTGTTCTTTAAGGGAAAGGGTGCACTGATGGGTCAGTATCCAGTGCACTCAGCAGCTATAATCCCTACCAGAGTTGTAACTAGGGCATGGTGATGGGGACTTTGCTTTAAGGCATCAAAATTTCGAGAATGAGAACATTTACTAGAGGTAAATGTCCAAGCCTAGATCTGCTCCTCTCCCAAAGTAGCCCCATGGTATCTTGGGCTCTCATCTACAACAGGGGCTTGCATCTCAAGGTCTTGGGGCTTTGTCTCCCTGCAATTCATGTTTTGAGATCTTCCTCCCACCCCCAGAGAATGTGAAGTCACATTTCCTGCTATTTGCCCTAGGCCCTATTTTACACCCTTATACTGGGCACCACAATCGGTAGTTATACATTTGTTCTGTCTGACTTGAGAACACCCTCCATGAAGAACACTTGACTGTGCCTGCCAAGCAACTTTCCCATATTAATCTCCTTCTCAAGTAGACTGTCGTGCTGGGAAGACACTGCATTGAACAGCTGACAGGAGTAGGCCTCTCCGCCTGGCAGTTCTATTTCTCATCGTAAATTAATGAATTGGCACTCTGGCTTAGCAGTCCGTCTCTTATGGGCCTAGTTACTGTGCCCCAGTGACCTAAAGCCTGATCCTCCTGGAAGGGAATGAGTAAAAACCCAGACCCTGAACCTGCAAAGCCAGGCCTTGACCCTGGGCTTAGGGACCCCAACAAAGTCCAGCCCTTTGAATAGCCTCTCTTTATTACGCATTGTTCAGTTAACATCAATATTGTTTAAAAACAAAAAAGCAATTCTGAAAGACTTGAGAACTCTGATAAGCTAAATGAAAAAAGAGCCCCACCTCCACACAGGACAGCAGACTAGGATGCAGAGCAAGTCCATTCTGGGATCTGGCCAATGGGAGAATTCATTTTGACTGTGCTTAGATGATATGAGGTTCCCTATTTGTTTTATCTGGTGGATGTGAGGGTGGGAAGGTAGGGAAGAAAAAAATGAATGCTTAATAACTGAAAAATAAAATAATTTTTAAAGAATTTAGAGTAACCTCTTTAAGGGAAGGGGCTGTGTCTTAAGAGTTCTTTGTCTTTCTCGGGGGCGGGGTCCCACCACCACCTTGGACACACAGCAGGGATTCAAGAAATATTTGTTGGTTTACTGATCAGCAGAAAGTTATGGCAGGAATGGACAGTGACCCAGGCTAGAAATAGATTACATGAGTTTTAAGAAGCTTTCTTTGTAATTCATTGTATGAGTCTGCCTAAGTCACGTCACTTCAACTGGCCTCATTTCTTAAATCTATAAATTGGGATAAAAACACATGCTCTACTGACCTCACAGGAATAACTGTGAGGAGCAAATGAGAGAATATATGTGAAAGTGGTTTGGAGACTATATATATATCTATGCAGGAGATTATTATTTCTTATTATATTATTATCATTCCTAGCCTGTCTGAGCAAACTGGAGGAGCTAGGGGAAGAAGCCCTTGTTCCCATTCCAACAATCCTGATGTCTTCCATTCTTCAGTCCCACCACCCCTACATCTAAGTCTCCAAGTTCACCTTTCAGCTTTCCTCAGCTACAGTCAACTGAGGAGAGGGATGCGGGGCAAAAGGTGGGAGTGGCACCCATAAAGAAGGCACAAGTGATTATCATGCAAGGGGGCAGGAAGAGAGAGAGAACCAGAGAATGTTAGAGCCGGAAAGGACCCTTGAGATCATCTAGTCTAAGCCCCCCAGGTTACAGGCAAGAAAATCATCACAATTTGTGATTGGGCTAAGTAATAGTACCATGACCTGCACTCCAACACTGCTATTCTCTAACTCTGAAGAAAGACACTCTGGATGGGGAAGGAAAGAGGAAATTCTATGGAGCACTAATTCCTGATCTTTGTGGGTTGAGAACTCTGGCAGTGGAGTGGGAAGGGGGGCAAGTAGAATAATGTGTCATTCATAGATAGAAAGAGAGAGAGAGAGAGAGAGAGAGAGAGAGAGAGATGACAGATGTATTAAGAGATACAGATAGATTTTATTTTTTTTTCAATTTTATCTATATGCAATCATGATTAAGGGTAGCCAGGTGGTGCAGTGAATAGAGTGCTGAGTCTGAGGTCAGAAAGACTCATCTTCCTGAGTTCAAATCTGGCCTCAGATACTCACTAGCTGTGTGACCCTAGGCAAGTCATTTAACCCCATTTGCCTCAGTTTCCTCATCTGTAAAATGAGCTAGAAAAGGCAATGGCAAACCACTCCAGTACCTCTGCGAAGAAAACCCCAAATGGGGTCATGAAGAGTCAAACACAACTGAAAAAATGACAACAATTCTGATTAAATACAACAAAGTGATTTTGAAAAAACCCATCACATATTTTCTCGAAGATACAAAGTAATACAACTATTATCATATGCATGATATCCAAGGTACTTCCTGCTTTACTGGGGCAAATTCCACTTGGAGGGGGCCCCATGCCCATGTGCATGTCCACAACAGTTGTATTCAGCTGAAATATGGTTAAAATGAACACAATAGTTTCAAGGTTCAGAGAAAATCTCCCAAAAGAGTGATGTGTAGCTTGAACACGCTCAAGGTCGGGGGCTGTTGCTAGGCACCTGGCCCATGTTGCCTTGGCTATGTGATACAGAAGAACAGCATCTTGGATGTATTCCTTGCACAAGTTGGCCCTGGCACCCTTCTCCCTGGACCCACTGCCTTCCTTGTCTAACTCCAGCTCCCTGTTTCCCAAAGCAGAAGTCCTCCCGCTCCCACCTACATTCCACCCTGTTCCAAAGCTTGAGACCTTGGGAAATATTAATTTAGGGACAGCTCTGGCCTGAGTGCTGAGGAAGACTCAAAGTAGTGAGGACAGAAAGCCAGAGGACAGTGCTTCCCAGAAAGGTGGAACACAGCAAGAGGGGCATAAACAAGGCCAATCTGAGAGAGACCCAGATAGAAAGGGTCTAACATACAGCAGGCAAGCCCATTAACCCCCGAGAAATTAAAAGGGAAAGTCATCTTGGGGATCATATAGTCCAAATCCCTCATTTTTACAAATGAATTAATTAGAACTCAGAGAAATGAAATATCTTATCCAAAGTCACACAGCTGATCCAGAATTCAAGTCTCTTGGTTCTCCAGAATAGTATTCCCCCACTTCTCTTCCAAGTATTCAAATGCCTGGGAAAAGGGAAACGCTCCTGAATTTAAGATCCCAGGTAATGGAAAGGTAAATATACAAATTCTTTTTTCTTTTAATTTTAACTCTGTGTTGAAAAATCTTTCTAAAATAAATTAGTCCTTTTTCCCAACTCAGTGGGGGCTAGTGAACAGTATTCAAAATACCTCTCCTCTTCAACTTAGCTTGAAGGAGCTAAGGTTGTTGCAGGACATGGGGATCTGTCTTTAATTACTCTAGGATCTGCCCTGGAAGCTGCTCTCTTGCCTTATTTGCCTGCCCGTTCCCATTTCTCTCCAAAGCTGAAAGTTCTAAGAGGAAAAAATCTCTAGAGGTTATTCCTAGTTCCCAACAAGGAATGAAAACTCATTCTCATCACTGGACAGAGACACAGGAAAAGTTCTTCAGTGAGGTGTGAAGACCAAGGCTGATGGCTATTTTGGGCATATCATGTCACCTCAATCTTCCCAAGCAGGGAAGAATCTCTCCCCAGGGCTGTAGGCTGAGGCTGAAAGAGTTAAGACCCATCTGCTGGCATCAGGCTCCTTCCCACCCTCCCCCTCACTTCCCTTTCCTCGACACCTGCTCATCCAATCTAGGAGAAGCACAGGACAGGCAATGTATGAATCACAGGCAGAAAAGCAGACGATTGCTACAGAGAGAGAGAAAGGGAAAGGGGAGAAAAGGGGGGAGAGAAAAGAGGCAAAGGAAGGAGGGCCTGGCTGCGGGGGCAGTAAGCTGGAGACTGGCCCCTCCCCAACCGCCACACCAACTGTCAGAACCAAGCTGTCAACTGACAGAAGGAGCCCCCCTCCCAAGCGTTCCCCTCCCCCGTCCTGGGGGCTGAGAACATGGGGAAGGATTCCAGAGAGCCAGGGGAGGGCATGGGGAGAAACCCAGGATAGCAAAAGAAGGGAGGAGACCATGGCTGGAGAGATGAGGAGACCAGAGAAGAATGTCAAAAGGGGAGGCTAGAGCAGAGAGTGGGAGACACTTGTGGGGGCCTGGAGCACTGTCCACTACAGGTCTGGAATCAGGATAGCTGGGCCTCCTTCCTTGATCCTTGACTTCACAACGAGTGATTCATGTCCAAGAGAGATCACCATAGGCTCCCTAATGATCTATCTTTGTCCTACTCTCTCCCCCTGCCAGGTCCAAGGTCCTCAGGGTCCTCCCAGTCTCCTTCAGGCTCACTCTATGCCCTCTCTCTTCTGTCTAAGGCAGGGGCTGCCAACTGGCCTGACTAGGCCCCAGTCACTGCAGGAGAGATTATCATCCTGGCCTAAAGAGAGCACTAGAACTAGAAGGAGGGAAACTTCAGGTGAGGGCTGGCTCCATACTTACTAGCAGCATGGCCTTGGACAGGTCACTTCACTCTCTGAGCCTGTTTCCTTATTTGCAAAATGGGATTGAATACCTTTACTGCTGTCTACAAAGGGTTTTCTTGAGGTTCAATGGTGCAAGATAATGAATAGCACAGTACTTTATCATTGAAATGCACTATACAATGTCGGAAGATCAAAGTTTGATCTTTGGTATTTTAAGGCCAGAGGGGCCTGAAACATCACATGGTCCAACCCTTCCACTTATTATTTGGGGAAACTGAGGCCCAGAGAAATGAAATAACTTACCCCACAGTCCCACCATAGAAAGTGGCAGAATCCAGACTGGAGGGGACTCCAGATCCAGTGTTCTTTGCTCAAAGCCAAGATGTCCACCTATGGGCTCCACTTCTCTAGGACAGACACCTACTAGGACCCCAGAGAAAGAGGGATCTGCTCATAGTTTCTACCCACCGCATGTCTCTCCCCACACTGAGTAAAGAGGACACTAGAAATGGCACATGATATTGAGTCAAAGGAGATAGGCTCAGATCCCACTTCTATCCTTTATTCCTTTTATGACCTTGGTCAAGTCACTGAAGCTCCATGGGCATCAGTTGCCCCCTATGTAAAATGAGGGGCTGGGACTAGATGGTCTATAATCTCCCAGAAAGATAAGGACCCCTCCCCTAAGGAACCAGTGATCTCAGTGTGAAATTCTTAATCACCAATGTAAGGGCATTAGGATTCTATTAAATACCCTGTGCAAAATTTTCATTTCAGAAATAATATTCTCCAGAATGATTGAGACCTGTGTTGGAATACTGTCTTTGACATTCACTGGCTATGTGGCCATGGGTCAGGCACTTTGAAGACTCTGAACCAGTCTATAAAAAGTGGAGATAATAATCCCTGTGGCACTTACCTCACAATGTGGCTATGAGGACTGAAAAGGAGATAAGGTAGGTAAAGTACTTGGCAAATCTTAAACCCAGCTCTGACCTGGTCATTCCCCTTCCCAAAAGAGTCCATAAAATCCCCTCTGCCCAGTCCTTCAAAAGCTGGTTTCAGCCAACCTTTCCAGGCTTCCTACCCAGCATTCCCGATCACAAACAATACCTTCTGGACAAACTGGCCTCTGCTGTTCTCTAAATGTAACAGTCCCATCTCTTGCCTCCATACTTACCTTCCCCCTTGTCTTTGCCTCTTAGAAGACCTTAGTCCTTCCAAGTATCACTTCTTACATAAGGCCCTTCCTGATGCCCACTCCCCACCTCCCAACAGCTGCTGGTTCCTTCCCCTTCATAAATTTGTATATATTTTGAAGTGTGTGCATATATTCGTGTGTAATTACCCTCAACAGAATGTAAGATCCCTGAGAGTGGAGATTAATTTTTGCTTTTGTAACCCTAGCAGCCCAATACCTGGATATACAGCAAGCACTTAATAAAAGCTTGTTGGATGAATGAATATGTATATTTTGACTACATTTTTTCTGCTGGGCACTGGAAAACCTGTCCCTACCTTCCAGCAGCATTACACTCACTACCCCTTTATAGTATATTCAATGCAAATACACACATCATTGTATCCCCCCCAGAGGTAACTACAGAACAGATAGAACACTGGGTCTGAAAGCAGGAAGATCTGAATTCAAATCTGGCCTAAGATACTTACTATGTGACCCTGAGCAAGTCAATTAACTTCTGTCTGCCCCAGTTTCCTTAACTGTAAATTGAGGACAATAAAAGCACTTACTTCCCAGTGTTATTGTGGAGATCAAGTTAAATAATATTTGTAAAGCATTTATCACAGTGCCTGGCACACAGAAATCACTTACTAAATGCTTGTTTCCTTCCTTCTTTCCCCATAGCCCAGCATAGTGCCTTGCACAGATACTTAGAGAAGAGATGCTTTAAAAAATGCTTATTGGATTGGATTGCATCAAATATGCCCCTTTATTAAAAATAATACTCAACCCCAACTTGGAAAATAAGTCCAGTCTTACACATAGGAAAAGCAGGCAGTATGCCTCCTACTGTGATTTCACACTCCCAGGAAAGTCTTCCATTCTACCCCCCATATGCTTCCTCAACTAAATGGGGCTAATGCTGGAAATCCTACAATTAGAGGCTGTAGTTTCCTCCTCTTTGAAATGAACCAGTTGGGCTAGATGGCCCCTGGGACTCAAGAGACACAACAGCTCTGGCTAACCCTTGAACTTTAACCTCTGATAGGACCACATCTGTGATAAAAATTAGCACTTACTAATCACCTACTAAGTTCCAGACACTGTGCTGAGTTTTGGGGATTACAAAGAAAGGCAAAAGTATATCTCTGCTCTCAAGGAGCTCCCAGCCTAATGGTAAAATTACAACGTACAAACAAGATGTTGACAGGGCAAAATGAGGCTATTCTCAGAGGGAAGGAACTAAAATTAAGGAGGGCTAGAAAAAGTTTCTTGAATAAGAGAGGACTGACTGAGACTTGAAGGAAGTCGAGGAAGCTGGGAAAGAAGGGAGAGAGTACCAGGGATGGGAAACAGCCAATAAAAATGTTCAAGGTCAGGAGATGGAGTGTCTTGTCTGGGAAAGAGTATGGAAGCCAATGTCACTGCTTCACAGAGTGTGTAGAAGGGAATAAGGTATAAGAAAACTGGAAAGGTAGGAAAGGTCCAAGTTATGAAGGGCTTGAAAAGATAAACAGAATTTTACATCTGATACTGGAGGTAACAGGAAGCCACTGGAATTTAGTGATGGGGGCTGTGACAGTCGGACCTATACTTTAGAAAGATCAATTTGACAGCCAGAGGATGACAGTGGAGGATGGACTGGAATGAATGAGTGAATGAAGCATTTATTAAGTGCTGACTGTGTACAAAGCACTGGGGGATACAATTAGAAAAAGCAAAACAGTCCCTGAGTTCAATGAGCCACATTCTAAAAGGAGTGACAAGAGCCTTGAAGCAAGCAGACAGGTTGGTGTTGGTGCCAAAGAAGAGAAGAGGGCACATCCAAGGGATGTTATGAAGGTAGAAAGACGGGGCCTGACAACTAACTGGACGAGATTGGGAGGTGGGAGAGAGGAGTGAAGGATGATATCTATGTTGTGAGCCTTGGTGACTGGGAGGATGGTAGAAAAAGGGGAGAGTCTGGGAAGAAGTATCATGGGGGGAAGGAAGGAATAAGCATTTTGTTGCTGTTGCTGCTGTTCAGTCATGTCTGACTCCTCGTGATCCCATTTGGGATTTTTTTTTCCTTCTGAAGGGGAATTGGGGTTAAGTAACTTGCCCAAGGTCACACAGCTAGGTTTTTGTTTGTGTGTGTGTCAAGTGTCTGAGGCCGGATCCAAACTCAGGTCCTTCTGACTCCAGGGCCAGCACTCCACTCACTGCGCTACCTAGCTGCCACCCCACCCCCCATTTGGGATTTTCTTGACAAAGATACTGGAGCGATCTGCCACTTCCTCCAGTTCTTTTTACAAATGAGGAAACTAAGGCAAACAGGGTTAAGTGAGTTGCCCAGGGTCACACAGCTATAGTGTGTGTGTCTGAGGCTAGATTTGAACTTAGGTCTTCCAGACTCCAGGCTCAGTGCTCTCTCCACTTAACGCCTAGCTGCCCACTTGGGTCAGGACCAGTCTAAGCACGGAGAGAATGTTAACTCCCCACCCCTCTCAAAAGCCTAAGCAGGGAGGGGAAGTCAAAGACCCAGCAACAGAACACAAATGATAACAATATTCACAAAGGGCTTCAAAAAGGTTAATGAAGGGGCAGCTAAGTGGCACAGTGAGTAAGCGTTGCCAGCCCCAGAGTTGGGAGGACCTGGGATCGGTTCCGGCCTCAGATCCTCAGATACTTAACACCCACACACAAAAATAACTGGCCATGTAACCTTGGGCAAGTTACTTAACCCCAATTGCTTTAAAAAAAAAAAAAGGTTAATGAAGCACTCTACATATGTTGTCTAGAAACTCTGGATCTCAAGTTAGGGGAGCTGGATTCACATCCCTGCTCTGCCACTTGCTTCCCTGAGTAGCTCCCTCTCTCTTGGACTCATCTGTGAAATGAGGAGCTTGGACAAGATAATCTGGGAGGTCCCTTCCAGCTCCAGACCTACGAGTCTTTTTACAAATCTGTGGCCCACGCTCTGCATGCTCCTCTCTCTCTTGGATGTCTGAAGCAGCAGAACATAGTTTTGGGGTCACTCAGGCACTGCTTGGCTCTGTTCTCTCTGCAGCCCCATGACTAGATCATCATTTCCTCAGCAACCAGCTGGATGTAGACAAAATGTTCTCTGGGGGATCTTGGAGGCCCTGGCAACTTTATTATTACATTATTATTAATACACTAATAACACCAGCTGTTGCTCATGGCAGGAAGTCCAGGATGGAGGCCAGGCAGTCACAGTGAAAAGGACCTTAGGACAAAGTCAGATACCTTCTGCTTGGTTCATACAAAGATCAGGGAGCAGGAAAGACTGAGCTTTTCCTAAGACCAAAATGAAGGCAGCTTCTTTCTGTAGAAAGGGCCAATCAAGGAGGTGAAGGATATATCTTGGTGACAAGAAAATGCTATCTGGAGCCATGGGATCCCAAGGGTTATGGCTTTAGGGTCAGGAAGAAGAGCCATATAGTCCAATCCCCTCATTTTATGGACAGGAAAACTGAAGGCCAGAGAGCTTGTCCAGGCTCTCACAGATGGTAAATGGCAGAACCAGAATTTAAACCTAGGTCCTCTGACTCCATGTCTAATCAGAAGGCCTACGTTCAGATCCTGCCTCTGATTATTACTTATGTAAATCCATCCTGACAGTCACTTCTCTCTATGCCTCCATTTCCTTTTTATGAAATGAGGGCATTGGCCTAGGTGATCTCCAGGTCCAGCTCTGAATACTATGTTTCTAAGTTAAAGCTATAAAGGCCAGAGTGAGGAATGAGGGGGAGGAGGGAGAGGAGATCCTAGTTTTATTGAACATCTTCATTAAAAGCAACTGAGAAAGCAGAAAAAGAAACCTCAGGAGATGGAAAAACAGGGGCTAGAAATAACTTTAACAAGAGAGAATCATTTGAAACATTCTTGGAGGTAGGGGGAGAGGGAACACAGATGTGGACTGCTGCAGACACTGTCATTTGTGGTCCCTGCAGAAAATGGGAGGCTTAAACTGCCTTCTCTTGCTCCATGGGGGTAAGGGATCAGGAATGACTGTAAGGGCAAAAACAAAAGGCATCAGAAAAACTTAAAATCTTTTTTCAGTACAGATTTGGCTCCAATGCAGTTGCTATTTTGGTTTCTATAAATAAAGTTAATAATAGCCAATTCTCTATTGTTACTGCAAACATAGATTAAGACCAGACATTTGAAATGGAGAGATGATTTCAAAACCTCCACTTCTACCCACTGGAAGAGCTAATCAGGAGGTTATAAATGACAGGATTTAAGGCTGGAAGAGAATTTACTGATAATGTAGTTCAACCCCCTCATTTTAAGGATGTGAAAACCAAAGCTAACAGAAGTGATGTGACCATTAGTAATTAGTGGAGTCCAGACTTGAACTACAAAGCCAATGCTCTTTCCAGCAAAGTTTGATAGGTTATTATAGGGTTAGGCTCTAGGCTTCAGTAAAATCAATTTGGATAAGAAAGAGTTCTACACACCCAAAGCCCCAAAGCACCAGAGATAGAGATTATATTAGCTTTGTATAGCAGCCAAAATAGCTTAGAGTCCTAGCCTCAGGAATGCTGACACAAGAATTTTACATTGGGAAAAATGTTTGGATTAAGAATCGAAGGGCCTGGTTTCAAATCCCAGCTCTTTCGTTTACAACTTATGGGATTTTAGACAAGGCACTTAACCTCCTCTAAATCTATGACTCAGGAATTCTTTCAGTGGCAAGATGGGAGATCATGGGGGCAGAATGTCAAGTATGATGTCAGGCCTAGGAGTTCTGCTTATCAGGTTTTTCTGTGTTACAAGGAAAATCCTCATGGTTATGAGAGGGGAAGGATGTGGATATTCAGAAATGACTGTGATTCAACAACAAAGTTATCAATAAAATCTATGTTAACAGAAACTAGATGGAAGTGGAGTTAAACCATCGAGGAAGTAATGGTGGTAACCTTCATGGACAAAACTCTAAATGATCTGATGAGGCCTTAGAGTTGATTTCCCCTTGTTAGAATTGGGGACAACAGTTAGATGGCAATAAATCTGCCAATCTAAGTGAAACGGATGAATGCTTACAAATATATAAATTGCCTAAGTTAACAGAAGAGGAAATAAAATACTCAAATAAGCCCATCTTAGAAGAAGAAACTGAACAACTCATCCTAGAACTGAGGGCCAAAAAGACCAGTAAATTGGTGTGTGTGTGTGTGTTTTTTTAAGGCAGGTGTCAGGAAAAGTAATTGGTTTGGATGGGCCAAAGATTCCAAGTTCAACCCTTGGATTATTAAGTATAGCCTTTTTCTTTCAAAGAGTTCAAAGGAATTTGGCTGCTTTATATCCCTGGGTATCCAGCATCTATCTCGTAAGAGGTTCAGTGGACCCCTCAGACCTCGTTCAATCACTGCAGCTGGCTGCCATTCCCACTGAGCTGTACTCGTATAGAATGTAAACTCCTAAAAGGCAGGAAATATTTCATTTGTTGAATAGTTTCACTACAATCATTAGATTGTCAGCTCCTTGAGGGCAGGGACTATCTTTTGCCTTTTTTTTGTGTCCCCAGAGCTTAGCACAGTGTTTGGCACACACTAGGCACTTAATAAATACTTACCGATTGATTGGCTGTCCTTCTAGTCCCAGTGCCTGGCACACAGTAGGTGCTTAATAAATGCTTGTTGGTTTGAATATTATTGTTTTGCTATGCACTGCTCTGTGACCTGTGCTTGCTGTCCTCTGTGCAATTCTGATTTGTGTATTATATGTTCTGTATCTGCCTGTAGCTAGTGCATATGGGATTAGGCAATCAATGAACATTTATTAAGCCTTTACTAGGCACTGTGCTAAACTCTTAAGAATACAAGTGCAAGCAAAAAGCAACAGTACTAGCCTTCAAAGGGCTTACCTTCTAACCGGGAAGACAACACATAAAAGGAGCTGGCTGGCCTGGGAACTTTCTTTTAATGGAGGTTCTGAGAAGAGATGTCTAATCAGAGGAAAGGGTGACAATGCAAGGGTTACTTTGGCAGTATGAGCCCCAGGATTGTGAGGATATTCCAGGATGAGTTAGTTCCTAAAACATGATGGAGGTCACAGGGCAGCTAAGTGACTGTCTGTATGAGAAGGAATGTTCTCTTGCCTTGCCTCTGGCACTTTCCTCTGAAGCTCATCTCAAGTACCACCTTCTACAAGAAGTCTTACAAGAAGTCTTTCCCAATGCACACGCCCTTCTAGTACCTTTCCCCCAAATTACTTTCTATTTCTTTTGTATACATTTACTGGGCACATGTTGTTTCCTCCAACAGAATGCAAGTCCCTTGAGGGCAAGGACTGTTGTTTGAGGACTTTTGGGGGATAGTCTTTGTATCCCCAGTACCTAACACAATGTTTATATCACATGAGAGGAAACTGAATAAATGCTTATTGAATTGAAAGGCTATTAGAAAGTCTATGTGTAAACATCTGTTTTCAGTGCTTTGGTTGGCCCTGGAGATCCTAGAGTGAGGACGGTTATGTAGCAGGCACTTAATAAATGCCTATATAATTGAATGATGGCTTCTAAGTGCCCTGTGGAATGCCAAGCACCATACAGCATCTGCTAGTGTTGCACAACATAGCCTTCTATGACCACACTCCCCTCTCTTCCCAATCCTGGTCCTTTGGTAAACCTGTGCAAATCTACACTGTCCTCTACTCTTGAAACCTTCGCTCCCTTGTCCTGTCAACCATCATGCCTTTTGTTTAGGTGCCTTCTGAAAGAACTGGAGGAAATTATCAAATTGTGATAAGGTCACTACAAATTTAAGCCAGCTGCTATCAGTTGGGCCCTCACTTCAGCAAGGCAATCAAACTCCTCTCTGATTGATTCTCTCTGCCATTCACCACAATAGCTATTCCAAGCCTCCTCGAGTGTTTCATGCTACTCCTTTCTCCACCCTCTCTACTGAGGATCATATTTCATATTTCACTGAAAAAAATGAGGCCATTCACTCCATTTTCCAAGAGCTTCATCTTCTCCCCTCCTCTTCATGTTGTATACCTCTGACAACATTCCCCACCAGCTCCTCCTACACTTCAGTCTTTGATAAGTTGACACTTAAGATTACCAAGGCCAACCCTTTTTTGCAGACATACCTCATCTCATTCCTTCCAGTCTTTTCCAGCAGATTGTCCCCACTGTCACCCCTCTCATCTTAATTCTCTACTAGTTTCTTCTGCACTGCCTAAAAACTGCCCAATTCTCCCCCAACCTTTAAAAAAAACTGCTCTCTATGTTCTACCATGCCCTCCAGCTATCATTCTCTATCAGTCTTCCCTTTTTGGGGGGAGGGCAGGGCAATTGGGGTTAAATGACTTGCCCAAGGTCACACAGCTGGTTAAATGTTAAATGTCTGAGGCTGGATTTGAACTCAGGTCCTCTTGACTCCAGGGCCAATGCTCTATTCACTGGGCCACCTAGCCACCCCTTGTCAGTCTTCCTTTTATTAATAACTTTGGTTTATTGCCATCTTCTCCAGTGAATCCCACCTCAGTTCCATGCTCAGTTCCCTTCCTTCTCACTAACTTCTAAACCTATGCATCTGGCTTCTAATCTCATCATTCAACTGAAATTACTCTCTCCAAAGTAATTGATGATCTTTTAACTGTCAGATCTAATGGCCTTTTCTCAATCTTCATCCTTCTTGATCTCTGCAGCCTTTGATCACAGGGATGATCACCTCCTCCCCCCGAACACTCACTCTCTCTTCGATGGGTTTCTATAATTCCTCTTCCCTGGTTTTCCTCCCAGCTGTCTGAACAAACCATCTGTCTCCTTTGCTAAAAAATCATTCATGTCATAGTTAATTGTGGGTGTTCCCCAAGGCTCTGTCCTGGGACCTCTTCTTTCTTCTTCATGGACTCTCTCAGTGATCTCAGCAACTCTTGTGGATTCAATTATTATCTCTATGCATATAACACCTAACTCTATTTAGCTAGCTTTCAGCTCTACTGTAAGTTACAGTACTGAACCAATAACTGCCTGTTGGACATCTCGAACTTCGATGTTCCATAAGCATCCCAAACTCGGCATGTCCAAAATGGAACTCGTGATCTTTCCCCTCAAACTCTGCCTCCTCCTTCATAGCTTGCTTACTTATCCCTGTCTAGGGGACCACTACCATTCCTGTCCCCCAGGTTCACAACTCTGGGATCATCCCCAATGCCCCTCTCTACCACCTACCCAATCATTCGCCAAAGTGTGTAACTTCCTGGCCCATAACATCTCTCACATACATACCCTTCTCTCCACTCAAACAGCTAATACCATCATTAAAGCCCTCATCACTTACTACCTAGACCATTGCAATTCTTTTTGCTCTTCTTGCAATTCTGTCCCTTCTGTCCCTATGTCATGCTGAATTAAATGTTTGCTATTTCTGCATATGACTTATCTGTCCCCACCTCTGTAGCTCTGCTCATTCCACTTCCAGAAACTGGAGTGTTCTTCTCTCTTTTCCAGAAACCTACACAAAGCCTACCTCCTAATCCAAAGCCTACCAATGATAAGCCCTGTCCCCATTTTGTATCATCCCCTTGCCCCGAAGCTTTGTTAGACATTTTGTGCTATAGTTGCCTGCTTTTCTCTCCCATACTTTTCTGCTCAGTTTCTCTAACTACAACAGTCTACAGTCTGGTTGAATTGAGGATGGAAACAAGGTCTTCCAGATAATCATGTATTCTAGTTAGCTGATTTTCCAGACACTCTTGGATTAGTGATTTTAACAGAACTAGAATACAATCAAATATAATGCTAAGACCATGCTGAACAGAATCAAACCTTTCTTTAATGATTCAGAAGGCCCTTCCCGAGCTTTTGTTGTCACAGGCAAGGGTTCAACACACAGCAGAATGACAAGAGTCTAAGTTGGAAGGGATCTCAGAGACCATCTAGCCCAGCTTATCCTCCTGAAACAATTACCACTACAACATGCTACCCAGCTTTGGCCTGAAGCCTTCCAGTGAAAGGGAACATACCACCTTCTAAGGCAGCTCATTCCACTGAGGAATGACTCTTGCCATTGAACCTCAATTTGCCTATTTGCAACTTCCTTCTACCTGCATGGGCCAAGCAGAACAAGTGCAATCTCTCTTCCACACAAACAGCCCTTCAAAAGCTTGAGAAAGCCATGGTGTCTCTCCTGCATCTTGCCTTCTCCAAGCCAAGCACCCTCAGCTCCTTTGATCAGTCCTCGGATGGCATGGCCAGACACTTTCCTCCTCTGGACCCTTTCCAGCTTATAACAGTGTCCTTAAGCAGAGGCTCCCAGAACAGAGCACAGCAGCCCAGGATTTGGTCTGCTCAGGGTCTGTCCAAGGCAGAGGCCAGCCGGACTATCACCTCATTCCTGGAAGTTACATCCAAGAGTCAGTGTCTGCTAGGCAAATGCCAGAGAACCTAAAACTCCCTATAATCTCGATACTGCTCCGCTCCCACTTCCATGCAAATCTCTTGTGGGGTTTTGCCTAGAGCACCTGCCAGCATCTAGAAACACTGCCAATGGAGTGAAACCAAGAAGTCAATCTCGAAAGTCCTTGAGGGATCCAATTTGTGCACAGAGATGTGTGGCCTAATTCAGAAGGTGAGAGAATCTCAGCATCATTAGCCAGAGGCAGCCTCAAGTCTGGGCAGAGTGGGCAGCTGCCTGCCAGGTATAATTGAGGAGGCATTTTAAGGTCTCCTTGTCCTGAAATAGCCCTCCTCACCACCATCCCCCAAGGGCCTGAAATTCCCTCATCTCTCTTTTTCTCCCCTTCAGGCACTGACAGTCCTGGATAAAATGCAAATGTTCTCCTGATGGGGCAATCCATTAGTCCATTATCAGCCATGAACAATTTAGCCAGAATTAGTTTATAAGGTCAGTCACCCCTAGTTGAGCCCTAAAGGGACAGAGAAGATAGAGCAAGAGAAAGAGAGCCCTGAGGTTAGGCAGTGTGCCTTTCCAGCTCACACAGTGGAAAGAGTACTGGGTTTAGAGCCTGAGGCCCTGGGTTTGAGTCCTCAAGAGCAATAAGGTTTTCATAGTGCTTTACTGGGCAGCCTGGCTCCTATTTACCACCCAGGCCAATGGCACATCCCTCTAGGTTCCTACCGTACTGGCCTATTTGCTAGTCCTGGCCCACAGTATCCTAGCTCTCATCCTTAGGCCTTTAGGCAGATCATTTCGCATGCCTAGAATGCCCTTCCTCTTCACTCCTGTCTCTTAGAACCCTGCCCAGCCCAAGTGCCACTTCTTTATGATCTGTGCCCCATCTCCCAGCTTCTCACAACCCACCCAAAATGATTTTGCCTTGCCACATGTATGTGTTGTATTTCCTTTATGTGTACATGCTGCTTTACTTGAAGGGGAGTCTTTTTTTTTGTCTTCTATCCCCAGCACCAAACATGGTAGCAGAAAGAGGGCCCTTAATGTCTACTGAGGAATATGTGAGTGACCTTCAAGTTAGAAGCCAGCTCTCCAATCGTTACATTTTCAACACAACAAATCAAGGCTTGATTGTTTCGTGGGTTGCTTAGACTTAAGGAAGTGATGGAAAAAACCTTAAGAATGCAGGTTAAACTTAAAAGTACATCCAGCCTATTTCCAGGTCCCACCCCAAGATGGTTGTTAAACATTTGCCAACACAAAAATCAAACATTTACTCCTGTCTTCAAGTCAACAAGCATTTAATAAGAGTTTACTATGTGCCAAGCACTATGCCAAGCACTGTGAATACAAAGTAAGGCAAAAACACAATTCCTGCCCTCAAGAAACTCAAAAATCTAATAGGGGAGAAAATACACAAATGTTCTCCGTGAACTCAGGCAAGTCACCACCTCTCTGGCCTCAGATCCCACATCAATAAAATGAGAACCAAGATGACTTATACAGTATCTTCTAGCTATAAATCCATGAAACTGTGAGAGGCAAGGGGAAGTCTCCCTCAAAAGAACACGCAATGCTGGGGAGAGCCAGGGAGAAGAAGAGCAGTATACAGTGTGAGAGTACTGAGCATCTGTGGAAAGAAGGAAGGGGTAGGTAGCCATGTCAGTGGTTTGATCCTGAGGATGAATTTTCTAATTTTGCTGCTGGCCAACCCTACCCACATCACACAACAAGGTTACCCTGGCCTAAAAAAACATTGGAAGCTGACTAGATGGCTCTTGAGATGCTGCTATCTCGGGTTAGGGTGTGGCCAATGTCTCTCTGCTGCCCAGAAACCCCATGCAAAGGCCCGGTGAAAGAATAATAGAAAAGAGTTTTCTGTGCTTGTGATTTTTTTTCCTGTTGTAGTTGTTTTAAAAAAGCAACATGACAACCCTTAATTAACCCACCAGCTTCAGGCAAAAGCAGAGCCAACTGCAGCAAAGATCTATCCCCCTGCCTGCCTGTGCCTCACGCCCGCTCCAGCTGCCTACTGCCATGCTGGCAAAGAGATAAAGGGCACTGCTAACCGGGGAAAGCAAGGGCCTACAAAGGGACACTAATAACCCCGTGTCAGGAGAACAATACTAAAGATGGCCCATTTCAGGCATCCAGCCTTTCCCACCTCCCATGTACCCAGAGCCCTCAAGTGCAGTCACACAGCCTGGAGCCTTTTACTGACCAGCCAGGCTCCAGCCTGGCAGAGGACCCTGGGCACTGAAGCCAGCTCCCAAAGCCAAGGTAGATTAACTCAACCTTGTGTCATTCCTTCCAAAGACAGGAGAGCCTCTGCTGCCTTACTGATTTATTCCCCAGCAAAACTGAACCCTGAGTTTGGGGTCAACCTGGACATCCACAAATCCACGCCACACATTGGCTCAGTACCTACACGTGGTAGGTGTGGATTATACACTTGATGAATGAATATGTATGTAGGACTAAAATTAGATTCAATATTTATTGTGAAGCCTAATACTCCAAAAAAAAGAAAAGCGATTTCCCTTAGGGCCTGGATTTCAAGCCTGACCCTGGTACAGACATTAGACCAAAGGAGAGTACCTTCTTATCCACAACTGTTCTGGATCTGCCTTCATGACAGTGATCCTAAGAGACTCAACTAAATGCCTTTCACCCAATCACCCTGCCCTGGCACTGTGGCTGCAAGGTGCCTAGTAACTATTTTTCCCCCAGAATCTATAAGATAGAACACCTGAAAGTTTTTTTTTAAACCATCTCCTTGTCTCTCAGCAGAGCTAGCTCTACACCAGCCCCAAATTCCCATCAAACATCAAAAGACCTCCATTGTTATCAATTCTAGGCTCCCTGACAGAAACCTTCCCAAAGGAACCTTTTACCCATGTCAGCAAATCTGTAGGGAACAGGAAGGAGCCAAAAATGACCTCGAAAATGGAAATGAATAATATGGAGGGAAGGAAACAAGCATTTATTAAACACCTACTATGCCCTATTATTCCCATTTTTGCAAATGAGGAAACTGAGATTAAGTGATGGTCTTATACCTCCTTTACAAGAAGTCGTTCCTGACACCCTTCATCTCTAGTGCCCTTTTACTGTATTCAAATGCACATGGTCATGCTGGTCTATCCATGTGCCATCCTGTCTTCCTTGGCCCCCACTGAGTTGATCAGAAGCTCTCTGAGGGCAAGGACTGTTTCTAATTTTGTCTTGCTGTACTGCCATGACCTAGCACAGGGCCAGCAGGAGTGCAGGGACTTCATAAACGTTTGGCGGACTGGTTATTTGGATGAATACTTTTAAAGGATAATCCCCTCAGTCTTCTTATGTACAAAACAAAGAACTTCAAATTCCTTTTTCTTCCCCTCAATTCCTTTTTCCTCATCCCATTTGCTAATCACTTTCTTCAAACTCTACTTGCCAGCACCCCACTTTCCTCTGCAATTGTAAAGCCCAGAATGGAACTTAGAGCCTTCTGGTTGACAATAACAGTTTGTTTTATATAATCTATATATGATCTCATAACAACCTTGGAAGGCAGGTGCTAATACAATTATTCCCATTTTTCAGATGAGAAAACTAAGGCTAAGAAAGAGTCACACAGATAATAAATATGTGTGGTAGGGGGGTCAATCCCAGGCCTTCTGGGCCCAGTGCTCTATACATTGTGGAATTCTGGCTTTTGTAAATAGTTATCTTCTGCTAAATTCATGCATTATGATTCCCAATCTCTCTCTCCCTCTCTTCTCCTTCTCTCTCTCTTTCTCTCTTTCCCTCTCTCCCTTCCCCCTTCTTCCCCCTTTCCCTCTCTTCCTTTATCCTTCCCTCTCTCTCCAACCCCAATCTAGGATGTGATTAACTTGATGTATTTTTTTAACTAATTGCATATTTCTGTCATTCACATCTGACATATTTGATTAGAATACAATTGCAGTTAGCCATGCTAATCACATTACATAACTGGAGTGAGGGCCTCTTAAGTCAATATTCAAATTTCTGCAAAATCATCATCATTATCAAATATTTATTAGTTGCCCACCTGCTGAATATTTTGCAAAGCAACTTAAATAGGACTCCATGAAAAATAAGTACTATTTCTTAATTATAATTTTCATGGAAAAAATTTCTTTAAAGATGCAGAGAAATTGATTCTCCAAATCTATTTCTAAATTCCTCCCTGCCCTCCAGTTCCATTAGCCCTGTCTACTGCTCACTTCTCACTGGGATGCCACAACTTTTCTCCAATCTCAGTATTTCCCAAACCAAGCTCATCGCTTTCACCCTCAAGCCCAATGCCCTTCTCAACTAGTAAATTCCTAATCTATTGCTCTGGGAGGCAACAACCTTCAAAGAGAAGCTAGTTTAACTCCCTCATATTATGGGTGATAAAACATAGGCCCAGAAGTTATGTCTTGCCCAACATTACATAGCAAGTGACAGGCAGGATTTGAACCGAGGGCCTCTGACTCCAAATCCAGGGCTCTTTCACTGAACCATGCTGCTTCCTTGTTAAAATGCAAACATTTTAAAGATAACCAGGGGAAAATGACCAAACAGCTATTAAACTGTATATGACGGACTCAGTGTCCCACTACTAAGTCCATGCCTCAAAGAGATCAAAGAAAAAGGAAAAAGGACCCGTTTGTACAAAAATTATTGACAGTAGCTATTTTTGTAGTAGCATAGAACAGGAAATTGAGGGGATACCCACCAATTGGGAAATGGCTGAACAAGTTGTAGTATGTGACTGTAATGGAATACTTTTATGATGTAAGAAATGATGATGGGAATGGTTTCAGAGAAACCTGGGAAGAACTATATGAACTGATACAGAGCAAAGGGAGCAAAACCAGAAGAACAACTTGTATAATAACAATATTATAAAGACAAATAAACACAAGAGATTTAGGAACTCTGATCAACACAATAACCAACCACCCAAAGGACTCATGATAAAGCACACTATCCTGATAAAGGTCCTCAGAGTACAGACTGAGATGTGTGTGTGTCACACATACACACAGATGTGGCTAAAGCAGGGATTTGTTTTCCTTGACTTTCCCTACATTTATTTGTATAATTTTTTTGTTTTTTGTTTTTCTTTTTCAATGGGCAGGGGAGAGGTGGAAGGTAGAGAAATTGGAAATAAAAGTATATTTTTTTTAATGGGGGAGGCAGAGATAACTCATTAGGACATCAAAAGAGAGCGGGCCCTAAATGAACAAACAGGACAGCAGAAGATAATTTTTTAATTGTATTTTGGATGAAGATGGGAAGGAGGAAGGGGAGGAAGAGCCAGTCTCAATTCCAAGTTTCTCCCCAGGAAGAATAGTAGAGCAGAGTGAGAAGCCTTAGGGACCCTAGGAGAAGAGGAGGGACAGCATGAGGACAGTGGTGCTAGGGGCACTGGGGGAAGTGAGATCAGGAAGGGAAGACTCCTGAAAGGCATCCCATAAGCATCTAAAGCAGTTGGGCTGGATCACAAGTATGCCAAGGCCTCAGCCCCACTCTAATCAGTCCCACACCTGCTGATTCCCAGCCCCTCTGCTAGCTGGAAAGGAATATCTTCTTTGTACCAATGGCCCCCTAAAGCAGGGCCAAGGGGAAGTCCTAGGCCTCTAGAACAAAGAACATCCTCGGACAGTCCCCCTGAGGACGAGTCATCAAGTTCACTGACTTGCTGAAGTGGGTGGAAAGTAGAGACTTTCAACGGAAACCTAGGGGAAATGAGTTCCCGCCCAAAAGAATAAACATAATTAAAATCACAGTGGAGATTGTGGGTGTGTAATTGCCTCACAACATCCTGGCAAGTAGGCTGCCAAATGCACAACCAATCTATATGATTGAGAGAGCCTTATTTCCAAGCACAGATATACACAAATCTACCATACAATGAATCCCATTCTCCTGAGAACAAACTCACTGAGTAGACAGGCCTGAGCCCATCAGCAGCTGAACTATGTATAACCATAATATGAGAGGGTTAGAAAAGATGCTAGATTTCCCCGAACCCAGCCCCCTTTTTTCACAACTGGGGAAACTGAGGTCCAGAGTCACTCGCAGCCTCTCCCTATTCCCCTTGCTTTTTCCTCTTGCCTATTTCCAGAGATTAGCCATGCTTTAGAAAGATCTGCTGGTGCAATGCAAAAAACCCACTCCTTCAGCAGACTTGTTCTCTTAACAGGGCATTTGTATTTTTGCATTTTCTCTCACGATCCCAAGAATAAATGATTTGGCACATTTGGAGTTCATCCTTCAGGCATCCCCTGCATTGTCATGCATCATTCACTGTGCTAAAATGGTACATTCTGAATGGCAGGTCTATGATTACCTGTTATCATTAATATCACAGCAGCATTGTTAATATTAGCTGTTCTGTTAGTAATCTGAACATGTAGGCTGTCTCTGGCAGCTTTCTACCAAGAAACCAGAGCAGTTAACTAGGGCAGCTACCTGGTGCTCTGTCGGGGATGCTGGCTTAGGCCCCTCTCACGGTTCTGCAGTGGTAGCTATACTGCCTCTGGCCTCAGCTCTGACACTCACCCTCTGGGTGACCTTGGGTCTCAGGCTCTTCATCCACAAAATGAGACCTTTAGACCAGATGATCTGTTAGGTCTCTTCTAATCAAGAATCCTAAGTCCATGGGTTATAGCAGTCTATCCCTTTGCTCTCTGGGTCATGATGCCCCTCTCTAATGGTCTGCCTTCCCTGTGGCTTCCCACCCACTCTCCACATTTTCCCAAGATTGGGTAGTTGGGGGCTATTGGCCATGTCAGGCATAAGTTTAAGGCTCCTTTCTGGGGAAAGACCCCCTTCCTGGGGAACTACATCTTAGCAGACTGTCCTCTGCACAGCACTGGTACCACCCTGCCCCCTCCATCCCTTAAATGAATTTTTCCACTGAATTCAACACTGACCAAACCTTAAACTACTCATAAGAATCCCTAGTTGTGACTCTGCAGGATGCTCAAACCATTTTAATGTGACATGTTCGCCCTCATAGCCCCCATTATCCCACCTCTCCCCCACAAGTAGAAGCTGGGAGGTTTTAATTTACTCTTTCTGGGGGGTAAACTGAGGCACTGAAAGGTCACATAAGTAAGTAGTATGGGCTGAACACCAGCAACTTCCTTAAAATTCTACATGCTCAGGGGCGGCTAGGTGGCACAGTGAGTAGAGCGTCGGCCCTGGAGTCAGAAGGACCTGAGTTCGGATCTGACCTCAGACACTAAACGCACACACAAACAAACAAAAAAAAAAAAAACCTAGCCGTGTGACCTTGGGCAAGTTACTTAACCCCAATTGCCCTCCAAAAAAAAAAACAAAAACAAAAAAAAATTCTACATGCTCTGGGGAGAGGAAGGGTGCTGAGGTGTTCTATTACTTCTCTCCCCTTTAAAATTTTCCTTCCCCTTTTTCCCTTCTTTCTCTACAAAAGATATCAATAACAATTTATTTTTTAAAAATAATGCTTGACACGTTAAAAAAAAAAAACCAATGGTCTCTTGGATTGTATGTTCCAGAGAAACAAATCTGGGAGTCCAGAGCCCTTCACCTGGGTCCTCCAGTTGAATCTCCCCAACATTCTGCTTTCTGGCTGTAAGCCCACTGGTGTCCTAGTCAAGTCAATTCAGATCTGGGGAGGTAAGGTTGATTTCACTGGGTGGGGACCAAGTGCCTGGAAAGATGCCATGTACTCTTTCTACTTCCTCCAGATACAAAATATATGACCTGACAACTAAATATTCATCACACATGTATGAACAACGGATTAAGGGGGTCTAGGAAAGGCTGAGAAGAACCAACTAGCCACCCTTCCTGGTGCTGGCCCTCTACTTTTTAAAAGATAGCTGCCATCTCCTATTGGGGAGCCAGGATTCTTAATCTTTTTGTATCTTAGACCTCTTTTGCAGTCTTGGACAGCCTAGGAATCCTTTCTCAGAATAAAAATTTTAAATGCATAAAATAAAATAATGGACTACAAAGGAAACCAATTATACTGAAATACAATTAACAAATTTTTAAAAAATAAGTTCAATTAAGAACCCCTGCTCTAAAGAAAGCCATAATAGGGTCTATGGGATTGCCAAGCAGAAGGAAAAAATTAATAATCTTAGTTAATGTTTAATTATTAAAGAGGGAGGGTAAAAATATGTTTGCAAACATATATATAGAGAGAGGAATCAATCCAAAAGCATTTATTAAGCACCTACAGTATACTAGGCACTGAGATAGGTGCCAGGTGCCATTCAAAGAATGAAACAATACCTCCTTTCAAAGGAAGTCTGAGCTTAAAAGCATCTCAGACGTAATGTGGTCCCATCACTTCATTTTACAGATTTGAAAACAGGTTCAGAAACTGTAAGAGACTTGCCCAAGGTTACAGGGTAAGATAGTGGCCCCCCAGTGCAAACGAAAGACGAAAACTCAAGCCTCCTGACTCCAAGAATTGAGTGATCTTGCCACTACGGCACCCTGGGTGTGAGAACCAGAACGGGCCAGTCTCCAGCTCTTCTTCTCGGCCTCCCCACCCTCAGTTCCAGTCTGAAAAACTGCAAAGCTCCCACTGGGAAACAGTCTTGCTTTCCAGTTTGGAATCCCCAGAACCTCGGTCCCTGAACCGCAATTCCACCTCTACTGCGTTAACTGCAAAGCAAGCCCAACTCCTGGGCGCTAGCCTTGTCTTCAGGGCCAGCAGGACCCCTACGGTCAGGAGAAATTCCGCCCCTGCCCGCCTTGGAGTGCAGTCTCAAACGCCTTCCCTCCTCCCCAGAGACTAAGCACTCTGCCTCCCACCCCCTCCCTCCCTGCAGGGGGGGGGACGAGGGGGGGGTAGGAGGGAGGAGGGAGAGCCCTCAGACCAGGACCTTGAGAGCCCGGAGTGGGAAGGGTCCAGGGAGAAGAGCGGGCAGAGAAGAGGGAACGTCAGTGTGAGGAGGAGGACTGAGCATGCTCCGGTAAACCTGCAATGCAGAGGCTGCAGAGAGTGTCCTCTATTAACCCAGCTGTATGCTAATGGCATCAAACCTCCCTCCCCGGACACTCATTAGCAGAGGCAGCGGAGGAGGGCTGCGATAGGCGCCAGGTAGTTCTGCGAGATAATGCAAGGGGCGTGAGGGCATCAGCTGGAAAGCAACAATTCCCAGCCATCACCGAATGAATGCCTGTGACAGCAGAATCCTCAGCCAGATGGAGGATCTTGCGGCCCGGGATCTCAGTGGCCAGAGTGAGCCCCGAGAAATGGAGAGAGACTGCAGGAAGAAGGCAGAAGCACACAATGGGCTACATCCCCTCCCCGCCCCCCCATGCCTATCTGCCTCCCACCTGACAGTGTCAAGATCGCGAGATCTATGGGACCTGGGCTCAAATTCCACCTCTACCAATTACTAGCTGTATTACCTTGGACAAGTCACTTCACTTCTCATCTGTAAAATAAACGAGTTGTACTAGACTATATGACCTAAGGTGCCTTCCCGCTTAAAAATCTATATACTCCTAAAATCCTATCTCATTAAGGCTAGGTCCTACCCTAGTCCATTCTGTTTAAGGAGGGGATGCAAAAAGGACAGAGAGATTTCTCCTGCACCACGCACACCCCTCCCAGCCTTTCCCAAAAGTCCATCCTATGGGCACTGGCAGCACACACTCACCATTTAGCAAAGCTGATAAATAAGCACTGTGACTCTCGGCCATTTCTCAGATTTTGCTTTGTATCATATTTATCTAAGTATTGTAATGTACCTAAGGGTGATAATAGCTCACATTTCTATATCATGTCAAAGTTTAAAAAGGGCTCCCACGCATAGATCTGTAAGGTGTATGATGAAAGTTCCCATTTCACAGATGAAGGAAACTGAAGCCCATCAAGATGAGATAACTAGCCCAGGTCAATATCACACAACTAGGAAATGCCAGGGGCAAAACTTGGACCATTTGACTTCAGCCCAATATTCCCCCACCTTCCTCCCCCCCATTGACTTTGGAACCCCTTCCTCTCTGATGACACCTTCCTGTCCTTCCTGCCCCACCACCAATTTTGCTCCAAAAATACTACTTATCCTTCAAAATCAATATCATCCAATGCAACAAACATTAATTAAATATCTATTTTATGCTCAAGGTTATGCTAGATGATACAAAGACAAAATTAAAAACAGACCCTCACTTCAAGGGTCTATTCAATGGGGAAGGGGGAGAGCAGTTATGACTTGTATACAGAGAAGTGGTTATTTAGTTGTTTCAGTAGAGTGCCTCTTTGTGACCCCATTTGGGGTTTTCTTGGCAAAAAAATACTGCAGTGGTTTGCTGTTTCCTTCTCCAGCTTATTTTACAGATGAGGAAACTGAGGCAAACAGGGCTAAGTGAGTTGCCCAGGGTCATACAGCTAATAAGTGTCTGAGGATGGATTTAAAATCAAGAAAATGAGTCTTCCTGACTCCAGAGCCAGCACTCTATCCACATCACCTTCTAATACATACATGGTTAATTTAAGGAGGAGGAAGAGAGAATACCTGGGCAGATCAAGAAAGGCTTCCCATAGGAGGCACCTGAGCTGACCCTCCTCAAAGGAAGCTAAAGACAGCTAAGAGGAGGAGGGGAGGAAGGAGGGCATTCCAGGCATGGGAGAGAGCCTTGGAGAAGACACATCGACAGTAAGTGCAGCAAGACAACCAGCCTGCTGGGACACAGTCCATGACTGTGCAATGGGGCTAGAAAGGTAGGCTGGAACCAGACTGTGGTGTTCGAGGACATGACGGTTTGGGAGCTGCAGCAGACACATTCCACCCACTTTGTTCTCTCTCCCACGCAACATTTCAGTCAGATGTCAGGCAGCTTTCAAATAAACTGAGCCAGCTCGAAGGACTCTTCCTCCAGGCTGCCTTCCTTCCCTCACCTTGTCACCTGGAAATAATCTCCTTTCCTGCTCTGTATCTAGGGTTCTTTGTCATTGGGCCCCAATGTGGCAGCTGCTAAAGCTCACCATGGAAGGAAGTGAGATCACATGGGAGTGTAAGCTGGACAGGCTTTGCCCACAGACAAGATGGACTCCTATGTCTTCTGAGGTGTCTCATCTCCCTGTGTTCAGTCTGGTGAGGACCCTGAGTTCAGAGAGGGCCTCACCAGACTGGTCACAGGGAGACGAGCTACTTTTGTCGTCCTGGTTGCTGTTGTAGCATTTCTCAATGGCCATCCAACAACTGCTAGAAGGCTGGTGCTCTTCGTCACCTGCTCCCATGAAATGGAAAGATCATTAGATCTTACTACTGGAGGTGGAAAGGACCCCTCATAGGTCATCTGGTTCAAACCTCCTTCAAACCATCTTACAGGTGGGATTCCCAAGGCCCAGGGAGGGTAAGCACCCTGTTCAAGGTCACACACATAATATAGTCCTAGCTTTAGACATGGAACAGACCTTACAGGTCATCTGTAATGTCACCTGCATTTGACAGGTAAGAAAACAGAGAGGTCAAATGACTTGCCCAGGTGAACCCTGATCTTCTGATGGCAGATCACAGATGCTTGAATTATTGCACTATTTCTCCAACTAGATAAGGAGCTCCGTAGAAATAGGGGCAACTAGCATCCTATTCATTTTCTGAATCCCTCAGTATTCAGCACAATACTCTACACATAGTAGGTGCTTTATACCCCCCTCCAATGGCTTTTTAATAAATGAACAAATATCATGGGTGGGGCTTCTTCCATGACAGTCTATAGTGAGACTGTGGGGAGAAGGAAGGAGTGTTTTGAAAAAAATCTTTCTAGACATTTTTTTCAGCTCTGCTGACAGAAAAATTTTTTGGACAGAGAGCATTAGTTCCGTGAGCCCAAAGAACTAAAGGAGGCACAAAACCTAGTTGTTCCTGGAGGCTCTACTCAGAAATAATCAATGGCAACCATCAATAAGGAAATGGCTGAATAATTTATGATATATGAAGATAATGAAGTACAACTTTAATGTAAAAAAAGATTAATATGAGGAATTCAATAAAATATGGAAAGACATAGACAGACTGATTCAGAGATAAGCCAGAAAAGAACAGGAAAACAATACAAATGACAAGTACAACAAATAACTAAAAAGAACACCAAACCCACAGCCAACTGGGTGAGTGTAATGATTCCTCTTGGTCCCAGAGAACAGATATGGAAATGCACTTCCCTCTTTTCCCAAAGAGATAAAGGACCATGAGGACCATGACACACTGAAAAAGTCACTGTATCAGCTACGTTTGTTTACATGTCATTTCTCGCTAATAATAATAACTACTAGCATTTGTATAATGCCTACTATGTGCCCCTCACTGTGCTAAGTACTTTACAAATATTATCTCATTTGATCCTCTCAACAACTCCATAAGGTAGGTGAGAGTAATACCCCCATTTTACCATTGAGGCAGAGGTTAAGTGACTTGCCCAGGGTCACCCATCTTGTAAGTATTTGAGGTCACATCTGAACTCAGGTCTTCCTGACTCCATGCCTAGGCTCTATCCACCATGCCACCTAGTGCCTTAGTTACAAGGGAAGACACTCTGGTTGGTGAGGAGATGGAGGGGAAGCAGAGATATCTGGAAATAATTGTGATGAAAAACAAAAGGCATCAGTAACACTTTTGTAACGTAATCATCACTGCCACCTTTGTTCAAAATCAGTGCATTTAAGAGGTGGATGTAGGCTTCTCTTATCTTCTCCCCAGGAGAGGAATTCTACCTATAAGAGCTTCCTAAGCCCATTAGCAACTACCCAATGAAGCACTGGTCTTTCCACAACAGCTACAAAAATAATGACCTGAATTTAAACAGCACTTTAAAGTGTATAAAGTTCTTTATATACACTATACACTATCTCATTCACAATTCAAAACAACCCTGTGAGATAGGTACCCCATTTTATACATGGGAAAACTGAGGCTAAATCTGTCTTTTATAGTATCACAGAACTGGTGTCAGAAATGGACTCTGCACCCAGGTCACTCTGACTCCAAGTCCAGTACAACAGCCACTACAAAATGTTGCCCCCCCCCCCCCGCCACACACACACACACTCACACACCATATACATGCTCAAATGAATGAATCTAATAATGCTCAAATTGATCCCCCAAAGAGCACCATGAGTTTGTGAGAGGGTTTGTTCCCTCTTCCCAATAAGAAGGAAAACCCTCCAGAGAACAACACAAAAATGTTTTTAAGATGGGTATGCTTAATGATCTCTTTACCACCAGTCAATTAATTTTTCTCTAACTGCTTTTGTTAGCACTAGTTTAATAATCTCTAATTATTCACTACATTCAGAGACTACAGAATAATACCTAACAGTCTTCTACTTAATTTAGTATTTTTTAAAAAACCATTGATAGAGCTCATTGATAGAACTCAAGGCATAAACTTGGTTTTGCGTCACAAGAGTCAACTTGGTCTAGTTATTGATGCTGAACAATATTTCTCCCTTTCTGTCCTCCCCCAGACACTGTATTTCTTTTCTACATCTTAATCATCAGTCCAGAGCTGTGAAACACCTAAGGTGTGTGCAGGAAACATGATGCTAATGCAAATGGAGAGAAGTCAGACAGAGCATTCCCAAGGACCCTTAAGAGGCGTGTGGTCTGAGACAGACAAAACAGATGCTGCTGATTACAGCCAAGATGCCTGCACAACTAAATAACCACCACTAAGTACACAAAACTCAGTATTTCTGTTATACACAGTCAAAGGGGAAAAGTACTTGGGGGACTGATGAGAGGGCCAGTGATTCAAAGTCAGTCAAGGAAAATCTGACCATCAAAAGTCACCATCTCTTCTTATTCTCTCCCACTTCTTCCCTGTGGTGACCACCCCCAAATCCCCAGCTGCAAGGAAGCGTTCACCTCTCCCAGCTGAGAGTGAAACTAGCTCCCTCCTATGGTGCCGCCTTCCCCTCCTGTCTCTTGTCCTATGATCTCGACCATCTCAACAACCTCAGATGGAGGACACAGGGAGATCACAGAATTTCACGTTGGGATTTTGCCCCCAAAAGGAACCTTAGAGATAATGTAGTTCAGCAACCTCACTTTATAGATGAAGAAATAGGAGTCATGAAAGGGGATGTGATTTACCAAGCCACACGCTCCCATAGCCACAGAAAGTCAATGCCCGTCCCACCTGTATTTTGACAAATGAGAACACAAAATCCCTAAGTCCTAGTGGTG
This sequence comes from Gymnobelideus leadbeateri, assembly GCA_011680675.1. Taxonomy (NCBI): domain Eukaryota; kingdom Metazoa; phylum Chordata; class Mammalia; order Diprotodontia; family Petauridae; genus Gymnobelideus; species Gymnobelideus leadbeateri. The sequence continues at coordinate 1,774,975 of WOXC01008097.1, forward strand.
ATGTGACTTGGGCAGCAGGGTCACAAAATGAGCCAGAGGTGGAACCTGGACCTCTGGGCTGACTTGGTTCTCTGCTCTTTTGACTACTCTATGAGTTGTTTTCTTTCCTCCCCTGACATCAACCCCCGCTCACTAAAACTAAGGCTGGGGGTAAGAACAAACCCTATTCTTGAAAAATGACAAAGCATGCCCTTCTGTGGCACCTGCTTTCAAGAAAGGAGCACAGAGCAGAGAAGGGCCCCCAGATTTCTTTCCATTAGCATTGTTACCATAGGCCATAGATCACCGACCACTTTCCTAGGGTGCTGTAGAAGCAGATAAAGAATTGGCTAGATGGTCCCAGAATCCTCCCTCACCAAGAGATAAAGAAAAACAGAGCATGAGACAAGGAAATCTTAGGGGACCTCAACTCTAGTTAAGTTCTTATCATCACCATCATCATCATCATCACTGCCATTTATATAGCACCTTAAGGTTTATAAAGTGTATTACATACTTTACCTCATGTAATAACAATAGCCTCTGTTTATATCAATAGAGCTTTGAGGTTTGCAAAGCACTTTACAAATATTATCTCATTTGATCCCCACAAAGAGGTGGGTGCTGTAAGTATCCCTATTTTACAACTGAGGAAACCAAAGAAAACTGAGGTTAGATCACACAGCTAGGAAGTGTCTGAGGCTAAATTTGAACTCACATCTTCCTGAATCTGGATCCACTACACCATCTCACCTTTCACCCTAATATCACTTTTGGTAAATATGCTATTCTAAATCCCATTTTAAAGATAAGTAAAATAAGGCTGAGAGAGATTAAGTGACTTGCCCAGGACCCCACTTCGAGTCTGAGGTATGATTTTAGGTATAGAAACTTTGGGGATGAAGACCACCTTTAAAGACATCCTAGGGAAGGGAGTTCCCTAAGTGGCTCTGTTGTGCTTCCTGGGGAGGTCCCTGGAGATACCTGGACCTAAAAGTATAGGGAGAGCAACTGACTGAATGAAAGAGTGTGAAAGACCTAGTTTCCCTACCATACAGCCAGAAAGCTAGCCCACCTCCCTCTTTTCTTTCTAATTCGTCCTCCAGGCCTGCTACCTTTGGATGCATCTTTCCAGAAAACCAGATTTCCTCCTTCATCCCTTGAAGAGAGTCAGGAATTCATTCCATAAAGCTAAGCCAGCTAATGCTTCTTGGGCAGGCCACTACAGCTAAGAGGGGAAGGGCACGCTGCTGATCAGGTGCCAAAGTCTCTTAACCTTTACCAGCTGATAGGTTTCTGCCTAGTCAGATGTCTTAACTATTCTCCCTATGGATGTCTGAAAGGTGTGGGGCTTTTTTAACCCTTATTCCTACCTAAATTGACTATATACATTCATCCACCAAACATTTATTGTGACTTTCTTGCTAACAACATTGTTAATTTATTCATTAATCAATTTGATTTTGGGGGGAATCTGGGGGCAGAGTGGCTTGGATGAGCTGTTTCTACTCCGTCATCTTGGCTCCGCCCCCAATCAATTTGATTTTAATAATAAACAATATAACTACTCAGTATAAAATACAAAAGTAATCACTACAGGGGATACAGAGATAAGTGAGACCCAACCAACACCTCAAGAAGCTTCCTGTCAAACAAAAAAACTCACAATGGTCTCCAAACATTATGATATATACTTTGAGGTAGGGGAAAGGGACTGCTACAGCAGAATACTGTATAAAGTGTCAGATGAGGTCACTGAGTGGGGTATTTCTGTTTAGGGGCACCTAGCTTCCCCTAAAATTAGCTTTCTTAAAAAGAAGAAACTTGTGGTCTAGGTCACAGGATAACTGACTACAGCATCCCATGACCTCTGACACAAGCATAGCTAAGACAATAAGGAAAGGCTTGGAACTTTGAAGGGGGTATCTCTCACTGACCAATGTGACCAACAGTCATCAATGACCAGTCCTCTGACCCTCTCTGTACTTTGGACAGTAAATAGCTTCTGGATCCAAAGCTGTGATGCTATACAAGACTTTTCCCAGCAATACCCACAACACGGGGGGGGGGGGGTAGGGGGAGGAAGGAGGAAAGATAAAGAGAGATATGCAGAGAAGAACACGGCTCTGCCACGCCTCACTCTCTCACGCTCCAGTCCATCAATACAGCCAGTGTAGGCAGAGAGTGAAGGTCAGTCTAAGAAATACCGGAAATATAATATTTTACAGACATCCATCATGTACCCCTCTAAAGTCTTCTTTTCTCCAGGCAAAGCCTCTCCCATTATCTTAACCAATTCCTCTATGACAAGGACTTAAGGACTGTGACACCTTGGATGTTTATAGCTTATCAATGTCCTTTCTAAACTATGACCCTCAAAGTGAACACAATACTCCAGACATGGTCTGATGAGGACAGATTATATACAGCTGTCAGTCACCCTGCTAGCTCAGGACCCCATACATCTCAATGAAGCTTAAAACTGAATTAGGTGGCTTTGGTTGCTATTGATTCAACCAGTCAATAACTGTATATTAAACACCTATCATGTGCTGGGCACCAAGCCAAAGTGTTGGATTCCTATTGACCTTGCAAGTCCCTAAATACCCCAAATATTTTCTGGATGAACCACAATTTAGCCATAACTCTTGTCTTTGTGAAGTTCATGCTTTTAACTCATGTACAATTTTATGTTTTTCTCTTTTAAATGTTGTCCATATTTTAATTTTTTAAAAAATTAAAATGACTCCAGAAGAGAGAGGAGGAAACATACATTCTTGCTCTCAAAAGAGGAGTGCCCAGGGATGCATGTGCTTTCAGATGTGTTTGCTTTATCAGTCAGTTTTACTGAACTGTTTTTTTCTTGTTAACAAGAAAAGATTCAATGTGGAGGGGAAGTCATACTGAGAAATAACTTTTATTTTTAAATTAGCATAACCCTAATCCCAAAGTCCATCAGCATGGGACTCTCCCCTTGTTGGTGGAGAGCAATATTCTGTGAGAGAGAGGAGGGCTATTCAGATTTCTTTGGGCCTTCTTTCAGTTACTTCAGGAGCTTCTGGCTTCTAGTTCGAAGAGAAAGGATGGAGAAGACCCACTTCAGGATGCTAAAGGAAAAGACCCTAGGAAGACATGAGAGGATCTAACAGTCTCCACCATGACCCTACCCCCCGCTTGCTACACTAAGAACTTCAGGGGAACTTCCCCTCCGGTGAGATCTGGGACCCTCTTAGTTGAATTAAGGTACCTCATTCCTAATAGGAGAGCTCCCTCATTCTGTATCATCTGGTATATAGTCTCCTATGTAGACTTTCTCTGATTTCTGCTTTGCTGCCAATTTAGATAAATAGGTTTTTTTGATAATCATTATGTATAGTAACTATGGAAATGGTATTTGGTGGGGAAGGAGTCAAACCTTGGGCTACAAAGATTGGGGTCTTCCTTCCCCCAATAATTAAATAGCAATTAGAAGTTAGCTTAAACCTGAAAATCACATCCCCTAGACTAACGACATTTAGGGGGATCAGATATATGCGTGTGTGTATAAAATACTTCCCTGGTAGCCCCTCTCTCTGAGAACAGAGCGGCAGCCTCTGGTCCCAATCTCTTGCTTCCCCTCCTAGAAGGAAACAAAATGTCCCTTGGACAAAAGTGGGAGAAGAATAGGCTAGAGATGCCTATTCTGCCTCCCTTCAAGTCACTCAGCACCCCCCCAACACTACATATGTGGGACAGCACTCACAACACTGCGACAGTAGCAATGAAAGTGGGCATAAATTAAGATGAATAATTGAGACCGAGTGTGAATAAGTGGGTCAGAGGAGGATTGATGAGGTTTTCCATTAACAGAAAAGCATTTGCTTGTGAACCATCAAAAGATTTTCATAATACTGAATCTTCACTAGGCCTGGAAAGCTTTGTATGGTCAATTTTTCAGTGACAGAAGCCCCCACATAGCTGCTCACTGCCCAGCTTCAGGGATACCATCCTAATGGCTCTCCTATATGGTCCTGATCCCAGACTCACTGTTAGTTACGGACTAAATTTAATTCAATTCAATAAACATTTATTAAATGCCTACTATTTGTATGATACTGTGTTAGGGTAGGTGATCAGAGTCAGCACGCCAGGAAGGAGCACAGACATGGTGAGCCCAGTACGCTCAGGATGGCAAGACAGGCTGGTCAGAGTCCACTCCCCGTTTGCCAAGTATTATAAATTCTTGGTTGGAAAGGAGGTTAAAATGAAAGGCTAGAATAGAGATTTGGGCTGACTGGGGACCTTGCTTAGTTCTATGCTTTCTTCCCCCAGTGGCAATGTATAGACTGCTTACCTTTCCAAACTGGCCTTTGGTTCATGAATACCATATTATTTAAGGTATAGGAAGTCTATGAATCCCTTGAGAGTATTACAGGATCTTACTATCCTGGATGGTCCTTTATCTCCCCCTCTGAATGCCTTTGCCACAAGCTGTTTCCACCTTTGGATTGCATACTCCACACATCCACTCTTATCATCCTGAGCTTTGCTCAAGGCTCAACTCAAGTGCCAACTTCTACACAAGCAAAGGCTTGGATCTTGACCATTCCCAAGCGCTACTACTGCTCTCTTCCCTAAAATTACTTTGTATATATTTCATATTTATTCATTTGTATTCATGCTGTCTCTCCCTGCCACCCCATTACCTAATGAAGACTTCCTCCTTGAAAACAGACTGTCAACATGGAAGGAGATCTCTAAGGAGGCTGGGTCAATGGTGTTTAAATGTGTATGTGTGTGTATGTGTATACACACACATACATATTTGGAAAAAGGCACAGATGGCACATTTATCAAATATGCAAATTAGACCAAAACTAGGAGGAGTAGCTAATGTACTCAATGACAAAGTCAGGATCCCAAAAACATATTGGCAGGTCAGAAAATTGGGCTGAATCTAAGAAGACAAATTTAAGAAATATAAATGTAAAGTCTGACACCTGGATCCAAGAAGTCAACTTCCCAAGTACTAAGATTGGGGAGGCATGGCATGTAAAAAGGATCAGGAGGTTTTGGCAGACTAGAGAGAGTCTACAGTATGGTATGGCAGCTCCAAAACCCTAATGTGATATTGGGCTGTACTAAGAAAGGCAGTGCCTAGGACTAACATAGTAATAGTCTGATGGCTCCTAGAAAGTGGATGGTTAAGCTATGTCTGACTGAGACAACAGCAATTCCAGGGACAGCATGGGAGCCACCACACATGCTGAGCAGCTACTCCTTACAGTTTCTTAGTCAACCTGTATATTGCATCTATCTGCTGTAAAGCTATGAGGATGTGAAGTAGTCTAAAGGGTATAGTGGTGTTACTGGTCTCTGACACAGGCATGCCCAGGATAATAGAAAAGGGTTCAGAAGATGTCCAGAAGGCAACTGTCACTAACATTGTGACACAAAATAATCACTGAACACCCCTTGAGTGTATTTTGTGCCTAAGAGCTCAGGCCACTCACAGCATAGCCCAAAGCCCAGGACTCTCCCTAAGAGAGAGAACCCACAAAACAAGGGAACATAAACACAGACACACAGGGAAAGCCACCCCCAAAGCTTCACTGCTTCCCACAGCGATGTCTCACCTGTCTCCCTTGTTCTCCCTCCTTATCAACACCCCCCGCTGTACAGCCACAGTATAAGAAGGGCCAGTTAAATTAATACTAGCCTAAAAACCTAGACTGTCCCTGCAGCTTCAGAATAGATGAGAAGCTGATTACTTCCTTAAGGCTATACAATTTCAGCCATAACAACTCAATATACTAAGGCATTCACACCTACAAAATTATAGATCCTTGACACACTAAAGTGACACTTGGAACATGACCTCATACTGAACCTGAAATTTCAAGCTCATTAACTGCAAGCTCAGCATGAGCCAAGAGAGTGACATGGCAGCCAGAATAGATAATGCTACACACGACTTCAATAAGAGAGGAATCAAGTCCAGAACAAAGAAAATGAGAGTTCTGCTGTCCTTCATTTACCCTATGGGCAGACCTTATCTGGTATGGTTTGGGAGCCACATTTTTAGTTAAAACATCAAGTCTAAGCATGTTTAGAAGACGACCAGGATGGTTAAAGGCCTGGAGACTGTGCTATACACGGATCAGAGGAAGGAACTAGGTATTTATAAACTAGAGAACAGAAGACTTAAGGAGGATGTAGAAACTCCCTTTAAGTAACTGATAGGCTGGCATATAAAAAGGGGATTCAATGTTTCTGCTTGGCCCTAGAGGCAGAGCTAGGATCAATGGGTAGAAGTTATAGAACAAATTTCAGCTCCATGGAAGGAAAAATTTCCTAATAATTAGAGCTCTCTAAAAGTAGACTGGCTTGCTCCATGGGGTAGCAGCTATCTTTGAGCCATGGCTAGATGACCACCTATTGCAGACTTTGTAAAGGAAATTCTAGGTCAGATGTGGGTCTGACTAGATGCCCTCAGATTCCAGTTCTGCGGTCCTGTGATTTCCCAGACGGCAGCTGCTTCTCTCCTGTTTTCCTAGCTTAAATGCCCTGCCTTCCTGATTATGGAAACACTCAGCATCTGGCAGAAGAGACAGACACACATATAAACAGATTTAATTCAAATCAACAATTATTTATTGAGTGCCTACTATGTGCCCTCAAGATATCTGCAATCAGCATTGTTGATATGGGGAAGTTTTCAAAAGGCTATATAAAGCATGATGATAGAATGAAATCATTGCTATAAGAGAGGGATGAGCAAAATGCTGTAGGAGAGAAAGGAGAGCCATCAGGTTGGGGAAATCATAGAAGGAGATGGCTTCATAGAGGAGACGGCATTTGAGCTGAGCCTTAAATAATGGACAGGGCTCTAACAGAAGAAGGGTATTCCAGGTAGAGAAAGGACATGAGTTTAGAAGCAGAAAAGCATAAGGGCTTGTAAACTGTGTCCAGACTGACAATATAGAGGCATCTTGGGAAAAGACAAGATTGCCAAGGGGAAAAATGTAGAGAAGAGATTAGAAAAAGCCCCTTGGGAAATGCTAACATTTAGCAGACAGAAAGGGGCAATGAGCAGAGTAGTAGTAGTAGTAGTAGTAGTAGTAGTAGTAGTAGTAGTAGTAGTAGAAGAAGTAGTAGTAGTAGTAGTAGTAGTAGTAGTAGCAGTAGCAGCAGCAGCAGCAGCAGCAGCAGCAGCAGTAGCGGCAGTAGTAGTGGTGGTGTTAACAGTGGTAGCAGCAGTAGTAGTAGTAGTAGTAGTACTAGTAGTAGTAGTATGTAGAATATAATAAATGCCACAAAAGAACTGTAAGCAAAATCTCCAGAGAATACTACATTCCAACTCATAGGAGTAGCTTAATAAATGCTTATCGACTAACTGACAAAATATTCTGGGAGTATAGAAGGTAGAACTCCCTTCTAGCAGGGGGAAGGGAGCAGAATCAGAGAAGACTTCCTGGAGGATACAGCTTTTGAAATAGGTCTTTAAAATGGGTAGGAATCAAAAGAGGTGGAAAGCGGGCATTGAACCAATGAGCTGTTTCTTAAGTACCTCCTATGTAGCAGACGCTGCCCTGGAGACAAAAAGATATAAGTTCTAGGAGTTTACATTCTAATGGTAGAGAACATTCACCTACATGAATAGATACAAAATGGAAACACGATAACCTTGATGAAGATGGGGACCAGGCAGAAGGCAGTGCAAGATGAACTGTAAAGGAAAACAAGGATTAACAGAGGGGGATGTGAAGAGGGAGGTCATTCTAGGCATGAGGGGCAGTCTGTGCAAAAATATGGAGGTAGGAGAAACAGTAAGACCCATTTGGCTATAATAAAGAGCACAGGAAGTAATGTATAAGGCTAGAAGGGAAAGATGAAACCAAGTTGTGAAGAACTTTAAATCCCAGTATGATAGGAACAAAGGTGAGGAGGTAGAAAAAAACAAGACATCCACAGAGGGGAGTAATTAACCTTCTTGGCCAGAGCATGGAAGACAGAAAGGAAACTCAAAGGAGACAAAACTGGAAAGACATGTCCCAGATCAGGTAGGGCCTCCTATGACAAGAACTCATGAATTTTTAACATGTCCAGTATATTCACTTCTAGCTGATGATAAATAATAGTGTCCAGAAGAACCACAAATCCAAGATTTCCAAACTAATGAAGAAAAAATATGTAATCAGGTCCCAGGAGTAAACTATTTCTGACCCTGTTACTTACTATCCTAGAAGATTACAAAGAATGGAGAGGCTGGGGAAGATGCTATCCTAAGAAGACAAATGCCAAAAATGACTCTGGTCTGGAAGGCTGAAGACCAATAGGGTATGTGGTTTGAATCTCTACAATCATTAAGAGATTGACAAAACAAATACTGATGAAACAAATTGAACACATTCACCAAATCCTAAACTATTAGAACACAGGATCAGTGTAGAATAATCAGGGAAGTCTTAAATCAAATAAAAGAAATAGTCATTAACCTGTAAAGTTAAAGAACTTCTTATCCCAAGAAGTGATACAAGAAGAAGATATAAAAAGCTTGAGGACAGTTTTACCTGAGGTCTTGTCAGGTGGTGGACAACAGGCACAGAAGGAGGAAAGTGCCTCACCTGTCACCTCTGCACAAATGTCCCCCAAGTTCAGACTGCAGGTTATGACACATCTTATAAGTTCCTGGGATTTCTGAGCTCATGCTCCTTCCTCCACCTGTAATGCCATCCTTCTACTAAAAACATAAGCAATGTGCAGGGGTGCACAGAAGCCAGTTCAAAGAGGGTGGCTAGAACCCATTGTTAAATTTTCTTAGAGAGCACTTACACATCTGAAATAAGCAAACCCTACAAATAAGGGCTTGATTTATTATTTTGTTATTTATCTAGATCTCTTAAAGTGATGGAGAAGACATTAATAATGAATAGAAAAGTATGTTGAGCATTCATTCCTACCCCTTTCTCCCCACCGAGAGCTAGTTGTTAAATATTTACCAGCTCACCCCTGCCAACGCGTCGGGCAGGTTTGTTCTAACTAAAAAAAGAGAGGGGAGGGAAAGGGAGAGAGAGAGAGAGAGAGTGTATGTGTTGAGGGATAGGGATTATTGAGAAGTGATAGCAACATCTAAAAAAATTATTAAAACATTTTTAATTAAAGCTGAAGAAGTAAGAAATATGGCCAAGAAAAGAAATATTAATGTGCTCCTTGCAGCCAAATAGGGTTGGGTTAGCAAATACCCACAATAATAAATGTCTCATAGTAGCATAAGCTTGGAAATGAGAGGAAACAGACAAGGGATGGTGTGGATTTCTAGAGCTATACCCCAGCAGACACCTGATCCATGGCATTTGCTCCATTTCTTCCCCTCTCCCGAACATTCCTCTCCCCAAATCTGGTAGTTTAGGAAGAGGATAGGAGAGGAAATGGAGACTGAAATTTGTAAGCTTAAAAACAATGTGGCCTGGACCAGACAATGACTGCAGAGCTGCTGCTTAGTTACAGAGGCGACCAGAGCTGCACCAGCTCCATGGCATTTTCCCTGCAATTTGGCAGGAATGGAAGGTCCCAGATGACTGGAAATCTGGGATCATTATAATACCCTGCAAAGTCAATTTCCCCCAGTGAACCGATTATTAGCAACTTGATGCCCTGTCAGAAAGTACCAAGTGCTGCCATGCTTATGTATCTAAAGGAAGCTGCTAATAAAAAGCATAATCATGTAGTGTGATGGGTACTGAATTGGGAGTCCCAAGTTCTGGGTTCAAATTCTGACTCTGTTACTTAGCTACATGTGAGACCTTGGTCGAGTTGCTTCATCTCCATGGGCCTCGTCTGTAAAATGGTGACCTCTAATCCACGATACTTCTAATCTATGATACTTCTGTCTTATGATCACAAAAATCAGTGAATGTCAGAGTTAGAAGGAGTCTAACACAATGCCTGGCACCTAAATGCTCGTTGATTTATTGACAATTCTCCATGGTCATCTGGGCCAAGCCAGCCTGGGAAAATAAGTCACTTCTCCTCTAATCCACCCAACAAGAGGTCATTCAGCCTCTGCTTGAAGCCCTCCAATGAGCTCGAAAGACACTTCCAGGTTTTTCCCGTGATCCTTTGCGGTTTGGAATGGGAGTGGAGGTGGGGAAGAAGAGAAAGCATTGAAAGAAATGGGAGGAAAATACTACATAATAATACATGTGGAAATGGCTCAAAAACTTCAGCTCTCTGTTCTTTTGACTTCTGTATCACTATGAAAACAATGAAACCTTTCCTGATTCCCTCCCTCAGCTCTTCCCCCTCCTTTTCACATTATCTGGCATTTATCTGTATGCAACAGAATGGAAGTTCTTTGAAGGCAAGAATTGGTTCATTTTTTGTCTTTGTATTCCCAAGATCAAGCACAAAGCAGATATAAATACTTCTTGAAAAATATTTTGTTGTATGAGAAAGGGGCCAATATCTTTTATTTTTCCTTGTAGAATTGCAGTTAAATGTGTCATTTATCTGTAGAGTGTCCTTGGGACAAGCTGCTTCATTTGTCTGGGCCTCAGTTTTCCCATTTTCAAGACAAGAGAGATATCTGTGATTGTGTGATTGTGTCCAACTCTTTATGACCCTGTTTGGGGTTTTCTTGGCAAAGACACTGGAGTGATTTGTCATCTCCTTCTACCAGTAAGGAACTGAGGCAAACAGGGTTAAGTGACCTGTCCAAAGTCACACAGCTAGTTAAATGTCTAAGGCCGGATTTGAACTCAGGAAGATGAGTCTTCCTGACTTCAGGCATGGTGCTCTAACCACGGCACCACCTAGATGCCCTAAGAGGTGGTCTAGATGACCTTTAAGGTGCCTTTCTATTCTAAAATCCTATGATTCTATGACCAGGTACTCAATCACATTATCCTAAGTCCAGAATTCCTTGGTTCTAAGAAAGCATACAAGTTATTGTGGTGGCACTGGTCTTTTTCAAAAAAATTCAGAGATTGCCAAGTGCACTTTAGATTAAAGGAAGAAAATATGGGTGTTGTAGACAACCACATAGTTGAAGAGATTATTTAGAGGCCTCTCACAGAAGTTCCATGGCTCTGTTCTTCCATGGAACCAGTCAGAATTGAACCACTCCTGACAACATTCTTAAAAGATAGGTCTAAGCATGTCACTGCCCTATTAAAGAAGTTCTAATGGCTCCCAATTGTCTCCAATAATCAAATACAATCATTTTGGTTTGACATTTCAATCAGGCTTCACAATCTGGCTCTAGTATATCTTTCCAAGCTTACTGAACCTTGTTCCCTTTCATGCCCCCTGCCTTACAATCAAACTGGACAACTTGCTATTCCCTGTACATAACATTCTACTTCTGTCTCCATGCCTTTATATAGACTGTCCCACCTTCCCCCATATTCCCCCAACTCTCTCTCTCTGGAATGCCAGTACTAATTCCTGGAATCCCTAGCTTCCTTCTAGGCTCAGCCCCAATGCCACAAGGCCTACTTTGATCCTTTCTCCCAAGCTGCTAGCATCTTCCCCATCCCTGAAATTCCCACCTTTATATTTATCTGCTTTTTATTTGCTTATCTGTGTACATATGGAATCTCCTCCTTGAATATAAGATCTCTAAGGGCAGGAACCATTTTTATATTTTGTCTTTATACTCTCAGATCAAAACAAGTTGCCTGGCACATAGCAGAGGCTTAATAAATGCTACTCAGTGAAGGAATATAGTGCCTGCTACCACACAGCTGTTAGCACCATATTCCTGCACCTTAGGATAAGCAAAGTCATCCCACCAGCAGGCATGTACCTGTTGATTTGGGTGCTGCTGAATGGGCAGAAGGTCACTCCAAAGAGTCAGCTGATCATCAGTGCCCTGAGGGAGAGGGCAAGCTACTGACCTATGTGAATATCCATTAGTATCACAGAGAAGGCATTGACAGAAGCCGACAAGTGGTCGAGATGCTCATGACAAGGGTAGCAATGGGATTGTACCACTTCTCTTTAAAGCAGAGACCAATGCTAAGAGCATCATCTGGGAAAAGCAAGGGCAGAACACAGGCCAGAAACACCATTGTGCCTACTTGCTTAGAAGGTAATGATGCCTGGGGAGTTTCTCTGTAGTTTAAAAACAGATCAAATGTATCCCACCAAGGATGCCTCAGGCCAGACACAGGAGCTACTGATTCTGTATCCACATTTGATTTTATTCAAGCTGTTCCTTGGTAGAGAGGCAGGTTGGCCAGGTGTCACCCTCAAGCATAAAGAATGAACTGGGTGCTACTAGAAGACAAACACCCTATTCCACAGGAGGTCCCCAGGATTATGTGGACAAGAAGTAGGGTGACTGGGTAAGAAATAGAAATGATAAAAATAGAATCACAAAATCTGAGAGATGGAAGGGGCCTTAAGAAGCCATTTTGCCCAATGCATATACGAAAGGAATCCCAACTTAGTGGCACAATGGATCTGGTACTGGGTCTGGAGTTAGGAAGACTGGAGTTCAAATTCAGCCTCAGACATGTATACTAGCTGTGTGAACCTGGGCAAGTTACCTAACCTCCATTTGTCTCAGTTTCTTCAACTATAAAATGGGTATAAAAATGGCACCTACTTTGCAGAGCTATTCTAAGGACCAAACAACAGAATATTTATAAAAAAAAAAGTGCTTAGCACAGGGTCGTGCATGTAGTAGGAGGTATAGCATACCTGACAAGAAGTCATCCAGCTTCTACTTAAAGACCTCCAAGGAAAGGCAACCTACCCCGTCCCTAGGCAGCCCATTCTACTCAGCCCTAATTGTTAGGAAGTTTTTTCCGAATATTGACAGTTTTTCCCTTGGCAACTTCTACTCATTACTCCTAGTTCTGCTCTCTAGGGATGAATGAAACAAGTCTGGCCCCTCTTCCACATAATAACTGTTCAAAATCTGAAGATAACTCTCATGTTCACCCTCCCTTGAATTTTCTCTTGTCCAGGCAAAAAGAAATGCCCACTTCCTTTGACCAATCTTCATTTGGTCACTGTTTTAAAAGATCACAGATCATCAAAGTGAGGCAGCCTAATGGACAGAAGGCTAGGAGGCCCAGGAGGAACTGGTGTCTCATTGGGCAGATCAATTACTGCTCCTAGATAATTCTCCAAGAATGCAATTTGAAAACAACTTGATGTTCTGTTTAAGAAGGGGAATTTTAGACCCTCAAAGTTACCTATGCCAATGAAAACCCAGGTCTAGACCCTTCCCACACAAAAGAGCAAATAATATTAGAATGAGAAAGAAGCTTAGAGCTCATCTACTAAAACATTTTCATTTTACAGAACTGGAAATGGGGCCCAGAGATCAGGTCACAGAGGCATGAAGTCTCAGAGCCAGAATGGGAATCCAGGTGCTATCAAAGCCCGCCCCTACACGCCCCTACTCTCCTCCTCCCTCTAGTCCCTGCACCCCATCGGCTGGGTACTCTTCATAATGCCTCATATCTCACATCCCTCATCCAGTGCTTAGGATCATGCCCGTGTGGTTGTTGTTGTTCACTGTTTTTTTAGTCACGTCCAACTCTTTGTGACCCCATTTGGGGTTTTCTTGGCAAAGATACTAGAAGGGTTTGCCATTTCCTTCTCTGGCTTTTACAGGTGAGGAAACTGAGACAAACAGGGTTAAGTGACTTGCCCAGTCACACAGCTACTAAGTGTCCGAGGCCAAATTTGAACTCAGGTCTTCCTGACTCCAGGCCCAGTATTCTATCCAATGTACCACTTAGTTGACTATTATGATTATGGCAGGCCTTATAGATGCCTATTGATTGACTAATGGATGAATATTAATCAATGGATTAATTAGCAAATGAATGACTACTAATTAATTCACAAGCCTTTTAGTAAGCACTTCTTATGTGTCAGGCACTGTACTAAGCATTTGACAAGTATTACCTCATTTTATCCTCACAACCATCCTGGGAAGTAGCCACAAGCCAGCCATTCAAACTGACAACAAATTCCTAGTTACTGGAGTCCTAATTAAGAGGAGTGAAAGAAAACGATGACCTTTCACACCACCCCAGAGGACATAGAAAGCTAAGTTCCAGAAGGGACAAGAAGGGCATAAAAGTCATCTGGGTGGGGGAAGGGGAAGTCACTGTGTTACATACAATGAAGTCACATGATACATTTAACTTACACAAATCCAACTATAAGTGCTTGGCAGAAAGAGAAGAAAACAGAGAGAGGGAGGGGGGAGAAGGGGTGACAGGAGTGGAGGGAGGGGGAGGAGAGAGAGATGGAAGGAGGGAAGGAAACAAAGAGGGCAAGGGAGAGAAGGGGAGGGGGAGGGAAGAAGAGGGAGTGGGGAGAGAGAAGAGAAAGGGAGAGGGAGAGAGTGGGAAGAGGGAGGGAGTAAAAGGAGTAGGAGAGGGAAGGAGGAGGGGAGAAAGAGAAGGGGAGAAAAGAAAGGAGGAGAGGGAGGGACAGAAGAAAGAAAGGGAAGAGAGTATAAAGGGGGATGGAGGAGAGATGAGAGGAAGGGGATTGAAGAAGGGAAAAGGAAGGGAGGAGGAGAGGGAAGAAAGAAGACAGAAAAAAGAGAGAGAGAGAGGGAGGGAGGGAGGGAGGGGGAGAGAGAGAGAGAGAGAGAGAGAGAGAGAGAGAGAGAGAGAGAGAGAGATAATTTAAATAGTATAGGCCAGTGGTGTCAAACTCAGAGAGAAATGGGAGTCACTAAAGGATCACATAAAGATCCCTGGAGGCTACATATTGACTTAATTTCAAAAAGTAATATTATCTATGTCTTATTCTATTGCTACTTCCCAATTACGTTTTAATCTAGACCCCTGAGGTCATTCCACCTGGCATTCCATTCAGTGAGCATATGCCCCAGAGTGAGCATGAGATGGGGAGACTTAAGTAGGCTGTTTGCTCGGTCACTCTCGGTTCCCACTTCCCTCTCATGGCATGAGCTTCTCTCTGCCACTGAATCTCTCCTTCATCTTACCCATGGACAACCTGCTTATTCCCCGTAGGCTGGGGGAGCTAGCCAGAGGGGCGGCCTTGCTTGGCCTTCCTAACACTACTGGTCACCTGAAGGCCCCCACTGTGTGTCTTTTACCTTCCTGGTATCCTCTCTTGCCTCGTGGCAAAGCAGAAAGAAGAAACCATCATGTAGCCACCCTCTAATAAAATCACCCTTATGTGTGAAGCCCTTCCAAGAATATTCTCCTCCCTAATTATCAGTTTTTCTGGCAGTTAAGTCTTTACCTGTCTGTTTTCCTCTTTTGGAGTCTGGTTCAAAGCCTCTCTCTTCTAATCTACAACTTAGCTGGGGGGAGTGAAAAATAATATTTTCATTTAATTGTTTCCATAGCAACCATCTCTAATCCATCTGCTCTCTGATACAGATTTCCTTTTCTTAAAAAGATCCTACTCTCTTTCCAGCTACCACTGTTTAAAGATGCTGTTCTGTAGTGTGCACGTTACTGGGGGAAATTTTCAAAGGTTACACACTGCCATTTGAACCTAAATCCAAGTAAGATGTGATTCATAACAATCTGTAGAGGCCCCTGAAGTTAGACCAGACAAACACTCTACCTAAGAAACTCCCTGTCTCTCTGGACAGGTTACCACCAACCAAGGGTGTGCTGGGGCCAGCCTGAAAGGGCTCAAGTGAGCTGACTGTTCAATTAAGGGCACTCACACCTTGGAAATCAGCAGACACTACAAAGCAGAACTTGGTTTGCTATTTTGTTGATTATCTTAAACATAAGACAGTGACAGACAAAATGCTAAAAAGGCAGAGTAAACTTAAAAGTGGGGCACCCTGCATTTTTGGTCAGCCAGTTGTTAAATATATACTGGCACCCCCTGCCACCTGCTGAAATTAGCTGAAGCCCCCTACCCCTCCCAACAAATCAGGCCCCCAAATGAAATGGCTTTGCTCTCCTGACAGCTCTTAGCAATATAACTCCTTCCCTCCCCTGCTCTGTTCAAGACCTAATTAAGCAGAACCTCAGGGAGAAAATTAAAAACCTGTCACATCAGAGCTTATCTTCCTGGAAAAGAAAAACAGCCAGTTGCTGACTGAATCAAAATATTTTTTCACTTTTTCCATTCCTGTTGGCATGAAGAGACCCACAAGTCCAGGGAAAAGCCAGAGGAGAGCCTGCTGATGAACAAGCTTCCAGCCCCCAAACTGGCAATGTGTTCAATACAAGTCTACAGAAAAGGACAAGAGAGGCTGCTCTTGTCTTCTCACTCTTTAACTGACACACTGTCATATGCACAGCATCTCTGTTTCTGGTGGCTCTTCTGTTCACCAAAACCAATCCTTCTACAGACCCCTTTCCGGTCTCCATTTCACATTATTTGATATGCCATCTCCAACCTCTATGCCTTTGCTCAGGCTGTCTCCCATGCTTCACCTCTTCAAACCTTTAGGAAGCCTTTCCTGATCTCTCTAGTTGTCAGCATTCTTCCTCTCTGCAAATTATCTTGTATGCACTTTTCTGTTTACATACTGTCCGCTCCCCCCCCCCCAGTAGAATGTAAGACACTTGAGGTCAGCATGTGTTTTCTTTTTTGTCTTTGTAATACTAGCACCTAAGACCCTACCTAATAAACATACTTAATGAATACCTGCTGAAATGAACTGAACTGAAAGCTTTTCTTTAGATGGCTCTTACCCAAGATCAAATTGTTGTCAGGGGTAACGAGAGGTACAAGGCGATATCCTACAGATGGAATGGACAATTGAGGCAGATACAAGAAGACATAGCCAATTAGTATTTTGGGGAATGCTTTTATTAAGCTGGCAACTGTCTCCCAAAAGGGAAGGCAGCCCTGAGCAGTCTGTCCAGAAAGCTTTTATACAGTAAAAAGTACTTCCTGAAACAAACAGTGGTCAGCAAGGCAACTGTTGCTACACGGGGATGTAAACTAAGGGGTGGGGGGGCTGCAACCTAACAGGGCAGTTCTTTGTTTTAGTTACATCTTGGTTACAAGGCAGGTGCAGGGCAAGGTTTCACAATGGTCATACCTTTATGCTAGGTTCCTGGGGCCCCCTGAGGGGCCTTGTGAGAGGCCTTGTGTAGGAGTTAGCACTATGGGAACCTAACTGCCACTTCACTCCCCCTTTTTCTTTCTTTTTTTTTTTTTATTTTTTTTTTTATTTTTTTTTTTCACTCCCCCTTTTTCAAGGACATAACTAGAACTTGGACTCAATGGAGGCCAAGGGGCAAAGGGTTTGACCGCCTGAATCCATTTTCTAACATATGTGGATAAGCAATTAATCAAGCAGGGGGCTATAGGAATTTGATGATAAAATGGCAGGTATAGCCCAGCTGTCATTGTTCAGTCAATTCAGTCATGTCCAACTCTTCATGACCCCATATGGGGTTTTCTTGGTAAAGATACTGAAGTGGTTTGCCATTTCCTTCTCCATTGGATTAAGGGAAACTGAAGTTAAATGACTTGCCCAGGGTCACACAGCTAGTAAGGGTTTAAGCCCAGATTTCTATTAGGCTGGTAAGCTGATCCATTCACCACAAGCACAGCTAAAGACCACAGTCACAAGAAACCCTGGGATGGGTTATGTCATTGTAGATTTAAAGTTGGAGACCTTAGATGTAGGTTAAGACATCAGAGACCATCACATCCAACTCCCTCATTTTACAGATAAGGAAACTGAAAGATGAACTGAATTGAATTGGACAAGCACCCAAAGTCACTGAGGAAACTGAGGCTCAGGGAGGTTACTCGATTTGCCCACAGCTAGTAAGTACACAAGGGAGGATTTAGTCTCTACCCAGCACACAAATCAGCTACGTCACATCGCCTCTCATCTGTAAAATCAAAGGTCTGGATTTTATGACCCTTCTGACACTGACATTCAGTAACTCAATGATCCCATCTCTGCCAAAGGAAACTTCTAATTCTCTGAGGCAGCAGAAGCTTCAGATCACCTGGAAGACATCTGCTAGAGCTTCTCATGCTTGGGCATGTGAGAAGAAAGCTGACCTGCCTAGGGAGAGGGGGGAGGGGGGAGAGCAGGCTTGCCTCTGACCCTTGAAACACTAAAAGCAAAGCACAAGGTCCTTCACCAACATCCTCTCCCAAGCAGTCTGCATTCAAGTCCACATCACCCTACCTCATGTAGGTTGTCTGGGAGCCCCTTCCCCTCACCATTCACCTAGGGAAATAACACCACACTCTCTAAACTCAAGTTCTAACTGAACAATTCAACAAGCAACTGGGACACTGTAATTATGGAAGCTCTACAGTACCAAAATTAAATCCTCCTGGATGAGCTCATATTTGGGTGCTGGTGCTAATTACATCTGCCCCTTCCAGGGACCAAGGCAGGCTCTGACAAACCTCTGTATTTCCTAAAGCCCCCTGAACACTATGTACAGCCACACATAGCAGGGCCCACAAAACATTTGGATGAGGCCAGAGATTCTCTTCTCTGCTCCAGGATCCCTCATATCTAACCTCTGACACTATCTCGTTAGTAAGTTCATCAGTAAAGAAGACTACTGGTGCAAAAACTCCTGCCACCAAAGCAAATCAACAACTTTCCTTCAATTTAACCAGCGCCACACAGTTAGCATGCGTCAGAGGCAAGATCTGAACCTAGGTCTTCATGACTCCAGAGCTTGCCCTCTATCCATAACACCATGATGTCTTAGAAATAGGATCAGACATAGAACTGAAAGGTGCCTTAGAGGTGATCTAGTCTAAGCCCTCATTTTATAAAGGAGGAAGCTCAGATCAGAGAGGTTAAGAAATGTGCCCATGGTCACCAAAGTCATAAGGGGGGGAGCTGGGATTCATAGCCAGGTTCACTCTTCAGAGATGCCAAATCCAGAGCTCTTTAGAGTGACCCACCATGCTTCTCTGACTCCTCTGTGCCTGTTATCTTTCTTCTCTCTTTCTTTGTTTCTGTATCTCTATGTTTTTCTCTGCCACTCTGTCTCTATTTCTTCCTTTCCATGTCTCTGTCTCTATCTCTGTCTCTCTATCTCTCTCTGTCTCTCTCTCTCTGTCTCTGTCTCTCTCTGTCTCTCTCTCTCTGTCTCTCTCTCTCTGTCTCTCTCTCTCTCTCTCTCTCACACACACACCACACACACACACACACACACACACACACACACACACACACACACACACACACACGTATGCACACAGTCCACAGAGTCACTCAGTAGTAGACAAGGGCCCACACAGGATGGTTTTTCTATCAAGAGCCTCAGTTGATACCAGACTGCCTGCATGCTGAAGATTGTGTTTGTGAACCAGCGGCCAAAGAAGCAAACACCCTACAGAATACTAATAAGGTAGAGAGCACATAGCTAACCAGAATCCTTGCTCATCTCAAATCCTCCTTCTAACCCTTTGATCCAAACTCCACCCCTGCCAAAAATTTATAACACTTGGTGAACAGGCAAGGGAATCTGACCAGTCCAGGGCCTTGTCACTGCTCCAATCCCTTGGTCTTGCTCAAAATGGAGCATGACCATGGATAGAAATAAGATAAACAGGGGTCTAGATGATCCATAATGAAAAAAGCAGCTCCTGGATAATAAAGAACTGACCAGAAGCATTCCTAGGACAAACACTCAGAAGAATGACAACATGCCTCCCTACCACCTAATTCACTCAATTTTGGGACTCACTGTCCTGATTAGTAAATGAATTAGTGAAAATTCACCTAACCCACCATATCTAACTACCCTCAGACCACAATTCACAATCCATCCAATCATCTCCTGGAACATCTGGACCTAATCAGCAGAAGTATCTTGCTGCCTGCTCAGCCACCAGTATGTAGGACTCATTTACACCACCATGTTCTACTTCCCACCTTTTGTTCTTGCCCAGTGAATAATCAAATCAAGGGTTACTAGAAAGACCATAACAAGCTACCGACCCATTGCTCTGCTCACAATTCCTGTGACTGCCTAGATCAATAGTTCTCATCCTTTTGTGTTCGTATCATGGGCACATTTGGCAGTCTGGTGAAGCCTATAGACCCTTTCTCAGAAATCTGTAAATGCATAAAATAAAATGTACAGGACTACAAAGGAAATTAATTCTATTGAAATATATTTTTTAAAAAAATAAGTTCATAGACCCCAGGTTAAGGCCCTTCCTAGCCACTGCTTCCCCTTAAGCATTGTATCCCCCAGTTAGAACGCAAGCTTGTTGAGGGCAGAAAGTGGATGACACCTCTTAGGTGCTTAATAAATGCTTCTTAATTGATTGAATGAGTGAATCAAATGGCTGAGGCCCTCTCCTCTGGGTAAACCTGCATAAGAATCTCCTCCTAGAGCACGGGGAGCTGAGCCAAGGGGAGCCCAGGTCCCCGTGAGCCAAGGTTTTAGCCCCAGGGCGGCAGGGCCAGCAGCCGGCTGGAGGAACCCCAGAACATCAGCAGCTGTGGCAACTCCAGAATTATCAACATAGACATGCCTAGGACAAAGTAAGAGGTTAGTGTCCTATGGACTTTGGGACCAGTATTTGGGGAATGCGTCAGCTCCCTCCCCTGGGGGCTAGAAGTCGATGAGGAGACACAACATTTTGTAGTTTTCAGAGGCAGCTCCAGCTCCCGCCCTGCGAACTGTAGGGAGATCCAGCGATCAGTCTTGGGGGGTAATCGCTCTTGCTTTAACCTCCCTGGATCTGGATTGTGATCTAGGGTGGAAGTCGTGGGTGGGTTTACAGCTTGCCAGAAACAGAAGTTGCCCCCCACACGTTCGGGACGAAAATTCCTCTATCTGGCCTTAAAGCCATAGTGTGGCAACAAGCCCAAAAGTCAAGTAATTAAGTGGCAACATGCCAAGGCAAAGGAAACAGAAAAATGCAACCCTAGACTCCTATTTTGGGGGCATAGAGCGGGAAAAGGACTGTGAGGTCAGAAGTCCTGCTCCAAAAGCCCCAGGAGAAAACATGAGCGGGTTGCAGGCCATAGAGGACCTTAAGAAGGACTTTAAAATCAAATAAGAGAAGTGAAGGAAAAATTGGAAAGAGAAATGAGAAGGATGCAGGAAAAGTATGACATGAGGGTCAACAGCCTGACTGAGGAAAACAACACCTTAAAAAATAGACTAGCTCAAATGGCAAAGGAGGCCCAAAAGGGCAATGAGGAGAAGAATGCCTTAAAAAGTCGAATTTGCCAGATGGAAAAAGAATCTCAAAAGTTCACTGAGGAGATTCATTCCTTCAGAGTTAGACTGGAGCAAATGGAAGCTAGTGACTTTATGAGAAATCAAGATGCTGTTAAGCAGATCCAAACAAATGAAAGATTAGAAGGCAATGTGAAATATCTCATGGGAAAAACCACTGACCTGGAAAATAGATCCAGGAGAGACAATTTAAAAATTATTGGACTACCTGAAAGCCATGATCAAAGAAAGAACCTAGAAATCACCCTTCAAGAAATTCTCAAGGAAAACTGCCCTGATGTTTTAGATCCAGAGGGCAAAATGGAGGTTGAAAGAATCCACCGATCACCTCCTGAAAAAGATCCCAAAAAGAAAACTCCCAGGAATATTATAGCCAGGTTCCAGAATCCCCAGATCAAGGAGAAAATACTCCAAGCAGCCAGGAAGAAACAATTTCAATATTGTGGAAACACAATCAGAATAGCCCAGGACCTGGCAGCTTCTACACTGAGGGATAGAAGGGCATGGAATATGATATTCCAGAGGGCAAAAGAACTGGGAATGAACCCAAGGGTCACCTACCCAGCAAAATTGAGTATTTTGTTTCAGGGGAAAATATAGTCATTCAGTGGAATAGAGGACTTTCAAGCATTCTTGAGGAAAAAACCAGAATTGAATAGAAAATTTTACATCCAGACACAAGAAGCAAGAGATGCCTGAGAAGGTAATCAGGGAAAAGAAATCAAAAGGAACCTATCAAAGTTGAACTATTTACATTCCTATATGGAAAAGCAATAACTGTGACTGATGATATCTTTTTCACTATGAAAATAATGAAAGAAGGGTGTGTGGTCATATGAATACATATGTGAATGTGTGTGTATATGTTCACAGTTATACATGGAGAGAGGGCATAGGTTGAATTTGTTGGGAAGGGAGGATACTCAAGGGGTGAAATTATGAGGTGAGAGAGGAAAGTGGCAAGAGGAGATGGGGAGAGACAGGGTAGGGTAAACTATCTCATGTAGAAGAAGCAAGGGGAAGTGGTTGCAAGGGAGGGGGAGAATAGGAAGGCAAAAAAGGCAAAACCACATTCTCATTGAATTTGTTTCAGGGAGAGAATGACATACATACTAAATGGGGTATCTCACCTGCAGCAGAATAGGGGGAAGGGGGATGAGAGGAGGGATGATGGATGGGAGGGCATCCTTGGAGGGAAGGGAGGTTGGAAGTACCCACTATAGAAGAGGGACAGGATCATGTAGGGAATGGACCAGGTGGGATGAGTGGGAGGGAATTATAAGCAGCCTTGTACAATATATCTACTATGATAATGTTTTGCATAGCTAGACATGTACAACATATACTGAATTACTTATCTCCCCAGAGGGAATGGGTGACAAGGGAGGAAGGAAATGGATCTGAAATTCGAGGTCTTAACATTAAATGTTTCAAATATATATAAATACTATTATTAATACTCTTTTGCTTGTAATTGGGAGATAAGATGTGCAGGCATTGGGACACAAAGATCCACCTTCCTCTAATGGAAAAGTCGAAGGGGGTATGGGAGAAGTAATGGGAGAGAGCAGATTGGAGGAAGCGATATCTTGTAGGACTGCTATTCTGGGAGGTTGGGTAGGGGAATAACGGGGGGAAAATGATTGTAACTCAAAATCTGGCGGAAATGAATGATGTAAAACAGAAGTTAATAAAGCATTTGTTTAAAAAAAAAATCTCCTCCTAGCACAAGCTCTGGACACTTTTAACTGATCCTATACTGTTCCAACCCATGAATAATTGTTTCACTCATTAGCTGAAGAGCAATCATAAGGAAAATAGTTCACACATTTCCTCCTCCAGCCCCACCCCATGTGAAGGTCCAGATATCCTGGGATCCAAAGAGTCAAGGCTTCAGACTCTATCACTGTATATATACACATTCACTTTCTCTTCCAGAGGTCATTCAGTCCTAAGCAGGAATTTAGATAGTTGACCCACATTTACAAGTCCTTAACCCTTTGACACCTCCCCCAATGAGTTTAAGCCCTTCTCCCTCCAGCCCTTTGACACCCCCTCCCCCAAAGAGTCCAGGCCCTTCTCCCTCCATCCCTTTGACACCCCTTCCCCCAATGAGTCCAGGCCCTTCTCCCTCCAGCCCTTTGACACCCCCTCCCCCAATGAGTCCAGGGCCTTCTCCCTCCAGCCCTTTGACACCCCCTGCCCCAGTGAGTCCAGGCCCTTCTCCCTCCAGACCCCACTGAGGACAGTGTTTCCCCTTGAAGGCCTTACCTCTTGCAGACAGCTTCTTGGTATTGATGATCTTAGCTGCATACTCATGTCCAGTGCAAAGTTTGACACAGCGACGTACAACTGAGAAAGCCCCCCTAGAGAAAAAACAGGTGAGGGTGGGAGAGGAGGAGGAGAGGAAAGGAAAGGAAAGGAAGGAAGGAGGGAGAAAAGACACAGTAAAAGAAAGTAGGTTAATCTATCATTAAGAGACACTTAGACATGCCTCAGCACCCCATAGCACCCCTCAATATCAGGTCAGTTTTGAGGAGAGCCAAAGAAGAGAGCCTAAGCAGCGGAGAAGACCAAAGAATCAGGAGGATTCTGCACAGGTAGTATAAATGCATCAAAAGAAAGGAAAGGTGCCCTCACAGCATTGCAGGGGGTACCAAGCACTCAGTGGCCACACTGAGCACTGACCACCAAGCCCAGGAGCCTGGCACACCCAGAATGCCTCAGCTTGTCATTTACTAGTTAATCAACCAGAATTTACTAATGACTTGCCATGTATCCAGTAGCATCAGGAATACAGAAGTATAACACACAAGCCCTGCCCTAGTTGGGAAGATTATGTGACCTAATGGAAAAAGCACTGGATTGGGAATTAAGAGGCCAGGTTCAAAGTATATTCTTCCACTGTCTCTGAAGCTGACTTTGGAGAAGTCACCGACTTTCTCTGGCCCTCAGTTTCCCCACTGTGTAAAATCAAGGGGATGAGCTAGCTAACCTCTAAGGTCCCTTAGAGTTCTGACATTCTATGATTCACACATACACACACACACACACACACACACACACACACACACACACACACACACACACACAAACACAAACACTGACCAATACAGCATATGACTGTTGGACTGTCTATTACATATTTATACTAGAGTAACAGGTTGGCATAGTAGATAGAATGTTCAATCTGAAGTAAGGAAAATTAGGGTTCTGAACCAGGCTCAGATACATGTTGTCTGTACATTCCTGGGCAGGTCACAAAATCTCTCTAAGATTCATTTTAACTCATCTGTAAAATCAGGGAAATAATGAAATACAGGGTTGTTCTGAGGGTCAAATGAGAATTTTCTTTATCTTTAAAGCATTCCAGAAGCACTGGTTATTATTATGATGATGTAAGAGAGTTCAGAGAAGTTTGGAAAAGTCAGTGAGGATTAGAATAGTCAGAAAAGGTTTTATGGAAGAGATGGAAATTGAAGGCCTGGTAGGATTTTTGGAAGAAGAAGAGCCAGAGATAGGTGAGGTTCTTAGGAGCCCCACGTTAGATTTCTAACCATCCCAAAATACTGATTCACTTAAGAAAATGTCTGAGTCCTAACTGCAACAAGGACCACTAGGTGGTGTAGTGGATAGAACACTGGGTTTGGAGTCAGGAAGACTGATCTTCCTTAGTTCAAATCCAGCCTCAGACACTGACTAGCTATATGACCCTGGGGAAGTCACTTAACCCTATTTGCCTCTGTTTTCTCATCTGTAAAATGAGCTGGAGAAGGAAATGGCAAACCATTTCAGTATTTGTGCCAAGAAAACCCCAAATGGGGTCAGGAAAAGTCACGACAGAAACAACTCAACAACAAAATAACTGGGACACCCGAAGAAAAGAAAAACACCTGCT